>CM032455.1:109781337-109826337 GCA_019049505.1 Pachyrhynchus sulphureomaculatus | reverse complement strand
ACAGCAGCCGGTGAAAGCCGCCCGAAGCGACCAAAGACACAACAGTCGGCTGGGAAAGTTTAGACCTTTGTATTTTAGGATGCGCATCGACTATGGTGAGAAGGGAAAAACCATCAATAGCGAATATTATATAAAGTTATTGGCACGTTTGAAGGCAGAAATCGCAAAGAAACGGCCCCAAATGAAAAAGAAAAGTGCTCTTTCATCAAGACAATACACCGTTTCGCAAGTCAATGGTTACGATGGCAAAATTGCATGAATTGAAGTTCGAATTGCTTCCTCATACACCGTATTCTCCAGATTTGGCCCCCAGGGACTATTATCTATTTGCAGATCTCAAAAAAATGCTCGCGGGAAAGAGATTTGGCTCCAATGAAAAAGTTATCGCCGAAATTAAGGCCCCTTTTGAAGGCAAAGACAAATCCTTCTACAAGAAAGGTATAGAAATGTTAGAAAAGCGTTGGACTGATTGTATCGTTCTTGAAGGAAATTATGTTGATGAGTAAAGTGGAATTTTGCAAAACAAAAAGTGTTTTAAGTAGCTAGACCAAAAACTTTTCAGCCTATGTGTTATATCTTGGTATGATCATCAAGGATAGCAAACAATATTGCTTAAAAGTTCAGAATTCTATTTTGTATGAAAAAGCTATATACGAGGGTAAATCAACTATAAACCGGAATTCTTCTCTGAACTCTCATGAGTTAATCCGATCGGTTCGCCATCCCATTATTCGTTGAATAGGCGTGTCAGGAGTGAGAGAGACCACTCGATCAACTCTTTAGATCGATTTTGTCGTCAGTAGCGCCATGTCAGAGCAGGTGATACCAGTGTCGATTGAACAACGCATTATTATCAAGTTTTTAACGCTAGAAAACGTAAAATTTCTTGAAATTTTGCAAAGACTGACGAAACAGTTTAGTAAACCCAACTCTATAACTGGCATAAGAAATTTTCCTATGGCCGGACAACAGTGGCAAATCTAAGTCATTGTCGCCAACCTCGAACCAGCATCGCGAATTTGAACATTAAGACGGTTGATTGTCTCCATGAGCGACGTACCATTAACGCTGGCTACTACTGCCAATTTCCCAATCAAGTTAGGACTCGCTTATCGACAAAAAAGGCGAGATGTGTCCATTCGGAGTGTGGAACTGCTTCACCACAACGCTCGGTCCCACACAGCTGCACTGACGCAACAAAAACTGGAAACTCTTGGAACACCTGCTCTACAGTCCGGATTTGTCGCCCTGCGACTTTTATTTGTATGGCCTTTGAAAGAAGCAGTTCGGAAATGTCGAAGGCGTAGAATAGTTCGTGCGTAATTGGCTACTAACGCGGCCCGTTTCATTTTACAATGACGGTATGAAAAAACTTTCTTTTCGGTGGGAAAAAATGTGTTTTGAACAGGGGAGACTATGTAGAAAAATAAGGTTTTTTCGATTATTTCATTACTGTAAAAATAAATTTTTAAAAAAAGAAGTTCGATTTATATTTGATTTACTTTAGTACTTCTATCTACTTTTAATGTTATAAAGCCCAAATTTGAGCATCAATAGAATACTGCCATCATGGTTAGGGTTCTTCGCAAAATGTAGATGATATATTCTATCTATAAGTGACCCAGAACTTACCGGAAACCTCGTTTCTTTGGACCATCAAAAAAGATTCGACTTGTGTCTGTTTTACAAATACTCATGGGAAGCGTCGACTAATGTCGATTTGGTTCCTCCCGGAGCGGAACAAAACAGGAATACACGTAGTGCTAATAAAGCACACCCATATGACGTTCGATTTATAACTCACCCTATTCAAGAACTCTAATACACCTTTGGAATGATTTGCCTAAGACTGTTTCCTGCTGAGTACAAATTCGAAAGTTACTTCATCATACATGCTGTTGGAGTCATACAGGAATTCTTCGGCGGACGTGAGATGTGCTCACCAAAAAAATCCCTTTTAGTGGGAACTATACTCACTTAATAAAAACTAGTGTAAAATTTTTGGACATTCTGTTTTTCAAAGCAGCAATCTTAGGGCTCTTACAAACGATAGTACACTGGTGAACAAAAAAATCGACCCAAACGATTATGCTTCATTTAACACCGATCCTTAAATTTAATTGTTTAAAAATTGGTATTATTTTTGGTATCATTAGAATGTTGATTTTTTACTCTTTCCAATAATACCAAAAATATTTGGATTTCCAAAAAGTTTTACTGATTAAAACGGTTTTACCGACTAGAACCGCTTTTGCTCGCTCAGCAACGTACTCGTTGCGCGCTATTCATCTCTATAAAAACTGCATTTTCCGGAAAAAAGGGCACAAGTCATTACCCTATTGCAAGAAGGGCATAGCCAACGTGTAGTCGCTGCGTAACTGCACCTAAGCCAGTCAGCTGTCTCCAGAGTCTACAGACGTTACCAAGAGACTGGCGCCTTTACACGGAGACCAGGATTAGGAAGAAGGTGTACCTCAGAGCGAGACGACTGCTTCATTGTCAACACAACTCTAAGAAATCGTTACTTGACCGGCATTGCGGTCCAGCAGGAGCTCCGACAAGTTCGTGGTCGGCCTCTCAATCATTGGACAGTTAGAAGAAGACCTAAAGAAGCTAACCTAACTCCGAAGAGACCAGCTAACGGACCCAAATGGACAGTAGCCCATCGACAAGCGCGACTCAGATTTGCTCGAGAACATGCCGACTGGACCTTAGAGCAATAGCGCTTCGTTTTATTCTTCCACGAGTCCCGAATGTGTCTACATGGCAATGACGGAAGAAGACGGGTCTATAGGAGATCTGGGGAGAGTTATGCGTAGTGCTGCATTATTGAAACGGTCGCCTACGGAGGAAGTTCTGTCATGGTGTGGGGAGACATCTCACTGGATGCGAAAACCGATTTGGTTTTCGTGACTGATCAAATTCGAAGCGGGGGATTAACTGCTCACCGGTACATCGAAGAGAACCTGCAGGAACACGTCGTTCCTTACGCTGGGTTTGTTGGCGATAGCTTCGTGCTAATGCACGACAATACGAGACCACATGCTGCTGCATCGGTGCGGCAATACCTGGCGAAAGTGGGAATACCCACATTAGACTAGCCTGCGCCGAGTCTTGACCTCAATCCAATCGAGCAAATGTGGGATGAGCTCAAAAGAAGGGTCGCGATGGCGGAAGAACGGGGAAGAATTCCACAGACAGTGGTGAAAAGCTCACCCGCCCTAGGAAAAAAACCGGCTAGAAGCAGTAATAAGGGGTAAGGGGGTAACACCAAATATTAATTTTGGTTTTTATCAATAAATTTAATTAATTTGTTTAATTTGTCCTTTCTTTTACCTTTATTTTCAATCCTTGTTCTCTTTGTTTCCCCTTTCAACCATTTTAATTAGTAACAAGCATGAGATATGGTATGGAATTTGGTATCATTAGAAAGAGAATAGAATAGGCTTTCAAATGATACTAAAATCCGTCAAAATATATGAACACTAAATTCTACTACACAATTTTATGTATAGGCCAGAGGTAGGGTTATGAAGTTGGTATTCAAAAGTTTTTAGGTCAAAGTACGTCAATTCCATTTGATGTCATCAACGTAATATTACATGGATATCAAAAAGTTACGCATTTAAAAAAATAGGAGGCTAACATAGCAATTATACATGGATAAGCATAATTATTTTAAAAAAGAAAGTATATTCAAATAAACAATGGGCAACAAAGACGATTTGATTGACTCTTAATATTTCGAGAATAAAATCGGTCAAATTTAGATTAATTGACCCAATCAGATGACATCCAACTCTAGTGAAAGATTCCCTTTAAGGCAGGGGTGCTCAAACGGTCGATCGCGATCGACAAGTCGATCGTGAGTGCTTTTTGAGTCAATCTCGAGAAAAAAAATTCCGATATAGAACTATTCACAGATTTTGTTTTAGGTAACTAAAACAAAATGTAATGAATAAATTACTAAAATGTATTCGATCCACAATTAGGCCAGAATAACCCCCTCATCACTTTCTTTTATCGTAATACGCCCCTGCGGCTTTATCAAAGGAACGCGCGGTACTTGTCAAAGAAGCGCCGCGTTTTTGATTCCCGCCGATTTTTCTAGAAACTTCGGGCGGCGTGTTTGACGGGAACATTCGAGACTTCGTTCGCGCCGATATAAATGTTGCGCCTGCAGGAATAGGAGTCAGTCTGAGTTGTAACTTGAAGGCGATACATCGATACAAAGTTTATTAATAAATAGTCCAAAATGAGTGCGGCGAAGAAAAGTAAAACTTATCATTTTAATAACGATTGGGAGGAAGAATTTTTCTTTTGTATGGTAAAGGATAAGTGCATTTGTCTCATTTGCCGTGCGTCAGTTGCAATACCTAAGCGTGGGAACTTAGAGAGGCATTATAAAACGGTTCATAAAAACTATGAAAAAGGATATTCCGTCACAGAGTGAATTAAGAAAACGAAAAGTACGTGATTTGATAACTTGTTTGAAAAAAGAACAAACCATGTTCACAAGACCAGCCAAACAATCAAAAGCTGCAACGATCGCGTCATTTAAAATATCTCATATATTGGCGAAACACAAGAAACCATTTGATGATGGATTGGTTGTGAAGGAAGCATTTATTGAAGCGGGTGAGACTTTATTTGGAGATTTTAAAAATAAAACAGAGATTATGTCTGCTATTAGAGAACTTCAGTTATCTCGTCCGACTGTCACAAGGCGTGTTGAAGTCATGAGTCAGGACATGGCAGATAAACTAAAACATGAGATCATGGAATGTACATACTTTTCTTTACAGTTCGACGAATCCACCGATATGACAGACACTGCCCAGCTGTGTATTTTTATTCGAATGGTATTCAATGACATGTCGGCTATGGAAGAGTTTTTGACAATGATTCCTCTGAAAGGAAAGACCCGTGGCGAAGATATATATGACGTTTTCTTCAATTTTGTAACAAAACTACAAGCTACCAATATATAAACTAGTGTGCATTACAACCGATGGAGCACCAGCAATGACTGGAAACAAAAACGGTTTTGTGGCATTGTGTCGAGCTAATGATGATTTCCCTTCATTTTTCTCCTTCCATTGCATTATACATCAACAAGTTTTGTGTTCAAAAGTTCTAAACATGGAGGAGATTATGGGCATTGCAATAAAAGTTGTGAATTCTATCCGTGCACGTAGCTTGCAACGACGGTTCTTCAAATGGCAGTTGGAAGATAGTGAGTCAGCTGAACACACTGATTTAGTTCTTCACACGGACGTCAGGTGGCTGAGTCGCGGAAAATTCCTAGAAAGGTTTCAAGAATTATTGCCCGAAATAACAGCTTTTCTGGACGAAAGAGGTGATGACACTCAGATGCTGAAAAACGGAAAATGGCTGACTGATTTGGCATTTTTGACAGACATCACAACGCATTTAAACACCATTAATTTAGAACTTCAAGGTAAAGGAAAAAACTATTATTGAGATGATTAGCGCAATAAACGCATTCAAAAGTAAATTGCAACTTATGATAGATCAACTGAAAAGAAAGGATCTGAAAAATTTTCCGTCTTTGAAAGCAAGGATTCCTCAATTGAATATTTATGAGGCAGAATTATCAAATATTTTGGGCCAATTCGAAATACGTTTTTATGATTTCAGTAAATTGGCAAATATCGCATCATTTATGAGTTATCCTTTTTCGTGTAAAAACATTGAGGAATTAGCTACTGAAATAGCAAGTCAGTTTAACATGGACTCATGTTCTGTTGAAAATGAGTAGTGCAGATTATATCAGATATACATCTCAAAGCCACAGCATCTGATACAAAAATTCTGGTGTTTTATATCTGAAGATAAATATCCGAATCTAAGGCAAATCGCCCTTCAACTGACGGCAATGTTTGGGTCAACTTACTTGTGCGAGTCTGCATTTTCTGAAATGAAGATAATTAAGTCAAAATATCGCAATCGATTAACTGACGAACATATGTCATCATGCTTGCGATTAGCACTCGGTAATTACGTACCATCTTATGAAAAGTATGTCGAGGACATGCAGTGCCACGCTTCAACATCCAAAGTCACTCTTTAGTTAAGTTTAGACCCTAGAACTCGTTTGTTTTGTAAGAACCAATAAACTCGCAATTTTGAAAAATTATGAGCTTTTTCATTGACATTTGAGAGCAGACCTACACTTATCTTGACTAAAAAAAATGCATATTGTGCGGAAAACTAATATCTATGCCACGATACACCCTACCTAGACGACAATCCTGCATCACACTTACTTGCAGCCTCTCAGAGTCGATCGATCGTAGTCTAACAATACTGAGGTAGATCGCCAGCAGTTCAAGTTTGAGAACCCCTGCTTTAAGGTATTATGGAACTATTCCGTAAAAACAACTGTAAGAACGTATGTAATCCCAAGAAATGTCGACAGACTTGAAATGTTAAGGTTTTAAGGCTCTACACCTTAAAAATCAAAAACGGAACTAGTTCGTCAATTTATCTGTTAAAGTAGAATTTTTCAGGGATGACACCTCACAAGCTGTTTTCAAAACACACACACACACCAATAATTAGTCAATAACAAATATAAAGCTACATTTATAGATAAATCATTCAACACCACAACTGACAGTTTTTGTAAGAATAAATGTATGTATTTCAGGGAGTAGGTTATAATAACCGGTCAAGTGCAAGCTGAACTTGCGCATTTAGTGTTCCGTACGTTGATTGCTTTTAAAATAAAAAAAATTGTGTTTCGGAGGTATAAAATGATCAGCGACGTCACAAAACACACCTTAAATGAGTTTTCAACAAAGTTTGTTTCCAATCTTTACTGAAAACTGATGACCTTGAAATTTTGTTTTTTTTTATATGCCAGATAAATTATTAAAGGTAATGCACTCATGATAATTTTCGTTCAATCTACACCCCGTGGAGAATATTCTAGAATTTTTTCAAAATTTTTTGGTCAGTACTTTTCGGGATAAAGGGGGGGGGGACAGCGATTTTTCGCCATTTTTTAAAAATAATACAAAGAAAAGTGTGCGCAAGTATTAAATTCTATATATATATATATATATATATATATATATATATATATATATATATATATATATATATATATATATATATATATATATTACTTGCATTTTCACAAGCTTTCATTTGACACCACACTCGACGATCTAGTAAAAAAGTCAAAATTTAACTTTCAAAACTACACGGCTCCAATGAGGCCATCAATTCCTATATTATTACCAAATTTCAACTTTCTATGACAAATAGTTTCGGAGAAAATCGGGTGTGACAGACAGACAGACGGACAGACATCGAAGTCATCTTATAAGTATTCCGTACGGAACACTAAAAATGGAAATGAAATTTAACTAGTTAAACTTTAAGACATGATCTTTATTTAGGTTGTCTTAAATAAACTAGATCGTAATTGTCGACTTTCACCTAGCTTTCCTTAATAAAAACAAATAGAAGTATTATGATTTTTATAATGTCAGGTGAAAATTGAATGAATATTTGTGCATATAACAGTACAACTACAATTTCATTTACGATTTTAATCTGTTTATGTTAAAAATGTGTTTATTTATTTATTACATTAGTTTCTCTTTTACCATTTAGGGAGTAGAACACAATAAAATTCGTACCGATACAAAAAAAGTTCCATGTACAAAAATTTAAAGAGAAGCCGCTTCCAAAATATTGCATTTGTAAAAAATTACCCTCAATTTTCCTTGGTGTGGCAGTCTCTCAGTCATATCGGATATCGATATCAAACTGGATACACATATAAATAAGAAAATACGTCATTTCAGGAAGCGAATGAGGGTAGTTAAATTTTGTTTCAATATTATTACAGGAATTTCTGTATTAGTTTAGACAAAAAAACATTTTAAGTATTTTATATGAAACATAGGGTGAAGGAGGGAGTTAGAGGGATGTAACTTCAAATATATCACGGTATATGTTCTTTTTGAGGTTTTCAGAATCAAGTAAACTTAAATTAATATTATCATTTTTTCCTTATTTCCAATTTAAACAAAAAGAGTGGACAGAGAAGGTTGCGGTAAGATTAACACAGTGAAAAAAAATCTTAAACTTGTATTTGTGGGTAACTAACTTGACTAATGTGATGGCACTGTTTGCTTTATAAAATAAAGTCAGTAAATTATAAATAAATTTTATTAGGAAATAAAATGATTATTTATGCACGTATTAAATAAAATAGCACAATAGAAATGTGGTCAAGGATACCAATACTCTCTTGTTGACATGTCTTTAAAAAACACACACACACAGATCCAGATCTATTTAAAGATTTTAATATGCTATACAGAGTGTCCTTTAAGTCAGGATATTTTTTTAAGAGTTTATAATACTTAAGAAACTATTTAAAATTTTAGATATAATCCTGAAAAAAAAGTACTACTACAAAAACATATTTATTTTTAAAACCTTGTACGCTACCTATTTTATTAGATCTTTGCAATTTAAAATTTCAGATTCTATAAACAAGCGCTTGTTTACTTGTCATGCTGATTATCTCCAAAGAAGATTGTAATAAAAAAAGATAGAATAATGCTGTGAGGTCAACAATAGGACAAGAATATTGTGGTTAGGATAGCTTTTTAGTGTTCCGTATGGAACACTTAAAAGATGACTTCGGTGTCTGTCTGTCACTCCTGATTTTCTCCGAAACTATTTGTCATAGAGTTGAAATTTGGTAATAACATAGGAATTGATGGCCTCATCAGAGCCATGTAGTTTTGAAAGTCAAATTTTGACTTAAGGGGTTAGTTTTAGGGGGTGCAATCGGAAGTAAAAAAAAAATTTTTTACTAGGCCATCGAGTGTGGTGTCAAATGAAAGCTTGTGAAAACACGAGTAAAAAAATATATATATAATGTAATAGTCGCGCGCACTTTTCTTTGTATTATTTTTAAAAAAAATCGCGAAAAAATCGCTGTCCACCCGCCTTATCTCGAAAAGTACTTATCAAAAAATTTTGAAAAAATTCTGGAATATTCTCCACGGGGTGTATATTGAACGAAAATTATCACAAGTGCATTACCTTTAATAATTTATCTGGTATATAAAAAACAAAAAATTCAAGGTCATCAGTTTTCAGTAAAGATTGGAAACAAACTTTGTTCAAAACTCATTTGGGGTGTGTTTTGTGAAGTCACTGATCATTTTATACCTTCATAACAACATTTTTTATTTTAACAGCAATCAATGTACGGAACACATTGTGCAAGTTCAACTTGCACTTGACCGGTTATTTAAAATAAATTGGTGTAAATTATCATATATACTATACTTGGCGAAATAATGTAACATTCTTGCTTTACATGTTTAAATAGATCCTACAAAAAATTATGCTAATTTGAAATAAGAAAAATAAATTAAATATTTCTTTATTTTTGCCTAAAATTTTATTTTGTATATTTATGATAAGTAGAAAAATCTCAAAATTTGAGAAATACAGTAAACTTTCAATAATATGAATCAGCTAAAACATCAAAAAGAGTACTCAAAAAGAGGGATATATGAAAATAAATACTCTTGATACGACAAATTTGCCATAATTAGGGAACAACAATGTTTTAGAAATAGCCAAGAGACAGGTTAGAGCTGCCCTCAGGGTGCAGACAGGCCAAAGATTTTGTATCGTGGCCTAGAAGAGCGCGACTAGAGAGTATGTTGAGATTCTGATGGGACATTGTAGGCTGTCTGGGTTTTCTGGAGGTCGAGGAGACACCACTCTACTTTGTCTGCACATGCACGGTGCTGGGAAGACTCAGATATGAGATCTTCGGAGCTGCAGGCTGCACAAGGGAGAACGCCAGTATTCTGGCAGGGAGTGACATCCTGACTTCTATAGTCAGGCCCAGGTTGTTTTTTTTTTTCGAGAAGGTTTCTTTGGGGTAGGTGAAAGGAATCCCAATGGTCTATTTGCTATGCGGTGGGCCTCCCCACAACAATTACTACTAGCAAGTCTCTTTCAGGCCATATCTCAACACGAGAGCCTGGAAGAATTAGCCACTCATGGATGTTACGTCAGCTTTGGGGTGTTGTTCTCTCCTTTATTTCGAAGTTAATTTGTTGATTATAGATTAGCAACTTCTTAAAACCTGATTTCATGCAGTAATTTTCTAATTTTCTGTAATATATATCCCATTACTAGCTTTTTCGAAAGCTCTTAATAAGTTATAAACATAATATAAGTCATTGAACTGTGTTGTACTTTGTCCTCTAATACAGTCCAGCAGGCCATTAAACATTCACAATAGTTACATCTCCTGCACCTATTTTACACTGAATATATTATAGTGATAAAATGCTGAATGTACAGACAAGATGGGATAGAAGTAAAAAAATTGCAGGCTCAAATATGGGACAACTTATGTTAGACTGTTTGTATATTTTCGATAACATTACAAGGACTTTTCTTTATTTTTGGTAATACATCCAAAAGGTTAAAGGGTTGGGGGAGGGTATTAGAGGAGTAGCTTGATATACTGTTCTGAGGAAGAGGGTGAAAGAGAAAGTCACGAAATTTTGTATATTTTTGTACATTATAAGAATTTTTCTTCATTTTTGGTAATAAATCTAAGAGGCAGGGATGAGCAAGGGTATTAGAGGAGTATCTTCATATATATTGCGTTATATGTCCCTTTTTAAGGTTCTTAGGGTTAAGAAATCTGAAAATAGTATTTTTTATTATCTATTATTTACAGAATTAGTATGTACGCCCTTGCTCTGCTCAACATTACTTTGTCATTAATATCTTACGTTACCTAGCATTTGAAATGTTAAGTGTTTATTATTTAATTATTTATTTATTAAATATGAGAAACTAAAATTCAGTACTTATTTTAGAACAGAAGTTCTGGATAAATTACTTTACACATTTTTAAAAATTTATTTTAAATACATAAACATAACTTAGTGTTAATAACTTATACGTCCACATTAAACATTAAAGGAATTAGCATGAACGATGTCTTTTCTATAATTTTAAATTCTGAAACTACCTGGAGCTCAAGGTGTTCTTCAGAAAAAGACAAAGAAGTTATTAAAATATAAAGGCAAAATAAAGTTAAACATTTTAAAGTTTATAGTGCTCACGGTTTAAAGTTAATTGTTTTAATTATTTTTTAAAGAAAAAGATGTCATGATCTAGAACTTAAATGTTGTTTAACCTCAAACCTGATAGCAGTACATTAATCTTTGTTGTTTTTCAAGTTTTATCAATACTTTTAAATCAATTTTTATTAAATTATCTGTACTTTCACTGCCAATCCCAAAAAGTCAATATTGTGCCTCCCTCTTCGCCATATCTAAATTAAATTAATATTCTTTACCAGTAACTTCCCGAATACCAAACATAACTTTAAGCTTAGATAATTAGTTAGCAATTTATGCTGCAATAACTATTTTTGCAATTCCGTAATACTTTACAATTATTTTAAATGTCAAAGCTTGGCAAAAGGTGAAGAGGCCAACAAAACACCAAATATCATACGAACGAATAAAAACCGTCTCTTACCTTTATAAATCCTTTAGAATTTATTTGTCCAACTGAATTTTCTCTAAACACATCTTTTCACAAAAAACTATACATTTTTTCATTAAAAAACAGTGAATTTTTAATAAGAATCCCAAAAAATGGCGAAAACGTAACACCCAACGACAGTACACTCACTCACATGGTCGCCACACCCATAAAATGAAAATCACTAAAGAAAATATCTACAACTAACAAGTGTACCAACTGCTATGCAATTGAGGAGTATTCAGCCGGATGCAACGTCGGCAGTATTGACTTTTTCTTTATCACAATTTACCGTTGATAGGATGCTGACATTTTTAACCACAGCAGGCTAAGACTTTATAAACAAAATAAAATTTTATTTTGCCAAATTTCTCCCTGGGGTGACAAATCCCGAGACTTTCCCAGAGATGGCTGCGCAACCAGAAAAAATCATATGATTTTCAGTTAGCGTCAACTCTCAAAAGATTCTTGTAAAATTTTCATGATATTTTGTCTATTAGTGACGCTAGTTTTGATTTTTGCAAAATGATGGAACAAAAAAAATTTAGTGTGTTAATTAAATATTGCTTTTTGACGGGAAAAAATGCAGTCGGAATCCAAGAATGGCTTGAGAAGTCTTATGACACATCTGTTGCGACGAAAGCAACAATATGTCGATGATTTAGTGAATTTAAATTCGATCGAACAAGCACCGAGGATGCACCACGTTTCGGACATCCAAGCGAAGTAGTCACTCCAAAAAACATAAAAATTCCACCATACTGTTCTGAATTACCACAAAGTGAAAGTGAGAGAGATAGTTGACATCTTGAAGATATCAATACAATGCGTGAGGCATATTTTGCACGAATATTTGCATATGAAAAAGCTACATGCCCGATGAGTGACGCACATTCTCATGTTTGATCAAAAACATCAACGTGTTGAAGATTCAGAACGTTGTTTTGGCGTAATCCAAAGGAGTTTTTGTGCCGATTTGTAGCAATGGAGTAGATATGGATCCACTACTACGCGCTTGAATCCAATAGACAGTCCGTAGAGTGGTTGGAACCGCATGAAAGGCTTTGGCAAGTCTATTTTGGGATATGCATGGAATAGTACTGATCGACTATCTTGAGAAGGGCCGAACGATCACAGGATACTATTACGTTAGCTTATCGGACCGTTTGAATGGTGATATCAGGAAAAAAACCGGCCAAGTGCAAGTCGGACTTACGCAATTAGTGTTCCGTGCGTTGATTGCTTTTAAAATAAAAATTTTTGATAATGGAGGTATAAAATGATCAGACCCCAAGTGAGTTTTCAACAAAGATTTTGATATCTCTAATGAAAACTGATAACCTTGAAATTCTTGTTTTTTTTTATATACCAGATAAATTACTGAAGGTAATGCATTCGTGATAATTTTCGTTCAATTTACACCCTTTGGAGAATATTCCAGAATTTTTTCGCAATTTTTTGATCAGTACTTCTCGAGATAAGGGGGCGGACAGCAATTTTTCTTCGCAATTTTTTAAAAATAATGCCAAGAAAATTGTACGCAAATATTACAATATATATATTTTTGAACTCGTGATTTTACAAGCTTTCATATGACACCCCCCTCCATGACCTGGTAAATTTTTTCTTTTCACCTCCGATTTCATCCCCTAAAACTAATCCCTTAAGTCAAAATTTAATTTTCTTTTTTTTTATGGGTCTAGCACACGTACTACAGGGAAGTCCCTAAAGCGCTTCAGGAGCTCTCTACTGGCTACCTATAATCTACATGGCTCTGATGAGGCCATCAATTCCTATATTAGTGCTAAATTTCAACTCTCTATGTCATGTAATTTCGGAGAAAATCGGGTGTGATAGACGGGCAGACAGACATACGGACAGACATCGAAGTGATCTTATAAGTGTTTCCGGAACACTAAAAATGGCCGTAATTACCCAAACAAAAAGTATTGTTCATCAAGATAATGCACCAGCTCAGAAGTCCATAAAATCGATGGTGAAATGGGACCAATTATCACCTCTTTCCAAATTTGAAAAGGTGGCTTCAGGGAAAGAGGTTTGGCGCAAATGAAGAAATCGAATGGGAAAATGAGATGTATTTTAAAGAGCTCGACAAATCGTACTGTATGAAAACTATTCAAATGTGGAAAGATCCCTGGAATAAATGTTTCGGTCTTGAAGGAAGGATAAAATCGATTTTTGACAAATCATTGTTTTTTTTTTAAAAGGCTCGAGATTTTTCACCGCATACAGTACTCCCTTCAGTCGATTCACTAACTCGATAACACGGAAGCTTTCGACAAACTTTACTTGCATTTGAGATGCCAACAATCCGGGAATTTATGAGCAACGTTCAACTCAAATTTCTGGATAAAGCCACGAACCATCCCAACTCCACAATCAGGACCGCCTATCGCCCCCCTCCAAGGCCCTCGGACCCCATGCCACCAGATTAGCTCAAATTAGCCATAATTAATTTCAAGTTTAACCTTAAATCTATGTTCCTAATATCTTAAGTTCTTTCAAACATTTATATAAACTCCTTACCTTGGGTAAATTAGTTAGATCCCTAACATGTATATATCTTAAGATCCGATATGTATATTATGTTTCTGTAATCAAGTGAATGTATAATAGTAATAGCGTAAGGCTAACTAATTAGCCAATAAATTAATTTGCTTTTGAGATTTTAAAGCAAAATTAATCATTTAAGTCCTTGAACGAATCACATCTGTTTCGTAATTTATCTGCAGGATCATAGACATACAGAATGGACTGAGTGTTTCGTATTCTGCTGTGAAGTAAATACGGACGCAAAAGTGTGAGAAAGATAAAGCGAATGTGCGGCCAGTAGCTGTCTCTTTCTCGCCTTGAATTCCGTCTCGGGATATTGCGCCTTGGTTATTACAGGCCTACAGAGGTATTGGCCGCACAGCCGCTTTGTCTCTTTCTATAGAGTGATCAATTTTGTAAGGCTAAAACTCAGTCCATTCTCTATGTCTATGTGCAGGTTTGTTAGAAAATATAACCATGATACGTTACGTTTGGTTGATAATATTATTTTCTCTAGTGTATAATTGGTTGCTCGAGGAAAAATAAAAACAATGGTGTAAATATATGCAGCCAAATAATCATTCGTGTAAAATCGATATCAAAATGCATAACATTCCATGCGGTAATTTACCGCATAAAAATAAATAATTTGAATTAACTCATTAATAAATTTTTCCACAGGTAAGTGTACGTTGTTTATTTTTTATGCAATAACGGCTAAAATTGGGGAAATAGTTTTCGACAGCTATGACCCACATAAAATAAACATATCAAAATGATTTATTTCGGGAGTATACACTTAATATGTTATTTTTAGCAACAGAATTTTCAAATTAGAGACGATAGTTTTCATTCATCCAATACACAACGAGTTCTATTGAATAAAACTATTTTGCATGTTTTTTTCTCGCGTCGCCGTTGGTTCAATGAGGCGTGAAAAAGGCGTATTTATTTTATTTTAATATTTCATTTGGTGAAAAAATTCCTTTAATTACAAAGAAATGAGTAGTTCTTCAAAATATGCGTCTGATCCGGAATCTAGCTCTGATAATGATTCTGAATCTTCCGGAGATGAGCAAGATAATGTAAAAGTGGGTGTTGCAAGTTCGAGTCGTGAAAAAAGAAATGTGTCGTGGTAAGTATATGTTTTAAATTTTTAATACTACTTCCAATTTACGTTTATTAACAGTTATTTCAGTTAATTTACGTTAAATTACCTTTAATTATTAAATGGAGGTATATATTTTATGTTTGTGTACAAGGTAAACGCATTATTCACATATTATTTTGAACACAGGCATTTTAAACAATACGTTTTTTTGCTCCAGTATCCTAAATCATTAATTAGCAATTTTAACATGTCGGCTGAAAAGTTTTTGGTCTAGCTACTTAAAACACATTTTTTTTGCAAAATTTTATTCATCAATATAGTCTCCTTCAAAAGCGATACAATCAGTCCAACGCTTTTCTAACATTTCTGTACCTTTTTTGTAGAAGGATTTGTCTTCCTTCGAAATAGGCCTCAGTTTCGGCGATAATCTCTTCATTGGAGCCAAATCTCTTTTCCGCGAGTATTTTTTTTAAGGTCTGCGAATAAATAATAGTCACTGGGGGCCAAATCTGGAGAATACGGTGGATGAGGAAGCAATTCGAACTTCGATTCATGCAATTTTGCCATCGTAACCATTGACTTGTGACACGGTGCATTCATTGTCTTGGTGAAAGAGCACTTTTTTTCTTGTTCATTTGCCTTCAACGCACCAATAACTTTATATGAAATTCGCTATTGTGTCTTTGGTCGCTTCGGGAGGCTTTCACCGGCTGCTGTCCACTTAGCTGACTGCCGATTTAATTCCGGTCTGCAGTGGTGGATTTATGTTTTGTCCATTGTCACGTATCGCATGAAAAAATCCTTTTTATTGCGCTTTTAAACAGGTCCAAACAGTGCTCAGAATCATCAACACGTTGTTTTTGATCCACTGTGAGCACACTCGGTACCCATTTTGAACAGAGCCTTCTCATGCCAAAATATTCATGCAAAATATGACCAACACGTTCTTTTGATATCTTTAAGGTGTCGGCTATCTCACGCAATTTCACTTTACGGTCATCCAAAACAATTTTGTGGATTTTTTTGATGTTTTCCCGTGCAACCACCTCATTTGGGCGTCCAGAGCGTTCAGCACCATTTGTATCTATACGACCGCGGTTAAATTCAGTATACCAGTAAATGATGACTGATTTTCCAAGGGCAGAGTCCACGTAACACTTATCCAGCCATTGCTTTGCTTGAACGGTATTTTGTCCCATAAAAAATAGTGTTTTAATCAACACACGAAATTCGATTTTTTCCATTGTTTTGAAAATATCAAAAGTAGCGTCACTGAAACCACTGCAACTTGTAAACTAATCCTCGAAATGTCATGAAATATTGACACGTATCGTTTTAAGGTTGGTACTTCCTAAAAATTATATGGATTTCTTGAAAAGGGCGACATCTGTGTGTCAGATCAAAAACTATTCAGCCTACGTGTTATATAATCTTAATAGCCGCAGTCTCGAAGCCAAGCGGAAACTCGTTTATATTTGATCTATCTGTACCCTCCGAATTGTCAGAAATAATAGATCCCAGAGTCGTAACCAGGCGTATACAGAAAGGGCGTCACCCTATATTACTCCCTCGAACAAATTGATCCATTTTATTTAATGGAAATAACTATTTGAGAGCTACTAAACGTTGTTTATATTGTTACAAAATATGTATGTATTGACGAAATTCGGTTGGTACGAGGGGCCTCCCACCAACAGCCAACCGCCTTTTTTTTAAAAGTTTGCCGATGCCTACTTGGAAGCGGTATGACGTGGAATATGGTCTAGTGTAATACACATTAAAATAAAAGTATACCCACCTGTCGAGGATCAATTCCGAGATTATGGACACGGTAAGCTAAAAGAATACCATGCAGGCAAAGCTGCCACTATATTTGAGATCAAAAATGCGAGTATAAAAATATTAAATATAAATGTCTAGGAAACTGATAATTATATATTCATACATTTTTTAGGTGTGGTGTTGAAAACAATAACTCGGCATCTCCCATTTTTCCATTAAGAAGAGTTGTTTGGCCTCCTCCATCCACTTCACAATCTCCCCTAAGGAACGCTTACGTAGATGTCCGGAAAGTTCGATGGGGAAATCCCAAATTGGGATCAAAAATGCAACTTTATTGCAAAACTGGATTTTTCTTAGGAGTCTACGCAGATGGAAAAGTTGCGGGAACTAGGGATGAATCCGATCCGCATAGTAAGAGTTTTGTTATAACTAATGTACTAACTTACAGCGTAGTGAACTCGCGTATACCGTCAAGATTTCGTTCGGATATAGTCCCTAAAGTTAAATCGTAGATTTTTGGCCATTTGAATATTACATACTACTAAAAACTGAGCGATTCACTAGTAAAATGACTTAGGTACATGAAAATTTCAAGTAACCATTGCTGGTAACAAATTCGAAGAACTCGATAAAAACTGCAAATCGCGAGCCTCTTTTTCGATTGCAGTCGAACTCTCGTCACGGTAAATTTTAACATTTTATTATACAAACTATAATCCTTGTTAACAATATATAAACAAATTGTCAAACATTAAAGTAGAATCAAATATAATAGGAGTCCCTCAGAGAAACCTTTTGTCATCCACATTATTTTGGATTTATAACAAACTCTATTTTTCTAGATAGCGCTAATGTTATTCCAGTTTTCTGCGCTAATGACTCAACCTTTGTTGTAAAGGCAAAAAATAATGAGGTGTTACACATCTGCTACGATACTAGAAAATTTCAAACTTGTCTAATGAATAGTGTTTTTTTTTTGTTGAATCTATGCAAGTTATACTCAGTGATTCTTGCTTTAAAAAAAGAAACAATTAATAAAAGTTAACTCTTACATTACTTCCCCCAAGTCAATTATTGAGGTTAGGGGCCAAAAAAAAGGTCACTTATGGTCAAGTCTGGGGAATAGGGTAGGTGGGGAATTATTTCGAAGCCCAGTTCGTGCACTTTTGCCATTGCAACGGCCGATAGGTCCGTCGGTAGGCGCATTAATCTGGTGAAGGGGTACTTTTTTGCGTGCTAATCTTTGTCGCTTCTGCTTGAACTTACTATGCAAAGAGACACTCACTTTTTACCTTTTTCATAGTCGGTTATGATGATGCCCTGTAAGTCCCAAATTCAATTTTCTCGCCGATAAAACTGTTTTCGCTTTTTTCGCTGCACTTTCACCTTTACCAACCCACTGTCTGCTGTTTTGTCTCTGGGATGTAATGGTAGATCCACGTTTCGTCTACAGTCACAAAACGACACAACAGAAAGTTTTCCAAACACGATATTGAAATGTCCTTCCTTGTGCGTTTTTGGTCTGGAGTCAACAAACGGCACCCATCGCACACTCACGGTTCTCATTTTTAGAACTTTATGCAGGATATTATGTACCCGTTGATACGAGATACCCACCGTCTCGGCAATCTCACGAAACTTACTGAGACCAAGTCCATATTTCAGCAGAGTACCCACTGTTCTCTCTGGTTTGTCGATCCTAGCCCGATTGATGAGCCGTGATATGGCGAAACGCGCTGTCATGTAAACTTTATTATTTAATGACGACTGCTATATATGCAACAATAGCAAATTGACAATTTCTGCAATATGATTTTTTTTTTAAATTTATGTATGAAGAAAATTATTTGTACTATATGAATGAACATATATCCATTAATTATTTGTATTTTAGCATTTTTAGAAATAATAACTGGTGGATTATTGCCTGAACATGTAAAAATACGTGGAATGTTGACAAATATGTATGTTGCAATGAATAAAAAAGGGCGGTTATATGCTGAGGTAAGAGATGATATATGAATGCAAGAGGGGTTGGGAGATATTCAGGTTTTGTTCAACTATGCATTAACAGTGAACTTTTATGTCTGCTATTTTGTTAATATGAAGTCCAGTATTGGAAAAAGTGCAATTTAATAAATCAGTAATTCATAAATAAACTTAATATAACATAATATTTAAATTAAGCCACATTTTGACCGTATTCTATGCGTTGTCTTTTTTAGTTTTCCGTGCGGAACACTTATTACTTCGGTGTTTATCCGTCTGTCTGTCTGTCCGTTTGTCTGTCCGCCTGTCACAACCGATTTTCTCCGAAACTATTTGACGTGGAAAGATGAAATTTGGGACTAATACAGGAATTGATGGCCTCCTCAGAACCGTGTAGTTTTGAAAGTTAAATTTTGACTTAAGGGGTTAGTTTTGGAGGATGAAATCGGAAGTGAAAAAAAAAATATTACCAGGTCATCGAATGGGATGTCCAAAGAAAGCTTGTAAAAATACAAGTTCAAAAAATATATATATATAAGGTAATATTTGTGCACACTTTTCTTCGTATTATTTTTAAGAAACGGCGGAAAGTCGCTCAACCCCCTTATCTCGAGTACTGATCAAAAATTTTGAACAACTTCTGGAACATTCTCCACCGGGTGTATATTGAACGAAAATTATCAATAACACTGCGTTACAAATTTAAAAAAAAATTAAGTACCCACTTAAATTTTTCCTGTTTATTTATTCATATACACCACTTATTAAGAATACATAAGTACTTTTTGTCTATCACGTACTGTTTTTTAGGTACGATAGTTAACAATTTTAAGTAAAATAATTAAGGAGTAAAGTACAGTGTACACGTAGCTTCATTAAATTTTCCAATAATTCGAATAAAAACTGCTAAAAAAACTTATTATTAATACATTTGGACACAACTAAATATAAAATATATGGTAAAAAGTTTATATTGTACATTCAAAGTTAAAAATATTTAACTTTTTTTGGAAATATCTCTCGTTTTAAAAGCCAGCAGTAATCTCCCAACATAGCTACGTCCCAACGACCTTGAAACCGTTCCTCAAGCCTTTTCACATCCTGATGAAATCGTTCCCCTTGTTCATCACTCACTGCTCCAAGATTTGATGGAAAAAAAGAGAAATGGGAATGGAGGAAATGAATTTTTAATGACATTCGGCAACCCATCTTTTTATATGCTCTTAACAAATCGTTCACTAAGAGTTCTGCATTCTCGGCTCTATGATTTCCTAAAAAACCTTTTATCACGGCTTTTAATGATGTCCATGCGTATCGTTCTTCGTCATTTAGTGTTTGATCAAATTTTGTTGGTTTTTCATGTCATCACTATATGGTATTGGTTTTGTCATGTCTTCACTATATGGTATTGGTTTTGATACAGAATTCACAGAAGGGTACTCGATACGTGCATGCTTAATTTTCTTTGAAAATCAGTCATGTAGAAGTAGCAATCGTTAAAATGATTACTAGGTTCGCGCCACACAGTCGGTACTGCAAATGGCATAGATGTTTTGTTTCCGTTCAACCACGACAGGAGAGTAGCATAAACATGATACACAAAACAGTTGCGGAATCCAGGGTATATCTTGATGTACAGTACGTCCAAAATATAGAAAATACGCAGTACATACTTTTTCAGATATTTTTTTTTCCTTGAGACTTGAGAATGTACTGTCCACACACGTAACAAAACTTGTTTGGTGAAGTTTTGCACTGACGGCGACTACTTTTTTCAGTATTCATCTTTAAAACTGTATTATTACACTCTTAATCAGGTAATCTCAAAGAAACTAACAAGAAATGAACAAGAAATGAACATATCCTCTCAATAGATTATCTAGCGATTACATTTATTAATATGAACAATATGAGGGTAGGTTAAGAAAAGGTTATCGGTGTGTACTTTAAAAACAAGATGTGATAGAAATAAAAGACATCCACTGCTTACATACTATAACTAATAGGAAACTATAATAGCAATCAGTTTTTCGGGTACCAAAATCATGTCACGCAGTGTAATTTATCTGGTATATAAAAAAAACTAAAATTTCAAGGTCTTTAGTTTTCAGTAAAGATCGGAAAAAAACTTGAGAAGCCATTGATCATTTTATACCTCCGTAACAAAAATTTTTTATTTCAAAAGCAATCAACGTACGGAACTCTAATTGCGTAAGTCCGACTTGCACTTGGACGGTTGTTTCAATATCGACATTGTTGTTTTTGGACCTTTTATAAATGAAGCTTCTTTGATATTACTAGAATACTTTAACCGACAATTCTCTAATTTGAAAGCCACCCCATTTTATGGTATCCAACTTTCATAACTTTGTCCAAGAAGTTTACCTTAGTTTACTTTTTCTACTCTTTATGTTAGTCACAGGCAATAAGTAACATACGAGGCTGGTTTGAAAAGTCCGTGCAAAGTCCGAGAGATGGCACCACCGGCGCGTATCGAGGTCATGTTTAGTTAGTAGCATCTCTTGAATGAACGCACACCAAGTTTCAGCCATATTGGTCTATTTCTTTGTGTTTGGCATTCGTGTGAATCAAGGAAGTCGAGTGATTTTCAAGAAATGGACGAAAAAGAATTTCGTGTGGTGATTAAAACATTACTTTATGAAAGGCAAAACGCCTCAGGAGACTGAAGAGAAGCTTGATAAACATTATGGTGACTCTGCACCTTCGATTAGAACAGTTTATAAGTGGTTTCAAAATTTTCGGACTGGCCATATGGGCAAAGTGACGCTGAACGTTCTGGACGGCCTGTGGAGGTTACGACTACAGAAATCATTGATCAAATCCATGATATGGTGATGGATGACAGAAGAGTTAAGGTGCGCGAGATTGCTAGTGCTGTGGGCATCTCGACTGAACGGGTACATAATATTTTGCATAAACATTTGGACATGAGAAAGCTATCCGCAAGATGGGTGCCGCGATTGCTCACGCTTGACCAAAAACGGAATCGTGTGAAGTGTTGCAAGGATGGTTTGCAGCTGTTCCAGAAGAATCCGGAGGACTTTTAAAGCGTCGTTTCGTCACTGTGGATGAAACATGGATACATTACTATACTCCTGAGACCAAACAACAATCTAACAATGGGTTACCAAGGGGGAATCTGCACCAAAAAAGGCGAAGACCGTTCCTTCGGCCGGAAAGGTTTATGACGACTGTCTTTTGGGATTCGCAAGGGATAATCCTCATCGACTATCTGGAAAAGGGTAAAACTATTACAGGTGAATATTATTCATCGTTATTGGACCGTTTGAAAACCGAGCTGCAAGAAAAACGCCCGCGATTGGCCCACAAGAAAGTCCTTTTCCATCACGACAACGCATCAGCACACACCTCAGCAGTTGTGGTCGCAAAACTAATGGAAATAGGATTCCAACTCGTTTCACATCCCCCCTATTCTCAAGACTTGGCTCCCTCGGACTACTATTTGTTCCCCAATTTGAAGAAATGGCTGGCGGGACAAAGATTTTATTCAAACGAGGAGGTGATTGCAGACACTAATGGATATTTTGCAGACTTGGACAAATCCTATTATTAGGAAGGGATCAACAAACTAGCACATCGTTGGACGAAGTGTATCAGGTCAATTTTTGAACCAACCAAAAAAAGTCAATTGGGGCCAAATTTGGCGAATAGGGTGGGTAGGGAACTATTTCGAAGTCTAGCTCGGGACACTTTTGCCATCGCAACGGCTGATATCTAAGCACGCGCATTGTCGTGATGAAGGATCACTTTTGTGCGGGTTAACCTTGGCTGCTTCTACTGCTTACTATGCAAACGGCCCAATAACATTGCGCAATAAGAGCCAGTCACTGTTTTATCCTATTTCAAATGATCAATCGCAATGGTACCCTGTGAGTCCCAAAAAACAGTTGTCATAACTTTTTCCATCAATAAAGCTTGTTTTCACCTTCGCTAACCCACTGTTTTGACTAACATTTTGCCTCCGGGTCGTAATGGTGAATCTATGCTTCGTCTATAATTACAAAACGACGCCAGAAGTCCTTCAGATTTTTTTGCATTTTTTCCAAACACCATTTGTCCTTCCTCGTGCGTTTTTTGTCTAAAGTTAACAAACTTGGTACCCATCGCGCATTCAGCTTCTTAATTTTTAGAACCTCATGCAGCATGTTATGTACCCGTTGATATGAGATACCTACAATCTCAGCAATCTCATCCAAGCTTAATTTACTTCATTTACCATTACGATACTATGAGTTTAATAGACCATTTCTTCAGAAGAAACCTCAATCGGGCGTTCTGAATATGTAACATCTGCAGTGCTCGCACGGCAACGCTTAAATCCACTTATCCAGTAATAACTGGTCGTGAGTGCTGGTGCAGTCTCCATGAACTTTCTTCAGTGCAGTTTCTAGCTGGACCTCAGTCCACTCTTTTAAATAAAAATGATTTATCATTGCATGATACTCGGCTTTATCCATTTCTAGGAAACGTGTATCACCGATCACTTACTACAGCTGCAAACAAACAACTGCGCTTTGCATCTGTTTGAAACTTTGAACACAACCTTTATAATTCACACTTACTAAGATTCATGCCGCTTAACAAAATTTCCCGCCATTCCATAGAAATTTATCAGACTTATCAATCTAACCTCGTATACATTAATAGCAATTGCAGCCGCGCACTGTAACTTGAAAGAGATTATGCTGTCGTTTCCTAAAGTATTTCCACTGTATTAAGCAGTGTAGCAGTTAATAAAACTAATTGTAAAAGTAACAATGTTATATATAAATTTTAAAATATATATTGAATTTACCTTTTTTATACTGAAGAAATCTACAACTGTACAAATGGATTTTTTAAATAATAGGAATTTTATGTTGGATACTAATCACAAAAAAGTTGAGCACAGAAAATGCTTTAAAGATATTTACAACTGTAAAAATACTTTTCACTCTACGGACTCTTTCTGTTAAAGTAGAAGTAATGAAAAATAGCCTAGGTGTCAGATTCCTTGTCCTAAAACCACCCTAAATCGCAATCCATCTAATACACTCTTCCAAACCTTTAACCTCTGATATGTTTGACTGTAAATAATTGTGCTTAAAATTGGTTTATTATGCAACCAAAAACTAGGAAATATTCTTATAATACACTGTTACCCCTCCTGGAACACTATTTTTCAAAAGCTATAAGTCGGTCTGAAAAGTTCTCGGCCTAACAATAAGAGACCATTTTTTTGACGTTATAAGTTTTATTTTTTTAATTCAATCTCCTGAAACATTTATTCAAACGTTTTTCCAATAATTCAATACCAACGAATTAGAAACAAACTTCTCGCTTGTCTCAACAACTCCAGGTCCTTTTGGTCAGTCTCTAAGGCAGTTAGTCAAAATTTCACCAAATCCACGATGTCCGATACGAGGCTGGTTTGAAAAAGTCCGTGCAAAAATAAAAACTACTTATGTGTTTGGGGTAAACCTTCTTTATTTTTCGACATAGTCTCCTTTTAGGCTTATACACTTCGTCCAACGATGTTCTAGTTTGTTGATTCCTTCCGAATAATAGGATTTGTCCAAGTCTGCAAAATATCCATTAGTGTCTGCAATCACCTCCTCGTTTGAATAAAATCTTTGTCCCGCCAGCCATTTCTTCAAATTGGGGAACAAATAGTAGTCCGAGGGAGCCAAGTCTGGAGAATAGGGAGGATGTGAAACGAGTTGGAATCCTATTTCCATTAATTTTGCGACCACAACTGCTGAGGTGTGTGCTGGTGCGTTGTCGTGATTGAAAAGGACTTTCTTGTGGGCCAATCGCGGGCGTTTTTTCTTGCAGCTCGGTTTTCAAACGATCCAATAACGATGAATAATATTCACCTGTAATAGTTTTACCCTTTTCCAGATAGTCGATGAGGATTATCCCTTGCGAATCCCAAAAGACAGTTGCCATAACCTTTCCGGCCGAAGGAACGGTCTTCGCCTTTTTTGGTGCAGATTCCCCCTTGGTAACCCATTGTTTAGATTGTTGTTGGGTCTCAGGAGTATAGTAATGTATCCATGTTTCTTCCACAGTGACGAAACGATGCTTAAAGTCCTCCGGATTCTTCTGGAACAGCTGCAAACCATCCTTGCAACACTTCACACGATTCCGTTTTTGGTCAAGCGTGAGCAATCGCGGCACCCATCTTGCGGATAGCTTTCTCATGTCTAAATGTTTATGCAAAATATTATGTACCCGTTCAGTCGAGATGCCCACAGCATTAGCAATCTCACACACCTTAACTCTTCTGTCATCCATCACCATATCATGGATTTGATCAATGATTTCTGGAGTCGTAACCTCCACAGGCCGTCCAGAACGTTCAGCGTCACTTGTGCCCATATGGCAGTCCGAAAATTTTGAAACCACTTATAAACTGTTCTAATCGAAGGTGCCAGAGTCACCATAATGTTTATCAAGCTTCTCTTTAGTCTCCTGAGGCGTTTTGCCTTTCATAAAGTAATGTTTAATCACCACACGAAATTCTTTTTCGTCCTTTCTTGAAAATCACTCGACTTCCTTGATTCACACGAATGCCAAACACAAAGAAATAGATCAATATGGCTGAAACTTGGTGTGCGTTCATTCAAGAGATGCTACTAACTAAACATGACCTCGATACGCGCCGGTGGTGCCATCTCTCGGACTTTGCACGGACTTTTCAAACCAGCCTCGTATTGTCTTCAGACAGCGTATCATTAAACGTATTTTAATGAAGTTAGAAACCAAACAAGCTTCTGGCGCTGACGGAATAACTGCCATAGCTCTCAAAAACTGTGCGAGGGAACTAACACAAGTTTTCTGTAGACTTTTTAACCTATCCTACAGAAGGGGAATATTTCCTTCCTGCTTGAAATGTGCCACAGTTCAGCCGGTACCTAAAAAAGGCAAGAAGACCTTGCCAAATAACTACCGACCAGTTGCACTGCTTTCAATAATATCGAAAGTCATGGAAAAGGAAAAACATAGATCAACAGGAGATCTTCTGACTTATGTAACACATGTTTGGAACAACGCAATTGAGTACTTTGGAGAATCTCGAGCGGTTGCTCTTGACATATCTAAGGCATTCGGCACGATGGACAGTTGGCTAAGCTGCGCTCTTATGGTATGTCTGAAAAGTTCTGTTTGTGGCTCTCATTGTTTCCTCAGTGAGCGTTCTTTACGAGTGGCAGTCGACGGATTTGTTTTTAACACCTTTACTATCAACGTCGGTGTGCCCTAGGGCTCCATACTATCTCTTACTCTCTTTCTCATTTACATTAACGATCTGCTGGAAAAGACTGGAAACCCAATCTACAGCTTTGCAGATGACAGTACGTTTATCTCTTAATTCACTTTGAAGGCTCGGACATCGGCTACTCAGAGGAATATCAGCAGGTAGCGGAAAGTCGTTCAACTTAATGACCGGGAAGAAATTCTATCTTGGGGTGACAGTAACCAAGTGGAATTTAACGCTACAAAAACCCAGGCGGCAGTTTTTTCTAAAAAAAGTTAACGTTGCTGAACCCGACATAGTTATGGCGGGGCTCTCCATTCTCGTAACATCGTCACTCAATTTGTTGGGCGTTAATTTAGGAGCAAATATGTCCTGGCATGAACATGTCGCAGGGATAGCAAGGAGAGTTTCTCAAAAGTTGGGAATATTATTTCGAACCAGAAAGCTTTACAATCCAAGACAAACTGTTATTTCTTTACAAAGCTCAAATTCGACCAACTATGGAATACTGCTCCCGGGTTTGGGGCTCCGCTCTCAAACATACGTTGCATTTGGTGGATTCTATTCAGAGAAGAGCTGTTCGTCTGATTGGAGATCCGGAACTGACCGGCGGCTTGATTCTCTGGAACATCGAAGAACGATTGGCGACTTGAGCTTATTCTATAAGTGTTTTTATGGAAAGCGTTCGAAGGATGTAGTCCGCTTAATTCCTCCCAGAGCGGTGCATATTAGAAATACACGTCGCGCTAATACTTCACATCCGTATGAGGTTCAGCTTGTTACTCTCCCTCGTACAACGCTTTTCAAGCAGTCTTTTATATGGAGAACATCATCCCTTTGGAATAATTTGCCCAGGACTGTGTTTCCCACCGAGTACAATTTGCAGCGATTCAAGAACAACGTGAATCGCTTTTTCCGCACACGTGTCGCTCCTGTAGCGCTTTAGGGACTTCCCTGCAGCACGTGTGCTAGACCCATAAAAAAAAAATCATTAAAGACCACGACTGCAATAGCTTCGTCATTTGACTTAAAATGCTTTCCATCCAGGAATTTTTTCAGGTTTGGGAACAAATAATAGTCGGAGGGAGTCAAATCTGATGAATACGCTGAATGTTCAAGCAATTCGTACTTTAATTCGTTGAATTTTGCCACCGTCAAAACACTTCAGTGAGGACGTGCATGGTCTTGATGAAAAATGATTCTTTTCTTCTTTAAGGCAGGTCTTTTCTCACGAATTTTTGCATGCAAACTGATCCAAAAGGTTACAGTAATATTGAGAGTTAATTGTTTCATCTTTCTGAAGATAGTCGATCAACAAAACACCTTTGTAATCCCAAAAAACTGTTGCCATAACCTTCCCTGCTGATGAAACCGTCCTTGCCTTCTTTGATGCACTTCCACCGGCTTCAGTCCATTGTTTCGACTATTATTTTCGCTCTGGTGTATAGTGGTGGATCGAAGTCTCATCAACAATTATGACGCGACTCTTGAAATCCATTTTATTTTGCTTAAAACGATCCAAACACGTTTGAGAAATACATAGAATGCGTTTTTGGTCAATTGTTAGCAAATGCGGCACCCATCTTGCACAAAGCTGTTTCAGGCAAAATATTTCCAGTTCGTTCTTTTGAGACAGTTATGGCGTCAGCTATTTCACGCACTTTCACTCGCCTATTAACTAACACCATATCATGGACTTATTGAATGATTTGTGGTGTTGTAGTTTTTGGACGACCTCCGCGTGGATCATCTTCGAGGCTTGTACGACCAGATTTAAAAAGAGCAGCCCATTTTTTCACAGTGAAAAGTGAAGGTCATGCATCCTTATACACTTTTAATAATTTCGGATGAATTCTGTTGGTGTTAAACCATCCAAAACAACAAATTTAATCACTGCACGATATTCAGTTTTTTCCATTTTAAAAAAATTAATGACACGTCAATATTAAACCGCTGCTACTACTCGAACCAATTGACAGATCGAAATAAAATTGTACATGAGTTTATATAAGGGATGCAACGTCCCAATACATTTATGGTTTCACAGTTTCAAACGCCATCTATGTGTCAGGCCGAGAACTTTTCAGACAGCCTATGTATGTCTATCAAATTTAAAATTGATATCTAATTTTGTTTGAAACAAACAAACCGATAGAATGGAAAAAGGAAACTATATTTTTCGTACAGGTACAATTCGTCTGGATTTCTCTGTGCCGTTTGAACAAGTAAGGCTGACGTTTTATCGGTTATCCTACGGCTTCTTCAGAGCTTGTCCCTAGAACTGACTTCTTCGGAATCTAGCACGAAACTGATTAGTTCCGTTTGCACACGCTTTAGTATATGAGTGGGCTGGGGTGGAGGTTGAATGAAGCCCCATGGATGATCTCTTCCCAGATTGTTGAGAGGTCTTATGTTTTTCAATCAAACAATTTCCAGTACCGAGACATAAAACGCTCCATTCAAAAACATCCATCTCTCTAGGTGCTCCTTTCATATATTAAGAATGTTACAGATCGCATTCCGAAAATTCTACGGAAACATAAAATAATAACATGATTCTCTACGTGCCCTAAGCACTCTTTACATCTTCAATCTGTCAAAGATAAGATTCCTCTAAAAATCCAGAAGCCTACTCTCCATGTAGCTGTGGTAAAAGCTATATATAAAATTAACGAACATCAACATCTTAGTAACATTTCCACTTCAGCACTTGCAGAATACCAGCATGAAACAGGTCACCAGATTCTCTTTGATCTATCAAAAATCCTTGCAAGAAATTTGTTTTGTATCCTAGAAAAAATCAGGAGTCAGTCGAAACATCTAAACATTCCAGTAACCCTAATAGTGACATTGGTCTTCACACCTCTGACCAATCAGATCATCCATGAAGCTTTATCGAACCCCCCAACTCTAGCCCACTCATATAAAAATATGTGTGCAAGCGGAATTAATCAAGTTCGTTTTAGATTTCGAAGAAGTCAGTTCTCGAGAATGGACTGAGCATTAACCTCACAAAATTGACCACTCTCTAGAAAGAGGCAGCTACTGGCCGCACATTCGCCTTGTCTCTTTCATGCTTTTGCGTCCGTATTTACTTCAAGCGGATACGGAACGCTCAGTCTATTCTCTCTGTCTATGGACAAGACGAAATCTGCCCAAATGTAAGCAACACTTTTTCAATCGACACAGGGGATCTGGAAGAATTGTACCAATAAGCTCTGATACCTATGAAAGTTTTTCTATCAAAATTATATTTTTCGTGATCTTGGACCTCCGAAACGTGAAGAAGGGCAAAATTTTCGGGTGTGAAAGAGGATATAAGGTATAATTTGAATAATTATTTACTTGACGTAACTCATAACTCAATTATCGAACAAGTTTCTTTTACCTTTCTATTCACTATTGTTTAAGTTTATACCATGGTTTGCAAATATACCTTGATTTTTTAACTTCCTAAAGCTGTGTCTCGCTTTCATGTCACGCAATCTATTATGTACAATTTTAAGAGCCCTAATTTATAATTTCTTTGTAAGTGAAGATATTTAGTAAGTAGGTTAGAAACTTGGTTAAAACGTAACTTTAATTACAATACGACTTAAAATCAATTTCACAAGTTGCGCATCTTAGATCATTGAACTTTTGGTATCTTAAATTGTTTGAACTTTGATTCGTGGGATTTAAACCACCAATTGAGTTACTATGAGAGTAAATGAAAGTGTGGGTTCTAAGTATGAATATTTCTTTGTTTCAACTTTCTTAGAAATCGTTTTCTCTAAATTAGTTTTTTTTTAGTTCGACCCAAACGCCCCATCTACAGTTTTTATAGAATCATTCCAAGGTAACTATAATACATACTTATCAAGAAACTACGCTCATTTGGGTTGGTATGTAGGAATCAAGAAATCAGGAAAATTCAAAAAGGGACCGAAAACGGCACAACGTCAAAAAGCTGTTAAATTTTTACCGAGAAGATCTAGATTTGAGTAATAGAAATTTTGTGTGGTTATGAACAGAACTGTCGTTAATCCTTTTAAATAGCAGTTCCATTACCAATTACTTCCAAAAGTTATTGAAATATTAATTATCAATAACCTGTAATTATAAAAGTAGTTCAAGAATCCATTACTCACACAAGTGAGGCGATCCACAAATAATTCAGTTATTTAAAAGTAGTTCAGTTATTCAGAGGGAGATCACAAAATAAGAGGTGAATTTTATAAATGATGACGGATTATAAAAAACAATATGAATCAACTAGAAAATATTGTTTTTTGAAAAATTGTCTTCTAAAATTGCAAGAAAAAGTCTTTTTAGTGGACTAAAAAAGAAACAAGGTGTTAACAGAATTTTTCTTCTCAGTTTGTTACATTCTTTGCATTATAACCTACTAGAATTTTCATAATCACCCTCAGAAAATTGAAATCACTGAAAAATATACTTTTTTTTAGAAACCATGATTCTCGGGATTGGACCGTGTCAAATTGGAGCGACTACTCGACATTTAGCCTACGATTGCAACAGGCATCTTCATCTTTATCTTCGAGAATAAAATACTAAAGGTACTTATGATCTAACATAATAATCGTTTTTTTTCACACCCGCATCGCTATTAATGTTACCCTATTTGTAAATAGGAATTGATCCCCAAACCTTCTTTTATAGAAATTGGAGAGTGAAGCAAAAATTTTGATTCTCTTACGTTGATAATATGTCTTGTAGAGTATTGATATTTAACTAGACCTAATTGTCATGTTCCGTCATTCTTGTTGATATTAATTCGTCAGTTTCCACTACATACCCGCACCATATGAACAAGGAATTTTAAATAGACACCTTCAATTTTTAAAGGAATTATATCTTTTAGTGATCTCAAGCATTGTCTAATTTCCTTACAAGTATCGAAGATTGTACAAATGTTGGATTTTTTGTTATTTAGCTATCCTTGACAACCTTGACTTACCTTGGGGAGCTTTAATTAATTTACTAGAAGAACGTCTGTCATCTACATACTCCATTTTCTAAAAACAACTAATGAAGAAGTTTAGAAGCAGCCATGGGTGTTCTACTGTAATGGCAAATACTTTCACTGAAGCCTTTAAAAAAGTACGTTAACTTGAGCTTCTTTAAAACTACGATTGTTATCTGATTACTTGGTGAAGAAAACCTGAATGCTAGAGATGTTACTGGTACCAGGTCTACCCAACCAAAATTTTATTGACTGGGTACCCTGCCAAATGTTTAAATTTAAATTAAAAGTAACATTTATTTCAAAATATACATAAGAGATACATTTTAAACAATAACAACAAACCTGAACTATTATATAAGTATAGAACTTGTACATAGAATGTTTTAATATTTAAAATCCAGCCAAGCTAAATTGTGATGTTAGGTACGTTACTAGTTCCAACCATTTTCATACGAAAATCTGTTTTTTTTTTCTTCATATGTACTTCCAACCTCAGAAAATAGCCTTTCACTAAATATGGCAAAAACAGGTGCTGAAAGAAACTCTTAAATTCTTGAAATTAATCTGCCACCATCAAAACCGGTCTGGCTTTACGACCGTTCAATGGCAAACTTAAATAAGAACTGAACTCTGTTTTTACCTCTTCTATTCCATGTCATAATGGGAGACCTTAACGCCAAGATTGGAAGAGGTAGGTCAGGAACTTCCGTAGGACAATATGGTCTAGGTGAAAGAAACAACAGAGGCGAACGACTAAACATTTTTAGTGAAGAAATAGGTTATGTTATCACTAACACCTTCTTCAACCTACCACCACGAAGACTATACAGGTGGAAGTCCTCGCTAGACTCACCAGACCATACCACCAGAAATCAAAAATACCATATTCTAGTGAATAAACGTTTTAGAAATAGTGTTGGATCTATCGAAACATATCCCAGCACTGACATAAACTCGGATCACAATACCCTGGTGGGGGTTCTAAGAATTGTCTTGAAAAACTTAAGAAGAAAACAGAAAAATATATACGATGTGCGACAACTTAAATGCGAATATATAACAAACGTAATTAAAAAAGATTTTAATAAAGAATTCAGAGACACAGAGCTAAACGAAGACATAGAATCTGAGGTAGAAAAGTTAAATGAAATAACAAGGGGGCTAAAGAATAAATATCTAACTTTTGGAGCAAACACATAAACGGAAGTAATGGATGACAAATGAAATTCTAAGACTAATGGAGGAAAGACGGTTACATAAAAACAGAGGTAACAAAAGATAATATAGCAGACTATACACACAAATACAAAAAGACATTCGAACAGCTAAAGATAGGTGGAGTGGTGAAAGATGTAAAGAGATAGAGGTGTTGCAGGGAAAATATGATAGCTTTAATATCTATCGAAAAATCAAAGACTTAACTGGTAGACGGAGAACGAAATCAAATGGACGTTTAATAGATCATCAAGGAAACGTTATCGATAAAGAAGAGAAACTGAAGATATGGCAAGACTATATCACAGAGTTATTTTCTGAGGTCAGGCCAGATCAACCACAATGCCCAATAGACTTGTTTGGTCCTGTATTACCACAGATGAAGTGCACATTGCAATAAACGAACTAAAAAATAGAAAAGCCACCGGTCTCGATGAATTCCATGGGGAGTTTCTTAAGCTCTTAGATGAGAACGGGATTAAGTGGCTTCACAGTGATCTACAATAAAATCTATGATTCAGGCAGAATACCAGAAAGCTGGTTAAAGTTTGAGTTTATAACGATCTCAAAAATTCAGGCGCTAAAAAATGCGGAGAATATCGAACAATTAGCCTCATAAGCCCTCTTTTAAAAACAATTCTGAAAATCATTCACAGAAGAATATAAAAGTTGTGTGAAGAAAACATGTTAGCTATATAATTCGATTTTTCGTGATGCCATAGGAACCGGAACCTTATTTTCTATGCAGGGTTTGATTCAGCGTTGTAGAGACGTCAATTGTGAGGCATAACTTTGCCTGATCGACTACCAAAAGGTTTTTGATAGAGTCCAACATCATAAAATGGTCGCAATTCTGAAAGACCTTGGGCTAGATGGGAAGGATCTGCGGATTATTAGCAACCTCTACTGAAACCAGATGGCATTTATTAATTAGAAGGGGAGCGTTCAGACGCAGTATCGATTGAGCGCGGAGTAAGGCAGGGCTGTGTCTTGTCTCCGCTATTGTTTAATATATTCTCTGGGCAAATCTTCAGAGAGGCACTGGAAGAAGGTGATGAAGGAATACTGCCTAATGGGGAGCGAATAAATAATATTCGTTATGCTGACGATACGGCGGTTATGACTGATAACTTAAAGGGTCTACAGCATGATAAAAATAAACAAAGTCAGTAATCGATACGGCCTCGAACATAATATCAGAAAAACAAAGCACATGGTAATCAGCAAATCTCCGATTCCTGCTACCTTGTTGATGGTTAACAATCAACAAATACGAAGAACTCCACAATATTTATATCTAGGTATCATGATAAACGAACAGTGGGATCACTCACAGGAAATTCGTTGCCATATCAAAAAAACTAGAGCAGTGTTCCTCAAAATGATATCACTTTTCAAAAGCTCAGCAATAAAATTAAGTACAGAAATAAGAATGTAATGAAAGACTAATATTGTCAAATTTCCACTTTATTTAGTTTCACTGAAACTGTATGACGCGTTTCGCTATACTATAGCTTCTTCTGATACAAAATGATATTTGAGTATTAGTGTTGTTACATTTTTATAAATATCCTAAGGTAGATAGGTAATAAAATTAATACTATATGCTAATGAATATTGCTGGGAAATCCATTCTGAATATTAATTGTATAAATTGAGTAAAGGGGAGTTACCATGGGCCAGACAGGTATCTTTTGTTCGTTTAAAATGATGTCTGAATTTTTAATTCTATTTATTTCTAAATTTTCTAATAGGTTTAATTTTACGCCTTTGTTTTGTATGTGTAGAATTTTAAATTTATCATCAAAAAGATGATTTGATTCTGTTAAATGATTACTGTACGCTGAGTCAGTTTTGTTTTTTTTAAATAGCTTCTTTTATGATCTAAAATCCGAGTTTCGACCTGTCTGACCTATGTAACTTTTATGACAAAACCACAATTTAACTGATACACTCCAGATTTTTTTGATCTATTTTGTTTTCCCCCCTTTGCGTTTTTAATTTCATTAATCCAATTAAATAAAGACAATCATCCTATTAGACCTGTAGTCTCCTACATATCGGCTCCAGCTTACAAACTCTTAAAATTTCTCATAGATATCATTAAAACGAACATTAACTTCACCCCAACTTACACAATAAAAAATTCGTTAGAATTAACGGAAAAAATTTCCAACGTCTTTCTACCAGATAATTCAAAACTAGTATCATTTGACGTCCAAAACCTTTTCCCTAGCATACCCCCGGATGAAACAGTAAAAATCATAAAAACATTTCTAATCAAAAATAAAGTTAATATCGGTTATACAACAAGATATACTAAATTTATTAAACACGAGCCTCAATCAAAATTATTTTTACTTTAATAATACGTTTTATAATAGTTCTGAGGGCCTCATAATGGGTAGTCCACTTAGCCCTCTTTTAGCAGAAATATTTATGGATAACCTAGAAAAACAAATACATCGACAAGAATTTAGCAAATCATTTTTGTATTGTACCGATATGTAGACGACATCTTTGCTTGTTTTAATGGTACAGAGCGTCAACTTGACAATGTTTTTAACTATATAAACTCAATACATAAAAATATTAAATTCACTATGGAACTAGAAGTCGACAATAAAATTAATTTTCTTGACTTAACGATAACCAGACATTACAACAAACACAAATTCTCTATTTTTCACAAACCCTCACATACAGATACTACAATAAACATAAAATCAGCTCACCCCCTACAACATAAATTGGCAGCTTACCACAGTATGTTGCATAGACTTGTAAGTGTCCCCTTATCTGTAGATGATTTTAATAAAGAATTAAATCTAATAAAACAAATTGCTGTTAACAACGGATATTCTCCTGACACCATAGACTCAATTTTAAACAAGAAATTAAAAAATAAAGCTATTTCTTTAGTATACCCCAAGAAAGAAAACACAGGGAAAAAATTTAATGTTTTAAACCTATTTTGGTAACAGTCAGAGAAAATTAAAAACCACTTAAACAAATATAATATCAACATAGCTTTTAGAACAAATAACTCGTTAGGAAAATTCATTAAAAACGCAAAGGGAAAACAAAATAGATCAAAAAAATCTGGAGTGTATCAGTTAAATTGTGGTTTTTTGTCATAAAAGTTACATAGGTCAGACAGGTCGCTCATTCGAAACTCGGATTTTAGAACATAAAAGAAGCCATTTAAAAAACAAAACTGACTCAGCGTACAGTAATCATTTAACAGAATCAAATCATCTTTTTGAAGATAAATTTAAAATTCTACACATACAAAACAAAGGCGTAAAATTAAACCTATTAGAAAATTTAGAAATAAATAGAATTAAAAATTCAGACATCATTTTTAAACGAACGAAAAGATACCTGTCTGGCCCATGGTAACTCCCCTTTACTCAATTTATACAATTAATATTCAGAATGGATTTCCCAGCAATATTCATTAGCATATAGTATTAATTTTATTACCTATCTACCTTAGGATATTTTTATAAAAATGTAACAACACTAATACTCAAATATCATTTTGTATCAGAAGAAGCTATAGTATAGCGAAACGCGTCATACAGTTTCAGTGAAACTAAATAAAGTGGAAATTTGACAATATTAGTCTTTCATTACATTCGTTATGAATTTCCATCAAGTAACAGTCACAACAATTCAAAACAGAAATAAGACTCCTAAAATGTTATGTCTTCAGTGTCCGTCTTGACGTTGTGGAATCTTGGACGCTGACTGAAGCCACTTCTAAAAAAAACTTCAAGCATTTGAATTATAGCTATAGCGCAGAATTTCTTATACTGACCATATTACCAACGAGGATGTCTTACGTCGCATGAACAAGAAACTGGAAATTATGGAAACGGTATAAAGTAGGAAAATTGGAGTATTTACGACACATAATGAGAAATTCCCACAGGTATGGATTACTACAGCAAATAATTCAAGGAAAAGTTTTTGGAAAAAGGGACCAGGACGCAAATGTATCTCCCGGCTAAACAATCTGCGAAATTGGCTCTCAATAAATACTACCGGTCTTATCAGAGCTACAGTGGATAAAGTAATAATAGCTAGGATGGTTGCCAACATTCGAACCGAATAGGCACGTTAAGAAGAAGGAGATTCCATGGGAGACCTTTTTATTTTTATCTCTGGTTTGACCAATATTAGCGAATACATCCCAAAATGTCTGCTTCCGTTTTCTCTTTTGATACTATTAAGTTTTTTTTAAACTACTAAGTGAGACATCGTCCGAGGAATCTGATTCCGATACTGATATTACATCTTCAACTGGTTTAATATTTACTTTTAACGGTATTGCTTGATAAGTGTATTTTAAAACGTCTTTCTTAACCTGCTCTTTGTTAGTGAAAATATGCATCTTTAAATCTTGGATCCAAGAATGTGGCAATTATTTAATTGTTATTGGTTTCAATACTTGCTAATCTCTGGCTCAAACCTTCAAGTAAATTATTTAGCATAGATCTCAAACCAGGAACCTGGTTTTCCATTAAATATTTATTTAATGACAAAATTGTTGGAATCATTTCTGATCTTATATATAGTGAACGACTGACATATTCGATAGTTCTTTCGAATAGTTGTAAAAGCTCCTGTAACGTTTTAATTAAATCGCACTGATTTGATGTCAAAGAAAAAAGTTAATCATATTCAGCAGCAAGCAAGCTAATATCTTCTCTTTATTCAAAAAGCTTTTCCAGTAAGTTGTTATTTAATATTCCAGCGTGTAGGTACATCTCTTACCATTCTCCTTACTCCAACGTGGCGGTCGGTGGCTCCGTGGGGTAGTATTTGCTAGCGGTGCGGAAGGTCTCGGGTGCCAATCCTGGCAGATCGGTATACTTTTATATATGGCCGGGCCACATACATAGGTAGTAGTTTTTTGGAGAATAACGCCCGTGGCAGCACTACAGCATTGTCTAAAAGGGGCCGTGAAATACCAAAATGTATGTTTCGGCACTTGGACAACGTTGAAGGCGCCGATATCCTCAGGACATGAAAAAGGGTAAAATGTTTACTCAGACGGGGACGTGAACGATCAAAAAAAAAATGTTAAAATCTTTCTGGATTTGCATTAAGTTTATTCTGAAAGGAGATGAGTGGTTTAAAATGATTTACGATCTTTCTCCCGACACTTATAACGTCCAATACAGATCTTTATTCTTTCAAAGAGTCGATTACTATCAGTCAGTCTTGTGTAGCTAATCTCTAATAGATGGGTCGACTTGTGTTGTTTATACTGTTTTCCATCCGCTTTGGCTGAGAGATGGTCGGCTTGGAATATTATTCCTCGACTCAAGTAGAGCAAGGTGCACCTTAAACCCTAAAACAATAAGTATTTGGAATTTTTACGTTTTTATTTCTTAAATTGGTTTATTTTTTTGATAAAGAAGGAGGAAAAAAATTATTTTTAAAATAATTTATTGTTACCTTTATCCTTTATGTTATAGGGACATTTTACTGTACAAAAGTAAATAATCTTTATACACTGGAGAGATTTTGCAATGCTTATTTTTCATATGCTTTTGTCCTTATCATTATCACAAGCATGCGCAGTATTAATGCGAATGAATTGCAAGGTTAGGTTAGTATTCATCCCATAGACATAGAGAATGGACTGGGTGTTCCGTATCCCGCTGTAAAGTAAATACGGACGCATTAGTATGAAAGAGACAAAGCGAATGTGCGGCCACTAGCTGTCTCTTTCTGGCCTTGAATTCCGTCTCAGGGTACTGCGCCTTGGTTATTACAGGCCTACAGAAAAGAGACACGTATTGGCCGCACAGTCGCTTTGTCTCTTTCTAGAGGGTGGTCAATTTTGCGAGGCTAATGCTTAGTCCAGGGGTTCCCAATATTTTTTTAAATGCGACTCCCTTTACAGGTTGCAATTTTTTTTGCGACGCCCTTCTAAAAAAAGATACCTTGGTGTAGCTTTAGCAGACAATAAAATTACTTTATTATTCAAAGAAAACTCCAAAGAATATAGAATCTTAATTATTATTTATTAGAAAACATAAAAAAACTACAAACAATACCATTAATGAGAAGGATGAGCTTGCTTTTCTGAGCATAACTTCTCAAATCGGGGTGAAGTTTTGAAATTGCTACTCTCAGTTCTTTTCCTAAATTTATTTGTGACCTGTACTTCGATTTGATTACTCAACTGCAGAAAAGCCAGTTTCACACAAGTACGGCGTAGCAAATGGTAAAAGAACCCTCAACGCCGTAGTATTGATAGTAGGACATTCTTGGGATTCATTGCTCCAAAACTGATCGAATCGTGGTTTTAGGCTCGTATCACAAGATAGTTCTAACAGCTGTTCTCCCTCGACTGTTGAAAGTGTAGATGGTGGTGGGGTTTATTGGAATGGGTTTCTAATCCAGTCGTATTGATTCAGACTCTCTGGAAAATATTTATTAAAATGCAACATTGTAAAAGGCCAGCAGTGCTTTGGAAGGAATAGATGCTCTGGAAAACAAGGATGTCGACTGCAGTTTCAGTTCTCGCAATTTTCTTGCAAAAAATCTTGCGGCTTTTCTTGTAAATTACGGTGAGTTGTTTCTAAATGACGTTTCAATTTATTAGGAAGCATACTTTCAGCTGCCAGCACCTTATGGCAGACAACACATTGGGGAAGTTCCATATTTCCTTTGCTAACGTAGGTAAATCCAAAATCTAAATACTGGTCATCATATTTTCTGTTTTTTTTTTTTTTTCGTTTTTCTACAGTTTCTTTTCTATTCTCCCTGCGTCTTCAACACGTTTTCTATTTATTTGAATAAAGTTATTCATTTTAAGCAATGAATACGCGCGCGTTAATTAAATACAACACACTTGAAATCAAAACACTGCATTCATTAACGCTTGTAATTGACCAATAAATAAAGCACCAAAACAAAAGATAGAACGATGAACTAACGAAAGCGCGGGAAAATGGAGGGGTGGGTTTACTGAGTCGCTGATTACGACGCGTGCAGACGACCTGTGTGTATCGTCTCGCGACTCCCCTAGGATAGAGTCGTCAGAGGAGGTGCGTTGCGACGTACAGTTAGGGAACACCTCGCTTAGCCCATTTTCTATGTTTATGATTCATCCTTTATTTTTTTTTCATGATTAAGCATACTGGTTATTAGTATTTGATGGGTCAACATAAGTCTCTAAATTAAAATTGTGTCTATGATGTTCTTCCTTCAATATTTTCAAGGTAATACGAATGTGCGATAAATAAAATTTCATTTCAAATTAGCACTACACACACTGTAAAGCGATTGTACCAAAGACTGTAAAATTTCAATATAATCTGAATACTAATTAACTATTGTCAGTGTTATTTGCAATAAAAGATTATCATTTCAATTTTACTTATTTTCTTAGTGGTTCGTATACCTAAGTAAGAAAAAAAATAGGCCCTACCATAAGAACGATAAGAATAACAAACTTCAAATAACCTCTCTTCTAAGTTCCTAAATAAAGGAAATCGTTATCCTTGATAAAGGTTTCTTTTATTTTGTTTCTATACTGCGCAAGCTCCAAATGGTGGGCGTATACTTTAAATAACGATAAAGATAGTGGTCTACCAAAGTAAGTATTGCAAAATCTCTCTAATAATATTTTATTTTTATGCTTATCTATATTTTCTACAAACAAAAAAGTCTGGTTGTCCGAGGCTGTCATCCCTTATATTTTCTGCACAAGTTTTGCATTAAGATCTGGTTATGTAAAATATTCTGTAATAATAACTTGTTTTAAATTCCCAGAGGTGGTTAATGATTCGGTTTCGTCTTCAGCTTCATCGACTAAACTAGTGGCATGTTTAAATTTTAAATGTTTCGATAAAGATGAGGTACTAACTTTTTTTCCCCGGGTACCCAGTTTTGCCGGATCCTAAAAATTACTACCCGCTATGTCTCTACTGAATGCCCGTTTAAATCACTTAAGTCAATAACATTCAAACATGCAGTTTACAAAACTGAATTAAATGACGCCCTTCGTTTTCTAGATGTGCTGGTGTATAGAGAATGTAACAGTATCTTGGGACATTTAGAATTATTTCAATATGTGATGAGCATTGTGTCATCAGAAACATGTACACTGACCAGTGCTATACAATGTAATGGATTCCAGACATGTTAGTAATAAGAATTCACCAGTTAATAGTGCAGTCTTACCTTATCTACACGGTACCACAGACAAAATAGCCACATTACTTAAGAGATCCAACATTCGCACAGTCTTCAACTACAATGCAACGGTGTACGTATCAGTTAGAATTGAGGAGCATGAAAGAAGTCTCAAAAATAAAACAATTGGAGCTGAACCTCAATACTTTACATGATGTACTGTTTGTAGCTTCAGTCTCCAATTTCTATAAAATGAAGCTAAACCTTAATAGCGTTACGGTCAGCATCACTTGTGGAAAACGATTATGATACTATTCAAGATTTTGTAAAAGTGACCAGCTTGTATATTATAATCAGTGTCGTAGTTAGGTATTGAGCGCCCAAGGTAAGATTAGAATTTTGCGACCCTAAAAAATCCCCGTAAGTAGAAAAGAAGACAACAAAAATCACAGAAATAATGAAATTTGGTTAAAAAATGTTCTTTTCTCGCTTTTTCTGATGAAATTTTGTCAATGACATAATCTAAGTTAATTTTTTTTGCAATTTCATAATCAATTGAAATTATAGCGAGATTGTTCAGACGTTCTTGGCCAATCTGCGATCGCAAAATTTTTTTATTAATTTAATTTGCTAAAAGATCTTTCACAGCTAGCAGATGTTACAGATAGAATCAATGCGAGTCGAAGAGCTATGCTTATATTGGGACAAATAGTCATTAAACCATATTCTTCATGACAATTCAGAAGAGCAATGTAGTCTGCATTTTTTAAATCAGGCAACATTGATTTTATTTGGTGTTTATAAATTTCAATTTCTAAACATAACTCATTGGCATCTAAATTTTTGTATTTTAATGCGAGATCAGCTGCGGATTTTTTTAGTTCTTCAGTGAGGTTGTCTGCAATGAAAATCCCGTTAGGAAGCCAAAATCAGAAGCTTCAGCCACTAAATTTTGAAACCTCCAATCCATTTTTTGAATGAGTGTGCTGTGTACACAGCAAAGCTGAATTTTAAACTGTTGAAGTGAAGTTATTGTAGTCGGGCCATCCTTGGCCTTTTCGTCGAACATTGCTTTAACCTTTCTTTTGTGTTTTCTATTAGGCGCTATCGCCATTAATTGTTCGTTTGTATAGTACTCGTATAAACTTTTGTTTAAATTTTGTGTAAGAGCCTTGTAAATGCGTCCCTTTGAGGTCTGCTCCCCTAGCAGTGCCTGTTGCCAGGCTCTAGCTACGAAATTGACTATAATACTTAACCTGTGCTTCTGCGAACTCATTCATTGTTCTAATTTCGAAGAGTAAAGATTCCCGAAGATGCCTTGTGAAACATGAGTTGGTTACTCCAATATGAACTGGTCCAATACCAAGAACCATGATCTCTCATCTAACCAGGGCGTGAAAGCTTTAGCTTCCATAAAGTTATATTTTATCTGTTACCACGACTTTGTTAATAATCAATTTTGATAAAAGAGGAGAGATAATTTGAAAGGTAACAAAAGTGAAATTATTTTCCAATAATCCAAATTATATTGTTGGTAATTTCACTAACGGTAATACCATTATGATAAGGTAGTACCACTCACCAATTACTTTAATCTTAGTTGTTGTAACACAAATTGCAACCGCCCTTTAAAAAACGGAATTTAATTGAATTGCCATGAGTTAATTTATTACTCATTTCAATTATTGTAATTGAATTACTAAGAGCTCGGGCAATGAATGTCAATTACAAAAATAAGCCTGTCAGGTCGAAATATTTTTGGTTGATGTTTAGAATGTGATAATGACTTTCTTTAATAATGTAATCTAAAAGAAAACAACCGGTAGTTACGCACTGACTTAACACTGATTTTTATTTTTAAGGCAATAATAGATAAGATGACTTTAAAGATAAAAAGTTCGTATTCGAAAAAATCATTTAGTTATAATGAATCTTAAGGCAAAAGTTATATTAAAATAATTACTTACTTGAATTTAAAAAAATAGCAAAGGCAAAAGTTTTTTTGACATATCTTTAAAAGTAACATTTTTTTAAGCTCTTGATATATGCTACGCTTTAGATTTTTCTATGGACATAGCAGGGAAATCCCTAAAGTGCTACAGGACCGGCGCGTGTGCGAAAAAGTAAGTCTTGGTCTTGAATCGCTGTAAATTGTACTCTACGAGAGACACAGCGATGAGCAAATCATTCCAAAGGGATGATGATGACGTGTATTTCTAGCATGGACCGCTTTGGGAGGAATTAAGAAGGCTCCATTCATCGACCATTATCCATAAAAATACTTACAGAATGGACTCAAATAGCCCACCGTTCTTTGATGCTCCAAGGAATCAAGGATCCTGGGCAGTTTTGGGTCTCCAATCAGGCGAACAGCTCTCTAGAATCTAATAAATCCAATGTATGGTTGGGAGCAGAACTTCAAGCATGGGAGCAGTATTCCATCGTTGGTAGAAATTGAGCTTTGTACAGAATTAACAGTTGTGGGGTATAAAGCTTTCTAGCTCGAAATAATATTCTCAGCTTTTGAGGAGCTCTCTTTGTTCTGCTTGCAACATGTTCGTGCCAAGGCATATTGCTCGGAAATTAACGACCAGCAGATTAAGTGACGATGTAGGGCTCCGACATAATCATGTCGGTTTCAGCAACGTTAACTTTTTTTAGAAAAATCTACCGCCTGGGTGTTTTTTAGCGTTAAATTCTACTTGGTTACTGTCACCCTAAGATAGGATTTTTTCCAGGTCGTTGTTAAGTTGAACGATTTCCTGCTGTCTGCAGGTATTGGCCTAAGTAGCCGATGTAGTGAATGAAGAAATAAGCGTACTGTCATGTGTAAAGCTGTAGATTGGATTCCTTGTCTTTGATGTAGACAGGAAAGAGAGTAGGAGACTCTTAAAGAATGCTCTGTGAGGAAACATGAGAGCCATAAACAGAACTTTTCAGACATACCATAAGAGAGTAGCTTAGCCAACAATCCGTCGTGCCAAATACGGTCGAATGCCTTAAATATACAAAGTGCAACCGCTCGAGTTTCTTAATTCGAGATTAGGTGACTTTGGTCCAATATAATCGACTGTATATAATGAAAATCGAATTTCTATGACTGGTTATATCTAAACATTAAAAAAGAACAATGCTCCTGGTTGTTTTCTTCGGTCTGTAAAGTGCTGTTATTAAAATACACTAGTGAGCAAAGGAATCGACTCAAACGATTTTGCTTCAGTTAACACCGATCCTTAAATTTAATTTTCGAACAGTGGTATTATTTTTGGTATCATTAGTATGCCAATTTTCTACTCTTTCCAATAATACCAACAATATTTGGATTTCCAAAAAGTTTTACTGATTAAAACGGTTTTACTCCCAATAGAACCGTTTTTGCTAGCTCAGCAACGTACTCGTTACGAACTATTCATCCCTATAAAAACACATGCAACTGCATTTTCCTGTCATTCCTTTATCGCAATTTGAACCGTCAACGTTACCAAGAGACTGGGGTCTTTACACTGAGACCAAGATCAGGAAGAAGAAAGTGTACCTTAGAGCGAGGCGATCGCTTCATTGTCAACACAACTCTAAGAAAAGTTCGTGGTCTGGCTGTCAGTCATTGGACAGTCAGAAGAAGACTTAAAGAAACTAACCTAACTCCGAAGAGACCAGCTAACGAACCCAAATTGACAGCAGCCCATCGACAAGCGTGATTCAGATTTGCCCGAGAACATGTCGACTGGACCTTAGAGCAATGGCGCTCCGTTTTATTTGCTGACGAGTCCCGAATGTGCCGACATGGAAGAAGATGAATCTATAGGAGGCCTGGGGAGCGCAGTGCTGCATTACTGAAACGGTCGCCTATGGAGGAGGTTCTGTCATGGTATGGGGAGGCATCTCACTGGATGCGAAAACCGATTTGGTTTTCGTGACTGATGAGGCTCGTAGCGGTGGATTAATTGCTCACCGGTACATCGAGGAGATCCTGTAGGAACACATCGTTCCTTACTTTGGGTTTGTTGGCGATAGGGGTAATACAAAATATTGATTTTGGTTTTTATTATTTTGTTTAATTTGTCCTTTCTCTTACTTCTATTTTCAATCTTTGTTTTTCTTGTTTCCGCTTTCAATCACTTTAATCAGTAAAAAGCATGAGGTATGCTATGGAATTTGGTATCATTAGAAAGAGAATAGAATGAGCTTTCAAATGATTCTAAAATTCATAAAAATATGTGAACACTAACTTCTAGGATCCCTGTTTAATGAAGCCAAATAGTTTGAGTCGATTTTTTTTTTTGCTCACCATTATAATTTTTTAATTTATATTTCAAGGATTTTTCACTTTACTAAATAAAACTGTATTTTAACCAAATT
>CM032455.1:109653837-109773837 GCA_019049505.1 Pachyrhynchus sulphureomaculatus | reverse complement strand
AGGTCAATATACCCAAAGCTCGGCGGAACTTCGGCAAAGCCCGATGGGATAGTTTTACTGCAGAGCTGGAACATAACATTCAGTGGATCTCGCCGCAAGTTCAAAATTACTTTCGGTTTGTGGGTTTCCTCCATACGGTAGAAAAAAGAATGTCTCCAAAGGCTACACGGAAACATATATCCCCGAATGGAGCCAGGGGTGCACGGCCCTCTACGAGAAGTATGAGACCAGCCAAGACCTAGTTGTGGTTGATGAACTGCACACAGAAATGGCACAAGTTAACGGAAAGGTTTAACTTCCAGCACTCCAGCAAGAAAGCACGGTCTCGCCTTAAAAAACTAGATGATTGCTAACTTAACAGGAGGCACAGAGGGAAGTGATAAGGACAAGGCTAGAGAGATAAGACAAGAACTGAGAGCAAGGCTGGGTGAAGCCAGCGAAGAGTCAGAATTTTCATTATATCTAAGATCACCGAAGTCCTGAGTTCTCCTAGAGTTCTTGCGGCACTGCGAACCCCAAACCCTCTCATTGCCGACAAGATTTTACAATAAAATTTTAAGATCTGGACAACCACCTCCTTTATTTAAGCAAAAGAAGATCGTCGCCATTTTAAAACCCGGTAAAGATGGGCAGAACCCTGACGATTATAGACCCATTGCCCTTCTTAGCGCCTACTACAAACTGCTGGAAAGATTAATACTCACCAGAACAGAGCCAACTATTCAAGCTTTCTTACCTATTGAACAAGCCGATTTCAGGTCGAGGAGAAGTTAATGTGATCAGCTACTTTCACTAACCACACACGTAGACCATGGATTCCACCACCGTGCAAAGTTTTATCATTTTCAACTAGTTGAAAAGCGTCAATTTTAAAAACATAAGCAGTTTTTTTTAAATGTTTTAAAACTTATTTTTTTTATTAACCATTGTAGCCATAATATGATCATCGTCATTTTCATCAGCTATGCAGTCCATCGTCGGACATAAGCCTCCCCATCGCCCATCTTTCTCGGCCCTGGGCCTTGTTTATAAAGTTGTATCCCACTAGTCTTTTGATGTCGTCAGATCACTGGGTTTGCGGGCGTCCTCTACTTCTTCTCTCATTCCAGGGTCTCCAGTTGATTACTTTATGGGTCTATCGATTATCAGAGAGTTTTGCGATATGACCCAGCTCCACTTCGATCCGCTTACCCTCTTAGCTACATCAGTTATCTGCTACTCAGTATATATCACCACTACACCAAACACTTTATTTTTGCGCTCGGCGCGCGTTTCGCTAACCATGTTAGCTTCATCAGGAGCGATGATTGACTAAAGCTTAACTACAAATCTACCCTATTTATACTTAGCCTAACCCTTGAATTACTCAAGCGGAACTAATGACATAGGCAAGGCCATCAGTTCCGGTCAAGTAACCAGTAGAGGGGACTATAAGGAATAGGCCCTCTATCTTTATTTAAACTACTTTTACATTTTATGATTTCCATACTTTCGTATGCGTTCAACAATCTCCTATCAGATACATTTTTTATTAATCTTAGATTATCTAATGTTACAGTATGATCAGCTTCAAGGGCATGTTCGGCAATGCTAGACTTTTCTGTTCTATTGTATCTTAAGTGTGCTAAATGTTCTTTACATCGTATTTTAATTGTTTTAGTTTGCCCAACATACTTTTTGTCACAATCATTACAACTAATTTTCATAAATTCCACTTTTCTCACAATTAGGAATCTTATCTTTGGGATTTCCTAAGATATTCCTCAGATTGTCTGATGACTTATAGACTAAGGTGAGGCCTACCTTATTAAATACCTTATTGAGTCCCTTGCTATATTTCGGATTATATGGTATGGAGACATACTTGGTGTTATTTTCTTCGCGTGTAAAAAAGGTGGAATTCTGAATATTAAACCTAAATTTATGTCTATTTATTAGCTTATTTACTAAGTCATCGTCATAACTATTAACTCTAGTTATATTTCTAATACGATTCCTTTCTTTATTAAAGTTTACTCTATTCAGAGAGAAAGTGACCAAACGATGAACTAAAAAATGTAATGAGGCTAATTTATGTTGTTTGCAATGAAATGAATCATTAGGAATATATCTATCTGTTATTGTGTCCTTTCTATAGATATCAAATTCTAATCTATTATTATTTTTAATAATTAAAATATCTATAAAAGGCAATTGTCCTTTGTTCTCAACTTCGTAAGTGAATTTAATGGAATCATACCGGCTAGTTAATTTAGAAACAAAACCATCAATATTTGCTTTCTTTGTATCAAAAATCGCGAAAATATCATCCACATACCTATACCATACCCTTGGGAAATAATCGAATTCTTGACTGGCTTCGATTTCAAACTTACTCATGAATAAATTGGCTATGAAAGGTGACAAGCAATTACCCATAGCTGTTCCTTCTTTCTGAACATAAAATTGATTGTTATATTGACAATAATTTTGTTCCATACAAAGTTTAGATAATGTTAAGTATTCACGAATAATTTCGTCTTCAAAGTCATTCATTCTAAGTAATTCTTCGAGATATTGTAACGTTTGTGGAATTGGCACACTTGGGAACAAAGAACTAACATCAAAAGAAATTAAGACTTCACCTTCATTAAGAACTAGATTTTTGTTTTATTAATGAATTCTAACGAATTCTTCACTGCGAAAGTATTTAATGTTAACTTCTCAAGTTTTTTTGATAACCATTTGGATATTAAATATGTGGGTGATCCGACCGATGAAACAATGGGTCGCATTGCTTTTCCAGGTTTGTGAATTTTGGGTAAGCAATACAATTTTGGTATGGTCGGATTACTCACATTTAATTTAAATTTTAGCGAATCGGAGACAAGGTTCTTACATTTTTTTAAAGAATTTTTAACCTCTGATATCATTCTCGGTAATGGATTTCTTATTACCTTTTCATAAGGGCATCTGAGGAATATCTTAGGAAATCCCAAAGATAAGATTCCTAATTGTGAGAAAAGGGAATTTATGAAATTAGTTGTAATGATTATGACAAAAAGTATGTTGGGCAAACTAAAAGGTCAATTAAAATACGATTTAAAGAACATTTAGCACACTTAAGATACAATAGAACAGAAAAGTCTAGCATTGCCGAACATGCCCTTGAAGCTGATCATACTGTAACATTAGATAATCTAAGATTAATAAAAAATGTATGTGATAGGAGATTGTTGAACGCATACGAAAGTATGGAAATCATAAAATGTAAAAGTTGTTTAAATAAAGACAGAGGGCCTATTCCTTATAGTCCCCTCTACTGGTTACTTGACCGGAACTGATGGCTTTGCCTATGTCATTAGTTCCACTTGAGTAATTCAAGGGTTAGGCTAAGTATAAATGGGGTAGATTTGTAGTTAAGCTTTAGTCAATCATCGCTCCTGATGAAGCTAACATGGTTAGCGAAACGCGCGTCGAGTGCAAAAATAAAGTGTTTGGTGTAGTGGTGATATATACTGAGTAGTATCATTGTGCCAAAGATTCCACATTCCCAACTTAGATCAGTTATCTGGCCTATCCCTCAACGATATTCCCAACATCCTCCTTTCCATCGCTCGTTAAGCTACTTGTAGCCGATTTATAATTTCTTGATTCAAAGCCCACGTTTCCGTTCCGTATGTCATTACTGGCAACGCGCATTGATCAAACGTGTTCGCTTTTAGTGTATTTGGGACATTAAAAAGGAAGATGTTCCGCAATCTGTCAAACGCCGACCAAGCCAATGATATTCTTGATAAATTCAAGTTTTCTTTGGATATTACTATTTTTTTGTCCAAGATATACATATGAATGCGTTATGTGATTTTCGCGTTTTCAGTACTGCTTCTTTATCACAGTCGTCATTTGTCATTAACATGGTTTTGGCGATGTTTTTCTTCAGACCAATCTCTCTGGATTTGTTGTTAAGTTCGTTCAGCATATCTTCCAATTCTTCTTTGTTGTTAGATATAAGCACAATATCATCCGCGAATTGCAAAAGATTAAGTTGCTCTCCTCCTATATTTATACCCTTACTTGTCCATGAAAGTTGTTTGAAAAGATCTTCTAGCGCCAACGTAAATAATTTCGGCGAGATGGTGTCCCCTTGACTACTCTTCTTTTCATTTCTTCTTATTGGTGTTTTCTTTCCAAACTGTCTGAAATGTTGCATTTTTATACATATTTTGAACAATCTGTAATTACCTGTTGTCAATCCTATAGTTACGGTTGTAACCATTTTCTGTGAACAGGTTTGTGAGCGTTTCCTGTGATTTAAGCAGGTAATCTGGGTAGATTATTGTGTTCACTCTTCTATACAGGCCCTTGATGACGTTGACTTTCACCTTCCAATCATAGCCAGAATTTGCGTGGATGTATCTGCCAGAAGAAGTAGGTTTTCTATACCAATCAAGTTTAATGTTATTGTTGGAGTCTCTGATGACTGTTGTGTCCAAAAATGGAACAGCACTGTTGGTTTCTTCTTCCATGGTGAATTGTAAATGTGGATCAAAAGAATTGAAAATTTGGAGAACTTCTTCTTTGCCATCAGCTGGTATGGACAGAACCAGGTCGTCTACGTATTGAAATAAGAAGGGAAGTCTGAAAGATAATCTCTGTGTGAAATTTTTCAAAATATAAGACACGACTATAGAAGCAAGAGTAGGACTCAAGTTACTATCCATAGGGCATCCAAATATTTGTGAGTAAAAATAATCTTTGAATTTGAAGAAGGTGGATTGGAAGAGAAATTTCATTATAGATAGAAAGAAGGGTTTATTAATTTTGGTGTTGGGCGAGATAAGTGCCCAATCAAAATCAATGATTTGTCTGGTTAACTGCCAAGAAATATTAGTGTCATGATTGTTCCATCTGCATAGGCGGCAAAGCTATTCGATCTGGTTATAATGGATGGAAAATTACATTAAATTTAAAACACTAATATGTGACAGTTCGCAAAACGAAAATATAACAGGTAAAAATATACAAGAAAAGAAAAGAAAAAAATTTTAGTTAATACTACCATCTTTGCTTATAATACTCATTCATGAATGAGTTGGCTGAAGTAACATTCACTACTCCATTTTAAAGTAAGTTTCATACACACCCTATTAGGAAGACATGATGCAAAGCTTGTAAAAACGTTTATTCACATTCAAATTATGTCTCTGTCGTTTTTTTTTCACCACCATCTTCAAGTTTGCATATTAATATTCAATGAGAGCTTACAGGATCACCCTGAAGCCTCCTTTCCGTTATTGTTGTAATTCTAAGAACATTTTGTTGGGCGTTAGTTTGGGAGCAAATATGTCCTGGCATGAACAGGTTGGAGAGCTTCTCAAAAGTTGGGTATATTATTTAGAACGTAGACTATTTAATGTTGTCCAGATTTCAAGGGAGTTAAACGCTTTCTCGTTATCCACAAAGGCCACCCAAATCTTAAAATTATACTCGTTTGACTTTTCTATTAAGGTTATTAATACTTGTTCTCTAGGTTGGTAAGTGTCCAATTTCTTTGCGTGTCTCGTAGTTATTATTTTCATAAATAACATATTACAGATAGCAGGGTGATTGGTCTATAGTTGGTTAATTGAGACTTATCTCCTTTTTTAAAGAGCAGGTCCACCACAGCATTATTCCAGTCTCGAGGTACGTCGCAGATATCGGGACACTTATACAATATATGGGCTCTCTGTCCTATTGCAATGTCGATAAGTATGCCGGCTTCACTTGCTGCTCTTCCTCTTGCCATTTTATTTAAAGAATCTTGTATGTTATTTCGTATTTTGTGATGTTGGGAATATCTTCAGATCCTTCATTCATTACTCGTATTCGAATTGACTCACTTTTGTCTGGTGGTGGTTCTACTTTACTCTCATGAAGCTCCTTGTAGAATCTTTCTATATTCATTCTTAGTTCATTCGTTTGAGTTATTATTTGGTTGTTCTCATCTATTAATTTTGTTATTTGTAGTTGTTCTTGATCTTTGTAAAAGTTTTACACTCTTTTTGTTCTTCAGAGTTTCCTCAATTTTCTCAATGTTATAGTTTCTTACATCTCTTCTAATACATTTCCTTATATCGTAATTCAAAGTTTTAACTTATTTTCACATGCCACCGTGTCTTGTTGCATGGATTTTCGTTTTTGTATTAGTTTGACTGTTTCTTTGGAGAGCTTTCCCTCTTTGATATTTCTCGTGAGAGGTACGTGTTTCGCATATTCTACGATACGATGAACGATTTTTCTAGTAATTTTGTTGAGAGATGAAGTGTCTTTTTGATTGCATGTTCTTCGAGTTTATGTATATATTCATTTTTCTTGGGTTTAAGTTATGTTCTATCTATCGTTTTCATCTTTTGATTCATCATTTTTTTTCGTTCCATTCTTCTGTTAAACTTTATTTTTGCGCTAAGCATTCGGTAATCACTTCCCATGTTGAGCCTGTTGATAACCCGTGTATCTAATATTAGGTTCCTCTTGTTGAATATTATATAATCGATCTCGTTAGCTGTTATTCGGTTTGGGCTTTTCCATGTCCACCTTCTTCCTGCTTTTTTCCTAAAATATGTGTTCATGATATGGAGGTTATTTTCGTTAACGTAGTTTATTAACAGTTGTTCTCTAGTGTTCCTCATTTCTGAGCCGTAAGGGCCTACACCACGTTCATTTTCCTCCTGCTTTATGCCGACTTTGGCATTCAGTTCAACAATTATCAGTGTGTAATGTGCTGAACTAGATTTAAGGGCACTATTTATTTCTTCATAAAATCCCTCAATTTCCTCCTTTTCGTAGTTGGAACATAGACTTATATGATTTTGCAACAATCTTTTAGATATTTTCATTTCAATCATTATTACTCGTTTCGATATGGAATTATACTGTTGTTGATATATTCTTATGAATGAAGAATCCCACCCCGTTTATTTTGTTTCTTTCATTTCCTTTATAGAAGAGAGTGTGACCACTTTTAAGTTTTACACAAGCTTCTCCACATCTTCTAACTTCCGAAACCATAATATGCCCAAATTTGTCAAATAGCTGACAATATGTTATTCTCTTACGTTGTGTTCTACATGGGCGACGACTGTAAGCGATTCAACTAAAGCACACTCAAAACAACATAATAATGTGTATTTTTCGCTTTATTCTGTTATAGAGAGGACACATCTTAATGTATTGTTTTAACTTAACTGACGTGTTTGCTTTTACTAAAACAATGGTACAGTATATTTAATTCGTTGATTTGAGAACCAATTTCTGCAAAATTTGTAATAACTGCATGGAGTATAAAATTTAATTTTTTGAATTTATGCAAACGTGTCCAATAAGTGTTACCAAAAAATTTTTGAAAAAATCACAAAAACTGAAAAAAAAAAACATTTAGGAATACTCGAGCTGTACCGAAAAACCAACCGTCTTTATACTATTCGGATTCGGATTAAACGTTGAGTATTAGCAGCAATGTCGCTATTCTTGTTACTCTTGAATATTGTGCTGATGCTGGATGACGTTCGACGTTGATTATAACATCCAAGGACAAGATCATACTTTTTTTTATGGGTCTAGCTCACGTGCTACAGGGAAGTCCCTAAAGCTCTCCAGGAGCGGATGTGTGCGGAAAAAAGCGATTCACGTTGTTCTTGAATCGCTGTAAATTGTACTCGGTGGAAAACACAGCCCTGGGCAAATTATTCCAAAGGGATGATGTTCTCCATATAAAAGTCTGCTTGAAAAGCGTTGTATGCCGAGTAACAAATTGAACCTCATCCGGATGTGAAGTATTAGCATGACGTGTATTTCTAACATGCACCTCTCTGGGAGGAATTAAGCGGGCTACATCCTTCGAACACTTTCCATGAAAATACTTGTAGAACAGACTCAAGTCGCCAACCGTTCTTCGATGTTCCAGCGAATCAAGGCCACCGGTCAGTTCTGGGTCTCCAGTCAGACGAATAGCTCTTCTCTGAACAGAATTCAACAAATGCAGTATATGTTTGGGAGCGGAGCCCCAAACATGGGAGCAGTATTCCATAGTTGGTCGAATTTGATCTTTGTAAAGCATTAAAAGTTGTTGTGGAGTGTAAAGCTTTCTGGTTCGAAATAATATTCCCAACTTTTGAGAAGTTCTCCTTGCTATGCCTGCAACATATTCATGCCAGGACATATTTTCTCCCAAATTAACGCCCAACAAATTGAGTGACGATGATTGAGTTAACTTTTTTGGAAAAAACTGCCGCCTGGGTTTTTGTAGCGTTAAATTCCACTTGGTTACTGTCACTCCAAGATAGAACTTCTTCCAGGTCTTTGTTAAGTTGAACGACTTCCTGCTGTCTGCGGATATTCGCCTGAGTAGCCGATGTCCGAGCGTTCAAAGAGAATGAAGAGATAACCGTACTGTCATCTGCAAAGCTGTAGATTGGAATCCCGTCTTTTCCAGCAGATCGTTATGTAAATGAGAAAAAGAGTAGGAGACAGTATGGAGTCTAGGGGCACACCGGCGTTGATAGTGAAGGTGTTAGAAAAAATCCGTCGACCGCTACTCGCAAAGAACGCTCTCTAAGGAAACATGAGAGCCATAAACAGAACTTTTTAGACATACCATAAAAGCGTAGCTTAGCCAACAGTCCATCGTGCCAAACACGGTCGAATGCTTTGGATATGTCAAGAGCAACCGCTCGAGATTCTCCAAAGTGTTTAATTGCGTTGTTCCAAACATGTGTTACATAAGTCAGAAGATCTTCTGTTGATGTATGTTTACGAAAGCCATATTGGTGATCGCTAATAATGTTGAATCCGTCAAAATATTTTAGAAGATGCTGATTGATAACCTTTTCCATGACTTTCGATATTATTGAAAGCAGTGCGACTGGTCGGTAGTTATTTGGCAAGGTCTTCTGGCCTTTTTTAGGTATCGGCTGCACTGTGGCACATTTCCAGCAGGAAGGAAATATTCCCTTTCTGTAGGATAGTTTGAAAAGTCTACAGAAAACTGGTGTTAGTTCCCTCGCACAGTTTTTGAGAACTATGGCAGGTATTCCGTCAGCGCCAGAAGCCTTTTTGGTGTCTAACTTCATTAAAATACGCTTTATGATACATGACAACATCATGCATCCTTGACTGCAATATGGGTATAGTAGGTGGTGTTGTTCCTTGGAAATCGACAATAGAATGTGAAGCAAAGAGTTCAGCCAACAAGTTCGCTGTGAAACTGTGAATTGTGAAATTAGTTGCTCTATATGTTGCTTTGAAGTTTAGAACTAACAAAGTAGTTGAAAATGGCAGTCATACTAGACATTTTATGATACTCATCCATGCTTATTCACGAATATCTTCATTCCTTGAGTGGCGCACACTTTATGAACTACAATGTAAAGGATGGTTTGTCTGATTCATAAAATCATTTTAGAACTTTACCCGGTAAATGTGATATTACTGATATTGCATTAATTATATAGTTGCACTCTGTAAGTAAATTATCTTAATCTTCAAATTAATACGGTTTATAGATAATTTATAGCGTTTTAAAAAAGAAGAATGAACGTTTAAGCTTTAATCTATTTTCTAAATTTAGTTACACATTCGATTCATTGTATTTTGAAATGTCCGGAAAATCCATTCCTATACGTTCCTTATAATTTCCCATTTCGAATGCAAAACTAATATTTTAAAGGCTTTTAATGACCGTTGGGTAAATATCGTATTCTAAACAAATATTTCTGATAAATTTGATGGGGTTTGCAAAATTTTAAACATCCTGTGGAATGTTTTAGTCAGACTTAGTTTAGTAATCTCCAAGTAATATTTTACCGTGTGGTACCTTTTATCACACAATATTATAATTATTTATCAGGTAAGTCTCCGTTTCAATATACTAATTAGTAGACAACTTAAGGTACTTCAACTATTGGATTTGTCTCACGCTAATGACAGCCGTTATTAATTCTGGAACTTGTTGCCAAACGAAGTTCTTACTGCTTATTTTTAAGAGTGTTTAATAATAAAGTCAAAGATTGAATATTTCAAATCTTGAAATATTCATAATATCATTGTTTGAATTGTGTTCCAATAGACTTAGATTCTTTTATTTATTTTAACGTAAACTTTAATCTATATCGATAATAAAAACAATTATATATTGATAATTGTCTACAGCTTTTTATTCGTTTTATTCTAGGTCTGATATATCTGTTTATTTTTATTAATTTATGATGTAAAGTATATTGTTTATTGGTATCTCATGTGAGGTCTTTATTAAATTCCGTGTTATTTAATTTCATTACATTACATTACACTAGTAAGCAAAAAATCGACACAAACTATTTGGCTGCGTTTAACACGGATCCTAGAATTTAATGTTCATATATTTTTACGGATTTTAGTATTATTTGAAAGTCGATTCTATTCTCTTTCTAATGATACCAAATTTCATAGCATACCTCATGCTTTTTACTGCTTAAAATGACTGAAAGAGGTAACAAGGATTAAAAAAGGGAGAAGAGAAAGGAAAAATTAAACAAATTTTAAGTTTAACAATTAAATTTATTGATAAAAACCAAAATCAATATTTTGTATTACACCCCCTAGCCTTTATTACTGCTTCCCGCCGGTTTTTCTTGGAGCAGGTGAGCTTTTTCACCACTGTATGTGGGATTCTTCCCCACTCTTCCGCCATTGCAACTTTTAAGTCTCTCAGCGATGCAGGGGTTAGATTTCTGGCTCGAACCTTTCTTTTGAGCTCATCCCACACATGTTCGATTGGATTGAGGTCAGAAATCCGCTCAGGTCAGTTTAATGTGGGTATTTCCACTTCCGTCAGGTATTGCCGCACGGATGCAGCAGCATGTGGCCTCGCATTGTCGTACATTAGCACGAAACTATCGCCAACAAACCCAGCGTAAGGAATGACGTGTTTCTGCAGGATCTCCTCGATGTACCAATGAACAGTTAATCCACCGCTACGAGTCTCATCAGTCACGAAAACCAAATCGGTTTTTGTATCCAGTGATATGCCTCCCCACACCATGCTAGAACCTCCTCCGTAGGCGACATTTTCAGTAATTACCATTGGGTATTTAGGAATGACCCGATAATGTTTTCAAAATCACTGACTTCTGAATGTTTCTGTGTATTTTTGTGTTGAGTCCTAATTGTACTAAGTATGGGTGAATGTTGTTGGTGTAAGGCATGTGGCTGATATGACGAGGAGGACAATGATGACTTGTTTCCATAGCCCTTTTATTTCTGTTGCGAGGTCTGTGTATTTGGAGATTTTTTCTGTGTATTTCGTTTGGATGTTTGTGTCGTTGGGGATAGCTATGTCGATTAGACAGATGATTTTTCCTTTTTTGTATTGAAAAGTAATATCGGGTCTATTGGCGGGAACTATTCTATCTGTATGGATATTGATGTCCCTGTAGAGCTTGTAATCTTTATTTTCAAGTATGTACGGTGTGTATTTGTAGTAGGATCTGTGTTTTCTATGAGTCTGTATGTTGTGGCTAGTGCTTGGTGAACTACTGAGTCATGTCTGGCTGTGTATTCTGTTCCGGTTAATATTTTACATCTGCTTGTCATGTGTTCGATCGTTTTTTTTATGCTAGTGGTATTTCCTGCATCTGTCTTCTGTAATAGTTCGGTCTTTGATGATATGTTTTTGGTAGTTTTTGGTTAATATGACCTTATCCTGAATAGCAGGTAAGAAGCCTTCTGTTTCAGGGAATACCTGCCCATCCTGTAACCAGGTGTATGATTGTTTTTTATTTACGTAGTCTTGTTCTATGTGGTATCTGCGTTTTCCGTGGAGTATTTTTTCTGACCACGTTTTCATTTTTTTCTGCTGTAATTAGGTGTGACTGTGAGTGTCTGCTGGGTGGTCTGCTTGGGATAAGTCTAGAGGTGAGTAGTTTTTCTCTACTCTCATTGTTGCTGTAAGGAGGCTGGTTTGCTTGGTGTGAGAATTTCCTAAGAGCTTGTATGTAGTGATCTTATATCTATGATTCCTCTTCCTCCTGCTTTTCTCTCGATCTTTCTTTGCATGCGTTGAGAACGTATAAAGATGTGAATGTTTTCTATGTTTGTGTGTGACTATTTGATGATACCAAATAAATATGTGGGTATATGTATTGCGAACGTGTTGATGGCTTTAGTGAGATTTTTGAAGTTGAGTCATGTCTGGCAGTGAAGTCCGTTCCGGCTAATATTTTACATCTGCTTGTTATGTGTTCGATCTTTCTTTATGCTGGTGGCATTTCCTATATCTGTCTTTTGTAATAGTTGGGTCTTTGATGATATGCTTTCGGTAGTTTTTGGTTATTATGACTTTATCCTGGATGGCAAGTAAGAAGTCTTCTGTTTCAGGGAATAGCTGCCCATCCTGTAACCAGGTGTATGATTGTTTTTTATTTAATAATAATAATAATAATAATGATGACTTTATTGTATAATATACAAAAGGCGAAGTTGAAGCTTGGCTTCCTATCTTAATCTATCCTAACCTAAAAATTATTATATTACTTATGTATCATATATAATTATGGGGCATACATGTACTGTTGCAAACATATTTCGGATGTATCATGTAAGCATAAGAAAACAATTTATAAAAATAATGATATAATTTTGCCAATTTCATTTTTAAATTTCAAGCGATTAAGACTTTTTAAATTATCTGGAACTTTATTATAAATGCTATAGATCTGGTAACTGAATGATCTTTGATATTGTGCTGTTCTATGCAAGGGTGGTGATATTTCTTGTTTATGCCTTAAGTCTAGGTTATGAGCATCATGTCTAAATTTAATTTTTTGATACAAGTAATTTGGGCGCATTTTACAAATTATTTTATTAAATATTACTAAACTATGAAGAAGTCTCCTTTCTTTCATGGAGCGCCACCCAACTTCTTTCATCTTTGCAGTCACACCCCTATCATATTTTCTTATACCACCAATCAGCCTGACACAGTAATTCTGAATGCGCTGAATACGCCGAGCATCCCATTCCAGGAGACAGGGACCATACACTGTATCACAAAATGTGAAGTGGGACAAAACTAAGCTATCACATAATAGTTTTTTTCAAATTTACACTTAACTGACTGGCTATATATAAGTTTAAGATTAGTAAACGCCTTTTTTATGCAATTATTTATATGTGCTGTGAATCTCAACTCTATATCCATTATTAAACCCAAGTTCCTAGCATTATCCAAGTTTTCTAGCCGCTCAGTACCTACAATAATGTTTAAATGATTAGAATATTGCTTTCTCCAAGCGGTACGTCCAAACAATAGCAACGGACATTTTTTTGGGTTTAGTACCAAACAGCGTTTTTCGGAGGCACTCACCAAAAGTGCAAGATCCTCGTTAATTTTATTATTACCCTCAATAATTTGTTCAGGCTTGAAAGACAAGTAGATTTGTGAGTCGTCAGCGTAAAGATGTAAATCTGAATATTTAAGATAGGTACAACGCTGAGATGTATATAGAGTGAAAAACAGAGGCCCTAAGATAGACCCCTGTGGAACACCATTACAGATTTTTATTGGCTTGGACTCTTGTCCATTTAGTTTTACCCACTGCAGTCTTCCTGTAAGATAACTCTCAATCATAAGACAAGCCTCACCACTAAACCCAAGATATCTTAGTATAGCAATAAGCAGATGAGGATCTAGTCTGTTAAATGCTTTGGAGAAGTCCAGCAGAACAATCCCAGTAAGCTCACCACGATCGGTAGCCTCGAAGATGTCATCGGTCACTTTTAGAAGAGCAGTGGTACAGCTGTGATCTTTGCGAAATCCTGACTGTGTTGATGGTAACAAGTTATGGGTTTCAATGTATCTACGTATTTGAGCATCTAGGACTCTTTTAAGGATCTTTGACATAGTCGGTAAGATGCTTATGGATCGCAGGTCTTTTAGTTCACTTGGGTTGGAAGATTTTGGAATCGGGAGTAAAAACGAGCTTTTCCACCGATCAGGAAACGTTTTGGTTTCTATTGCATATCATTTTAATTCCAATGCCGTCAGTACCAATTACGTGGTCTTGTTCTATGTGGTATCTGTGTTTTCCGTGGAATGTTTTTCTGACCACATTTTCATTTTTTCCAGTGGTAATTGAGTATCACTGTGTGTGTCTGCTTGGTGGTCTTCCCGGGAAAAGTCGAGAGGTGTGTAGTTTTTGTCTGCTTTCACTGTTGCAGTGCGGAGGCTGGTTTGCTTGGTGTGAAAGAATTTCCTAAGTGCTTGTATTTGTTTTGTGTGTAGTGATCTTATATCTATGATTCCTCTTCCTCCTGCCTTCCTCTCGATGGTAAGTCTTTCTTTGCATGAGTTGGGGTGTAATTTCCTGTATTTGGTGAATTGAGAACGTATAAGGATGTGAATGTTTTCTCTGTCTGTGTGTGACCATTTGATGATACCAAATGAATATGTGAGTATACGTATAGCGAACGTGTCGATGGCTTTTGTGAGATTTTTGGAGTTGAGTTTTGTTTGTCTTTCGTGAGTCTGTTTTTGAATTCGGTTCTGCGCTGAGGTTATTATCATTATTATTAATATTAATATTATATGTATGTTTTCAGAGTATTGGAGTCAAGAATTCTCCAAATTGTGTTATTTTTTATTATTTTCAATTTATTTAAAGAGAAATGACAGGTTTCAGTTAAAAATATGTCTGAAACCTCCTCCTCTTGCAAACTTTTTTTCTGATTAACATTTTACCGTGAAATATTCATTATCTAAAATATCGATTTATAGTACTTGGATTCAGTTATTATTTAGTCTGAGAAAGTCAAATTCAGTACTGATTTTAGAACTTCCAAGATAAAGTACCGGTTAAATCTTACCGTCAGTTACTATAAGTAACTGTAACATCTTGTTTTTCATATTTCGGCACTCTGCCACCTGTCGAACCATCTTGGTACGCGTTTATTTGCATTACGACTCCTCAGCCGATCTTGGATCTATAGAGAGGAAAAAATTACTATTATTCCTGCATCCTCCTTTTTTTTATACACTGTTGAGATTTGTTTTAGAATTTAGAAAGGTGTTTATTTAAATGAGTCCCTAATGAATTTGGGACAGTCCCTTTAAATACGTCCCTGCGTATTATTTATTGTATCATTTATCAAACGAATATTTACCTATAATAATTGAGTTATCTGTATACCACTTTTGGAAAATATTTCTATTACAAAATTTCAGATAATATTTTTTATTTAGTTTTTTAGTGTATTTATTATTAAATAAAACCCATTTGATAATATCTACATTAACCTGTGAAATTATTAACAATTGATACTAATATGTGATTGTTATGATTGTTTTTCCAGAAAAAATGGAGGGAGAAGCAACTCCATTTGGAGACAAAATCCAGCTGTATTGTGAACGTGGGTTTTTACTAAGGATATCAAGTAGTGGTGAAATTTCTGGGACTCAGGATAATTCGGATTTATATAGTGGGTAACTAAAGTCATTGAATTTTTCTTTTCCCTTGGTATGAGAAAATAATACATCCTACGTAAAAGAGCTACTAGAATCACGTATATTTTATTTGTCAAAGTCACATAACACAGTTTAAAATAATGTTTTACCTGATCACAGTCAGAATTGGGTAGAATTTTTAATAATTGCCATCCCTAATCATACCCAATTATGACACTCATGACAGCAGTCACCTGATACATTCCATTTGTTGATCTCTAATCAAAATTCATGTAAATTTCTTCCCAAGAACGATATTCACTTTTTGTTTTTTGTTGGATTAGCATGCGATTGAGAGCGTGTAAAAATTTCGAATGCAAAATTTCAAAAACTTTTTTTTAAAAAAACTAATTTTTCTGATTACAAATTGCCAAACAGGTAACTTTCGAAAACCTATATGTTAATAGAACAAATTTCTAATTGCACAATTGTTTTTGGGAACAGAATTTTCAAATTAAAATTTTTTAAATTGTGTTTTCAAAGATTTCGATTAGGAAGTTTAGTTTCCTCTACGGTGTCATTACTTTGACAATACCCGAGCTATAAATAATAATTATTAGTGAACAAGAAGTCTGTCAGCGTTACTAGCTGAATAATATAGAATAAATAATATTAGGATAGAGCATTAAAAACACAGATAGGGATACGCAAGCTATTTTCGTCTAAGATGCACTGTTAAGACTTTATAAGAAAAATGTAATTTTTCAAATTCAATATCGGAAACTAATAAATTTAAACGCTACTGTAACACATTTATTTTGCTAAATTCAACTTTATTCATCAATATAATCTCCTTCGAGAGCGATACAATCAGTCCTACACTTTTCTAACATTTCTTGTAGAAGGATTTGTCTTTGCCTTCAAAACAGGTGATAACTTTTTCATTGGAGCCAAATCTCTTTCCCGCGAGCATTTTTTTGAGGTCTGCGAATAGATAATAGTCGCTGGGGGCCAAATTTGGGGAAAACGGTGGATGAGGAAGCAATTCGAACTTTAATTGTGACACAATGCATTGTCTTGATGAAAGAGCACTTTTTTCTTGTTCATTTGGGGCCGTTTCTTTGGGATTTCTGCCTTCAAACGCACCAATAATTTTATATAATATTTGCTATTGATGATTTTTCTCTTCTTAGCATGGTCGATAAAAATTATTCCAAGCGCATCCCAAAATACAGAGGCCAAAATCTTCCCAGCCGACTGTTGTGTTTTCGGTCGCTTCGGGCGGCTTTCACCGGCTCCTGTCTACTCAACTGATTGCCGATTTGATTCCGGTGTGTAGCGGTGGATCCATTGTCACATATCGCATGAAAAAACCCTTTTTATTGCGCTTAAACAGGTCCAAACGGCGCTCAGAATCATCAACACGTTATTGTTTTTGGTTCACTGTGAGCAAACGCGGCACCCATTTCGATCAGAGCTTTCTCATGCCCAAATGTTCATGCAAAATACGACCAACACGTTCTTTTTATATCTTTAGGATGTCTGCGATCCCACACAATTTCACTTTATGGTCATCCAAAACAATTTTGTGGATTTTTTCCGGTGTAACCACCTCATTTGGACGTCCAGGGCGTTCAGCATTATTTGTGTCTGTACGACCGCGTTTAAATTCAGCATATCAGTAAATGATTTTCCAGGGGCAGAGTCCCCGTAACACTTATCAGGACATTGCTTTGCTTGAATGGTATTTTTTCCCTTAAAAAAACAGTGTTTAATCAACACACGAAATTCGATTTTTTCCATTGTCTTGAAAATATCAAAAGTAGCGTCACTAAAACCACTGTAACTTGTAAACTAATCGTCGAAATGTCATGAATTTTTGACATGTATCGTTTGAAGGTTGTTACTCCCTAAAAATCATATGGATTTTTTGAAAAGGGCGACCTCTATGTGCAGCCTACGTGTTATCAGTGTGCCTAAAATTTTTTGGAAGAACTTGGAAATAAAATATTATACCCAAATAGTTTTACTGTACTTTTTAAGCCAGGATAGATATACAATAATATTTTTAAAAATGATGAAATGAAAAAATTAGAAATATATACTTTTCAGTAAAACGTGTCTTCTATCTTTTACAGTAATTGAGTAAATGACTTTTACAATCTAACAGAGAGAAGATTTACTGTGTATTTTAACAAGTACATACTGGTATAAAAATATAGTAAAATAGTACTCTTATAAATAAGCTCAGCAATTTTTTCAATTTACTTTTAGGCACGTACAGTCTGTCAAGTAAGAAGGTAACCGCTCGTATTCTTGAAGAAATGTGTTTCTAGAACATTTTTTACCATCAATGTAATATTTGGTATGTTAACAACGGCGCAATTACCTTAGAAAATTGTCCAATCGCCTCCTGCATCAATAATAGCGACGAGATTGTCTGCATACTCTGCAAATTTTTCAGATCTCGCGAGGCAACTCAGTCAAAGTCTTCAGAGTCTTTTCTCTGAGATTTCTCTTTACAAGGAACTAATCGTTTTCAATAGGTTCAGCGATTGTGAGGGCCAGTCAAGTATCTTATCGTGGGCGCTTTGCGACGTGATTTTCACCAAGCAAAGGAGTACGAAGATATTGTCGAATGATTTCATGGGACACATTCAAACCCGATTTTCTTAATTTTACGGCACCTTGACGCTGCGTCAATTTCGGGTTCCGTGAGAACAAAGTCACGATTAGTTTTTCGACTTTCGGCGTGACTTTGCCTACCGAGTAACGTTTTGGCAAGCCGTCGACATTTTTCGTCTCGTAAAAATGATTTACCCACTTGTTTACAAACGACACTGACTTCTTAATATATTTAGCAGCCTCGGAATGTGTTATTTTAGGCCCCTTTGGATGGGAACAAAGAAAGACTTCCTCGAACCGACGCGCAAACAAGTGACTCATTTTGGATTTTACGTGATTTCGACAAAAGTTCGGAATCTATTGATACTTTTATTAAAATGCGTCGTAGACAAAGGCTTTCTCTACCGTTCTTTGGTTGAATCACTAAAATCACATCTACCAAAAATGAATTATCGCGGACACGTTCTTACTTGATAGACTGTACATAATATATTTCCTTTATTTTAGCTCATTTGAGGTTATTATCAGGAGATAATAAGGGGACGGTAAGAATTAGAGGACTCCAGTCGGAGCTCTATGTGTGCTTTGAAGAAAATGGTACCCTTTGTGGAGAGGTAGGTGATCGTACTATACAGTACGTACTGTACAGTTTTATTTATTTATTTATTTATTCGGTAAGTTATTAATTACCTAAATAAAGCCTATATAAAATCGTTTTGAAAATAGCCACCCTTCGTCCTTTGTACATGTTATTTAAACTTACGTGCGTTATTTGAGTTTTTTAGGTACTTTTCACATCCTATAAGGGTGTATTTTGGTTTAATTAACAGAAAATATTCTCTTCTCTAGATTATAAAATATCTATCATTTTTCGCCCTTCATCCCATTTCAAAGGATGTTTCTGGCCAAAAAAAAAGATGACATGATAAATCTCTTTTTTAACTACGGATTCGAATTAAACGTCGAAAAATACACTAGATCCATGTGTTTTGGTTCGTGGTAATGAACTTTTTTTTGTGTGGCTGTGTATCCCGAGTAAAATCTACCATAATTTAATAAACCCAAACAAAAATTTCATTTCTTCATCCTATATAAGCAGTGTATCAGAATACAAAACTTCAACCAGTACAAAATATAAACACACCTACTCATAAAAGAAAAAAAATAGTGCCTTATCCATTTGAAGTGAAAAAATACAATATTCAAACTATAAAGAAACAATCACCCCCCAAATTGAAAGATTCATTATTATCAGCAGAAACTTTAAGGTATTTTTCAAAAAGGAACTGTTGTATAATATATTACTGTAATATGCAACATTATTCTGATCAATATATTGTGAACAGTACTTGCAGCCAATGGCGTTTCCAGGGGCATTTCTTTAAGGAAAATAAAATAAAACACAAAAGGCGGAGTTACTTATAGAGGGAGAATTTTCACAAAAAAGAAACCTATCTGGAGTAGAATTCTAATAATTTTCCAAATTTTACAAAAAGAACCGCTACCTACAATGAAACTCTATGACTTAGCACTCAATTTAAAAATCGATGGGAGACTGGGGGGAGGGGGGCATTTTTTCCAAAAGACAACCTCAAAACGAAGAGTTTTGTGTCTAAGGAGAATATTTTTTACATCTAAATGGATGGGAGGTTTACGCTTCCCCTTTGCTACGCCACAGTTTGCAAGGTATGTCAAAGTTATATTTTAGATGGTTGAATTATTTAAATAAAAAGACCATGCCTGGTCAGTTTTATTATATGAAATAATTATTATTCCTCATTCATATTTTTCTTACTAATAGGAAAAATCCATAATAAATTTTATTTATATTGGCAATTTATAATCATTCCTACGATTATACGTGACACACAATATCTAATTGCATCCAGATTCTTGTGAAAGAATTTAGTTATTTAGAATGATGATAAATTCCTACTTTTACTACCTCTTAAACTACAATATGTTGTAAATATTAAACAGGGTCCTTTAAAAAATTCATTGGGTAGTCCATCTGAATAAGCACATTGTTTTCTACACATAGTTTCCTATTTATTAAGTTTTATCCTCTATTATAATATGCAGATATAGACTAATCATTTTTCCCACATTGTACCAACATAGTGTTTATTCTATTTGCTCATCCTACGTCTAGGTGTATGATAAAAATGAAATAAGTTATAAATAATAATAAAACAATAAAAACTTAAGCAACTATATGATGTTTTTAATCTACAGTCACTCTTGTCCTTTATGATTTCAAGTATTTCACATTTCTCATATTATCCTTGTAAAATGGACAATCTCCCTCTCAATTCTCTCACCCCAATAGGGAGAGATTTTACTTGGTTGGACCATCTTGTTGGAGATCGTCCCTTCGATCTTCTACCTTCCCCGTTACTACAAGCTTTTGCATGGCATCCACTTTCCTCATAATGTGGCTAAAATATTTCAGGTAGTGTCTATTTGAAAGTTGGTCATTTATACTAAGCTCTTCAAGAATAGATACATTCGTATGGTGTTCGGTATATGATACTCTGAGGATTCTTCGATATGCCCACATCTCAAACGCATCGATTCGTCTTTTGTCATCTTGTTTAATGATCTATGTTTCCCATGCGTAAGTTGCTATGGGGAATCTAAGGCTGGATAGCAATCTTAATTTCGTGTTTTTTATGATGACAGCTGGATCTTTTCAGACCTTAGTGAGTTTGATCGTCCAGTTTCTAGCCATAGCCAGACGTCTTCTTACTTCCGCTTCACAGTCACCATTGCTAGTTATGTGGGAACCCAAATAGTTCAAATGGTCTTCATTATGAATAACAATCATTACTTGGGTTCTCGCTCTAGTAATTATCAATCCATAGTTTTTGCTAGTTATTTCAAGGCGCTCAATATTTGACTCTAGGTCTTGTCTTGAAGTTGCAAATATAACAGTACTTAGCGGACAATACAAACTGGGAATATTTTACACTAGGTATCAGCAAAGAAAAAAGGCATTCCTGGCAAATATTTAAATATATTGTTCAGATGCCATATTTTTTTTGTAAATTACAGCACCTATAGGCGGTTTTAAAATATACTAAACAAACCACTGAACCCAAGTGTTGGGCGACTACTGGACAAATTCTAGGTAATATCTATTTTAAGTAATTTTGAGGTACCTTATTTTACATTTAATATCCCAAAAGTTAATAAAATAACCGGTCAAGTGCAAGTCGGGCTTGCGCCATTAGTATTCCCTACGTTGATTGCTTTTAAAATAAAAATTTTTGTTACGGAGGCATAAAATGATCAGAAATGATCAATGACATCTCAAAGGAGTTTTCAACAAAGTTTTTTTTCCGATTTTTACTAAAAACTGATGACCTTGAATTTTTTTTTATATACCAGATAAATTATTAACTCGTGATAATTTTCGGTCAATCTACACTCCAGAATTTTTTCAAAATATTTTGACCATTACTTTTCGAGCGACAGCGATTTTTCGCAGTTTTTTAAAAATAATTCAAAGAAAAGTGTGCGCAAGTATATATTTTTGAGCTTGTGTTTTTGCAAGGTCTCACTTGATACCCCACTTGATGACCTGGTAAAAAAAAAATTTCCGAGTTTACCCAACAAAATTAACCCTTCGTCAAAATTTAACTTTCAAAACTACACGGCTCTCATGAGAACATCAATTCTTATATTATTGCCAAATTTCAACTTTCTATGTCAGATAGTTTCGCAGAAAATCGGGTTTGATAGACGGACAGACAGACAGACGGACAGATAGAGGGGGGGGGCAGACAGACACTGAAGTGATCTTATAAGTGTTCTGTACGAAACACTAAAAAATAAGAATTATTATGTATAAAATATTCAAACATAAAAATTTCAAATCTACTTTTGTTTTATCGTATCCTACCTTAGTATTAGGAGGCTTAGTATATTTTATATGACTACCATTTTTGACCATGCCGTTAATTTCATATCAATAAATTAAGCGATTATATTCACATTTTATCTTGCCCTTGGATGTGTAACATTAAACGTCAGATGTTACAAGAAAAATGCGCATATTGCCGACAATACTTGAGGTTTATTCAAATACAACTCTACATGGTTGCGTTCGTTTCATTTTTGTCGGTTTATTTTGTATGATCTTTGTTTTTCGTTTTTTTATAATCTATTTATTTTTGTCTGTGACAGTTTCGACTGATTGTGTGATATTAAAAATTAGTTGTTACATTTTGAGTATTCTTGACTTTGTTTAACTATCTACCGGTCAAATGCAAGTTGGACTAGCGCAATTAGTGTTTTGTACCGTGATTGCATGTAAAAAATAAATGCTTAAAGCAGTAATGTACTGAAAAGTATATGAATATAATACTGACTGCACCGAATACGTATTAATATTTTGTAGCTCTTAGTCCTGTTTAAATTCACAACTTTCCACAAGAAAAAATTTCTACCATATTGTCAAGACAAATAGTTTTTTATATTCCAGATCAATTATATCAAACCTAATGCACTCGTGATAATTTTCGCTCAATTTACGCTTTATGAAGAATATTTTAAAATTTTTTCAAAATTTTTTAATCAGTACTTTTCGAGATGGGGGGCACCGACAGCGATTTTTGAACATTTTTAGTGTTCCGTTCGGAACACTTATAAGATCACTTTGGTGTCTGTCTGTCTGTCCGTCTGTCTGTCTGTCTGTCTGTCCGTCTGTTACACCCGATTTTCTCCGAAACTATTTGTCATAGAAAGTTGAAATTTGGTAATAATATAGGAATTGATGGCCTTATCAGAGCCATGTAGTTTTGAAAGTTAAATTTGACTTAAGGGGTTAGTTTTTGGGGGTGAAATCGGAAGTGAAAAAAAAAAAATTTTTACTAGGTAATCGAGGGTGGTGTCAAATGAAAGCTTGTGAAAACACGAGTAAAATATATATATATATATATATATATATATATATATATATATATATATATATATATATATATATATTATATATGTATATATATATATATATATATATATATATATATATATATATATATATATATATATATATATATATATATATATATATATATAATGTATATATATATATATAATATATATGTATATATATAATGCAATACTTGCGCGCACTTTTCTTTGTATTATTTTTAAAAAATCGCGAAAAATCGCTGTCTTCCCGCCTTATCTCGGAAAGGACTTATCAAAAAATTTTGAAAAAATCCTGGAATATTCTCCACGGGGTATAGATTGAACGAAAATTATCACGAGTGCATTACCTGTAATAATTTATCTGGTATAAAAAAAACAGAAATTTCAAGGTCATAAATTTTCAGTAAAGACTGGAAATAAACTTTGTTGAAAACTTATTCGGGGTGTGTTTTGTGAAGTCACTGATCATTTTATATCACCGTAACATAAATTTTGACTTAAGGGATTCGTTTTGAGGGGTGAAATCGGAAGTGAAAAAAAAATTTTTTTCTAGGTTATCGAGTGTGGTGTCAAATGAAAGCTTGTGAAAACACGAGTAAAATATATATATATATATATATATATATATATATATATATATATATATATAAATGTAATATTTGCTCACACTTTTCTTCGTATTACTTTTAAAAAATCGTGAAAAACCGCTGTCCCCTACCTTATCTCGAAAAGTACTAATCAAAAAATTTTGAAAAAATCCTGGAATATTCTCCACGGGGTATAGATTGAACGAAAATTATCATTACCTTTAATAATTAATCTGGTATATAAAAAAAAACACAATTTCAAGGTCACCAGTTTTCAGTAAAGATCAGAAAAAACTTTGTTGAATACTCGTTGGGGGTGTGTTTTGTAAAGTCACTGATCATTTTATACCACCCTAACAAAAATTTTTATTTTAAAAACAATCAACGTACGGGACACTAATTGTGCAAGTTCATCTTGCACTTGACCGGTTATTTTAAAAGAAATATGAAGAAAAGTTTGCAAAAATATTACATCATATATATTTCTAAGCTCGTATTTTCACAAGCTTTCATTTGACACTCCACTCGATGATCTTAATTTTTTTTTCACTTCCCCCTCACGAGCTAACTCCATAAGTCAAAGTTTAACTTTCAAAACTATACGGCTCTGATTGGGCGGTCAGTTCCTATATTTGTGCCAAATTTCAACTTTCTATGTCAAATAGGGTGTGACGGACAGACGGATATCGAAGTCCGTATGGAACACTAAAAATATGATCTCTTAAAGAATACCGTTTTAAAAGATTTTAAGTAATGAATCAAAACAATTTCCAACGAGATCTGGTCGACTATTTTACAAAGTTGTGGTAACTGATCCTTTAAATAACCTTGACGTGCGTTAATACCGCAAAAGTTAATATTTTTTTTATTAACTCTTGTGGTATTAACGTACCTCAAGACAAGATTTCTAGTTTTAAAAAATCCAAACAAACACATCAAATCTAATTTAAGGTTATGTTTTTCAAATGAATACCTTAAAATTTGTTAAAAAGGCGGCATTTCTAGCGTTCCTCCTTACTACCTTTGCACAAGGATGTATTGCACGAGAATGTATTAATGACCTAATTAGTCTGTATTTACATAATAAAGAGTGGAAAAAATATTTTTAAAACGTGTAATTAAATGGTTTTTCGTGTTAAACATTTTTTGTTATCTCCCGAGATAATGAAGATATCAGGAGTATCCTCTTTTGTTCAATTCATCCTGTAGTAAAGTATATGTACTTAGATAAGTGCTCAGTGATATCTTTTAATGAATGATAACTTTTAATTCAATTTTAGAGAGATTCAGAGTTGACTGGAACCGAATTTAAAGAAGTTTTTTATGGCTCATATAACTGTTATGAATCTGCATGTTTTCAAGATTGGTTCATCGGTATGAACAAGAATGGGCAAGTGAAAAATGGAAATAAAACCCAACCGGCAAAAAAATCCACCAAATTTTTACCAATCAGAATTGATTAGATTAGTTTGATTACAGTTTTAACTTTTTAGTAGCAAAATACCTACACAGTATTTAGACAATATTAATTTTTGTGACAAATGTATAACTTTTTTTTTCAAGGTCAAGTCAATAATTTATATTTCTCTGATATTCAAATAAAAGAGCTTTAATTACATAGGTATTCTAGTAGCATATTACGAGAGCCACCTTTTAAGTTTTTACAAATTACCACTAGATGGCGCTGTTGAGATGTGACATTCGCATTGTTGTAAAATTTGACATCTGTTATTGTTAAAACAGTGGCAGCTCAGAAATTCACCGAGTAGTTTGTTTACAGTGAGCGTTTAAAAAATAACAGTTTTGTAAATAAATGGAAATTTTATGTGAAGGTTTTCGTTGGATGATGTTGATTTTATCAAACGCCTAACTCAACAACAATGCCCCGAATCGCTTCGTTCGACTTTTGATAATGAATCACCATGAATAAAGACTGTTTACAATTGATTTGTAGAATTTCGTCATGGTCGTGCTCAGGGGCGTACCAATCCGAAATGACGCCTTGGGCGAGCATCGAAGTTGCGCCCTTTCCTAAATTGTCTAAATATAACATAAACAGATACACCAAGAAAAAACAGTCATAAATCTTAGAAAACATTTTTGCTTTCTGTTTTAGAACGAAAATTAGTCCGTAAAAGAGCACCTTTAATAGTCTTAAACTTAAAATTGCAGCTTTCTTGCCTTCTGCAACGCAAATAGATTTATAACATTTTCGAAATTTGTTTCTTTGGTTCCTTCTCGCTTTATACTGACCAAAGTTAGGTCGCATAACCTTTTTTGATCCATTGTAGCCCTCAAATACGAAAGTATTAGTTTTAGCTTACTGAAAGATCGCTCGCAATTTGCGATCGATATTGCAGTCGATAGCCAAACGAGTGAAAGTATTACACAAACAATCTACCTAGGTCGCCTGGCGCGGTGGCCGTTATCGCACCACTCATTCCTTCTCGCTCGTTCGCGAAAGCTCACCATGCGCGGGAATTGCGGGATTATTTGAATATGAATTATATTGCTGGTTTATTTTGAGTTTTAAGTTTAATAATTTGCGAATTTTGCGCTCCTCTTTCAATGGCGCACAGGGCACGTGCCCTACTTGCCCCACTCTAGGTACGCCACTGGTCGTGTTTTCGTTAGCGATGAATTTCGTGAAAGTCGACCAAAATCGGTTGTTACAAAAAACATCGATGCTGTGCGCAACATGATTGAAGAGGATCGGCATGTGACTTATCGTGAGATAGAGGTATTTTAGGCATATCGAAGACTGCAGTACATTGGATTTTGCATGAACATTTAGCAAAAGATCTGTTCGCCATGGGTTCCGCATAATTTGACCGAAACTCAAAAACCGGCTCGTGGCGTTATATAAAAGCTTTACAGGTAGCCCTCGTATGCTGCTAGTATTTTTAAGTCGTTATATTTTTATTCAAAAATAAATTTTTCAAATTACTTGTGCCTTTACTATGTCCCTTGCCAAGAAAAAAAGGAAAATAAATACTAAATAAATTTCTTTGTATCACAAAAAAAAGTAGAAACTTGGAAGTTTGCAAATTATCATTCTTAATCAACAAAAACGGTGAAACGATTCGATGCAAATTAAATTTTCTTCTTTCTAACTTCACTTTTTGGAGGATTCTAGCTTAGTAAATATTTTTCGAGGTCTGTCTTATTTTTGGGCGTAGAACACCCCTAGAAATATTACACTTTTCGGACGCCTTTTATATATGATGAACTTGAAAGGTATTGAGTTAATTGGGGAGGACAACGATATATTAATACGTTTGACGCTTGAATCCGACATATCAAAAAAATTATCGAAACATTAACAAGGTATATCGTAATAAAATGGTTATGGTCGTCGTAGAAAAGCTACGCCGTCGTTAGTCGCCGTAAAAGTTTATTTTTTACCCATTCCAGTCGCCATAACGAATGCTGATGTGTGTTCTCTGGCTGACCGCTCTATCAAGAATCGTTCAAGTTAAGCTCATTTTGCTCAGTGGCTGGCAAGTTAACATTACTAATGAAGGCTCAAGTACTATATACTGTAGGTCCCTTAACTAGTTTGGACAAATGACTTCTGATTTGAGTGATCTCCTATAACCTATAGTTAACGGCCACCATAATATACATATAAACATATATATATATATATATATATATATATATATATATATATATATATATATATATATATATATATATATATATGGATTACAATTTGTTGGTACAGAACCTAGATGCCAAACAATACCTCAAGGGATTCCGGAATCCAAACCGAATACGGTCAATATTTTCTTCACATAACCTAAAGATACGCTCATGGTTTATTTTTAGAAATAGTTTTATAAGGTGACTCATGAGGCTAATGGGATGTAAATCGTCAACAATAAGCCCAAATCGTCACAAACGCATTTTGTTTCTTCGGTAGCACAATAAATATAGATTTCAACCATATTTCTGAGTTTCTTCCTGTGCAACAGATAGTATTAAACAACTGTGTTAGTCCTCCAATCTTTTCTATGTTAACATTTTGAGAAACTCAGCACGAATATTCTCTAGTCCCGGAGATTTGTCGTCTTTAAGTTGTAATAATGCTTCAGTATTGTTATGGGTAAGTTGTCATCACAATTAAAAATTTGAAGTCGTTCAGGTTCGTTGTGCTCCAAAAGCTGTGTTACTTATGTTTTTCATGTATCCATTTTTTCTTTTTTATTCGTAATACTTTTCCCATCTTTCTTAAGTAACGTCCCAGTTGTATTGGGTTTGTATGTAGGCACGTATGTACTTACATATCTGACACCAAAATTTATAATATTTACAATAATAATCCTCGTTTTCTGGACCAATTAAAAGAAATGGTAGCGGTCAAGTAAACGATGTATCGAGCAGTGACCAATAATTCCAGCGCTCGTATAGAAGACTGCTAGAAATGTTACTATTCACATTTAGATTACATTATTTAAAAAATAATAACTTTCCAAGGACTGTAGTTTGATATATAAGAAAAATTTTTATAATTTATTAATTTCTTGTTTTACCATAAATATTTTCAATTTGATTATGGGACACATTGTATGTTGTATATCGGAATATACAATTGTATACAATTGTTATGCGAATCAATATATAAATATATATATTGTTTTGCCTTCCAAAGGTCCAGCTCCTGTCTCAGACTATTTATTGAAATACAGCTCTTAGGAGGCTCAATTGAATATAAAGAGAATAAAACATGTTATTCAATGCAAATAAATTTTTATTTATACAATTCAGATAATATTTCAGCTAAAATGTAACTAAACAAACTACTATTAGATAACTGAAGATCTAACCATTTTTACAAAATATTTTATTATTACTAAACTTACTTTTGCCATAATAAAAAATGGTAATAAATGACTTTTGATTTTCTTCGTTTTAATAAAAATATACTCTTTCTGTTGGGCAAGCTAGAAAATAAGAAATACAATTTAAAATTTTTGTTAGATACAGAATATTAAGGTGGTCCAATCAGTTAAAAATTACTAGCTACTTCGTATAGGTTTTGGAACTGCGTTCAACGAACCGTTTTTTGCCGAGGTTGGAATATACCTTTTCACGTCACTCTTGCATTCACCATATTTGAATTTCTTGAAGGATTTTGCGCAAATGATGCTATAAGAGAAGACTATTAAAATGACTAAGAAGAACATTCCGAAAATATATCAACTTACTTTGTAAATATAGAAGTTCCTTAGGTCAATAAAGTAATAAGCAGGGTTACCAAAAATCACCAAATAACGCGAAAATAGCTTTGGTGTGAGACATACAACACGTAACAATATTCTTTGAATATTGTTACTTATTGAATATCTCGATATTTTTAAATTTGATCTTTATAAATTCGAATTTTAATGGATAGAGTTTCTCAATAGATTTTCAAAGATATCAAATTTGTTATATTTTTAGTTGGCAAGCCCAATAACAGAATACAAAATGGCGGATGCTAGAGTGTTTTTAGATGTTAGAAGAAACAATATTAGATGACCCAATTTGACCGTACTTACTGAGATGATGAAAACTGAGTAGTCGCGGTGCTTTATTCTTATAACACAATTTTTATTTGTAGACAGTTATTGTCTGGATTACGTATTTTTTGAATTTATATAAGTAATCGTATTAATATGATTTAGACAAATTGAAACGAAAAAAAAACTACTTAAATAAGGACGAGAAGCGAAGGCGAAACGTTCCCAATAACATACACAGTGAAAAATGACTACAAATATTTTAACAAGTGAAAGTATTTCAATAAAAAACATTTTGAGAAAGTTAAATTTGAGCAATATATATATATATATATATATATATATATATATATATATATATATATATATATATATATATATATATATATATATATATGTATATATATATATATATATATATATATATATATATATGTATATATATATATATATATATATACATATATATATATATATATATATATATATATATATATATATATATATATATATATATATATATATATATATATACATATATATATCTATATATACATATGTTACAATAGAGATTTTCACGGATGGTGGAATGTAATACATTAAAGTTACGGGTTTCAATTCGTTCGTCTAACAATGAATTTGCACGACGTTTCGCCATAATCTCATTTGGCATTTTCAAGTGCTCTTGCTGCTGCTGTTACTCGATACTGCGATCTTGCTGCTGCTGCCGCTCGAGGCTAACTGAGAAACCGACGTGCGGTCGCCGTCTTTTATAGGTCGACGTCTACGCAGATTGTAGGTGTGAGGGTCGGAAGTGTTCGTCCGAGCAACGGTGTTTGCCGGCTGGGTGGTAATTACGGGTTGTCTGCCAGAGTGTTTTGTGGTTTGTATGCTGTGCCTATGTTGTGTTTTCTTAGGACTCTTCCAATCCTATCTATAACTCCTTTTACATATGGTAATAGGACTCTAGTCTGCTTGAGATCACGTTCTTCTGTCCTTGTCTGTGGATGGCGCTACCTCTCTAATGCTCTCCGTATGGATTGGTCTTTATATCCATTTTGCTTAATGGCCCTAGTGATTTGTGTAATTTCTTGCTGTCTCGTGTCTGGTTCGGTGAGTCGGTATGATCTCGATACGATGGTGTTGGCTACCGAGTGGATTTGGGATGGATGGTGGTGTGAGTCAGTGTTTCAATATCTATTGGTGTGGGTGGGCTTCCGGTAGATAGAGTATTGAAGTTGACCGTTGTTTTTGCGCATTATGAGCACATCAAGGAAAGGGAGGCTTTTTTCTTTTTCTACTTCCAAAGTGAGCTGTATCCGGCGGTGGATTTTATTTAAATAGGTCGGGCAGTTGTCTAATTCATTTCGTCCATGTGGACAAATTATAAAGATGTCATCGACATATCGTTTCCATAGTTTGGATTTGAGTCGTGAGTCTTTAACTTCAAACAGAGTAGAGTCCTGTTATCGTATGTGAAAGCAGCTAAGATAGGATTGGAAGAGTCCTAAGAAAACACAACATAGGCATAGCATATAAACCACAAAACACTCTCGCAGACATCCTGGGTAACCCCAAGGACAAGGGAAAACTGAAAGACCATGGAGTTTACCTCATCCCATGCGAAGACTGCCACAAATTGTACATAGGACAAACAAACAGAAGAATCTCCATCCGGATCCAAGAACATAAAATAAGTATCAAAAACAAACAAACATCAGCTCTTTTTCAGCACCATTATGATACACTGGTCACAACATCAATTTTGAGGGATCTAAACAAATAGCCTCGATTTCAGATTATAAAACACGCATAGTCAGAGAAGCCTTGGAAATCAAAAGGATAGACAGCTAAATAAGCTGTCTGGTATACTGGTTAACCAAGGAATAACCGAAACATCGAGAAGGTAACAGTCAGCATAGCACCGGAACCCGTAATTACCACCCAGCCGGCAAACACCGATGCTCGGATGAACACTTCCGACCCCCCCCACCTACAATCTGCGTAGACGCCGACCTATAAAGGACGGCGACCGCACGTTGGTTTCTCAGTTAACCTCAAGCGGCAGCAGCAGCAAGATTGCAGTATCGAGTAGCAGCAGCAGCAAGAGCACTTGAAAATGCTAAATGAGATTTTGGAGAAACGTCGTGCAAATTCATTGCTAGACGAACGGATTGAAATCCGGAATTTTAATGTATATATATATATATATATATATATATATATATATATATATATATATATATATATATATATATATATATATATATAGGGTGTTATGGAAATCACCGTATATATTCAAACGGGTGATTCATGGGGTCATGTAGCAGGACATTCAATACTTTTTTGTTTCAAAATCAAAAATTATTAAAAAAAGGGCGAATTAGCCTTGTATAATAAAATACAAAATAAATATATGTAAAATATATGTAAGGTAGCAAATAAAAAATAATAGTCTCTGAATTTAAAAGTTTTAAATACAACCTAACCTAATCTTACTAACCATACGTATGTTAGTAAGGTTAGGTTAGATTGTATTTAAGGCTTTTAGATTCAGAGACTATTATTTTTTATTTCCTACCTTACATATATTTATTTTGTATTTTATTATGCTAGCTTAGTTCAGATTAGGTTAGATTAGATCAGGTTTGGTTAAGCCATGTTAGGTTGGATTAAGTTATGTTGGGTTATATAGGCTTTTAGTTTCAGAAACTATTTCTTTTTATGTTCTAATTTTTCATTATTTTACTTTATGTTAGGCTAGATTAGGTTGCGTTTGATTAAGTTAGGTTAGGTTTTTTTTTTAAATCGGACTCCAAAGATCTCTTCGAAATTTGATCAGAATTATTGAAAAAAAAATATTTAAAATGGATGAATCCTGAGACCTGTAGGTATTTTTGAAACAACACCACTCGACTGGCTACTCTGTGCGTCGGTGCTAAGCTTGTACTATACAAGAAGTGAGTGTGCTTATTTAAAATATTTACTTAAAAATCCGTCTAGTAATATTATCAACTTATTTATTTAAGAACCTTACTGAAATTTTTATACCTGAAAACAATTTTAATACCAAAGTAATAATCCATAACATTTAAAAGTGTTTCGGTGCGATATTATGTTGAGGATTAAAACTTGATTATGTAGACTTTTTTGATCTAAATAGTTTACACGTTCACGTGATAAAACAATTGTAGTTTTATTCATAAAAATAAAAATAGAAACGAAAGGAAGTATGTCAGCGGGCGTGCTATAATATATTCTGACGGGTCATCTAAAACTAAACATCTCAAGCAGAAAAACATTATCAAATTGCTACTGTTTGCTCTTTGATCTTATTCTATTGCTACTAATTACAAAGGAACATTCTTCATCTCTGGACCAAAGTATTCGTAAATCCTCAAAATAATTTAAATATAACAACACAAATTCAAAATTTGTTTATTTCTATATTCTACAGAGAAAATTACAGAATACTGATAAGTATATTACACACCTTAGAGAATTTTTTTTCTATATTCTTAAGCTTGAAGCTAAATATTTAAAAATATTAATTGACCATAGACAATGCTTAACAATTTATTATATTATTAAGATGGCACAACAGTATAAATAATTAATCATTTAGGTGCTCTATACCCCTACAAGTATTCAGGGTTAAAACTCTTACTATTTAATATACAGGGTGGCTCATTTGCAAGATAGAACCCAATAACTTCTTTGATCGAAGAAAAAGAAGAAAATGGTTTGTGGATGGTTTTGTAAGCATTCCGTAAATATGATTTCAAAAAAAATGTTTAATACAATAGTTTTATCTAATAAGTGGTTCTTAGCTACATTTTTACATGCATAGTGACATAAAAATACATGGTAGAGCATAAATTCATTTTTTTAAATGTGATCTGCTTTCCCTGGATAGAGCTGTTCAATGTAAATTTAACGATATGTGATAAATCTGTTAAATTAATAACAAACTGTTGCATAAACCAAACATGTAAAGGACACTGGCATTTAAGCAGTAATTTATTAATATTTATTCCTTAGAATACAACGTGTTGGCATCGTATTAGAGAATTCCGCCTATTCGAATAAAAATATTACTTAAAAAAAGACAGACAATTTTGCTCTGCCATGAAATATTAAGACACTATACATGCCAAAGCTAGTAAAAAAATAGCACTACTACTACTAGCACAATTTTTGTCTTAATTTTTCCCTCAAATTAAGGGACTTAAGGGTTATTTATAACCAATAAACATATATATTTTGAAAATATTGTAATTTTTATCAGGACAATAATATATTGTCATCAGCTTATACTGTCCACGGCTGGACGAAAGCCCCCTCAAGTTTTGCCACTTTTTTCTGTTCTGTACCCAATTTCTAGCCACTCTCTTCGAATCATCAGTCCACCGCCTTGGTGGTCTCCCTCTACTACGGTAGGCTTCGGATGTTAGTCTCCACTCTATAATTTTTTGTTGTTTTTGTCCATCGTCCATCCTTAAACCTAGCAACATACCCAGCTCAGTTTCATCTAAGATGTAAAATGAATTTGACTGCGTCTTGTACCCCCGTTCTCTTCCTAATAATGTAATTTGGGATGTGATATATATATATATATATATATATATATATATATATATATATATATATATATATATATATATATATATATATAAGTATGTTCATAACAGTATCACGGATCCGTGTGTGGTTGGGTCACTCTTCACAACTATCATTAACATCACAAATTATTTTTATGGCTAGATAAATAGGTATTTAATACTGTATGAGGCTTGAGGGGTGGTGGTGTATAGGTAGAAAGTAAAGTATTATTCTCTGTAGATGCTACAAACGTTTTAAGGTATCAGGCAAGAAGTTTGATTTAGGAGACGAGGCTACCATAGTTCGAATATCTTGAAACATTTTGGTTTATTATAAGGTTATTTTAAGACTTAGATAGGCATTATTGATATTATTGTTACAAAGTATTTACAAGTCAAAATATTTGATTTGCACTTAAAATCCATAACATGTTAATTTGGATTGCCTACACAACATTTCTAGGAAACTTTTCTTTCTTTTTCTCCACAAAAGTTATTTGATTTTATCGCTTAAAAAACGCATCTTGCAGATTATACAAAAAAATCATAAACTAACAGTGATTTTTTTATTGCTTTCTACTGGTTGTATGATAATGCTTGTATCTAGCAAATCCAATCCCGGGATTTCAGAACCCCTAAATTAAGAAAAGTTGGATACAAAAACATCGCGCCCGTTTTAAAATATTCCGGTTGTGTCAACCTAAGAACAAAGGTAAGAAACAATTTTGGGGTATCGAGATCTATGAACCGGAAAACTTTTTAAGGCTCTTGTAACAGTACAGGGTGAGTCAACGATAGAGTAAAGTTCATTATCTCATTTGTTTCGGGAATGACGAAAAAATGTTAAATTCAATAGTTTTAGGCAATGTTAAGATGCATAGTTTAAAATTATTTTTGAGTATACAGGGTATTTCAAAAAAGTGTGGCCGATATAACATATGTTTTTTTTAATGGAACATCCCATTTTCTAATTTATTTTTAAATTCTACGTAAAATTTTATAACTTTTTTTATTAATAATGTTAATGTATGGTGTGGAATATTAAATTTTCGAATTATTAGTCCATATTTTTTTGCGAACCGCTTAACGAGGGTAGATATCTAAATTTTTTGCAAAACGATTTACCCCAGCATCTTGATGCAGTTGATAACTTTGAAAGGGAACAAATGTGGATTCAACAAGACGGAGCTCCTGCTCATTACCACCGGGAAGTTCGGCAATTTTTAAACGATCGTTACCCACAAAAATGGATCGGTAGGGATGGATTCATTCAGTGGCCCCCCTCGATCATGTGATTTAACATCTTTAGACTTCTTTTTGTGGGGCTACATTAAAGATCGTGTTTATGTGAATCCCCCTACAACACCAGCAGATATAGAATATAGTATACAGGATGCAGGCAGAACAATACCGTCCTTTATGCTAGGAAAATATAGTAAAGCGACTAAACATATGTATTCAAGTAGGCGGGCATATTTTTGAACATTTATCATTATCATTAGATAAGTTAAACTATATTAAAATTATTATTAACTATTTGTTTATGTTTTCACAATAGCGTAAGTGTATTAAAAACAAGGGTAAAAATTGAAAAATTCAAAATAAATCGAAAACTATTAGAAATAGGTATATGATATACTTAATAAAAGTTGGAGGGTTTTGTAAAAATCTATCAGAAAATATAACAATATACAGGGCGTGCCATTTAAAAAAATTTGAGATTTTTCAATTTAAAATAGTCGAAATGCATAAATTTATTTTGAACACCCTGTAGGATCTAATTCAAATTTCTTTATATATATCTTTTTTTTCATCTCTATAGAACGCTCGCACCAATTATGAGTATTGCACCTTCAGAAACAATGGCGCTACTGGCAATTTTTTTCAAAACTGAAAACTAGCATTTTTTAAAAAAAAATTGAAATGTTAGAAAAACTACTAGGTTTAGGTATATAACATTATTAATAAAAAAGTTATAAAATTCTACGCAGAATTTAAAAATAAATTAGAAAATAGGATGTTCTATTTAAAAAAACACTTTTTGATGTACCCTGTATACTCAAAAATAATTTTAAACTGTGCACCTTAACATTCCCTAAAACTATTTTTTAGTTTTTTTCGCCATTCTCGAACCAAATGAGATAATGAACTTTACTCTATCGTGGACTCACTCTGTACATTAACATTCAAATTAATAACAGAAAATTTTTTGTTATCATTGCTAACTTCCTTTAAAGTTTTTAAGCACAAGCCTGTTTAAATATATGCTTTCTTTCTTAGAGGCTACGTAATACTTAATGGTTTTAATGAAGGAACTAGACTTTAATTCAAAGCGAATATGTGTATGTAGTTATATCTCTATAGAAAGTTGCAAAAAAATTGTCGCTAAAATTTCCATTTCATAATGGATGATATATAATAGTCGTGGAACTCGTGTTTTTCTTTGTTTCTGGATAATCAGGTTAAAACACAAAAAGGTAGTAAATATTTTTTTTCACCGAAAAATAAGCCTTAGATTTAGATTAGTTATAATATTACGTGCTCTATATATAGAGCACGTAGCCGAAAGAAAGTAGCAATAGGCTGGACATGTAGCACGCATGACCGATGATCGATGGACCAAGCGAATATTAGAATGGAGACCACGAGAACAAAAAAGGAGTGTAGGATGTCCCAAAACAAGATGGCGGGATAATATATATTGCGGGCATTGAATAGATGACAAAAGCTGCAAATAGATTCAGATGTAAATTCAGGGCGAAGGCCTACATCCAGCATGGGATAGAACTAGGCTTATAGTGATATAGTGATAGTGATAATATTACATAAAGGGGCGCAAATTTAATAAAACTTTTAAATTAATAATATTTTATTTTATTTTCAGTAGATGCTAAAACATAAAAGCCTGCCTAAGATGAGGCTACCAAATACTCTTATCTTATCTGTCCATTTTGTTAGTTGGAACTAAAGTCATCGTAAAAACATTTGACATCGTTTTTTCCTGGGTTGAATTTTTAGGTTTAAATGAATCGTCCCATACCATATGTCTTTTAAGGTGTTATAGTAGTATTAGTAGGTGAAATATGAAGAGAAGAAAACATTGAGACCTAGACTATCATATACTTACTGCAGATTATTTATAAAACCTCTTGTCGCTCTCAAAAATATGGCGATACCTTTGTTTTGTTTGAAAATACATACGAGCCTTTCAAGTTTTTACAAACGACCACTAAATGGCGCTATTGAGATGTGACATTACCATTGTTGTAAAATGTAACATTTGTTATTGTTAAAATAGTGGCAGCTCAGAAATTAGCCGAGTAGTTTGTTTACAGTTTTGTGAACCAAAGGAAATTTCACGTGAAGGTTTTCGTTGGATGATTTTTTAGGATTTTAGTAAAGGCCTAACTCAACAACAATGCCTCGAATCGCTTCATTCAACTTTTGTTAATGAATCGCCATCAGAAAAGACTGTTTCCAATTGGGTTGGAGAAGTTCGTTATGGTCGTGCTTCTGTCTGCGATAAATTTCGTGAAGGTCGACCAAAATCGATGGTTGTTCCAAAGAATATCGATGTTGTGCGCAACATGATTGAAAAGGATCGAAATGTGACTAACCGAGCGATAGAGGCATTCTTAGGTATATCTGCTCTGACGGATTCCGCATAATTTCATCGAAACTCAAAAACAGGCTCGCGTTAATTGGTCTAAGGAAATGCTCAAAAAATTCGACCGAGGACATGAAAAATTCGTACACAACATCGTAATAGTAGATGAAACTTGGATATATTCGTACGAGCCGAAAACTAAGCAACAAACAACTGTTTGGGTGTTCCAAGATGAATCGAATCCAACAAAAGTGGTTCGTTCGCGAAGCACTTCTAACTTCCAAAAAATGATCACTTGCTTCTTTGGTTAAACTGGATATGTGGCAACCATTGTTTTAGAGCATCAAAGAACAGTTAATGCTGAATAGTATACAACAATTTGTTTGCCAGAAGTCAGCAATGAAATTAAGAATAACAACCGAAAACGTCGCATCATTCTTCATCATGACAACGCTAGCGCTTACATAACAAGCCAAATAATTGACTATTTGACGAAGAAAAACATCGAATTAATGTCTTATTGTCCATATTCACCTGATTTATCGCCTAGCGACTTCTTTTTATTTCCGAATGTCAAGAAAACTGCGTGGACAGCGATTTTTATTACCTCAAGAAGCTGTTTCTTCCTTCCAAAAACATGTTTTTGAGGAAACCAACTTTAGAGTGGAAAAAAATGTTTCGAGAATTGGTTCGAACGCATGCAAAAGTGTATAAATTTTAAAGGCGAATATTCTGAGAAACTATAAAATGATTTGTATTAATTTTTTTTTTTCTTTCTTTTTTTTGTAAAAACTTGTAAAATGTAGCCTTCGTATAATAAAAAAAATATATAAACTGCAATTTTTCAAGAATTTTCTTGCTGCTAATCTTTATGTATTTTAGGGTTTCTGAGTTTTAAGATTGGATTCTATAAATTATATCTTATGATAAACATGTAAATATGAACAGATGTACGTTGAGTCAAAAGAAATATTAATATCATTATTATTTAAATATGTGTTTCTGTAAAAGGATATGTAACTACAGCTGAGCGTTTCAAGATTGTTTGATTGCTTTAGGTTTTTGAACGAAGTTTAACATTATAGTGTCTACTTAAAATAACCGGTCAAGTGCAAGTTGAACTTGCACAATTAGTGTTCCGTACGTTGATTGCTTTCAAATTAAAAATAATTGTTACGGTGGTATGAAATGATCAATGACTTCACAAAACACACCCCAAAGGAGTTTTCAACAAAGTTTGTTTCCAGTCTTTACTGAATATTGATGACCTTCAAATTTTTGTTTTTTATATACCAAATAAATTATTAAAGGTAATGTACTCGTGATAATTTTCGTTCCATCTACACCCCGTGGAGAATATTCCAGAATTTTTTTAAAATTTTTTGATCAGTACTTTTCGAGATATGGTAGGAGGATAGCGATTTTTCGTGATTTTTTAAAAATAATACAAGGAAAAGTGAGCCCCAGTATATTACATTATATATTTATTTTTTACTCGTGTTTTCACAAGCTTTCATTTGACATCACACTCGATGACCTAGTAAAAAAAAATATTTTTCACTTCCGATTTCACCCCCCAAAACTAATCCCTTAATTCAAAATTTAACTTTCAAAACTACACGGCTCCGATGAGGTCATCAATTCCTATATATTACTAAATTTCAACTTTTTATGACAAATAGTTTCGGAGAAAATAATCAGACAGACAGACAGACAGACACCGAAGTCATCTTATAAGTGTTCCGTACGGAACACTAAAAAGAAAGATTATCCCTAACTCTTAAAAAATAAAGTACCATAAAATACAAAAAATATTAATTAAAGACAAATTAGTTACATAAATACAAAAATTTTTTTTTATAAATATTTGATTGCATATACATCCTCCAATTCTTATGAAGAATGCGTACTAAATAGAGACACTTTATTGTTTTAGAGAATATTATTATTATACTTAGTTTAGCATTAAACATTAAGTAGAGAGACGAACTTCGTTGTACAGAGTAATTTATTTATCTTCTGTATAACTATATACTATATTACGTTTCAATAATGAAGGAAATTTATGTTATGCTAGTATAAAAATACTTTAATTTTTACACTTCAGTTTTTTGGAAAAACAATGCTAATTTTTAAACATTCTATATAAATACAATTTTATATAATGTAATGTAATTAATGTTATGATTATCTGTAAGATTATATATCATTGATAGCTACTTTTCTTTGATGATTTGTAAAAAAAAATATTGTGTGTGTGTGTGTGTGTGTGTGAGAGAGAGAGTGTTTTGGCACTGGCTATAACCAACTGGCCAGCTTTTCAAAAGAAATATTGTAAGTTATACTATATAATTATGTTTAATATTATCATTTATAAAACTATATGGTATTTATTTCACTCGATACTTTTCTGCCATTTTTATGAGGTACCAGTTGAAGTTATGTTTTGATTAGGTTTTAACTATTTTATGGAAACTGATTTATTTAAGTTCTTTAACGATGTACTTATGATACTATTAATATAAGCTAAGAGTAAAAGCATACTTTCAGGCGATAATTAAATTTTTTCGGGAATAGAAATATTACGGTCAAGCAGATCATTCAATTCATTTTTAAATATTAAATTTTAAACTGATTAAATTATTTTTGTTTAGTAATTATTTTAAAATATTACTTAAAAATCATATAAATAGATATATTCTAGGCCAACATTTATCATTTTAGTGTTCTTAAGGGGATATACCTAGTCATCTGGGTCAAAAAATTCGATTTTTGGATTTTTACATTTTCTTTTAGTATAATATCTTTAGAATCGGTTTATTGAGTTAAGTTATAGTAGTTTAAAAGAAGTGCAGTTGGGTAGAGTTTTCGGAGTAGGTAGCGGGCGGCTTCTCTCGGGTCAGCCTTTGCTGACCTTAAGTCGATTTTAATGTATTGTAACGTTTTTTTTTTTTATAATGTAATACAAAGAGATTCTTCAATTGCCTTTCTTAGAACATACAAGGTTCTATGTTCGAAACTCGGAGTTTCTAAGTACTGTTGTACAGTTTACTCGAAGCAGTTCACTCGTAGCAATTCAGTCGTAGCAGTTATTAAAGTTTATATTTTAAGTGAGGCTTGGCTTTGTTAAATATAATAACAGCTATGGGAGTTTATTGTGGCCCAGATGCACATGACTACGCAGCTAAAGTGACCTGACCGAGCGGCAATTGCTACAAAGTACAAAAAAATCTAAAACTTTAAACATGTTTTTCTCGAAACTACTTTTTCTTGAAAACCGCTTGGCGGTGTGCAAGATATCTCAAGAACCACTTTTATGAAAACAAATTTTTTTTAACGCCCTCGTTCAAAGACAAGATTGATCCTCTAGTAAACTAATTTCATTGGAAATTTTGATTCAAATGGTTTAGCTTCCAGTAATAGTGCACACCGCAATGCTCCTTAAACAAAAGAATCGCAGGGGAACGGGTGTGGCGCCGCCATTTTTTTCTCTTTTTAATTAAAAATTCACAAATTATATTTTAAGTTACGTATTATTATATAAAATAAAAAACCTGATTTAAATAAAGAATAATTTCGGTAAAAAAATCCCAAAAAAACGCTTTTTTTTCGGGTCCATGATTAGGTACATCCCGTTAAAGATTAATAAAACGAAACGATAATTTCCCAACTCTTTTTTTGAGAATACTATTTGATTAAATAAGATAGCGTTTCTAAAAATTAACAAAGCGTACACTCGATGTGGATCCGTATTTCTAGTTCTTAAAATTTTTTTAAAATACAGGAGGTCCTCCAAATAAGTTCAAATTTCTGTAGTTCATTGCTGGAATGAAACGAGTGGGAGGGGTAAGGTAAGGACACAGAGGGTAACGGTCCTTGTGTATTTAGTGGCAAACCAGTAGATCAGCAACTATTCTGTAGTGATTATTTTGGGGTGAAATGAAGACCCGAGGGTTAAATTGTCCAAAACATGGGTCCAGAAGTATAAGGGAACTGGTTTTATTCTAAGTAAGTCTCGGTTAGTGCGCCGGGAACAATAAGAAACGATGCAGATATGGAGAAGCGTGTTTGAGTGTCTGTTGGCAAAGGATAATTTGTTGTAAATGGGCTTAAAAAAATCTATATTTGCCCTCCAGCTGGTGTAAGAATGAAAAACAACTTATACTGCTCAGATGTTAATCAAATTATTGACCGCTTTTTAATAGTTATCAAAATTGACAATCTTTATATTCTTCAAACAGGGCTTGTGTTTACTGTTGGTACGTGGAATAATCAGCTCGTACTTCTTGAGGATAATCGAAGCCTCACAATCACTGTTAATCCGAAGAGATATGTGGAGTGTGAGTCATAACCAGGGCACATGGTGTCAGCATGGATGAGGTAGTGGAAATAAAAAGTTTTTAGATTTTCACTTAAAAAGATATTCTTTTATTATTATATTGACGAATTGAATATGGCATGTTTCGTAGCACTCCTACTTTATCAAATGTGACCTCCTTAACGAATATTCAGGTACAGTAGAATCTCACAAATTCGAACCGTCACAAATTCGAACCGTCCAGAAATTAGAACCGGCCATTTCAATGTATTGGACGCTCTGAAATTAGAACCTGTGGTTCTAATTTCTGGAAGTGTTATTTTTTTTTGTTTTTATTTCCACTTGAAAATATTTTTTTTCTATGATTTTGAACTAAATAGGCGAAAAAAACCAAATTAAACGCTCTAAAATTAGACCAGGGGGTTCTAATTTCTGGAAGTTTTTTTACTTTTTTTTTTGTATTTTCACTACAAATTATTTTTTTTTCGCTCATTAAAGTAAAAATAAAAACGGGGAATCACCGAGTTATTCGTGGTGTGTACAATTCGGTCATATGCGTGTGAAATTTGATATGCTTGTACAAATTTGGGTCAGTTCATGACTGAAAGTCAAAGTGAAGTGTTCATACGTGTGAAAGTTATATCCAGTTTAAATAAATCAAAAAAACAAACAAGTATTACTGATTTTATGTTAAAAACCAATTAAATACCTAATAATTAAAAAAACTTTTTAAAAGTTTTTCTATGAATTTAATATGTTCAATTAATTAAATGTTAATAAATAAAAACTGTTTTGTGTGAAAATAAAGCTTACATAACTAGTTTTATTATAATTTTATCATTTTCTGTAAAAAAAAATGTCCAGAAATTCGAACTGCCCGGTGCACAAAGTGGTTCTAATTTGTGAGATTCTACTGTATTTATAATAGTTTCTTAACTACCTTACCAAAGGATTATTACTTATTTCCAATGGATCATTCAGTATATTACCTAACCTTTTGTATTTAATAATTTCTAATGATTCCAATAATGAGAGTTTATGACCTTTATTTTCTGTGTTTAAAATCGTAAAATCATTATTGAAATTATGACTTTGTTGGATAAGCTGGGATGAATATACGGAATTTAATCTCTTGTGAATAAAATTAAAATTGTGACTTGTTTGACCTATGTAACTTTTTGGGCAAGAATCACGAGTCTTCCTAAAGAGTTGTTGGTTTTAAAAGCCATAATGACATTATGTTTTTTGACAGCCTTAGCAACATGTTCAGTGAGTTTCCCTAAATACGTTAAATAATTGAACTTTGTTCTATTACGAACATCTCTGGGATAAATCAGGGAAAAGGCTTGTTTCCTCAATTTATTTTCAAACATCTTATTGATAAGATTTTCTGAATATCCTTTATCTATAGCTGTTTGTTTTATAATGTTTAGTTCTTTGTGGTAATTTTCTGTACACTAATTATAATCTATGTAATATGCTATGGTATGCTGCTAATTTATAAGAGTAAGAATATAGAGAGGATCTGTGGATAGTGGTATCAGTATGTGACGGTTTATGATAGATTGACAAACTATGCGTATTGTTCTCTCTGGTTATTTTTAAATCTAAGGCACTGACAGCGTTATCTGTGTCTGTTTCTAGAGTAAATGTTATATTGTTATGTAAGTTATTAATGTATTCGAAAAAAAATTTTAATTGTCTGTTGGTTCTCGGAAAACATATTAAAATATCATCTGTACCAGTAGAGACATTTAGAGAACAACTTATGGCTTTTTATTTTATTTTCTAAGTTATCCATGAAAATATTAGTTTAGGAGGTCCCATTTGATAAAGTAGCAGTGCGTCAATAAGATAGTAAAAGAATATCTTTAAGGGGAAAATCTGAAAACTTTTTATTTCCTCTATCTGAGCTGAGTAAGATGAATTTTCATCAAGTAACGTTCAAGTCAATTACTTATAGATGAGGTAACATCACATACTGTAAACAAACCTTTGCCTGTCATTCGGAAAATCTAGGGGACATTTACATATCTCCACGTAGCTTGGATTTTTTTTATCTTAGAAATAAAGTAAAGTCTGATACTAAAGTTTAAGTCTAAAAAATCCCGGCCTCGACCACAGATCACGATACTATTTGCAAAGTTTTTCTGTATAGTGCTTTGCTTTATATACTTATCTGAAGGCTCTGTTTCTTAAAAGGGATAAAATTGAGAATGGTGTGTTTGACGGCAAAAGACAATTAGTCGCCAAACTTAAACGTGTCCGTGCGAGCCTTGAGGATTTCACTTCTTAAAAGTGCTACAACATCAGAAATCATTGAACAAATACGTGATGCGTGAAATTGCTGAGACTGTAAATAACACGTAGCTTATGTTTTGCATGAAGAATTGTGCACGCAAATACTTCTGGCAATATGGGTGCCGTGCTTATTCCTCACAGAACAAAAACTTATTCGCGTGAAAATTTGTGAATACCGCTTGGAGTATTCTAACAAGAATAAAACTAATTTTGAAGATTTGAATTTAGCATTAAAACCGAAATCTAAAGAGCAGTAAAAACAGTAGAAAGAAGCCGGCTATTCAGAAGCAAAAAAGCAAGGTCGGTTCCATCAGTGGGAAAACTCACGGCATCGATGTTTTGGGAAGCTAAAGACATTTTATTTATTAACTATCCTGAAAAAGGGAAAACAATAAATTAGTAATATTATTTTAATCTCCTAACGAAACCGGACGAATAAATTCAGAGAGGAAAGACCAAATTTATAGAAAAAAATTGCTTTTCATCAAGATAACGAACCCGTCACAAAAGTTCTTTGGCAATGGGAAAATTCTGTACTATGAATTATTGGATCATCCACTCTATTCTCCAGATTTAGTGCGTTATGACTTTTATCTTTTGCGATGGATGGATTTTCTTCAAATCAAGAGGTGATTGCAGCTTTAGAAGAGTATTTCGCAGATGTTACAAATTTACTACACTGATACGATAATGATGAAGAAATAAGTTAAAAACTTTAGGGAAGATTAAGTTGAAAAACAAAAATAATTTAAAAATATAAATTCTTTTTTCTGTTAGGCGCAGTTCATTTCAGACCTTCCACTGCTAACCAACGTGTCGAGCAGTAATCAATAATTTCATTTCTTGCTTAGAGAGCGTAATGTAATATACAATAAGGTATTTTTTATCTATTTATTTATCTTGTTTATACCCTTTGCTGCTAACCTGAATTAAATTTTAGTTTTAATTTCTGCTTGCGTTTTTATTTGCTTTTACAAAAAGTTAGAAATTCCGTAGTTATTAAAAAAAGAATAAAATCAAGGAGCGACATTGGCGCTGCAAAAAGAAGAGTAATTGTGAGAAATATCACTTCAAGAATATAAAGTGTAATATTATCGTGTAATTACCATATAAATTAAAGGCCAGATTTTTGCAAAATATTAGTCGTTAATAAAATTATATAGCTTCATGGATACGACTGCTAATAGTTGATTACGTATTTCGATTAAACAAACTTTTTAACTATTTTTGAACCAGTCGAAAGGTGAGTTGTCCAGTCACATTAGGGGTTTCACCTCGGAATGAAAGATAATAAGCTGTAAACTTGTATAAACCTTTATTTTGGCATTCTAAAAGTTGTCTCAAAAGTCTCATAAAATCTTGTGTCCGCGTCTTAAGATATTCAAGGTCAAAGGTCACAAAAATCGGTTTTTCGCAAATACCTCGCTTCTTGTGGTTTCAATGATATTTGTATCTATTATAAAAATTGTAGAGCATAAAATTCTCTACAAATTTTGTTCTAAACATTTTTTTATACGCTTAAGCGTTTTTGAGATAGAGCGCGGAGAGCGCGCAACGCTCAGCCATACATAGCATAATGCAAGGTCAACCGTGAGTCTTGGTAAATAATACGTCGTATAAAGTTAACTAATCACTAAAAAATCCATAATTATGAATAATTTGCATTATTTATTAATTAATACATTATATTTACTAATATTTTACATTTATCAGATATATTCGTTTAATAATACTTACCTACTTCGTGTAATTAAAAAATTGTTAAGTAGAATACTTTATGTATATCTTAATTATATTCTAATATATTTAAATTAGATTTTAAGTAGAAAAGGAATAGAGTAAATACATTTTAATTATATCTTTACTTAGCAATTATGTATCATACATTTACTACAATTGAAGTTCAAATGTGGGGAGGATTTACGTAAACTTTAATAATTAGAAGGACATGAGTCTCAATTTTCTTCTTCTTCATCATCGTCTTCCGGTAGCTCGAAAATTTCTAATTCGTTATCATCATCTTCGTTGTCAAGGATAAGACTTGGTTTCGACTATAGATGATCGAATATCTTCCCTAACAATCGCTGCTGCAACTTCTACAATCCGTAACCGTTCTTCTTCGGGATCCTTTTTTTATTGTCGTACCAAGCTTTTGATAACATATTAGCTTGTGTATCATGAAAAGATATGATAGTTAATGATTCTACCTTTCTCGTAATTATTATGACAGTTAAATATTTTTGTTGAAGTCTGGTAATGATAGTCTTATCATCTGGTACATATTCCGTAAGGACATCTTTAAGCCCTTTCAATGTAAATTGTGAATCTTCAGGATTTTCTATATAACAAAAAATCTCTTTCATTGCTTCTGTGATTTGATTATCTTCGCGAGACTTCTTATCAGTAGATGGTCCTCGACTTAAGAAAGTAGTATAGCAAATGGTATGGTACTTTGCTTCAGCAGCGATCAAGTCATACTCATAAAGTATACAATCTTTTACTAATTCTCCTAAGGAATCGCTACGTTCTTCTGCGTTTTTTTATGACATTGTCTTTGAATTCAAGAGTACTTACTTTACTAATCGTGCGTCTGTACTTATCTTTTTTCTTTCGTCTCTGCTGCTTCATCAGCTGCTTGGCCACAAAATAAGCATAGTTTTTTGAAATCAAACACTTCATTTCTTTTTTTATGAGGTACACTTGATGATGGTAAAGGTTCACCTTCATTCTAGGCGTCGTTTCGATGCTGCAATAGAATTATTACTGATGTACACTTTTCGACACTCGACATGCACATTCACAGAGGTTAAGGTATTTAAATAGTTTATGTGACCGTCATTTCTTTCAATACTTGCAGATTTTAAAGTTGGTAAGCCGCGCACTACATTAACAGAATCACCTTCTGAAAGTTACTTATCACATATAAAACACAAAATCAGCCATAACTCTTAAAATTGTACGTCCGTCGTTGCTGAGATACAATTTAAAACTAACGAATAAACTTGGTTAGTAGAAAGTGGTCCTTGAAAAAGAAATCGGTCTTAACTATACAATGGAACATCTGTCCCAACTGACTATAAATAGAAAAGGTCGTATTATAGGGGTCCGTATTCCCAGCTATAATCTTAATAGTAATATAAATATTTAAGAGTTTACACATTTTAAAGAAAAAGTACTTAATTCTTTTTCTACTTAAAATATAATTAAGATATATTAGAATATAATTAAAATATACTTAAAGTATTTCACTTAACAATTTTTTAATTACACGAAGTAGGTAAGTATTATTCAACGAATATATTTCATAAATGAAAAATATTATTAAATATAATGTATTAATTAATAAATAATGCAACATATTCATAATTATGGATTTTTTAGTGATTAATTAACTTTATACGACGTATTATTTACCGGGACTCATGGTTGACCTTGTATTATGCTATGTATGGCTGAGCGCTGCGCGCTCTCCGCGCTCTATCTCAAAAACGGTTAAGTGTACAAAAAAATGTTTAGAACAAAATCTGTAGAGAATTTTATGCTCTACAATTTTCATAATAAATGCAAATATTATTGAAACCATAGGAAGCGAGATATTTGCGAAAAAACCGATTTTTGTGACCTTTGACTTTGAATATCTTAAGACGTGGACACGAAATTTTATGAGACTTTTGAGACAACTTTTAGAATGCCAAAATAATAAAATAATATACAAGTTTACAGCTTATTATCTCTTATTACGAGGTTGACCCTCTTTTTTGGCTTAAGTGATTGGATAATAGCTGACTGGAGGGAGTAGTAAGTTATGTCATTAAATTTCACTAGTATAAAGATAAATTGATGCTAGAGATTTTAGGTATAGTTTTAGAAAATGCTTTAATTAATGACATAAGGAATATTTTCTAGACGTACTCAGATATATATTTCTTTTGATCTTATACAAGGAATGACGTTTTTTTATGAAGTATTTTTTTGCAAGAGATGTCACCATTTATGATTTGTCTCAGCTACCGTAATTAATATTTTTCAAATTTTCACTAGTATTTTAAGTTTTTAATTTATTTAAAAGTGGCTCAATTTATGGTGAGAACTGACTATTATTTTTTATACTCAAGCGGTTTTAAAACTTTTTTTAGGAGGATAAAAATAATATCAGTTAAAAATACAATATCTTTATGTACAATATCTAATACAATAAACAATATGTACGGGGACATTCTTTTTAAGTGTCTCATCTAATTCACTATTTTTCTATTCTACAAACTAAGAAAATTCTTTCAGTACTAAACTTAGTTTTCCATAGAAAACCTAAATATGATAAGATAAAATTTGTCACTTGTCAAATTTGACAGTTTACACAGCCAATTAGTATTTTTTAAATGGCTTGATATTTATTTTCAGTCGTTACCAATATACAGGGCACTTAATTTATTGAACCGAATTTTAACTTTTAAGTGGCTCATCCAATTACTATTTTCCTATTTGGCATATCGAGAAATGTCTTTTACTATTTAACTTTTACGAGGAAGCCAAATATGATAAAGAATTTGTCACTTGTTAAATTTGACAGATTACGAAACCAACTAAGATTTTTTAAATGACACCCTCTACATGTGATCATACCATGTAATAGCATTTTTAGTCCATTTTTAAAAATAATGACTCTTGATATTTCCCGATTCCCGGGCATTCAAGTCATTGAACTGAATTTGAACATTTTTTAAGTGGTGGGCTTATATGTAGAGGATGCCATTTAAAAAGATGTTAGGTGGATTTGTAACCTATAAAATTTGACAAGTGATAAATTTGTTGTTATATTTTATTGGAAAAATAATTTTTTTGATACTACAAATAGGAAAATAGTAAATTGAGTGAGTAATTTAAAAGGTTCAAATTCGGTTCAACTTGAATGCCTTGTATAATGGGAACGACTGACAATAAATATTAAGTGTTATAAGTTTTTCTCAACCGCCTGAATAATATACTATTTTCCTATTTCGCATATCGAGAAATGTCTTTCACTACTTCATTTTTACGAGGAAGCCAAATATGATAACGAAAAATTTGTCACTTGTCAAATTTGACAGATTACGAAACCAACTAAGATTTTTTTAATTACACCCTCTATATATGACCACACCATTTAATAGCATTTTAGTCCGTTTACAAAAATATTTATGCGATATACAGAGCATTCAAGTCATTGAACTGAATTTGAACATTTTTATATGGTGGGCTTATATCTAGAGGGTGCCATTTAAAAAGATGTTAGACGGGTTTGTAATCTGTAAAATTTGACGATTGACCGTAAAGATTGAAAATAAATATTAAGTATTATATATTTTTGTAAACGACTGAATAATGCTATTTAATGGTGTGCTCATACGCAGAGGGTGCCGTTAAAAAAAAACCCTAATTGGCTTTGTAAACTATCAAAGTGACAAATTCTATGTTATATTTAACTTCCTCATGGAAAATTAAGTTTAGAACTGAAAGAATCTTCTTGGTTTGTTAAATAGGAAAATGGTGAATTAGGTGAGACACTAAAAAAATGTCCCAGTACATACATGTAAGTACATGTACATGTATGTTATTTTGCTATAAATGGACTCCCTCCCTAAAAAATGAATACAAGAGTTGTAGCTAATAGAGTGAATCTTTCCTCAGTAAGGTTTATATATACACAGTGTCCTAAAAATGTGTGGCCGACATAGTTGTATTTTTATTGCAGGCAATATATTTTTATTAAATTTTTTGTAAAAATCTTCACTACCAGTCAGCTATTTTTAAATTAGATGTAAACTTTTAACGTTCTATTGTCTGAAAGAGTTCTCTTTTGTGAAAAATTTCTCCCACTGGTCATTGATTTATAGTTTACTGCCTTGGGAAAGGCCTAATTTTTCAAAGTTTCTTTGCAATAGGTTTTCTTTCTTTGTGCTTTAATTGTCTTTTGCTTCCCCATATCTGGTGTAACGACTGACGCCCCCTCTCTATAAGTTTCTCTTTTTTTTTCTTAAAGAAACGTTCTTTGGATCCATATACCCCCCAATCCCTTGAACCGGACTTTAGTACTGATCTTCGGACGTTTGTAAGCTGTACACATGTACTCAATACCTAAATCAAATAGTTCCTGTGAAAATTTCACTTTTCACATTGTCACAGAACATGGCACCCAAGGAGTGCATTTTAGAAGAAGGTTTCACATTTTTATGTAATTATTAATTTTTTATCCAAAACTTCAATTTTCGGTTTGACTCTATATTTTTTTAGCCGAAAGTAACTGGAAGTCAACAAATTGACTGTGCCAGTCATAAAAACATTTTGAACAGAGGAAATTAATACACGTATGTTATAATCGGTAGCGGTGAACGGTGAAAAATGAGTTTTTCAGATGGCAATGTCTTGGAATCTGTTTGGTTTAGGTCTCTTATACATATAAAATGCATTTAAAATTGACTAAGGATAGACGATAATTGGTTTTATCTATCGATATATACATAGTTATCGATATATCGATAGTTATCGATACCCATAGATATACTGATAGTTATTATTCAAAAATCGACGACTGGAGCAGAAGAGAGACTTTCAAGAAAGTTCTTTCGTCTAAGACAAATGTTATCACCTTCTAAAATTGATTACTGAGGCTGGAAATAAGTGCGATAATTATCGATATAACGTTAACTATCAATATAGTAATAACTATCGAGATATCGATAGTTAACGATGACTACCAATATATCGATCGTTATCAGATATCATGGATATATGGATAATTTTTGGTATATGGATAACTATTAATATATCAAAAAAAACCGTCCCTAAAATCTACAATTCAATCCAAATATCTAAACATATAGAGGTACTTCATTTAAATAAATGTAATTTTGTTATTTCAGACATTTTTAGGACATCCTATACATAAAAAGTAAAATCATTTTATTAGCTACAATTGGATTAATTTTTTTAAAATCAATAATAAGCGAGAATTATTCGTTTATAACCAAAAACCCTGTATATAGTATTTTATGTATCAGGGAAATCTTGTGTAACAATCAAAGAGCTATTTTTGCAAATCACTGGTACTTAAATCAGGAATATCTTTGAGTTCAGTTTTTATTAGATAGACAGAAAAATTAATTTGTTATAAAAACAATATTATTACGGTATTTTTTCTAAACGTTTCGTAAAGAAACAAAAAGGTAAACTATATATTTAGGAAAAACTATGCAACTATAAATATACTACTATAATTATCGAATTCGGCACATGTACATGTATAGCGAAAAATTTCATTCTATGGATTCCAATATAAACAGCATTAATCAGTTTGATTGGTTGAATCTATCTAGATATTCTATAACCAACAAATGGATTGGTGAAAGTAATTTTCTAAAAATGGGCTTGAAGTAAATTCTAATACAGAAGAAGTAGTAAATACTCTATAGAAGGGACATTTTAATTTGGGGTTAATTTAAGAAGAACCTATTGGCCTTTATTTTAATTGCAGCCTGCGTATCTTGGTCTGCTTAGCCCACCATTAGTAAGTTAATAAAGATTGTGGTTAGATTAGTAACCTTAACTTAGAGGTAATATGTCAGGTTAGAACCTATATTCAACATATTGATAAATAATTGGATCATTTATGTTTAAATTAAAAGATTATTGTAATCACTTTACTGGTGTCATTCTTCTATGAGACCATAGGCTGAAATTTTTTACTAGGTTAAAATATAATATCTTTTAGCATTTATATTTCTATTCTGTAAAATAAAGAAAAATAGTTAACGACTACTGAATATATATATATATATATATATATATATATATATATATATATATATATATATATATATATATATATAATGAGGAAGTATGTATATCCCTTCTGTTTAGGAAACTTCTTGTAGCAGCCTCATCTAAAATTATTTCGAATTAAAACAAAAATGGTTAAAAAAAGCGGCCAAGTGCAAGTTGGACATACACAGTTAGTGTTCCGTATGGTGATTGCTTAATTATATCTCGATACAAGAGCGACTCGCCACTCGGTTACGGTTACCTACAATACGTCAAGAAACATAGTTTTAATAGTTTTTTTTATGCCAAATAAATTAACAAACGTAATGCACTCGTGATAATTTTAGTTCGATCTACTCTTTATGGAGAGTATTCGAGAATTTATTCAAAATTTTTCGATCAGTATTTTTCGAGATAACAACAAAATTGGCAATTTTTTTAAAATACCACGAAGAAAAGTGCACGAAAGTATTACATCATATATATATATATATATATATATATATATATATATATATATATATATATATATATATATATATATATTGAATTTGTATATTACAAGTTTTTATTTGACACCCTACTCGATGACTTGGTAAAATTTTTTTTTCACTTCCGATTTCACCCCCTAAAACTAACGCCTTGAGTTAAAATTTAACTTTTGAAACTACACAACTCTGATCGGGCTATTAATTCCTATATTTGTGGAAAATTTCAAATTTGTATGTCAAATAGTTTCGGAGAAAATCGAGTGTGACAGACGGGCGGACTGACAGACCGACAGACACCGAAGTGATTCCATAAGTGTTCTGTAAGGAACACTAAATAGAAAATAAAATAAATAAAAGAAAAAAAATAAATACAGAGACGAAAGATTTATCTCATATCATCTTTTAATCCGAGTATAAAAAGAAATGAAAACTGTAAAACTGAGAAATGAAAGCAGCATTAATTAGGAATACTTTCAAACATTATTACCATATTGGAGGCATAATATCAGTACGATACTAGTGTGAAGTAAGAAAATTGCCGTAATAATATCGAAGAAAGATATATAACTTTTTTTTAAAATAAAATAATTTCGTATTCTTGTCAATTGCTTCAGTAAGTATTAAATAAGTGATAATAATAATATTTCATATAGATGTTTCGTTAAATAAAGTAATCCGGTGACTTTAAATGCTTGAATTTATATCTAGCAAGTAGTCTAAAAGGTTATGACAGGAAAAATAATATAAATTTATTAGTTTTTACAGTAGAGATCAGGTGTAAAATGCACAAAAATAACCTTCTATATTTTATAACTAATATTTAATAGTTTTTGTCTAATCAAGAATTCCTAAAAACAGATTGGATATACAAATTACTCGTATATTATATTTTGGTCTCTAGCAAAACTACATCTATTCTACTCTATTTTAATTTTACACTACTATCTGTCCCTACTATTGCTATCTTCTTCTATGCTATTGCTATCGCTAAATTCGTTGTCTTCCTCTAATATATCTTCTAGCACCCTCCTGCTACAATCTTCGATTATGACTACTGTTTGTTGTCTAAAAAAATCGTTCGCCTAAAATTAGGGGATCAAAAGAACAACATCTAACAATTTTACACATAGAGAAAAAATGTGAATAAATATAAAAACGTGAGATAAGTAGGAAAAGTTTTTGTAAAAAATTTTTGTAATGTTTTCCTGCAATCTTTTTGTTACAGGATTGATAGAGAATAGTTGATGTTGGAGAAAATCATAAGTAATTCATTTATTTTATGGAGAAGATATCTTAAAAATAAAAATAGATGTTTATTTCGAATTATTGATTCTGAATTGTTTAAAATACAGCGCGTAATCCTGGTATTGGGAAATTTAGTTGTTATCGAAGGTTTCAGTTGAATGGAGCATGTTTCTAGTATGAGAAAGTTAGATCACTTACATAACATAAATAAAGCCCCAAGTGTTCGACTAAAAGTGGTTCCTGATCGACTTGAAAATGGTTCGACTTTAAGTAACCTTTAAGTAGGGCGACCAAGGCCATGAAGAAATGATACACGTGTGAAGTGCGTTCGAATAAAAATTTGCGAGAAACTCGACCTCTCAGCACGCGAATAAACAAATGCCATACATTTGCTTAGAATTACATTAAAACGCATTCTTTTAAAACTTTATGTCTGCATCCTTATAGGATACAGCTGGTAAAAGAATTAAATCCATCGGATACTGCTCAGAGCCTTAATTTCGTTAATTAAGTGTTTGAACACTTTTTAACATTTACCAACACCTTATTCTTGGATGAAACATATTTCTACTTCAGCTGCCTTTATTTGAGTTTAACAATCTCAAAATTAAAGCCCATCTTATATTCATCTACAGTGACGGCTTGGGCTGCAATCTCAGCATATAGGTACGGTGTTCTTTAAGACTGATAGAGGCCACACAACAGAAGTTATTTCTGAGTGCTAAGTTAAGATCATTGAAAACTTCTTTACATTCGTTTAGATCTATTATAACTAGAAAACCTGGTTTTGGAATGATTTGAGAAATTTAATTGAATTAATTTTCAGTCCTATTTTGACACCGATTGATTTTTTTGTAAACTACAGTTTGCATTAATAATCCACGCGTCCTGAAGGAATAAAAGAAGATATATAGCGAAAAATGGCAGCGCTGTCAGAGAAACGACATACGATGTAGTAAATTCTTATTACACATATTAGATGGTATGTTTTTTAAGAAATAATTTTCAGTGGGCTGTGGTTTAACCATTGTACAATAATGTGCGCTGGCTCAGCCGTGGTAAGGTGCTCTCTAGATTTGTGCAATGTCTGGGCGAAATTAAATCGTTCTTGTTGGAAAAAAATCAAGTGGATGCTTATCCTGAACTAGAAGATAAGAACTGGATCTGTATGTTAATGTTTCTTACTGATATTACAAACCATCTCAGTGAACTCAACTTAAAGTTACAAGGTTCAGGCAAAACAGTTCTGGATTTATATATATATATATATATATATATATATATATATATATATATATATATATATATATATATATATATATATATATATATATATAACTTTTTTTACTGTAAGTATTTTAGATATAAACTTTCTTTTGAAACACCTTATTTAGGTATTACATAAATAACAGAGGTTTAATGAAGTTCGAGAAAATTATAAATTATTTTCACCTCCAGCTATAGGACTCCCGCATCCAATGGGCAAACGCCATCAGGTACCTGGGAATCCAGTACGACAAACAGCTCGTCTAGCAAGACCAGGTCTGTACTGCTACCAAGAAAGCTAAGCAATTACTGAGCAAACTATACCCAATTATGAATCGCTCCAGCAAGTTGCTCACCAAAACCAATGGTCTATAACGCAATTGTGAAGGCAGGTTTCATTTACACCTGCCCCACATGGTGCCAGCTCTCAAAGACAAGGAGAGCACGAGTTCAGGCAGTGCAGAACAAGGCTCTGAGGATGATCACAGGAGCCCCATGGGTTGCGAAATAATCAATTACACAGAGATCTCGGTGTACCGACCTTAAAGACACACTTGAGGCAAGCTTAAATGAAATTCCTGACTAAGGCGTCCCAGCATCAAAATTCGATCATCAGGGACGCCTTCCTAACCCTCCCCCATATTCGCAATCAATTCCCGAGACCCTCAGATCCTCTCTCGGACGAAGAAGATGGCCCTCTCGACCCATCATGACAGAAGATTGTACATAAAACTAGGTTAAGTTAGCATAGGCATTAGATTAAGTTAGGTTAGGTCACAATTATGTCAAAACACACATTTCCTAGGTTAAATTTAGATTAGGGATACTTTTGTAAATACTTAGGTTAAGTTAGAATAAGTATATTTTCTCATCATGTTACAACAACGTTCATTTAATAGAGGTAAGAGGCAATGCCTTACCTGCAAGTCAATAAAGAAAATGAAAAAAAAGAATAAATAACTCTTTGTTTTGTAGAAAAATATTTAATTTTGACTACTGCATCTTTTAACACGGTTATGCCCACAATATGAGCTGTTTAAAATAGTTTAATTAGTGTAATCAGGACCCTTTCTTTCTGTATAAAATTGTCTCAAAGTTTAAAGATACACATTCGCAATCGAATTAAAATTCAAAATTTCGTAATCGTTTCACACAACGTTAAATGAAACCATTGGTTTCTTACTATTAATAGGCATATAACCTAGGAATATTTTCAAACTGACAATCAGTTATTTCTTTATTTGGTTTTACTGAACTCTTACACAATAATCCTGACAACAAACGAAACAAAAAAATAGGTACGGTGTTCTCGAACGAAGTCTTTTGAAATAATTTTACTGTAGTACTTTAAATTTTTTACGTTTCTAATTTTTGATTTTGAACGTAATGTAAATTTACTTTTATTGTAGATCTCATTTAATGGGTACGGCCACTCCAGGTTCCAGGAAATAAAAGGCTAATTTCGGCGTACGGATTTTGCTATAAGTTATAAAACTTTCTTTTTTATTTGCTTTTTTAACGATTTTTCGTAAAATTTTTCGCAGTAAGACAAATAACGGAAAAATCAATAGAATATAATATTATCGCCTTCACATGCTTTATAGACTTAACCAAAGCATTTGCTAATGCTGAGAAAACTGCTGCTGAAAAAAAAGCAAATATCATCTAAAATCACCAACCTTATACGTCTCCTAAATACAAATAACATCATACAGGTCAAAGTCAATCACGAGACTTCGACTAACATACCACGGGAGGTATTAGACAGGGAGATAGTCTAAGCTCGTTTCTGTTCAGCTTGATTATGGACGAAATAATAATAGAAGTCTTAAAACTGAATCTGGGTTATCGGTTAACCAACAAGCATATATGTACAATAGGGTGACCGCAAAAAATCGATGTCGGAATTTTGTTCGTCTGGACCCCACAAAACGATTCCCCTTTCCAGATATTGAGATAGCCGAAATTTGAGCTCGATTAAACGACGTTAACCCGTGCCGCTCGTCGCTCAAAGTTTGAAAAAAATCCAAATTTTTGGCCAAAAAGCTGACATATGGAGCCATAACTCCAGAACGGTAAATAATAGAAACACGCTTAATATCTCAAAAGAAAGCTAATGTTGTTCTTCAAAATTTATATTCTATACATAATTGTTGTTATTTTAAGTCAAACCGAGTTACAACAGCCTTTAGCCCCAAACGTGACCTGGTACCAGTAGGAGCCAGTTTGGGAGTATTCTAAGAATTTTACGGGTTTTTACATAATGTGTCTCGGAATTAACATTTTTTTGTTAAAAAGTATTTTGGAACTCAATTTTCAAACATAAAGAGCCTTTTGTTCAAATTTAATCTCTTATTATATGGGGATTACCTGACTAGTTTACCAAAGAAAGACCCGTTTGACAGGTAAAAAGGAGGGTGAATCTAATTTCTATTTTAGGGATGGTGATTTTACTTCAGCGTACAACCGACCTTTTATTTATTCAGTTTAGTTTCTAAAGTGCCTTTGAGCTGGTTAGATCGAACAATTATCTAGTGAAGATATTTTAAACGTTTTTTTTTTTAATTTTCCAAGTGTGTGTGTTATTGTTTTTATAACTATTATAGTATTATTTTAAAAGACATTTGAAAACATTTTATTGAAATTAAAGTTTGCAATATATTTGGTTTCATTTTCCAAGTTAACTGTTATTTACCTATTAGCCTCTGAAATGGCATCCACATCAGGTGTACAAAGCCGGACTAAAGATAAAATATTTCTTGTGGGCTATCCCATTCACCAGATCACCGGTTGTAAACTACCCTCAAATCGTCAAGTTTTGTGTGCTTTATTTTATAATTTACGTACTGTGAAATTAACTGTAAGAGAATCAGCAAAACTTACAATACGAGAAGTGTTCATTTTTTGGGAGCAAGCTCGAATCCCGACTAAACATGAGCAAGATGCAATTACTAAGCTGGAAAAACTTCACGCCGAGTGGAGAACTCTTCAAAAAGACCGGAAGAAAACATCGAAAACGGCCAAGAACAAATTTAAACAGTTTGTTGAAAAGTTGGATGATCTCTTTGATATTGCTCAACAAGATGCCTTGGCTCTGATGAAATCGGAAGAAGATAAGGCATTTCTCGTGAAACAGAGGCAGAAGGGCCGCCCAGGTTCCATGACTGGAGTGGATCTCAAGTTGTTTCGAGCTGAAGAAATCAAGATGCAAAAGGAACTTGCAAAAATGAACCGACAAATCCAAGAAGCAACTTTTGATATTGGTGAGTTTTTTTTTTATTATTAGTATTCTAAAAAATAGATAAACAAATAAGTAAATAGTTTCATTATAATTGAAAGAAAATTGTACATGAGAGCATGATTTGGCATCTTTATGATTGAGTTTATATTTTTTAAATAATACCTTTTGAAAATTAGAAGTAGGTAATTTAGTACCTATGTATTATTACTATTCTGCTAAAACGACAAGTTTTTATAGTCTTTTTTTTTCTCGTTCTTTTGTTGCTGCGTAGAGACGGATGATGAAGACAAGTTCGAAGAAGACACTGAAGAGGACAACATCTACCAGGAACTTGAGAGCTTGGAGGAAATGGACATCCCTGAAGAAGCTGCAGAAGATTCAGAACCATCTGAGAGCAAGAGGATGAAAGTTTCATTTGCCAGGGGCGTTAAAGAGATTTTAAACATGAAATTGTCCATTTTATTAGATCGATGTAAGGTATCCGACAGAAATGCCACGAGAATTTTAATAGCTACTCTAGAAGCACTAAACCTTGACCCTTCTGAGTACAAAGTCTCGAAAACTTTATTACATGATAGAAGGCAAATGTTCAGAGAACAATATAATAAAAAAATTTTTGATAAAGTAAACATTCCTGAAAAAGAGCCCGTGGTTGTTCATTGGGACGGTAAACTTTTACCGGGTGTTTTAAAAAATGAACAATGTGAGCGAATAGCTATAGCTATTTCATATGGCGAAAAGGAACAGCTGCTGGGAGTTCCTGTAACAGCAAACAGCTCTGGAGAGGAGCAAGCCGTAGCCGTATATGAATGCCTACATGAATGGGGTCTTCTCAACACCATCAAGGCGATGTGCTTCGACACTACAGCATCCAACACGGGAAGACTCAAAGGAGCATGCGTCATATTGGAGCAAATGTTAGGAAGAGAATTGTTACACCTAGCTTGCCGTCACCATATCTTGGAAATTCTGTTAAGAGGCGTATTCGACACAAAAATGGGATCAACCACTGGACCTCATCCAGACATTTTCAAGAGATTCCTCACTGCGTGGCCCAAGATAGACAAAGGAAAATACGACACAGGTATCAGTGACAATCTAATACAAAAGCAGCTAACTCCAGAAGTAATTGCAAATGTTACTGCTGAATTCGAGACCAAATTAACTGAGAGCCACCCCAGAGATGACTACAAGGAGCTATTGCAGTTGGTTCTCGTATTTGTTGGATCACTAGACGGCAATGTTGTGGGTTTTAGAACTCCAGGAGCCATTCATCACGCTAGGTGGATGGCAAAGGCTATTTACTGCTTAAAAAGGATTGAAAATTGTCAAAACATTAAAAGTAGTTAATGATATGGCTGAGCGTGGTGTTAAATTAATAACCGACTTTAACGACCTTCTGACGAAAGATGAAGACCAAAAGCAATATGTCCTGCAAGTTGTAAGTAAATGCCGAGCATTATATCCTGATGTTTCAAAAACTACTTTAACGAAAGCTCTAGAATAGATTAGATAACTATGTAAAATTATCAACTGATGTAGGTACTACGTCTGTATCTTTTCTGTGTCTGTTTTGTATGTATTATATACCTAATTTTTATATTTTAAAATAAAAAATGTCATTAGACTTATCAGTATTACTTGTTTTTTTTATTATATTTCTACTTTAAACTCAAAAATATACCAAAAAAAAGCAAAATTTATCACTTAATAACAAAATATACGAAGTATGCTCCTAGTGGTACCAGGTCACGTTTTTGGGGCTAAAGGCTGTTGTAACTCGGTTTGACTTAAAATAACAACAATTATGTATAGAATATAAATTTTGAAGAACAACATTAGCTTTCTTTTAAGATATTAAGCGTGTTTCTATTATTTACCGTTCTGGAGTTATGGCTCCATATGTCAGCTTTTTGGCCAAAAATTTGGATTTTTTCAAATTTTGAGCGACGAGCGGCACGGGTTAACGTCGTTTAATCGAGCTCAAATTTCGGCTATCTCAATATCTGGAAAGGGGAATCGTTTTGTGGGGTCCAGACGAACAAGATTCCGACATTTTTTTTCCCCTCTATGAGATCCGGTCACTCTAATGTACAATAAGCTACGCAGATGACGCAACAATCTTAGCTGAGACAGAGAACAATCTGCAAAGATAACTCCACGGATTCTACTAAGTGGCTCGCTAATATAGCATGTCCATTCTCAACAGAGAAAACGAAATCATAATGTTCTCCAAAGATCCCGTTAGATGCAAGCTGGTGGTAGAAAACAACCCGATCGAAAAGGTTATGCAGTTTAATTATCTTGGCGTAAACCTGTCAGGCAACCAGAACCCAATTAACGAAATAAGATCTCGAGCTAATAAAGCCGCCCTCATATCTGGCGCACTACGCGACGTCGCGTTGTATGGAACAACAAATTTATAATTACTGAAAGCAAAGTAAAGATATACAAAACAAAAGGCCTGTACTAATAAAAGGTACTACGGACTACGAAGATATACGTCATGTACTTTCTATGACGTGGTGGCCTGGGAAGACAGAGGCGATGATTCTAGCGTGATCATGTCAAGCGAATGTATCCTGACAGAACAGTAACGGGACGACGTCCGGGAAAACCTGCCAAAAGGTGGATGGATAGCTGGCATTCTGGATCCCAAGGGATTCCATAAAGCCTTGGAAGTTAAACAGACCAGCAATGGTCTATATTAAGGATGAAGAAGAATAACAAGTAATTTGAGTGCACTTTTTAAAAAATGGAAGAGTTGCCTTAGCAAAGGATGATCGAACGACACAAGCGACCAAGACTAGATTAGGCGAGAAATGAGAATTAATTAGCGAGAAATGAGATGGTTTAGTTTTATATTACATCAATTAGTGAATTTACACTTAAATTTAACAAATCTAATGCCGGTCAACATTTACACGTTCCCTGATTTCTAGACTGAGTGAAAACCTTAAAATTTTGATGATGTCAAGGTTATCCAAAAGAACATGTGTGCGATTTGGATTGAAATTTCTGAAGAGAAATCTGTTTATCGATTCATAGGAGCAAAAATAGAAGTACACTTTACACTAGAGCGTATTTTACCATTTTTCAGTCAGCTTGCTCGTCAAATATGTACCTGAATAATTATCAATCATGGCATAAAATACGCCTGGCAAGTGTGTTCTAAAATATGCACATTGCCTGGCTATTTTTAAAGGACTCCGGCAGTCAAACATAGTAAATGGTAAGCCCTAGGTCCAGTCTCCTATAAAAGTCTTTATCGTGTTGCCAATATATTTCAAGGTGTAAGTGGCTACCCTTGATATCAAGCGTGTGGAAATTCCTACATACAGAGGATTTAATTGGTGTGTTCATTTTTCTTTGTATACTATCCATATTTGAAGTTACATCTCACTAAATGTTTTGACTACTAGTATTTTTCTAGATTTTCCTTGTAACATATATATTTTTTCTAAATACGAGGCAATATATTTTTAAAAACTTGTTTTAACTTAATTATAAGGAGTGCGAATTAATTTTGAGGGATTTCTAAGAGAGGACGTAACTAGTATTATATCGCATCGGGGCATACTGTTGGTGTAGCACCATTATTAGGCTTTAATTTTTAGTATATGTTATTTTGCCGAAGTGTAAATAACATATTTTTTGTTGAGCATTGAATATGTCAAATTATGTGCCAACAAAACACCATTTGCGGGAAGCGTTACTTTCGTTACTTTTCTTGTTCGATTCGAAGAAAAGCGCTGCTGAAGGTCATCGATTGCTGTCGGAAATCTATGGTGATTATATTCCATCAATAAACACATGCGACTACTGGTTTCGACTCTTTAAAAGTGGTGATTTCGACACGAAAGATAAAGAACGTCCAGGTCAGCCGAAAAAGTTTAAAGATGAAAAATTCGAGGCATTACTCGATACAGACCCGTGCCAAAGGGAAAAAGAACTTGCAGAATCATTTCAAGCGCTTTCATGAACAACTATTTTCAAGCGCTTACATGCTTGTTTCAAAAGCAAGGAAATTGGATACCGTATAAATTGAAACCGAGAGACGTTGAAACGCGATTTTTCACCTGTTAACAACTGCTTCAACGGCACAATCGGAAAGTTTTTTGCATCCTATCGTAACTGGTGATGAAAAATGGATACGCTACGATAATCCCAAGCCCAAAAAATTATAGATAAAGCCCTATGAAACATCAACTAGAGATGAGCGATATTATCATATCTGTGACTTGGATAGTCACAGGTAACACCTGCAACCCAATTTTTCACAAAGCAGCGACTCTAGTCGCTGTTTTAACTACTCGCTGCATACGCAGATGTCGCAGATCCGCCCGATCTGAACTTAATAACCGGCGACGGCGCCTATCATCTCGCTACAGATATTGGTCGCAGTCAGCTGACGACTGACGACTCACTTGTACTCGGTGTTGGACTCACGGGTCGCCGTTGTTTGTCTGTGATAGGCGCCATTTTCGATCATTAACCAGCAGTAGTTTCGGATTTCCGGAAATTTCGCACGGAGTAAAGTAGCGACCAAAGTCGCTGTTAAAAGAACCCGTGACTTATAAATTACCGTCACAGGTATACCTGTGATCTAACAGTCGCTGTTAAGATTATCGCTACCATCAACATTCTCGCCAAAGCCGAATATTCATGGCCCCAAGCTTATGCTGTGTATTTGATGGGGTCAGCTGGGTGTAGTGTATTATGAGCTGCTCCAACCTAACGAAGCTATCACTGGGGAACGTTACCGATAACAATTGATGTAAATGAGGTGAGCGTTGAAGGAAAAACGACCGCAATATGCCAAAAGACACGACAAAGTGATTTTTCAACTTGATAACGCTCGGTCACATGTTGCAAAAACCGTCAAGGGAATGCTAGAAGCGCTTGGATGGGATGTCCTACATCACTCGCGGTACTGACCAAACATTTCTCCTTCTGATTATCACTTGTTCCGATCAATGACGCACGACCTGTCTTATGAGGATACAAAAAAAATGGGTCGATTCGTGGATGGCCTCAAAAGATGAGTCTTTCAACGTGGTATTCATATCCTGCCACAAAGATGGGAGAAAGTAGTGGCTAGTGATAGCCCCCTGTTTTGATCTCTGGGTGGATGCTGATTCCGGGACGTCAACATGTAGAGATCACAACTTTATAATAGATTCTCGTCACATACAAGGTTTAAACTCGAACATGAACTTAGTGCACCAAAACCTGCAATCAAACAAACCTCATGTACTCGCTTTCTGTGAAACCAAGGTCAATTGATCGACCAGTATGGTACAGTCAACTTTCTCTATCCTGGGTACAACTTCTATCTTCGGCTTAGGCGTAACTTTGAAATCTGTCTTTTTGTCAGAAGCGACCTCTCTTGCCAACGAGAGCTGGCTCTGAAGCCCCGAAACTTCGATGTTATGTGATTAAAAATAACAACTCAACAAAACACAAAGTTTATCTGCTACCTTCATCCACCAGCAAGTGATACTAACTTTAGAACAATTTTCGCTACTCTTGCAGACACCAATACTTTAAATAATCAATTTGTAGCAATTTTTTACAATAAAGCGATATTTTTGCCGAAAAATCTCTCAGAATTAACTCACACACACCCAATAATAAGTTAGGTTACACCCATTACTTCTTAATGACGTTGCTGCTTTAAACAACAGGAAAATCGTCAAAATGAAAATTCACCCCTCTTATAAATTATGCCTATATAAAGACTTCCTTTTGAGATGTAATCAGCAATTCGTAATAAGTTGCTATCACGCAAGGTAATATATTGAAATTTGATAGGTCATAAATTGCAAATATAGCTTCAGCATGTACGGTATGGAAATTTAATAAATTTAGAATCTGTTTTAGCGGTGATGTGTCAATTTTTTTATGAGCTGTATAATTTTTTATATATCACGCGTCTTCTCGTTCTGTTATTTAAATATTTGTTGATAATAAATTTAAAGGGAGTTGAGTGTACACATCGAAATCGAACGCCCAGTAGTAGTCAACTCATTCAACGAGCATTATTACGGTAGTGTTTCGATATATTGAATTATTTAATTGTTTTGGTCGATTGCAAACGAGAGGGACTAGAAATAAAACAAAATGTAAGGTTAGAATTAAGAAATAAGTTATAGAAAAAACGATTTTAAAAGTCTATGAGAATAATTCTGGGAAATTGTATGAAGCTAAAGAAGCGTTCAGCGACGACCTTGATTGTTTTGTTTACTGTGTATACGGTGATAAGAGGTAAAAACAATAATTTTTTGTCTTTCTCCTCTTCTCTCGGGTTTGAAAATAGAATATACGAGGAGCATACGAAGAGTTTTGATAACATAAGCTTCAATAGAAATAACAATGGATAACGATGATTATATATTAGGAGACTCGAAAAGAGGAAGAGTCGAGAAAAGGGAAGAGCCAATGGGAATATACAAGAGGAGTAAAAAGCTGATAGGAACCCTACAGAAAGAGAAAAATGAAGAAGAAGATAAGATGGATAACTTAACAGAAATGATCAGAGAGGAGAGAAGAATGAAGTATTAAAAGAGGAAAATAAGAGAATTAGAGAAAGAGAGTGAAAATAGGATATCAGAAAATCTTAATCGAAGGTAGAGAATATAAATTGGACACTGAGGAAGAAAAACTGAAGGAACAAACAAAGAACACTACGACCATCAAGCCAAAACACTAAGAAAAGGGAGAGAGATAGATAGATCGACGACGATCCTGACAAAGACAAAGGATACGGAAGAGAAGACTAATGAAAGGAATATAAATAAGAAAATAATCAAGGAAATGGATAGGAAGAAAGAAATAGGAAATAATTACCGAGTTAGTAAATTGGGAACACGAAACTTTAGGAGTATAAACGGAAAAGAGGTTAGATTGGGAACATGGAATGTTGGGAGCATAAACGGAAAAGAGGATGAACTGACAGAAGAACTGGAAAAAATACAAATGCACTATGTAGGAATCACAGAAACAAAAAGGAAATGGAATGGAGGCAAAAGATTACCTAATGGATATTGGATGTACCGGTCAGGAGTAAAAGAGGAGGAAAATGCAGGGGAAGGAGTGGCAATGGTGCTCAAAGAAGAGAAGATGAAGAATGTAAAAGGGGAAAGGTTTGTAAATGAGAGAATACTCTCGATAGCAATCAAAGAAGATGGAGAGGACGAAGACTGCACTTTGATTGTGTGCTAAGGATCAAATGACAAGGCAAGAATTGAGGAGAGGGACAGATTTTTCAATGATTTACAGGAAGAGACGGACAATACAAACAATAAGATAATAATAATGGGAGATATGAACGGAACTCAACTCCACGGGCCTTACACTCCTAAAGGGGTAGAAAGGCATAAGGATTAAGTAAGTAAGTAATAAATTTAAAATTAAAATACATTTTAGAAAAATAGGGAAACATAATTTGTAACAAAAATTAACAATACTGATTGAAAAAAGGGCCCTGTCTCGTCAACCCTCCTACAGCAAGTCTCGAAAAATCATTAAAGCCACTCAAAACACATATGACATTTTGGCCAAATAACATTTCTTGTAAGATACCGATCAGAGAAAAAAAACCGGGCAAGTGCAAATTGGACTTGCGCAATTAGCGTTCTGTACCGTGATTGCTTTTAAAATAATATAAAATCCTTACCTAGTCTAAGTTAATTAGCTCCCTGACATGTATTTTTTTTTATTGCTCACCGCCCCGCTTGAGTAGGGATTTTACCATTTTTCATATCCTAAGAATATCGGCGAGGATGTCGTAATACCCGTCAACGTTGTCCAAGTGCCGAAACATATATTTTTGTATTTCACAGCACCTTTTAGACAACGTGGTAGTGCAGCCTCGGATGTTACTGCATTTCTGCAAACAACTACTACCTATGTACGTGGTCAGGCCAAATATATTTATATAAATTAAAAACCGGTCAAGTTGGACTTGCGCAATTAGTGTTCCGTACGTTGACTGCTTTCAAAAAAAAAATATATATTATGAAAGTATAAAATGATCAGTGACTTCACAAAACACGTCCCAAATAAGTTTTTTACAAAGTTGTTTTCCTATCTTTACTGAAAACTGACGACCTTAATTTTTTTTTTTAAATATCAAATAAATTATTAAAGGTAATGCACTTGTGGTAATTTTCGTTCAATCTACACCCTGTAGAGACTATTTCAGAGTTTTTTCAAAATTTTTTGGTCAGTACTTTTCGAGATAAGGGGGGAGGCCGATTTTTCGCACTTTTTAAAAAATCATACAAAGAGAAGTGTGCGCAGGTATTACATTATATATATTTTTGAACTCGTCTTTTTACAAGCTTTCATTTGATATCCCACTTGATGACCTGGTAATTTTTTTTTTCACTTCCGATTTCACCCCCCAAAACTAACCTCTTCAGTCAAAATTTAACTGTCAAAATTACACGGCTCTGATGAGGCCATCAATTCCTATATTAGTGCCAAATTTCAACTTCCTATGTCGAATAGTTTCGGAGAAAATCGGATATGACAGACAGACAGACAGACGGACACCGAAGTCATCTTATAAGTGCTCCGTACGGAACACTAATTTGTATACCAACCTGCCGGGATTGACACCCGAGACCTTCTGCAAGCAAGTACTACGCCACAGAGCCACGGGCCTTCGTATGCCCTTAAGGCTTCAATTTTTTTTTAAACGATAAAAAATTATTGTCAAAACGAACGTCGCAAACCAAAAACAGAGTTTGCGATGTTTGTAGGCTTTAATAAATTTAGTATGAATTTTGTACCCTTTTGAACAAAGTTTTGAATTTCTGAGGACGCTAATTACTTAGATTTTGGAAACTATTTATAAAAACCGCGAAACCAAACAAAAAATAAAATAGTGAATAGGTCGCACGGCACCAATCCTAATACTAAAAGTTAAAAAAAAGTATATAACTGATGTATGAAATCTCAGTTTAAAAACGGGAGCGGAGTTTATTAATCGAAGCGCAGCCGAAATGATTTACTAACCCAGCCGATAAAACACAAGTGTATTTACAAAAAATTTTCTACAACAGTATTATATACTGACCTATATACGAGTGACTCTCAAGTAAGAAGGTGTTGTTATAACTTGTAGCCAGTAAAAGAAATTCTTTTTTTTTTGAGGTTATTATTGGCACCCCTGCAACCAATTTTTTGCGGAAAGAAATGCATTTCTTCGCGCTTCGAGGCTGTGTTCCTATGTAATCGATCAAGAGGTTCAAAAATTATGCCTATATATCTTAATATTCAATATGTATTTTGTGTGTTGTGTTCTTTATATTTGCTGAACCTAGCCTAACTGATGAGCCGTGATACGGTGAAACGCGTCATAGGATGGTCCGGCAAATACAAAGGACACTTTGGGAACTCCTGAAGTGTGGATCTTTCTATTCGCTTTTAATTGCTTCACCAACGCTATCTATGCCTGCGGGCGGGAAGCTTGGGAAGGTGCGATTCTGTAATTAAGTGTCAGCCTTGCTGGCCGCTTTGTTTGGAAAGACTTTAAATAAGTCACCGACAAAGTGCAGTATAAGCATCTATTTTGTCAATGTATTTTCAAGATTTCTCTTGGGAAATACTGTATAATAGTTATAGCACCTTAGCTACCTAATAGCCAACAAATCAATCTAGCTCATTCTAGCATCTAGTAATAAAAGTGTAAAACAAGTATTTACTACCTAAATATTTGTTTAATTATAAATAAATAAAATTGTCTCGGTACCGAAGCGACGTGCGACAATAATGTACTGAAAATTATATTAAAAGAAGCTCCATCATATTGTCAAGTCATATAGTTTTCATAATTTTTTTATACCAGATAAATTATCAATCAATTTTCGCTCACTTTATGGAGAATATTTCAGAATTTTTTGATTAGTACTTTTCGAGATAGGAGACAGCGATTTTTGGCAATTTTTTAAAAATAATACAAAGAAAAGTGTGCGCAAGTATTACATCATATATATTTTTGAACTCGTGTTTTCACAAGCTTTCATTTAACACCCCAATCAATGACCTGGCATTTCTTTCACTTCCGACTTCACCCCCCAAAACTAACCCTTTAAGTCAAAATTTAACTTTCAAAATTACTGGGCTATCAATTCCTATATTTGTGTCAAATTTGAACTTTCCATGTTAAATAGTTTCAAAAAAAATCGGATGTGATAGACGGACAGACGGACACCGAAGTGATCTCACAAGTTTTCCGTACGGAATAATAAAAACAATAATAACTGATGTCTGCAATTTGTCTGTCGGTTTTATTTGTCTTGTCTACATCACAAAATTTTCGTTCTTATTTTAATAAGTAGATAGCTTACGGAATGCAATCTTTCAGAAAACTTATTTGCACTAACCATGAAAAATCAACGTTTTAATTTTTCCAGTAGTTACCTCACATCGACATTATACTAATACACATTTCGAGAGTAGCAGTTAATCCACTAACTGCAAGCACCTCAGACTAAATCGAAGATCTGACCAGGGAGAAGTCGAGGACCAAACCAGGGCCTAAATCGGAGACCAAACCAGAGAGCCGATTTCATATCGTAGGGTGAAAAGTTTTTGGTCTGACGCATAGATGTCGCCCTTTTCAAAAAATCCATATGATTTTTAGGAAGTAGCAACCTTTAAACGATACTTGTCAAAATTTCATGATATTTCGACGATTAGTTTTCAAGTTACAGTGGTTTTAATGACGCTACTTTTGATATTTTCAAAACAATAGAAAAAATTTCGTGTGTTGACTAAACATTATTTTTGGATGGGAAAAAATACCGTTCAAGCCAAGCAATTGGTTGATAAGTGTTATGGGGACTCTGCCCCTGGAAAATCACTCATTATCTGCTGGTATGCTGAATTTAAACGTGATCGTATAAATAGAAATGGTGCTGAACGCTCTGGATGCCCGAACGAGGTGGTTACACTGGAAAAAAATCCACAAAATTGTTTTGGATGACCGTAAAGTGAAATTGCGTGAGATAGCTGACACCTTAAAGATATCAAAAGAACGTGTTGGTCATATTTGGCATGAATATTTGTGCATGAGAAAGCACTGTTCGAAACGGGTACCGCGGTTGCTTACAGTGGACCAAAAACAACAAGTGTCGATGATTCTGAGCGCCGTTTGAACCCATTTAAGCTCAATAAAAATGATTTTTTCATGCGATATGTGACAACGGATGAAACATGGATCCACCACTACACACTGGAATTAAATTGACAGTCAGCTGAGTGGACAGCAGCCGGTGAAAGCCGCCCGAAGCGATCAAAGACACAACAGTCGGCTGGGAAGGTTTTGGCTTCTGTATTTTGGAATGCACATGGAATAATTTTCATCGCTATGGTGAGAAGGGACAAACCATCAATAGCGAAAATTATATAAAGTTATTGGTGCGTTTGAAGGCAAAAATCGCAAAGAAACGGCCCCAAATGAACAAGAAAAAAGTGTTCGTTCATTAAGCCAATGCGTCGTGTCACAAATCAATGGTTACGATGGCAAAATTGCATGAATTGAAGTTTGAATTGCTTCCTCATCCACCGTATTCTCCAGATTTGGCCCCCAGAGACTATTATCTATTAGCAGACTTCAAAAAAATGCTCTCGGGAAAGAGATTTAGCTCCATTGAAAAAGTTATCGCCGAAACTGAGGCCTATTTTGAAGGCAAAGACAAATCCTGCTACAAGAAAGGTGTAGAAATGTTAGAGAAGCGTTGGACTGAGAGTATCGCTCTTAAAAGAGACTATATTGGTAAATAAAGTCGAATTTTGCAAAAAAAAAGTGTTTTAAGTAGCTAAACCAAAAACATTTCAGCCTACATGTTAAGACTTCCATCTGATCGCATTCCCCGTGCTACAAGCTCATGATGCTGGACTCATAGGCCGCATAATTTTTGGCTCGATAATCGAGTTTGGGGAGGAAACTAGAACAAATTCCGTTTGCTGTCAGTCCTTCACAGCTCCTGCTCAAGACAGATTTGTATAAGGTAACCATTAACGGTCTTGGTTGGAGTCATTGTATATCGTCGTCAATTGCGGTGATCAGTGGGTGTCACCATCTGCCGTCATCAACTAGCATCACCGTTAATAGTTACGTAACGTTAGTATCTACTGTTGTGAGTTGGCGTTACCGTTTACCATAAATAATCGGACCGTCTTCCTGTAAAATTGTCTTATTCATAACGTACACACGCTTACGGCTTCCCTCTTCATCTTTGATAGGCAGCAAACAGCTGACTTACAGTGACTCACAGCTTAAATGATGGAATTGCTATAAGAAAAGATTAACTGGTCTCAGTGCCTCTTTATTTATTTGGAAAAAACAACTTATTGAAATTAAATTAATAAAGACTCTTCTAAAAAAGTATGAATTACTTTTTGTCTTAAATATGCCTTACTTAATTAACAATAAATAATTAATCAAATCATATGCAATTTTAACGTCACAGCTTAAATGATGCAAAAACAGGTGTCAAAACTTATCGCATTTTGAAATTTACGAAGGCGGCGTTGCTTTGATTTCTTAGTGCAATTGTTTTTTGTTTAGTTTGACATTTTTTCATTTAATAAAACGAAATTGTTTAAGAATGGGTCGTCGAACTACAATTTCTGAGAGAAATTTAATTATTACTTATTACAGGAATGGATACAGCCAAAGAGACATAGCCAAAATGGTAAATAAATGTCAGTCAACTGTTCAGCATATCATTGAACGTTACCGGAATGAAAATAGAGTCGAGAATAAGTCAAGGTGGGATCCGAATAAGATCTTTAATGAACGTGAAGAAAGATGAATTTTAAGAGAGGTATATAATAATCCAAAAAAAAGTGCGCCAAAGTTGTGCGCCGAGGTGGAAAGACAGTTTGGAAAAAGGTGTAACCCCGAAACAGTTCGACGGATCTTGCCAAATAATAATTTACATGGTCGAACTGCTAGAAATAAGCCTTTCATTAGCCAAAGAAATAGACGCATGAGATTGGAATTTGCTAGAGAGCATATCAATAAAGACTTGAACTTCTGGAATTCAGTAATATTTGCTGATGAGACCAAAATAAACTTATTTGGGTCCGATGGAAAAATATCAGTGTGGAGAAAGTCTAACGAAGAATTAAAATTGAAAAATATGAAAGCTACGGTAAAGCACGGTGGAGGTGGAGTGATGTTATGGGGCTGTATGTCATCTGCAGGAGTAGGTAACATGCATTTCGTCGAAGGGAATATGAACCAATATGTGTACTTGGATATACTAAGGCAGCATCTCGTCGCTAGTGCCCAAAAATTAGATATTGAAAACAATTATCGGTTCTATCACGACAATGATCCAAAGCACACGTCATTTTGAGTCCGCAGTTGGTTGCTTTATAACTGTCCAAATGTTATTAAAACACCAGCCCAGTCACCAGACTTAAATATAGTTGAAAATTTGTGGCTGACATTAAAAATAAAGTAAATAGTGCCCCAATATCAAATAAAACCGAATTAAAAGTAAAAATTACTGAAGCATGGAACACTCTTTCCCCGGAGTATACTAGAAAGTTAGTTGAATCAATGTCTAGAAGATTACAAGCCGTTATTGATAATGGGGGAGGCCCGACCAAATATTAGCTTATTTCAAATTCTACAGTTTGTTTCTCTAATAATTTTGGTATATTGAATTTTGCATCATTTAAGCTGTGACGTTAAAATCGCATATAATTTAATTAATTCTTTATTGTTAATTAAGTAAGGCATATTTAAGACAAAAAGTAATTCATACTTTTTTAGAAGACTCTTTACTAATTTAATTTCAATAGGTTGTTTTTACCAAATAAATAAAGAGGCACCGAGACCAGTTAGTCTTTTCTTATAGCGACTGCATCATTTAAGCTGTGAGTCACTGTACGTACAAATCCCTGGTTTACCGTTTCTATGTCTCCCGTTTTGTCTGACATCACCTTAACTTTGGTAAATTTTATACTAAATACATCAACGAGACACATGAGATTGAAAGTAAACGAGACTTGTTATTTGGTATTGTTTCAATTTCATATCATCTCGCCGCGGAAGTGTCTGAACTTCAAGATAAGGCCATATTCTATGCCAATATTACAAAAAGCATAATAGTTTAGCCTACTTTAGTTTTTGTTATATACTTTACCATAAAAAGAAATTTTATGGAAACCATGGTTCTAAGTCATCTGAAATGTGACGGCTACAAAAAAATAAAATAAAAATAAAACAAACTGAAATAATATTTGTGTATGTCTATATTTATTTATTTTACAATTTTTTTCCGGAATTTCGAGTGAAAATAATTTGAAGCATCATCTGTTCGTGAAGTTTCTCACTAAAGAGGGAAATGGTCCAAAAGTTATTAATGAAAGAACGCCCTACTTAGACAATGACGGTTTACATTTTTTCAAGTAAATTTTAGTCTACACACTTCCTATGGTGAGACTCAATTCAGGATTACCTCAGATTAGAAAAATAAATTCACGTTTTTTATAATTAATTAGTTCAGATTTTTTTGATATTCTTCCGATATAAAATTATTTATGTTAACCTGCAAATAAGAAATAAATGAAATAAAAGTAACAATGAAAATACAAAAAAATATATTAGATAAATTTCTTGTATACTAAGAAGTTCTCTGTCTAGATCAGAGGTGTCAAACTCAATTTTGCAGAGGGCCATATATTAAATTTAGAATGTGTAGGCGGGCCAGATTCAAATTAAAAAAAAATGTACTGAATTATTATATGAGGCTGGTTTGAAAAGTCCGTGCAAAAATAAAAACTACTTATGTGTTTGGGGTAAACCTTTTTTATTTTTCGACATAGTCTCCTTTTAGGCTTATACACTTCGTCCAACGATGTTCTAGTTTGTTGATCCCTTCCGAATAATAGGATTTGTCCAAGTCTGCAAAATATCCATTAGTGTCTGCAATCATCTCCTCGTTTGAATAAAATCTTTGTCCCGCCAGCCATTTCTTCAAATTAGGGAACAAATAGTAGTCCGAGGGAGCCAAGTCTGGAGAATAGGGGGGATGTGAAACGAGTTGGAATCCTATTTCCGGTTCAATAACGATGAATAATATTCACCTGTAATAGTTTTACCCTTTTTCAGATTGTTTAGATTGTTGTTTGGTCTCAGGAGTATAGTAATGTATCCATGTTTCATCTACAGTGACGAAACGACGCTTAAAGTCCTCCGGATTCTTCTGGAGCAGCTGCAAACCATCCTTGCAACACTTCACACGATTCCGTTTTTGGTCAAGCGTGAGCAATCGCGGCACCCATCTTGCGGATAGCTTTCTCATGTCCAAATGTTCATGCAAAATATTATGTACCCGTTCAGTCGAGATGCCCACAGCACTAGCAATCTCCCGCACCTTAACTCTTCTGTCATCCATCACCATATCATGGATTTGATCAATGATTTCTGGAGTCGTAACCTCCACAGGCCGCCAAAACGTTCAGAGTCAGTTATGCCCATATGGCCAGTCCGAAAATTTTGTAACCACTTATAAACTGTTCTAATCGAAGGTGCAGAGTCACCATAATGTTTATCAAGCTTCTCTTTAGTCTCCTGAGGCGTTTTGCCTTTCATAAAGTAATGTTTAATCACCACACGATTCTTTTTCGTCCATTTCTTGAAAATCACTCGACTTCCTTGATTCACACGAATGCCAAACACAAAGAAATAGACCAATATGGCTGAAACTTGGTGTGCGTTCATTCAAGAGATGCTACTAACTAAACATGGCCTCGATACGCGCCGGTGGTGCCATCTCTCGGACTTTGCACGGACTTTTCAAACCAGCCTCGTAACATTTTATTTATTTAATTATATATATACGAGTATATAATATACGGTTGTTTGAGCTCGAGGATCCAGATACCTGACTTCTCTTGTTTTTGACAAGCTCATTGATGTCAGGTATCATATTCGTTGTAGTTATTTTAAGAATTGATTGGAGATGTTCATTTGAAAGTCTTGTGCGATGTTTGTTCTTATTTATTTTCATGACGGAAAACATCTGCTCACATAAATGGGTGCTACCAAACATGCAGAGAATGCGTGCTGCATGCTTTTTTAATTCCGGGTAGTTATCCAAACTCTTGAAATATTGTGTATAAAATGTAAGAGTGTTAATCTCTTTAAATTTTTCTTTCAAAATACTGTCCGATTGAAGATCTATCAACTCCATTTGCAAATGAACTGGTGCCTGTGAAGCTTCAAAATTGAATGGATTGTTGAAAATTGGGAATTCCATTTCATTCATTTTGTGAAAGTCTTCAAAATGATTGTTGAATTCCGTGATCAAATTTTGCAGAAGTTGAGAATATTGATCCAATTTTTTTTGGTTCACTGTGCCAAATGATTTTAAATGAGGGAAATGATCCAAAGTTTGATTTTTTACCTGATTTTCCCACAGCCTCAACTTTGTTTCAAAGGCTTGAATACATGAATACATTTGAGTGACAATCAGATTTTTACCCTGTAACTTTACATTCAGATCAGTCAAGTGTTTATTCATATCTACCAAAAAGGCACAATCAACCCACTAGTCATTGTCATAATCAATTGGGTTGCCTTTTTCTAACATGAAAGCTTGAATAGGGTCTCCTAATGCAAAAAATTTTTCTAAAACTACTCCTCGACTGAGCCAACGAACTTCGGTGAAGTAAAGAACATCAGAAAACTTTTCGTCCAAATCTTGTAAAAACTGCCTGAACTGTCGGTGATTTAGTCCTCTGCTCCTTATAAAATTTACTATTTTAATTATAGGTTGCATGACATGGTCCATTTTTAAATGTTTGGATGCCAATGATTCCTGATGAATTATACAGTGAAATCCCACAAAATTCCCTGATGTTTTCTGTCCGAATGTTTGCCAGCCATGGCAGGAGCGCCATCCGTAGTTGTGCTGCTAAGTATATTCCAGTCGAGTTCATATTCTGCTATCAAATGCTCAATTGCAGAATAAATATCATTTGCTGTTGTAGTACCTGTCAATGGAACGCACTTTAATAGTTTTTCAGTTATTTCAAAGTTACTGTTAATACCTCGTATAAAAACAGCAAGTTGAGCTGTATCAACAGTATCAGTGCTCTCGTCAACAGCCAGTGAAAAGTTTGTAAATTCCTTAATTTTCCCCTTCAGTTGAAGAACCAAATTTTGAGATAAATCATTTATTCTTGAAGCAACAGGTTTCTTGACAGCGAAATATTTTGAATTATTGACTTTTGAAGTGGAAATGAAACATCGGCAACTTTCAACATATAGTCTTTAATAAAATCACCATCAGTGAAAGGTTTTGATCTCTTCGCGATTTCTAATGCAATAATAAAACTTGATTTCAGGGCTCTCTCAGTATTAGCTTTAGTAAACATCGATTGTTGACCTTGAAGTTTAGATTCTTATTTTTTTCAGTGTAACAATCGAATTTTGATTTATGATTCGTATCATAGTGTCTCTTCAAGTTAAACTCCTTACAAACAGCAACTGTTTGATTGCAAATCAAACACAGTGGTTTATCTTTCCATTCTATGAAAAAATATGCAATTTCCCATTTAGACTGAAAAACTCTGCACTCACTATCAACTTTACGTTTTTGTGACATTATGCCAAAATCGTAACAATTATGGAACTCGACACAACAATTATGGATATCGCACGCGCACGACACAAACAAATGCACAATACCTTCACAATCACTACTTCGCAGTACAACTAAAATCCTTCTCCGACCGTATCGCTTCGATTACTCGACTCACACTCAACTGACTCACGTCGCGCCGATGCACTTCTGTTATAATATCGATAAGGAAGGTTCTCGAAGCGCGTGGAAGATTCTATTGTTCTCAACCAAAATAATAGGGTATTTCCGCTTGTTGCTAAGAGATGGCGTTACTGTCTATCTCTCTCGCTTGTCAAGGCACGCGCTGCCCTTGAAATTACTTATAAATGTAGTGTGCGCATTTTAAAACTTCCGTAGAGGAATCGAGTGAAGTCTAAAAGCTCTAAAAAACATGATTCTTCTTTCTGTGACACATTGCGATCGTGGGCCTTATTGATACGTCCCGGGGCCGGATGCGGCCCGCGGGCCGTATCTTTGACATCCCTGGTCTAGATAATGTTTTGACTAGAGTGTTTTTTGTAAATACTACATTAAGATTATTAGGTTTTTAAAGAAATACTCAAAACCTAAATGTGTTGAATAAAAAAAGACGGCGACAGAACTTAAATCTATTAGATCGTTTGTTTATTACTTTGCCGAGTTAATTAACTAATCTACATCCCTATGATGATAATTAAAATGTAAATGAAACGGGCACATAATTTCACAGTCATCTTTATTGATTTTCCACGGAAGCTTTTTAATTAAATTAATAATTTCCATAATATTACTCCCATAATGAAGCCTGAAGTTTTTCTTTGTCCCCGATGTTATTCAATTTATCGGTTTTGCGCTTGACTATAAACATGCAAAGTATAAAATGTACAATTTTATGTTATCGGCATAAACACGCACACTCTTAACTAACACTTTTTTTAAGTAGTTTATAATAATATGCTAACGATACCTATACCTTCAGAGTTCTAGGAAAATTTAAACATAACCTAACTTCGATTACTTACGACTAGCTAACTTTTACAGCGAAATCTCTCAGGGAAAAAAGGTTACCCAATTTTCCCACTAGGGCAAGCTTTTAAAAGAAGCCTATCTCGACACATTGTATAGCTTAGAATTCAGGTTAGTTTCGGTAAAATGGGAATCCATATATTTCATCCGTTTCTGCTGTCTACTTAGACTTAAACAAAAAAATTTGCTATGTATGATATCAGGTTCAATATGTCTTTCGATACTGCCTAACGCCTAACTTGTATGTCTTCCTGTCGTTCCTTTGACCTTTTCTCAGTTATTTTAAGCAAATTGCTTTGGAGATTCCTTTTTTCCATGTCGCCTTAGACGTCCAGGTTTTCTATAATTTGATGATATCCATTTCTTAACCCCTTTAGGTAACTTTTATTTTCTAACATCTTAGTTGCTTTTTTTTGTTTCTAGATTTAGTAATAATCGTCTAAACACTTCGGTTGTTGTCCTTGATTATCCATGTCTTTATAGCATAAATTGGACTATTTTTAAAAAAGGTTTTCATTTCTTTCCAATCTAGTGGTTTTCATTTAGGGAGCTAATAGTTTAGTTTGCTTGTGTTATTAGTTTTTTAATCTCCCTGTTACCTATTTTTGATGTATCAAAATCTACTCCTAAGTGGGAATAATCAGTATAAGTTTTTAGGTTTTCTGTCTCTAATCAAGTGTTTGTTGATTTTCCCATATTTGTAGGAATTTTGAGTTTCACTGCCCATTTTTCGTATCTCGCCATATATTCCGGGTTGTCTTTATCATTTGCTACAAAAACTTGATCATCAGCGAACTGAAGGGTTAGTCGGTTTGTTGATTGGTTGGCTGTATGCAGGATAGGCGCTTGTGACTCTTTTCGCATCGCAGTCTCTTGGCTTATTGTGGTCCTCTCTCTTGGTTATATGAGCGTCGAAGGTTTATTAGCTTCCTTCCAAGCCCTTCATGTGGTAATTTGTCGCCACCATATACACTACCGTCAGAAAGTATTTGCCCACCTAGTTATTTCAGTTCCAAGACAACAAAAACCCAGATAATATATATATTTTTTAAATTTTAATAAATTATTATTTATTTTCACATTATTTACAGTCTAGAGAATCAGATAAATATCCATGATTTTCCAGGATTTTTCTCATCTATGTGACCTCCTTTGTTTTTAATTACCGCTTTACAGAGTTTCGGCATCCTGTCCAGTAGGTTCTTCAGAGTTCCATTCTGCTTGTAAAAGTTCCCACAAGTGATTTTCTGATGTTGGCTTGAGTTTTCGAACACACCTGTCCAAATGGTCCCACAGCAATTCGATGGGGTTCAAGTCGGGTGATTGTGGAATTACAATATTCGGCTACACAATCGAAACAATAGCAAAGATTTAAGAATTCAAATCATATGAGTATTATCCGATGTGCAATCACCTAAGCTTTTAATTCAAAAGCAGAGCTCATAGGCGCGATTACCATTGGTCCAGAAGTTCTATAATTTGTTTAGCAGAATGTTTAGGGTCGTTATCATGCTAGAAAATAAATTTCCCCTAAAAAATATCTCGTCCAGAAGGAAGCATTTGAGTTAGCAAAATTCCTTGATACTGTTCTTTTCGCATGATTTTTCCAACTTTACTGTTGCCAAAATAACCCCAAACCATTACTGAACCTCCACCATGTTTTACTGTAGGCAACTGACAGGCTTCCAACATCCTCTCTACAGTTGACTGCCGCACGTAAACTCGTCGATTTGAACCGAAAATTTCGAATTTAGATTCGTCGCTCCAAAGGACGGAATTCCATTGTTCTGATGTCCAATTTGCATGTTCTCGGGCCCATTCTAATCGTTTACGTTTATTCACTTGCATAAGAAGTGGTTTCCTCACTGCAACTCTCTCGTGTAGTCCAGCTTCTGCTAACCTGTTCTTCACGGTTGTCACGCTGATGGGGATGGGCCGCTCCAGGTTTACTTGAGCCGTGATTTCTGTTGCGGTTAGGCGGCGATTACGTCTGCTGGACATTGTTACAGCTCTGTCTTCAGCGGGAGTCGTTTTTTCGAGGCCTTCCTGAACGTTTTTAGTTGGAATTCCATGTCCCGCAGAAAATTTTTTTACGAAGTAGTCCACCGTTCTTTTTGGTGTCCACATACAGACCATTTTGATGTCTCGCAATTATCAGAGCCCGATTTTCAACGGAAACTTCTTTCGTTTTTGGCATTTTCATAAAACAATTGAGTCTGTATCATTGAGAAAGTACTGTTTGCGAATGGTTAATTTCCAAAAGGGCAATGGTATTTATAGCATAGTTTTTATCATAAAATGTCACTAGGAATTCCCATAATCCCTAGAAACTTGAAATGAGTTCTTACTTCAACTGTAATTTTCAGAAATCCCCTCCAAACGATTATCATGCAAAACTTGGAAATTTGTTTTAATTGGTTTTTAATTTGTCATTTCACCAAAAAGACTTATCTAAACAATTTTATGATGGACCCTTGTTAAGAACAATAAATTTACCTAATATAATAAAAGGGTTTCATTAGGTATTAAATTTTGGCAGTTACATTGAAATTTCTACGTACGTCCCTCGCATGTCTTTGGCTAGATGTTGCAATTCAACGAACTATCTGTTGATTGCCGTTTTTACCAGCTGTTTGGGTATATCAAACGCTGGTTCTGGAACTGAATGGTACATGTTCTTTCTAAGTCAACGCTTACATTTTCTTTACCATAAATTAAACCTGTTGCAATATATATTTTAAACGGTGTAAGTGATACATAATATCCGCCACTCAGTTAACATTCTGATGCTCTGCACTCTGTCGGCTACTAAGTGGTGGTATGCCGTCGCCGGGAGTCGTCCTCCCATTTAAAATCATTACTGCAGCTGAAAAGTTAGGGCGTAGCTAATATTAGTTTCCTGTAGTACTTTCCCAACGTCTTAACAAGACCCGTGCCTTAGATTTTATGGATATTTATGAACACAAGATGAGTCTCTCGGTTTGTATTTGACTTTTTTTTTCTATTTGTTATGGTAGTTTTGATAAAATATGTACACGTTTAATATATTACGAGAGGGCTTTGAAAGTCTTTTTAAAAAGAAGGGTGACCGAAAAAGCTTTTCTGCTTTAGATGTGAAAAAAAAATAGAAAATCGAACAATGGCTAGTTTCGTACTGGGACTATGACTTAAAACGAGCCTATCACGACATAAGAGAAAGTTAGTTTGGAATGAAATATATTCCATGAAAAATTATGCAGCTCATAAGAAGAATTTATAGCAAAACAAATAAAACAAAACCTATCAAACTCGAAGTAAGACAGGGAGATTTCATGAAACCAAAACTATTTATTGCAGCATTAGCAGAAGTTTTCAAGGAACATGAATGGGAAAAAAAGGGGAACAGTATATATGGATAAAAGTTAAATCATCTGCGTTATGCTGATGATGTAGTTCTAACAACAGATAATTTTGATGACATACAGGAAATGATTACTGAACTATAAAACAAATCAGAGAAGGTAGCCCCACCTGTTGAAGAGATAAGACATAGGCTATGACAAACGAAGACAGTCTACGAAGTTTGAGAATAGAGGGTGGAACATTTGAATACGTAGAGGAATATATCTACCTGGAGCAAATAATAAAGTGTGGAAAAACGAATCAAACGGCATAAGTACAAGAATCAGACTGGGGTGGACAGCATTTGGCAAAGGAAAATACTTACCAACAAAAGAATTCCTCTGAAGAATAGAAGCCATGGTTGGGACAAAGATCCAGAGGAAGGCTCTAAACAAGATGGAAAGATGACCTGAAAAGAACGGCTGGTTTGGGATGGATCAGAAAGACTCGGGAGTGATGGAGAAGGGGAGGCTTATGTCCGTTATGGGATAGATAGACAGACAGATAGATCGGAAAGCACGTGTCTCGTCGGCCCATCCACCGCTATACTTCTGAGACAAAAATATTTGGTGTTCACTAAACACAGATATTATTAAAAAATTTGATTTCGGTTTAATTTCACGGAATAGTAGAGTTCGAAAACTGAGATTGTTTGCTTTGCTTTTCCCCTTTAGATCTGGACTTTCCAAATACAATAATGGACCTATTATTTTTGAGACGAATTAATAAAAATAGTTATTTATGGTTGTATTAATAAAGAAGTATACTCAATTATAGGTGTTGGATGTCCTTCACATCGTTTTATTTTATTTTTTGAAGTCAGTGTGATTATTATCTCAAGTGATGGGCGACTAAACTTTTTTTATAGAAAATTTTTGTTAATTAATTGAAGCTTCCAAAAGCCGATAAACCTATTTTTAGATCTTCGTTTATAGGCCTTGATAAATAAAGAATAATTTTTTATTTTTATTATTTTTTTTTTTAAATAAGTTGTCATCTCTTGTATCTGGATTTTAGGAAATATTTATACTAACTATAATATTAACGAAAAAATAAACTTATGAATATATCACTTAATCAAACAGACTACTTAATACACGGTACCATAAAAATTTATAAAAAAATAATATAATTTACCGTCTTAATAATGGACTTGGCATCGCTGGATTCCTTACTATGTCTAAAAGATGTAAGACTTCTGGTGGAGACACTATTTGGAGAATGCTGGCTCCTCTCAGTTCTCTTAGTTCTACTCCTCTAAAGAGGTCACATCGGACCAATTCTTCTAAAGTCGGTGTTCTAAAAAGTAGAAAAATATATACGGGCTTGTCAGAGGAAGGCCGTTTAGTAAGCTTTGCCCCTGCATGCTGTTTAAGCTAAATTGAGACATATCATGTTTCTTTAAAAATTACAATATTAGGCTACACAATCAAAACAGTAGTAAAGATTTAAGAATTCAAATCATATCAGTATTATCCGATGTGCAACCACCTAAGCTTTTAATTCAAAATCAGAGCTCATAGGCGCGAAAAATAAGACAATGTACTGATATCACCAGATGAAAATAAGATATTAGAGAGGTTTTGCAAGGCTTATTTTGGTTGGCCACTGTTTTTATCTTTATTTGAAGCATGCGCTCACTGTTTGGAGCTTGCGCAGTAGTAAAGGGAATAAATTAAATATAAGGACTTTTATCCTTATTTGAACCATGCGTCCACTATTTGGAGCCTGTGCTGTATTGAAACAAAATAAGAGAAACCTTTATTAGGGATAAAGATTTCCCTTATTTAGGGACGTATACCATAAAAGAGATTATTTGAAGTTCGTTATTTTTATCGTTTTTTTTTTTTTTTTTTTTTTTTTATTGGTCTAGCACACGTGCTGCAGGGAAGTCCCTAAAGCGCTCCAGGAGCGGCACGAGTGCGGAAAAAGCGATTCACGTTGTTCTTGAATCGCTGTAAATTGTACTCGGTGGGAAACACAGCGCTGGGCAAATTATTCCAAAGGGATGACGTTCTCCATATAAAAGATTGCTTGAAAAGCGTTGTACGCGGAGTAACAAGCTGAACCTCATACGGATGCGAAGCACCAGCGCGACGTGTATTTCTAACATGCACCGCTTTGGGAGGAATTAACCGGGCTACATCCTTCGAACACTTTCCATGAAAATACTTGTAGAACAGACTCAAATCGCCAACCGTTCTTCGATGTTCCAGCGAATCAAAGCCGCCGGTCAATTCCGGGTCCCCAATCAGCTCTTCTCTGAACAGAATCCAACAAATGCAGTGTATGTTTGGGAGCGGAGCTCCAAACGTGGGAGCAGTATTCCATAGTTGGTCGAATTTGGGCTTTGTAAAGAATTAACAGTTGTTGTGGGGTGTAAAGCTTTCTGGTTCTAAATAATATTCCCAACTTTTGAGAAGCTCTCCTTGCTATGCCTGCAACATGTTCATGCCAAGACATATTTGCTCCCAAACTAACGCCCAACAAATTGAGCGACGATGCTAGGGGAATGGAGTGCCCCGACATAACTATGTCGGGTTAAGCAACGTTAACTTTTTTAGAAAAAACTGCCGCTTGTGTTTTTGTAGCGTTAAATTCCACTTGGTTACGGTCACCCCAAGATAGAATTTCTTCCAGGTCTTTGTTAAGTTGAACGACCTCCTGCTGTCTGCGGATATTCGCCTGAGCAGCCGATGTCCGAGCGTTCAAGGTGAATGAAGAGACAAGCGTACTGTCATCTGCAAAGCTATAGATTGGATTCCCGGTCTTTTCCAGCAGATCGTTAATGTAAATGAGAAAGAGAGTAGGAGACAGTATGGAGCCCTGGGGCACACCAGCGTTGATAGTGAGGGTGTTAGAAAGAAATCCGTCGACCGCCACTCGTAAAGAACGCTCTCTGAGGAAACATGAGAGCCACAAACAGAACCTTTCAGACATACCATAAGAGCGCAAATTAGCCAACAGTCCATCGTGCCAAATACGGTCGAATGCCTTGGATATGTCAAGAGCAACCGCTCGAGATTCTCCAAAGTGTTCAATTGCGTTGTTCCAAACATGTGTTACATAAGTCAGAAGATCTCCTGTTGATCTATGTTTACGAAAACCATATTGGTGATCGCTAATAATATTGAATCGTTCAAGATATTTTAGAAGATGCTCATTGATAACCTTTTCCAGGACTTTCGATATTATTGAAAGCACTGCAACTGGTCGGTAGTTTATTTGGCAAGGTCTTCTTACCTTTTTTAGGTATCGGCTGAACCGTGGCACATTTCCAGCAGGACGGAAATATTCCCTTTCTGTAGGATAGGTTAAAAAGTCTACAGAAAACTGGTGTTAGTTCCCTTGCACAGTTTTTGAGAACTATGGCAGGTATTCCGTCAGCGCCAGAAGCCTTCTTGGTGTCTAGCTTCATTAAAATACGCTTTATGATGCGCTGTCTGAAGACAACATCGGGCATCCTTGACTGCAATATGGGAATAGTAGGTGGTGTTTTTCCTTGGAAATCGACAGTAGAATGTGAAGCAAAGCCAACAAGTTCGCTCTCTCAACAGGAGTGGTTGCAATGGAATTATCTGGCCGTGTGAGTGGTGGTATGGTGGAATTGGTAATTATGGTTATTATGGCAGGGCCTGTTTTTTCCTACTTAGGTATACAAACCACTAAGGAAATACAGTAATATTGAAAAGATAATCTTTAATTGCAAATAACACTAACAACAGTTAATTAGTGTTCAGATTATATTGGGATTTTGTAATCTTTGGCATAATGGCATTACAGTGTGTGTAGTGCTAATTTCCAATGGAATTTTATTTATCGCACGTTGGTGTTACCTTGGGAATATTGAAGGGAGTGACAGAAACCTGCTAAACACAACATAACACAAGAAACTTGTGTTGACCCATCAAATACCAATAACCGGTGTGCTTAACTGTGAAATGAATGAAAAATATCTCCTAAGTTTATAGGAGATGAATACTAACCTAACGTTGCAATTTTTTCACGTTAATACTGCGTATGGTTGAGATAAAAGAGAAAGACATATGACAAATAGGCGTAGCAAAATCTCTCTAATAATATATTCTGCTATTAAGTTTAGCGGTAACTGTAAAAAGAGTTATAATTTTTTGGAGCTTGAGTTTCTACGATAGGTGCCTATTTTATACCTTGTGCCTTGAAATATTAACTCTAATGCGTCAGCTACTTTTGGGCATCTCTCCAATTCCAATTGCAAATGGGCCGGACTAGGAGGAGCTGGTAATTCATACCCTGCTGCCATTTCAAAGAGAAGGTACCCGAAAGCGAGGATTTCAGGGGCGGAAGGAGCTTTTGGTAACAGTCCTAAAAGCGGGTTCTCGAGGCTTGCCAGTCGGGCGACTCCATTTTGAATTATAACGTTACCTGAATAAAATCGTATTGTATAATATACCAATTAAAGCTAAAACAATTTAAAAATGCGGGAAAATTTATCTCTGGTGATATGTGATCAAAAATAAAATAGTGGATCATGAAATCGTTTGCTGAATATTTTTCATATCTTTTGAATTGAAGGAGTTTTGAAGCTGTTTTTTGCCAGTCAATGCCAATATGTTGAACTATAATTTTATTAAAAAACTGATTTAAAAAAGCTTAAATTCAAAAAATATGGAAGATATTGTAAAAAAGAGGATGATTATATTGTAAATCTAATACACAAAATATAACATAGTATATGTTTTTACTTTGTGAAGCTAGAAGTCATTGAAAACCCAATTTATTATTAATACGAACTAAGCATTATCTGCAAATATAAATTTAAGAATTTGTAAGAAATCTGCTTAGTTGTTTATAAATATTTCTTTTTAGTGTTCCGTAGTCGTCTAGTTTTGAAAGTCAAATTTTGACTTAAGGTGTTAGTTTTGGGGGGTGAAATCGGAAGTGAAAAAAAAATACCAGGTCATCGAGTTCAAAAATATATATAATGTGCACACTTTTTTTGTAGTGTTTTTAAAAAATTGCGAAAAATCGCTGTCTTCCTCCTTTTCTCGAAAAGTACGTATCAAAAAATTTTGAAAAAATTCTGAAATATTCTCCACAGGGTGTAGATTAAACGAAAATTTTCACGAGTGCATTACCTTTAATAATTTATTTGGTACATTAAAAAAAAAAACTTAAATTCAAGGTCACCAGTTCTCCAGTAAAGATGGGAAAAAAACTTTGTTGAAAACTCATTTGGGGTGTATTTTGTGAAGTCATTGATCATTTTATACTTCCGTAACAAAAATTCTTATCTTAAAAGCAATCAACGTACGGAACACTAATTACGCAAGTCCGACTTGCACCGGTTATTTTGTATCATTTGGCTAATTTTTCTCATATTGGTAAGAAATGCTTTTTAATTTAGAGGTTAACTCAAAAAGTATCAGAAAAAGAAAATAGGAAAAATAAGGATAAAAATAAGCAATAATCGATAAGCAGTGCCTTAAAAAGGAATTAATGATACTACATCTGATAAAACTTCGTTATGAGGTTTTCAGAAAAAGGTTTTTTTTTGAATAGGCTTAAAATGGTCTAATTTTAAAAGACTTACGAGAAAATATCGGGGGAAAGCCATTTTTACACTTTTTTTTTGGTTAATGAAAATTAACCTATATCACTGATTGATAATCACTGATCGAAACTCTCAGTTGTTTCCGGAAGAATAGGCTCCGCTCACACTAATGGGTGAAATGTAGAGGTTAGCCTAATCTTTTCAAAAAATTATTAAATTTTTTTCAGTCCTAATCTAAACTTATCACAAAATTGTTTATTTTTATTTTTTTTTGATAAAATTTCTGTACGCGGGCTTTTTTTTTTAAATAGGCTTAAAATGGCCTAAATTTGAAAAATTTATGAGAAAAATCGGGAAGTAACCGTTTTCGTTAACCTGAACTAACTGAAACTAACCTGAATTAAATAATCAGCTAAGTTGGGAATGTGGAATCTTTGGCACAATGATACTACTTAGTATATAACCACTAAACCAAACACTTTATTTTTGCACTCGACGCGCGTTTCGCTAACCATGTTAGCTTCATCAGGAGCGATGTTTGACTAAAGCTAAACTACCAAATCTACCCTATTTATACTTAGCCTAACCCTAAGATTCCTAATTGTGAGAAAGATAAGATTCCTAATTGTGAGAAAAGTGGAATTTATGAAATTAGTTGTAATGATTGTGACAAAAAGTATGTTGGGCAAACTAAAAGGTCAATTAGAATACGATTTAAAGAACATTTAGCACACTTAAAATACAACAGAACAGAAAAGTCTAGCATTGCCGAACATGCTCTTGAAGCTGATCATACTGTAACATTAGATAATCTAAGATTAATAAAAAATGTATCTGATAGGAGATTGTTGAACGCATACGAAAGTATGGAAATCATAAAATGTAAAAGTAGTTTAAACAAAGACAGAGGGCCTATTCTTTATAGTCCCCTCTACTGGTTACTTGACCGGAACTGATAGCCTTGCCTATGTCATTAGTTCTGCTTGAGTAATTCAAGGGTTAGGCTAAGTATAAATAGGGTAGATTTGGTAGTTTAGCTTTAGTCAATCATCGCTCCTGATGAAGCTAACATGGTTAGCGAAACGCGCGTCGAGTGCAAAAATAAAGTGTTTGGTTTAGTGGTGATATATACTAAGTAGTAAATAATCAGCAATTACAAAATATATTAAATAATGAAAAAAAAATGTCCTACGTTATTGTGAAAAAATTATATACGTGCTATATTATGGATTGGAGACCAAGATTAGTTCAGGTTAACAAAAACAGCCTTACCTCGATTTTTTCCTCGTCAATCTTTCAAAATTAGACCATTTTAGGCCTATTCCAAAAAAAAAACATTGTGATTTGTTCTTTTCATATTGTTTTCCGCAAAGAAAATTACGCAGTAAAGTTCCTTATTGGTTGGAATTTTACTATGACTGTAAATGTAGCATAATCATCTCGGCGCATGCGCATAAATGAACTCCTCCCGAGTAGTTTCGATCAGTGGTTGTCAATAGCATAGTAGACTTTCGTACGCTTATGTATTAATGTTTATATGCAAAAAAAACATAAAAACGTCCTCCCCTCGATATTTTCTCGTAAGTCTTTTAACATTAGACCATTTTGCCTATTCCAAAAAAATCCTCTTCTGAAAATCCCGCGTAGCGAAGTTTTACCTCGATTTTAGTGTATTTTAACTTTTTTATATAATATATTACAAAGATTGTCCTTCTCAGAAGGGACAAGGCATTCATTCACCTCTGCTCTTCTAAGGTTCTATACTCGAAAGTGAGTGTTTGTTTAGTAGCGTTGTAGAGTTTATCCGTAGCAGTTCACTCGTAGCAATTCAGTCGTAGCACTTTTTAAAGTTTATATTTTAATTGGCTTTTTTAAATATAATGTCAACTATGGGAGTCCATTGGGCCTAAAATGCAAATGACTACGAACGAGTAGACCTGGCCGAGCGACAATTGCTACAAAATACAAAAGAAGATAGAATGTGTCATAGACAAGAACAAATTAGTATTCTAAGAGCTCAAATAGCTGGTGACGATTCAGCATATGGCCCTGGAGTCGATAATTCATCTACAGGTAAGAATTTATTTTTGTATTACTGATTTTTAATCTGATTTTTCAAACCTAAAACTTTAAAACGGGTTTTTCTTGAAATTACTTTTTCTTGTAAACCGCTTGGCGGTGTGCAAGATGTTTCAAGAACCACTGAACAGACTTTGATGAAATTTGGTACATACATTCTCTATACATATTGCTTGTTATTGAATGGAGAAATTTTGATTTTATCAAAAACTTTATTTTTAATTAACAGAAATGTAAAACGCGGTAATAATATTTTTTCGATTTTTTGTTTAAACCAATGCCATTTAATTATTTTTTTTTTAATCCTTCGTGTAAAGACAAAACTAATCCTTTAGTAAACTCTTAATAATCGTGTACACTGTAAAGGGGTCGCAGGGGAACGAGTGTAGCGCCGCTATTTTTTTTAAATTAAAATTTCATAAATTGTGTTATGTATTATTATATAAAATAAAAATATAATTTATAATAATGGATAGTTTCGCTAATAACAAATCTTAAAAAAAAACGCTTTTTCCGGCTTCGGCTTAGTAACTAGGTACATCCCCGAACGAAATATTATATTATATATGCGAATATAAATTTAAAAATTTGTAAAAAATCTGCTTAATTGTTTATAAATAGCTCTTTTTTTTTGTATCCTTGGCCTAATTTTCCTAATATTGATAATAATGTGCTTTCATTTCTTTTTTCAATTCTGGTAAAATGCTTTTTAATTTAGACGTTAACTGAAAAAAATGTCAGAAACGAAATAGAAAAAAATCAGGATAAAAATACTTTTGTTCACGCTTTGAAACAAATTTTTAAAAAGCTTTTACTTCCAGTATTTTCTTAAAATTCATGATGCATTTTGGTTTTGAATGAGTTTTAGCTTCAGAAAATACGATCCTTGTTATGTTTTTATCGTAGATATAAGATATAGTTTGAATTTACAAAAATTCGATTTTTTTACGGATTTTAATTATCTATACTTCTAAGATTTATTTAAAAAAATATTTTAAGAAAATTTCATTCCGTTACAAAGTTATAGCATTAAATGTGACCTGGCGTCGGATTGGGACCGCTACCTATTTTCAGACACTGTCTGCAATATTACTCAGTCAATTTTTAACTTTTTTTTTAAATCTTAATTATAATTTAAAGTACAATAAAAATATATAAACGTCATTCTTTTATATTATTCACCTAATGACCTATAGGTTTAACAGAGTGAATTCCCGTCACCCTAAAAATTTGACCTTGACATTGAATATAAAAAACATATTTTAGAACATATTATTACTAGTACCTTTTCAAGGCTCCGCTTATTGATTATGATTATTTTTTTCTCTGTGCTTTTCTCTGATACAATTTTTTAAAAACACATTTTTACCAGAACCGGAAATAAAAATCTAACCAGAATGCCACTAATACTAGAAATTGGGCTAATAATATAAAAATAATAAATAAAAAACCGTCCAAGTGTAAGTAGGACTTCTACAATTAGTGTTCCGTACGGCAATTGTTATTAAAATAAAATAAAAAAAATTTTCGGTACAAGAGCGACTCGCCACTCCGGTATAGTTACGTCTACCATAAGTCAAGAAACATAGTTTTTCTTAGTTTTTTTTTTATATCAGGTAATGCACTCGTGATAATTTTCGCTTAATCTACACTTTATGGACAATACTTTTCGAGATAGGGTGGATAGATAGGGCTTTTTGGCGATGAATGAATAGTGTGAGCAAATATTACATCATATATATTTTTGAACTCGCGTTTTTACAAGATTTCATTTGACACTTCCGATTTTACCCCCCAAACCTAACCCCTTAAGTCAAAATTTAACTTTCAAAACTACATGACTCTCTGGGCCATTAATTCCTATATTTGCGCCAAATTTGATCTTTCTATGCCAAACAGTTTCTGAGAAAATCGGGTGTGACAGTCGAACGGATAGACGGACACACACCGAAGTGATTCCATAAGTGTTCTGAACGGAACACTAAAAAAGAACTCTACTAGTTGACGAACGCCACTATTGGTTCTGTTCAAGCACAAACTTTTAAAATCAAGAGTGAAGAATCATTTTCTAGTCAACACGGTAGTGCTGCCACGGGGTTATTAAATTTCTGCCACAACTACTACTTATGTATATGGGCAAGTCAAATATACTTAAATAAATCAGTGCATTGCCAGCTGACTGGAACTCGGGTCCCTTCATACCGTATACCCACGGAGTGCGCCGCCTGTAGAATTGTTTTTTACATATGTTTGTTTTTCCCATTAATTTGGTAATTGTTAATAAAAAAAGTAGCTCTACCACTTGGATCTTGTTATAACAATAAAAAAACTATTCAGTTTTTACCTGAATGTAAATGGTAAATTGGAGGAAATTGCCTGTTTCTTAAAAACTGAAGGGCTTCGATTATTTGCCTTCCCAGACATTGAACCTAAAATAGAATGAAAAATATCTAATTGTTGCATCTATATACATCATTTAAACTAATATGATTACCGTTCTCAATGGTAAACCTTCTCCACGAGTTACATATTTTTTATCATAATCGTCTTGCCAAAAACTACCATAAATAAGATCTCTTAGGCTACCAGTAGGATTTAACGGACTAATGATCGCAGCGCCTTCTTTCCAAAAATCGATGTCCAGGACGGGATGAATGTAAGGATGTTGCAAATTCCTACAAATCAAAAATAATTGAAAAAAAGACCTGCCAAGTGCAAGTCGGACTTGCACAATTAGTGTTCTGTACGGTGATTGCTTTTAAAATAAATATTTTTGTTACGGGGATATAAAATGAGCAATGACTTCATAAAACATACCTCAAATGAGTTTTCAACAAAGTTTGTTTCCCGTCTTTGTGGAAAACTGATGATCTTAAATTTTTTTTTTATTTTCCAGATAAATTCTCAAAGGTAATGCACTCATGATAATTTTCGTTCAACACCTTATAGAGAATATTCCAAATTTTTTTAATCAGTACTTTTTGAGATAGGATTGGTAGATAGGACTTTTTGTAGATTTATTAAAAATAATACAAAGAAAAATATGCGCAAATATTACATCTTATAGATTTCTGAACTCGTGTTTTCACGTATTCACAAGCTTTCATTTGACACTCCACTTGATGACCTGGTAAAATTATTTTTTACTTACGATTTCACCCCTCAAAAACTAACTCCTTAAGTCAAAATTTAACTTCCAAAACTACACGGCTCTGATTGGGCCATCAATTCCTATGTTTGTGCCAAATTTCAACTTTCTATTTTTTTTTCGTTCATCTTCTCGCCTGAGTAGGGATTTTACTCTTTTTAATATACCAAGAATATTGGCGAGGATGTTGTAATACGCGTCAACGATGTCCAAGTGCCGAAACGTACATTTTTGTACTTCAAAGCGCCTTTTAGACAACGCGATAGTGGTGCCACGGACGTTATTGCATTCCTGCAAACAACTAGTACCTACGTATGTGGCCAAGTCAAATATACTTAAATAAATTAGTAAATAAATATACCGACCTGACAGGATTGGAACCGCAAGCAAATAATGCACTACGGAAAATCGGGTGTGACAGACAGACAAAGGGGCAGACGGATAGACGGCCGTACGTACGGGCAGACAGACGGATACCGAAGTGATCCCGTGAGTGTTTCGTACGGAACACTAATAAATACAGATTTTATTAAGTTTTTATTTACTCCATTAATAGTTTGATATGTAACGTGGGAATGATGGTTACTCTACATTCATACAATACTATCTGCAGAGATTAAGAAGCATATTCCATTTATTTTTATTCAAAAATTCGAAGGGTGATGGTTTTAATTAATAAATCATAATATGAAAGACTATTTCCTAGCCAAATAGAAATATAGAAACACGAACGGGATGAATTGAACAAAATTGGAAATTATTGTAATGTATAAGAATCTAGATGGCTAGTTAAGTTGGGCTTTTTAAAGCTCTCCTTGTATTTATTTGTAATTTGGAAGTTAAGTAGGAGTTTCATGCTAAGTCTGAGAAAGCTGTTACAGAATAAATGAAGTTAAAATTGCCTTAAAAATAAATTGAGCGTACTATACATAAATTCAGTTATGTCCTCTCGGTTTTAAAGATTTGAACTTGGTGACTGTTGTGTCAGTATATGTTTTATGTGCATTATATGTTAAAAAGAATTTTAATGATTCAGTTTACTAATACATTTCACTGGTTAATGTTCTAAATCTTTTCAAATTTCTTGAATTATCTGAATCGGACAATCATGTTATGTTTAGTTTAATGGAAAAAATAGTAGATAGAGGGGATTGCGATGTCATTACCTACGTACCTAAGTACAAAATATTCTAATTTATTATAGTGAGTTTGGTGTATTAAAGTCAAATTAAATATTAATTTAGTATTTATATTTATAAGGAAAGTACCAAGTACTTTAGTATAGTTTTTCCTATTTTAATATATAGAGTACATAGTATATTGTTGAGTAGTGCTATTGATAAAATTTGTCTGCTTTTTCTTTTAATACGAGAATTTACTGGTTAAAGTAAGCTAAATTGTTTTCATAATATCCTCTATATATTTAAGTATACAAAATATGTTGACAAAATATTAGGAAACATTTTTTATGTTAAATTTTTATGTATTGACAGTTAGTGCTCTGCAGTATGAAAAAGTTTATAAAAAAATATACAAGGGGTGCAATGTATTGCCACTAAGATCGAAAGTACCTAAATTAAAAGTTTTCTGGACAGTCAAATTAATGGCTATAAAAATATTAGTAAAAATGTCCACTAACATCTTTTCATACGAAGCATAGTTTTTGAATAATTTAGCTTGATGAATGAAATAATAACAAAGTTTCAGTTTTTAGCGCCAACAACTCCTATAGACACGTTAATAATATACTTGTATAGTTATGACCTTTAATTCTACTGAATGGAAAATGTAAATTTCAGATATTTTCCTTTGGATAGGTCCTATTTGTTTCCTTTTAAAAAATACCGAGTATTAATAGTTTGGATTTAGATATTCTTTAACATAGTTTTTCAGAAATAAGAAGATGTAATCAAGTTCTTCACCATACTAGAAAACGGTTTCTTTTGTGGTAGGTAAATTATTTTGTTAATTATTACTCATTCACGCCCATGTTTTATAAAAAAATGACTTGCGCGCACTGGAATGATTGTTATCTTTCCAACTGCATTGAGAAAATTTTGATATTTTCAATTTATTCTAAATGGACAGATTCTCTAGCCATCCATTGCTCTAAAATTTAATAATCATTAGAAATATTCTTCCTTTTATTATCTAGTCCGTGTTTAGTATTCCGTGTGGAACACTTATGGGATTACTTCGGTGTCTGTCCATCTGTCGGTCACACACGATTTTCTCAAAAAATATTTGACATAGAATTGTTGGCCTAATCAGAGCAGTGTAATTTTGATTTAAGGAGTTGGTTTTGGGGGGTGAAATCGGAAGTAAAAAAAAAATAACAAGTCATCGAGCGGGGTATCAAATGAAAGCTTGTGAAAATACGAGTTCCAGAATATATATGATGTAATACTTGTGCACACCTTTCTTTGTATTATTTTAAAAAAATTGGCAAAAACATCCCTGTCCACCCACTTTATTTCGAAAAGTACTGATTGAAAAAATTTGAAAACATTCTGGAATAGTCTGCATATAGTGAAGATTAAGCGAAAATTATCACGAGTGCATTACGTTTGATCATTTATCTGATATAAAAAAAATAATACTGAAAACTGTTTCCCTAGAAAAAGGTGAAGGTGAATTATTTTCCGTACATTACGGCGCACAGTGTGGTCATTCGAGTAGTGTTATTGCAAAAATACCTACAGGTCTCAGGTTAGTTCAGATTAGGTCTCAGGTTTCATCATTTAAATATTTTTTTTTTAAATAATCTTGTTCAAATCTCGGAGAGATCTTCGGAGTCCAATTTAAAAAAAACCCTAACTTAACCTTAACCTAATCTAGCCTAACATAAAGTAAAATAATGAAAAATGAGGAAATGAAAAATAATAGGCTCTGAATCTAAAAGCCTTAAATACAACCTAAGCTAACCTTACTAACCATACGTATGGTTGGTAAGGTTAGGTTGTATTTAAGGATTTTAGATTCAGAGACTATTATTTTTCATTTCCTCTCTTACATATATTTAATTTGTATTTTGTTTTGTTAGGCTAGGCTAGTTCAGATTAGGTTAGGTTAGATCAGGTTTGGTTAAGTCGTGTTAGGTTGGCGTTTAGATTGAGAGACCTGTTATTATAGTCTCTGAATCTAAAAGCCCTAAATATAACCCAACATAACCTAATCCAACTTACTATTTTTCATTTCCTAATTTTTCATTATTTTACCTTATGTTAGGCTAGATTAGGTTACGTTAGGTTAAGTTAGGATAGGGTTTTTTTTAAATCGGACCCGGAAGATCTCTTCGAAATTTAATCAGGATTAATAAAAATAATAATAATAATAAAAAAAAATAACAGGAGGAAGATTATTTAATAGTATAAAGAATACATTTCTAGAAAAGAAAGAGATACCAAAAAATATTAAAACCCAAGTATTTGGGAAGGTTGCAACACCAATACTTTTATATGGAGAGGACAGAAGAGAAAGATAACGGCTACAGAAATAAGATTCATAAGAAAGAATTTGAACCTGAAACCAATGGTGGAAAGAGTAGAGGAAGCACAACTGAGTTGAAAGGATGCCTGAACAAAGAATAGTTAGACAAGTGTTTGAAGTCAAAGTGAGCAGGAAAAGAACAAGAGGTCGACCCAGAAGGACATGATTGGGGGATGTTAGAGAGGCAGTAACCAGAAGAGAAATAGAGTGGGAACAGGCAAGACCAGCCACACAGGATAAAAAGAGGTGGAAGGAAATATGGACAAGACAAATATAAAATAACTCAACTCCACGGGTCTTACACCCCTAAAGAGGTAGAAAGGCATAAGGATTCAGAGACGATTACTTTCCATTTCCTAATTTTTCATTTATATGTTAGGCTAGATTAGATTACGTTACGTTAGGTCCTTTTAAAAAATTCGGCTCGAAGATCTCTCCGAAAATTGATCAGGATTTAAAAAAAATATAAATATTTAAAACGGATGAATCCTAAGACCTGTAGGTATTTTTGAAAGAACACCACCCGAATAGGCTCCACTGCGGCGCGTTGACAAATTAATTTTATTTTATTTGTTTATAATTAAATATTTAGGTAGTAAATATTCGTTTTACGCTTTTATTAGTAGATTCTAGATTGAGCTAGGTGGATTTATTCGCTAATAGGTAGCTAAACTATTATACATTCTTGACTAAGAAAAAAACGTGGAAATATATATTGGATGTTAAGATGTCAGGGCCTAATTAATTTAGCATCGGCAAGGATTTTATTTTATTTTAAAAGCAATTACGTTACGGAACACTAATTGCGCATGTCCAACCTGCACTTAACCGGTTTTTCTTTTCTAAAAAGGCGACTATTAATGTTAAAATCAAAATTTGGTATACTTGAGCACATTTTTCCAAAAAATTTTGGACCGATCGCCTTAAAACTATTTTTTCTTTAATTTCAGATTTTAAAATAATATTGCAATTTTTAATTCGTTTCAATTACCTCGCAGATTATTTAAAAATGAAATTTTTATTTAAATTAATTTTATTTATTAATTAATTAGCAATTCTTATCTTTTTTTCGTTCTTCTTTCTATTATTCTCAATAACACAAAGGTTTATTTACGGCATTAATTATTTAAAAAAATGTTAATAATATAAAACGGATATTTAAATTGCTTTTCTTAAAAAAAAAACTTTCTGTAAATCGTCGGCAATTTTAAAAGAATAAGGGAGGAACATTCATTTATTACTTTTTTACAATCGTTCCCTACTAAGTTATTCTTTTAGTCCTTTGCTTAAATTATCCCAGGGGTTCATTAGGCTTAAAGCTGACCTCATTCAACTCCCTTTAATTAAAGAACCTAATACTTGACATTTCTTTTTTACCCTTTTTTACTTTACACGTAGTCGTTAGATATGCCTTGTTCACTTTAAACAGAAATAACTAACTAATTTCGGTGTTTTCAATAAATAACAGTAATTTAGTTTTATTGCTCAGAATAGTAACATTATTCTATTTACAAGACAGACTTCATTATCTACTAAAAAACTAATAATTAAAACAAATGAGCATGAACATTGAAGGCCCTATCGAGTTATTGTAAATATATTATCTGCTACCGACTTCGCCAAGCAAACTCTGACTTCTCCTTTAAGTCTTCGACTTTGATAGTCAATTTGATCACTTTCCTCGAAGAAGGGATTATGAAGTGACTGAAGTAAACGGCAAGTTTGTATTTTCAATCAAGCATCCGCGGTATTTTTGAATTTTCGCTTAAATTGATTTATGTTGTTATTCATATTATTTTTCACGTTAAAGCTCTCTGCCAAATACAAAAAAAAAATTATCACCTAAGTTAACTTTTGTATATCTACAAGTATAATTTATGTTATGGTTTTAATATATATATATATATATATATATATATATATATATATATATATATATATATATATATATATATATATCTTCTAGCACTGACGGAATATCTGCCATAGTACTCAAAAACTGCGCGAGAGAACTAACACCAGTTTTATGCAGACTTTTCAACCGATCCTTCCTGTTGGAAATGTGCCACAGTTCAGCCGTTACACAAAAAAGGCAAGAAGACCTTGCCAAACAACTACCGACCAGTCGCACTGCTGTCAATAAAAGTTATGGAAAAGGCTATCAATCCGCATGTTCTAAAATATCTTGAAGGATTCAACCTTATTAGCGACCACCAATATGGCTTTCGTAAACATAGATCAAGAGGAGAACTTCTGACTTATGTAACATATGTTTGGAACAACGCAACTGAACACTTTTGAGAATCTCGAGAGGTTGCTCTTGATATATTCAAGGCATTCGACCGTGTTTGGTATGATGGATTATTGGTTAAGCTACGCTCCTCTGGTATGTCTGAAAAGTTCTGTCTGTGGCTCTCAAGTTTCCTCAAAGAGCGTTCTTTACGAGTGACAAACGATGGGTTTCTTCCTAACACCTTTACTATCAACGCCGGTGTGGTTCAGGGCTGCATATTGTCTCCTGCTCTCTTTTTCATTTACATTTCCGATTTGTTGAAAAATTCACTTTGAATGCTCGAACATCGGATACTCAAGCAAATATCCGCAGACCGCAGGAGGTCGTTCAACTTTACAAAGACTTGGAAGAATTCTATCTTGGGGTGACAGCAACCAAGTAGAATTTAACGCTACAAAAACCCAGGCAGCATTTTTTTCTAAAAAAGTTAACGCTGTCGAACCTGACATAGTTATGTTGGAGCACTCCATTCCTCTAGCATCGTCACTCAATTTGCTGAGCGTTAATTTGAGAGTAAATATATAATGCCATAAACATGTTGCAGGCATAGCAAGGAGAGCTTCTCAAAAGTTGGGAATATTATTTCGAACCAGAAAGGTTTACACTCCACAACAACTGTTAATTCTTTACAAAGCTCAAATTCGACCAACTATGGAATACTGCTCCAATGTTTGGGGCTCCGCTCCCAAACACCCACTGCATTTGTTGGATTCTGCTCAGAGAAGAGCTGTTCGTCTGATTAGAGACCCGGAACTCACTGGTCGCCGTGATTCGCTGGAACATCGAAGAACGGTTGGCGACTTGAGTCTGTTCTACAAGTATTTTCATGGAAAGTGTTCGAAGGATGTAGCCCGCTTAATTCCTCCCAGACCGGTGCATGTTAGAAATACACGTTGCGCTAATACTTCACATCCGTATGAGGTTCAGCTTGTTACTCGCGTACAACGTTTTTCAAGCAGTCTTTTATATGAAGAACATCATCCCTTTGGAATAACTTGCCCATGACTGTGTTTCCTACCGGGTATAATTTACAGCGATTCAAGAACAACGTTAATCGCTTTTTCTGCACACATGCCGCTCCTGGAGCGCTTTAGGTACTTCCCCGTAGAACGTGTGCTAGACCCATAAAAAAAACTGTTAATTCTGTACAAAGCTCGAATTCGGCCAACGATGTAATACTGCTCCCATGCTTGGAACTCTGGTCCCAAACATACACTGCATTTGTTGGATTCTATTCAGAAGAGAGCTGTTCGCCTGACTGGAGACCCGGAACTGGCCAGCAACCTTGATTCATTGGAACATCGAAGAACGGTTGGGGAGTCTATTCTACAAGTATTTTCATGGAAAATGTTCGATGGATGTAGTCCGCTTAATTCCTCCTAAAGCGGTGTATGCTAGAAATACCCGTCGCGCTAATACTTCACATCCGTATGAGGTTCAGCTTGTTACTCCTTGTACAACCCTTTTCAAGCAGTCTTTTATACGGAGAACATCATCCCTTGGGAATAATTTGCCCAGGACTGTGTTTCCGATCAAGTACAATTTACAACGATTCAAGACCAACGTGAATCATTTTTTCCGCACACGTGTCGCTCCTGTGGCGCTTTAAAACATTTCCCTGCCACGTGTACTAGGCCTATATATATATATATATATATATATATATATATATATATATATATATATATATATATATATATATATATATGTATAGGGTGCGGCGCCAAAATTTTTTTGAAACATAATTTTTATTGCAAAAATGGAGAAGTTTATAATTATTTTTTTTACTAAATTGTTTGTTAGGTCATAAAGAACACATTTACTCAATATAACCCCCTTTTGCTTGAATGATCGCCTCCACTGGCGGTCTGAAGTGGTCGCAGGCCCATGTTAATGAAACACGGTTCATGTCAGCTGTCATTGATGCGACGTTTGGATGTCTGAACTAGTTAGTGATCCTTTCAATCACGCTCCGTACATACAAGTCCAATTTAAATCTGGGCTGTTAGGAGGCCAAAATTCTTTGGACCAAAACATGTCGATGTTGTCCGACAGCCAATTTTGCGCCAAATGTCTTGTGTGCGCGGGCGCACCGTCCTGCTGGAAAACATACAGCTTTCCAGACGATACAGTTTCCATCCACGGCTTCACCACATTGATCAGAACATGCAAATAAACTTCTTTTTAGACATTTTCCCCTTTGTTAAAGAAATGCGGTGGCATGACATCATCCTCACTGGACACAACATTTAGCACGTGAACATTCGCCTGAAATTTAGTTCTGGAAACAATGGGAACATCTTCAGGATCATGGGCGAGCCAGCGATCATTCCTTCAATTGATTTTCGCATCGAGAGTAAAAAACCTGAGGCGTCCGGCAGCATTGTTTCGTAAATAACACAAAAGCAGGTTACATCGTTTAATTCGCTTTGTCCTGGCAGCTTCGGAAAGCATCTGTCTCGCTTTAATTGTATAAGACTTGTAGCGGAGGTCCGCCTAGACTATTCGACGCATAGTTTTTTCACTCACACCGACAACCGACAATAATTTTCGGATCGACTACCCTGGATCCTCAAAAATCAGGTCCTGAGCTCAACGGGCTCAGGAGTGAATGATTTCGGGCGTCCTGAAAACGCGTCCCTTCGAGTGAGTTTTCTTTGCCGGTGTTGCAAAACCTTCGTTGGACTTCTCCGGCTCGTTATACTTCGCGACATCATACACACTCGATCTTAGGTACCCGAAGAATCGAATGATTTCTGTCGCTGAGCGCCCAGCGCGAACACTTTCGATAATCGCGGTTCTTCGATTATACTCCGCACTTGGTTCAACATTGCGACAGTTTCGAGGTTGTGAATATTTAATACATGCGTCAAGCTATTTAGATGCAAATCGCGACCTCTCGAAGTGGTGTAGAACGGCGGGAAATTCAAATTGAATTTTGTCCGGATTTTGGCGCCCGCACCCTGTATATATATATATATATATATATATATATATATGTATATATATATATATATATATATATATATATATATATATATGTGTGTATAAATTTCAAGCTTAATTTTATCGACTATAAACATGGACAAAAATTTCCGCTTTAATAGTTTTTAGTGTCACAGCATTAAAAAGTGTAGACTGTATATATGTACATATATACGAGTATATATATATATATATATATATATATATATATATATATATATATATATATATATATATATATATATATATATATATATATAGTCTACACTTTTTAATGCTGTGACACTAAAAATTATTAAAATGGAAATTTTTGTCCATGTTTATAGTATAATTTGTGTTTTACATGTCGTTGCATCTGATTAGTTTTATAGTATTTTCTATTAATGCCTATTATGCTGATGACAAGTTATTTGCCAGATCATAATGAATTTTTTGTAAATTTAAAAGCTTTTATTTTATGCTTGATCCTTTGAAACTTCCTTAACCACCATTATGTTGTATGTAATATTCAAGTATTCAATACCATCACTCTAGTAGCAGAAACGCAAAAATACTAACGATGTTGAATAAGGCTCTTTTGAAAAGGCCGTAACTCTATCTTATCTCAACTTGCTTTGAATTTAGTCTTTATTTTTTAAACCAAATCTTGCTGCCTGTAAAAACGTATGTTTAAACTTCCACAAAAAGGAACGCTTTCATACGATTAAACTTTAAAAGCTTTAACTTTAAAAATCGATGACTGGAAGTTTAACATTTTTAACAAAAAAGAACCCCTGATAAAAAAGAGCCCTTTTTCTATAGGGACGTTATTTTACACATATACGGGCATACATGGGGGACATACTCGTATGTTCCCTAGTCGTACCAGAGGCACACACACACATATATATATATATATATATATATATATATATATATATATATATATATATATATATATATATATATATATATAGTAGAATCTCGATTATCCGAAATAATATGGACCAAAGTGATTTTAGAAAATCGAAATTTCGGATAATCCGAATTTTTTTATAAAAAAAAGTTTAGAATGAATACAACATTGCAGATTGACTTAAAAGCATTTATACGATATGCTATTACGTACATAGGTATTTATTAAAACAAAGAATAGAACAATTAGTTTACTTATTTTATGTATATGTACGGAAAATCGAAAATAAAACAGTTTTATTCTTAACTTTAATGTCTTAAAAATGAGGTAATTTTTAACTGCACTTGTTTTGCGTTAGTTCTGTTTTTGGCTGCAATGTCTCTCCAACGTTTGATAAGCAAAACGTCCTCCGCGGTTGCATTTTCTTGTGTTCTACATAAGTTAACGCTTTTCTAGGGCCTTTAGTCCTTCTGAATGTGACATTTTTACTGGAATATTGTCAGTGGCTTCTACTTCGTTATCATCATCGTCATTACTGTCTATTTTATTAGCATTTTTGCATACACCTCTAATTAATTCTTGGTCAGTCATTTCATCTTCCACACTATCACTGTTTAACCATTCACAAACATCGGTTTCCGTAACACTTTCACATCCTGATATTCTTGTAATAATTTGATGTAAACTTTCATTATCTTCTGTTTCTGCCTCTGAATAATGTCTCCCCTCTTGTGGAATCAATTTTGACCAATATATATATATATATATATATATAGTACTACTCTTTACTTGATTCCAGGCTGAAGCTATCTAATATATAACATTTTTTAAGTTTATCTTTTTTAGGCAATCAGTAAGATTGCCACCTTCATCTACTTCTTCTAAAATATGCTCCAATAACAAACGCCTGTAATTGCGTTTTAAATTTTCCAGTACACCCTGATCCATAGGTTGAATGAGAGAAGTTACAGCAGGAGGCAAAATCATTGCTTTTATTTCCGCACTTGGGTGATTGGGGGCGTTATCTAGTAACAGAATACATTTTCTAGGATATCCATATTCTTTTAAAAAAAGTTCCACTTTTGGAACAAAATCTCCAAAAAACCAGTCTTTAAATAGAGTCGCGTTTAACCAGGCATTGTTTTCATTTTTATATAAAACAGGAAAAGCATTGCGACGAATATTCTTAAAGATTCGTGGATTTGCTGACTTACCAATACATAATAATGGGAGTTTGTGTCTTTCAGAAACATTACTGCATGCAAGAACAGTAATACGTTCTTTGCTACGTTTGTAACCAGGTGCTGCAGCTTCCGTTTTTGAAGCTAAGGTATTTGACGGCAACATTTCGTAGTTCAAGCCTGTTTCATCACAATTATAGATTTGGTCTGGTTGTGAACCATGTTCTTTCATAAGCTGTTCAAAATTCTCTGCAAATTTTTTTGCAGCAGATACATCAGCCGACAATCTTTCTCCACAAACTTTCAGTTGACGTAGACCATGTCTTTTTTTCCACCTGTCTAGCCATCCATCACTTGCAGAAAAAAAAATGTACAGGCGCTTCAATAACCGGCAACTCTTCGCTTAAACTCACTGCCCTATGTTTTAAAATTTTTCCTGAAATTGGTATTCCACGTTTGGGATTCTGTGTAAAACATAAAAATAAAGATTCATCCACTTTTTGGTATTCACCGCTTTTCATACTTCTTCGTGCCTGTGTGGACGATGACAAAATACTACACCATTTTTCAAGTTCAGTACTCACGGCTACACCTAAATCCTTACTTATAACACTCGTCGACTAACCAAAACATAGACAGCGGTGAAATTCTAGACGTCGGGAAATCCCAGACGCGTTAAGGAAACCACTCATCATCTGTTTCGAATAAAGGGGATTTTTTCGTTTAATGGGATTACAATTTGCTTTTTAACAGTTTGTTTCGGATAAGCCGGATTTCAGATAATCGCGATTCGGATAACCGGGTTTGTACTGTATATATATATATATATATATATATATATATATATATATATATATATATATATATATATATATATATTTTATATGTATATATACAGGGTGCTCCATATGTATGGAATAATGATTCCACAGCATTTATTAATCAGTGTATCAAAAAAATGTTTGAACAAAAGTTATAGGGGTTATACGGCGCACATGCTGACGTTGACAATAAAATGTTTTGAATTGTTAGTTCGAAGAAATTACACCATCTTAAATTTTTTTAAATGGAAAGCCCTATATATTATTTTATTTTTGAGTACTACTAAAAATTCTAGATATTATTTATCTAAGATACGAGGCTGGTTTGAAAAGTCCGTGCAAAGTCCGAGAGATGGCACCACCGGCGCGTATCGAGGTCATGTTTAGTTAGTAGCATCTCTTGAATGAACGCACACCAAGTTTCAGCCATATTGGTCTATTTCTTTGTGTTTGGCATTCGTGTGAATCAAGGAAGTCGAGTGATTTTCAAGAAATGGACGAAAAAGAATTTCGTGTGGTGATTAAACATTACTTGATGAAAGGCAAAACGCCTCAGGAGACTAAAGAGAAGCTTGATAAACATTATGGTGACTCTGCACCTTCGATTAGAACAGTTTATAAGTGGTTTCAAAATTTTCGGAATGGCCATATGGGCACAAGTGACGCTGAACGTTCTGGACGGCCTGTGGAGGTTACGACTCCAGAAATCATTGATTAAATCCATGGATGACAGAAGAGTTAAGGTGCGTGAGATTGCTAGTGCTGTGGGCATCTCGACTGAACGGGTACATAATATTTTGCATAAACATTTGGACATGAGAAAGCTATCCGCCAGATGGGTGCCGCGATTGCTCACGCTTGACCAAAAACGGAATCGTGTGAAGTGTTGCAAGGATGGTTTGCAGCTGTTCCAGAAGAATCCGGAGGACTTTAAGCGTCGTTTCGTCACTGTGGATGAAACATGGATACATTACTATACTCCTGAGACCAAACAACAATCTAAACAATGGGTTACCAAGGGGGAATCTGCACCAAAAAAGGCGAAGACCGTTCCTTCGGCCGGAAAGGTTATGGCGACTGTCTTTTGGGATTCGCAAGGTATAATCCTCATCGACTATCTGGAAAAGGGTTAAAACTATTACAGGTGAATATTATTCATCGTTATTGGACCGTTTGAAAACCGAGCTGCAAGCAAAACGCCCGCGATTGGCCCACAAGAAAGTCCTTTTCCATCACGACAACGCACCAGCACACACCTCAGCAGTTGTGGTCGCAAAATTAATGGAAACAGGATTCCAACTCGTTTCACATCCCCCCTATTCTCCAGACTTGGCTCCCTCGGACTACTATTTGTTCCCCAATTTGAAGAAATGGCTGGCGGGACAAAGATTTTATTCAAACGAGGAGGTGATTGCAGACACTAATGGATATTTTGCAGACTTGGACAAATCCTATTATTCGGAAGGGATCAACAAACTAGAACAGCGTTGGATGAAGTGTATAAGCCTAAAAGGAGACTGTGTCGAAAAATAAAAAAGGTTTACCCCAAACACATAAGTAGTTTTTATTTTTGCACGGACTTTTCAAACCAGCCTCGTACTATATGTCTAAATTGATCTGTTTTGAAATTATTGATATTTGGAATTAAGATCAAATTAAAAAAAAAATTAAGCTGGCTTGTGTCAAACATTTACTCTCAGGTAACGAATTAACGCGTTAAAAAATGATTTATTGACGAAAAACGTGCCGTGATTGTCTAAATCCTTTTAATGTTTTGCTAACTACTGATTGGGTAATAGGTTCCTGATTCGGATATTCTGCGTTAAAAAGATCTCACACCTACTGTTGTGTTCTCCTACGGTCTCCGTAACCAACCATTATTAAAAAAGTGATGCTTTCAGTTACTTTTAAATGTACCATTATGAAATTACGCTCAAATTGCAGTTTCACAAGATGCAGCAACAAACGTTTTCGTCAATAAATCATTTTTTGACGCATTAAGTCGTTACCTGACAGTAAATGTTGGACACAAGCCAGCTTAAATTTTTTTTTAATTTGATCTCCTTAATTTCAAATATCAATAATTCCAAAACAGTTCAATTTAGACATAACTCAGCTTATTGACGAACCAAAACGGAATTCGCCAGTCTTCTTGATCCGTTTTTAACCACCAATCCGGAGATTTACACGGTCACCGTAAATCCGCCGTTAGGTTCTTTCGATCATAAACTGCTTTCGACAAAAGTTGAGAATATTACTTCGAACCAGAAAGCTTTACACTCTACAACAACTGTTAATTCTTTACAAAGCTCAAATTGGACCAACCATGAAATACTGCTCCCATGTTTGGGGCTCCGCTCCCAAACATACACTGCACTGTTCAGAGAATAGCTGTTCGTCTGACTGGAGACTCGGAACTGACCGGCGGCCTTGATTCGCTGGAACATCGAAGAACGGTTGGCGACCTGAGTCTGTTCTACAAGTATTTTTATGGAAAGTGACCGAAGGATGTAGCCCGATTAATTCCTCCCAGAGCGGTGCATGTTAGAAATACACGTCGAGCAATACTTCACATCCATATGAGGTTCAGCTTGTTACTGGACGTACAACGCTTTTCAAGCAGTCTTTTATATGGAGAACATCATCCCTTTGGATTAATTTGCCCAGGGATGTGTTTCCCACCGAGTACAATTTACAGCGATTCAAGAACAACGTGAATCACTTTTTCCGCACACGCTCCTGGAGCGCTTTAGGGACTTCCCTGTAGCACGTGTGCTAGACCCATAAAAAAAAAATATGGTATGTTAGACAAATAATATCTAGAATTTTTAGTAGGACTCAAAAATAAAATAATATAGAGGGCTTTCCATTTCAAAAAAAATCAACATAGCGTAATTTCTTCGAACTGACAATTCAAAACATTTTATTGTTAACGGATGTGCGCCGTATAACACCCTATAACTTTTATTTAAACATTTTTTTGATACACTAATTAATAAATGCTATGGAATCATTATTCCATACATATGGGGCACCCTGTATAATGTCCAACAACTTTTGGAAGTAATTACTGTTATAAAGATAACTTTTGAATTACAAAAACCTATTTGCATCATCCTTTAACTGTACAACTAAATTGAAAAATACCTGATCAAACATAAAAGATTTTTATTAAAATCGGTCCAGTAGTTTTGTAGACATTTTAGGACAGACACATACACGAAATTTTATTTGTCGGTTTGCAAGCGTGTACGAATTTACATACATACATATTGAATTGAGAAGCTTTTTCAAAAGTCGGTTAAAGTGGATATAAATAACAATTTTAACAAAAAAATTTTGACTAAAGTTAAAAACATAACCTAATAAAGAAGTTGAGAAGCTGTTAAGTGATTTTTAAGACAGCTTCCAAGCATCCTAATACTTAAATGAAATTCAAGGCCTAATTCTTAAATACGAAATAACAAATATCACTTAAGATCAATTAAGGTCTAGAATCTTCTCCATAAGTGACTATAAATGTAAGTATTAAGTAGTTCTAGGAGCAAAACACATTTGGAAATTGTAACTAAAGATCAAAAACATGTTTAAACTATTGACAGCAAATAACCTGTTAGTCTAAATAAGAGGGACAGTTTTTTTAGGAATGATTTTTTAATACTTCAGAGCCTTATGAGCTTATAATTTATTCAATAATAATTAGGAAAATGGAACTGTCATATTTTAACCATAACTATGTTATATTGATTTATCGTAATGGAAACTCATATTTGCCTACGTCTTTGTCGGTATGATTTTTTTTGGCACGCAGATAAACTTTTAAGCAGCTCCAGAAATAACATGGATTTTAAATCATAATAATTGGTTAGCGCAAACAATAAAAAAAGTATTTTGGGTCGTGGAATCTAAAAGTTATGTTATTTTTTAATTATCTTCAACACAACTCAATTGCTCTGAGAAAGTAATTTAGAATTTTTTTTAGAACCGCGTGTTTTCGAGGGTAGTATTCGGCAAATCACTTTATCAATGTTTTTTACTATGTAGTGCAAGCCTAAAGCCGCCATGCTTTTAATATCTTCTTCTTCTCTATATTAGGCATTCCTGCCTGTTTTTCTTTAATGTATCGTCGCTACAGGTCGTCGTTCCACCTTTTTCGTAGGCGTCCTATACTCCTTCAGCCTACCGGTGATTTATCTCGAGCTATTTTCATTAATCGTCGTTCGGACATTCTATTTATGTGTTGGTTCCATTCTTGTTTTCTCTTTCTTATCCACGTGTTAATGTCCTCTACTCCACATATGTGCCTTATGTGGTCATTTGTTTCTCTATCCCAAAGTGTTCTTCTTCCAATTCTTCTTAATGTTTTCATTTCACTTGTTTGTAAGTATCTCTGAGTTTTGCGTGTTTCTGGTCTTGTCTCTGCTGTATAGGTCATAACTGGTTGAATTACAGATTTATATATACGAGATTTTACTTCTGTTCTCAAGGATTTATTTTTCCAAATAGTGTCATTTAAGCATCTGGCTATTCTATTGGCTTTTACTATTTGTTCTTTTATTTCTTCTTGTATGTTGTTATATGATAATTGTCATCAGCTGCTTTATAATCTGATTATCGATTTCCAGCTCGCACCTAACTGGTTCTATGGAGATAACTACTGATTTGGTTTTTTCAGCTGATATTTTCATATTAAATTTCTTTGCTATTGTATTAAACTGATGTAATAATCTCTGTAAGTTATCTTCATTCTCATCGACTAGGATAGTATCGTCGGCGTAACACAATATTTGTATCTCATTTTAGAGCCTTTTTTGGTTTTTACCTGTTTAATTATTTTATCTAATATATAGGGGACACAGGGAGTCCCTTTGTCTAATATCAGTTGTTACCTCTATGGGTTTAGTTACCATAACTCCGAATTTACTCTCGCTTCTATTTTATTTCTTTTGTAAATATTCTCAATTAGTTTTATCATATCCAATGGAATATTCTTGCCATAAAGTGTGTGCACTACGTCTGGCAGCTGCACTCTATCAAATGCTTTTACTAGATCTATAAAGTATAAGAACGCTAGTCTGTAATACTCAATTGATTTTTTTGTAATTTATCTGATTACAAATACTACGTCGTTACAGGATCTTTCGCTCCTGACTCCTTATTGTTGAAAGCTGTATAAGTGGAGTTATTTTATTGGTAACGTCAGATTTAAAGTATCGGACCCAAGAGGTTAATTGCTCGATAATTTTTTGTCTTTTTTTAAAAAGTGGTATCATTATGCTCGTTCTCCATTCTTCTGGTATTTGCGTTCCCTGTATTATTTTGTTCATGACCTTTGACAATTCTTCCACCTGTTTAGTATCTATTTCTGATGTTTCGTTGATTACTATTTCTGGTGTTTCAGGTGCCAAATTTTCTATTGTATTATAAAATTGCTTTATATAACTTATCCATGTATCTTTTTCGATGTATCTTACTTCTATTAATTCTTTCATTTCCTTTCGCTGTCCACGTATCATTCTCCAAATCTCCATATCATAAAAGTCATGTTCCATTTCTTTTGAGAATCTTTCCCAGTGTTCCAGTTTCATTTTTCTCACTAATGCCTTTGTTTCATTGCGGATTCTCTTATATTCTTTATACATATGTTTCTCTGGTTTTTCTTGATCTATGTTTAAGATAGGCTTTTGTTTTTTCTTGGCATTTTAATTTCACTTTCTCGCAGAGCCAAGGTGTATTATTCGGCCTTCTTGCTGTTCTGTTTATTTGCTGTGCGTTTATAATGTTATTGATCTTTCTCCAACTGTCTTATATTTCTTCTTCCTCTACCACTGGGTTTTTATTTATTTCGTTCTCCAATCTTGTCTGGTAGAGATTTTTCATTGATTCGTCTTGTAGGCTTTCTACCTTTCTCTTTGTTTCGTAAACTGTTAGGCTTGTTTTTTGAGGTCTCTTTATTGTCATTCTGATTTTTCTCAATACAAGACTGTGATCACTTCCTCCATCTGCAGAACATAAACATCTTATGTCTAGTATTTGTGTATAATGTATTTCTCTATTTGTTAGAATGTAATCTATGATTGATCTATCTCCTCTCGTATTTTGAAATATTTATGTTTTACTTTATGTTTAAAGGAGGTGTTATTTATTCGGAATTTTGTGCGGAAAACTTTATCAAAAATTCACCATTCTCATTCGTCACATTTTCATTGAATCTCTGTTTCACTCCCGGTACTATCATGTTCCCTACTCGTGCATTAAAGTCCCCGATTATGATAATTACTTCTATTTTTGGGACTGCATCAATTATCTCTTGTAATTTTTTGTAGAATTTTGTTCTCTCGTTTTCCAGTTTGCAGTTTTCTGGACTGTATATTCCAATGATGTTAATTTTTTGATTCTCTGATTTAAGTTTTGTTACTATTATTCTTTCTGATATGTATTTAGATTCTTGAATGTTTTGAGTTAGCTTTCTGTGGATCATCAGTGTTATAACCTCTTTTGCTCTGTTATTCCTTTCGACCCCGCTATATATTAAAAGGTATTCGCCGAGCCACACTTGTCCTTTGCCATTCTTTCGTGTTTACTGCAATGCGCATATTTATATCTTTTAATTCCTTTTTAACATCATGATCTTTATTATTTAGTGTTTTTATGTTCCACGTTGCTATTCGTATTATATTCCTTTTTTTTTATTGTTATTCAGTCTCTGTTTCCTCGCCGTTTTCGTTAACTCATTGTCCGTCCTGTTCCGAGGCTTTACATTAGTTCTGTGAGCCATGTGTTGTTTTTACTGTTGGTAAGTTGTTAGCCTTGCGCACAAACCCTCCCCCTTTTAATATCCCTAATATCCCTAATGGTTATTACATACAATATAAAAACGTCACTTTAATTATGTGGAGACGCGTTTTAAAGATATGCGATTTCTCAGGTTAAAAGTTTCTTGAACAAGGCAGTAAGAAGAAGATTTTTCGCATGTCTTTTTTTTATGGACGTAGCACACGTGCTGAGGAAAAATCGATTCACGTTGGTCTTGAATCACTGTAAATTGTGAGTAGGAAACAGACTTCTTAGCAATTCATTAAAAAAGAAAAGATTTTTCATATAAAAAGACTCCTTCAAAGAGTTGTATGAGGAGTAACAAGCTGAACCTCATACGGATGTGATGTATAAGCGCGACGATGAGCATGCATCGATCATGAAGGTGTTAAGAGAGCTACACACCGATTAAATACTTTTCATCAAAGTACTTGTTGAATAGACTTAAGGCGTCCACCATTCTACGATGTTCCAAGGAAACAAGGTTGCTGGTGAGTTCTGAGTTTCTAGTCAGGAGAACAGCTCTCTTCTAAATAGAATCTAATAAATGCAATGTAGATTTGGAAGCATAGTCCCAAACATTGAAGCAGCATCATTGGTCGAATTCGAGCTTTGTACAGAGTTAAAAGTTGTTGTGATGTGTAAAGCTTTTTCTTCTTCTTCTTTATTATATGGTGTGTCATATAAGTCGGCATACTGCCTGTTTCATCCCCATTAAGTCTATTCCGATGTGGACGTCCAGCATTCCTTCCTCCTTTTCGGAGGCCTACTCCTAGTTCTTCTACTGCAGGGTTTATTGAGTTTTGCCCTTTTTATCAGTCTGTTGTTGTCCATTCGATCTACGTATTTATTCCATTGTTTTCTTCTATCCGTCCATCTGGATATTTCTAGGATTGTTATGCTAGTTTTACAATCTGTAGGTATTTGCCCATGTTTTATTATGTTTGTAAATAGCTGTGCTAGTTGTTAATATAGGTTTTCTCTACTATATTTTAACATCTCATTTGTAATGTCACCTGGTCCTGAGGCTTTTCTATTTTGAAGACTTCTTATAATTCTTTCTGTCTGTCTTAAAGTTACTTGTAGATTTACTTCTTCCACTTCAAGTATGGTTTCATTATTTTCTTCTTCTTTATATAATTTCTCAAAGTAGGTTTACTATTCTTGAATTGTCATTTTATTAGTTTGAACCGCGTTTTTTATATAAGTTTGTTCCGTCTTAACATTTTCCAGACTTTCCTTTGAGCTTTTTAGTTCGAAAGAATATTCTCAGCTTTTAAGAAGATCTCTTTGCTACGCGCAACATGTTCATGCCAAGATATATTTGTTCTCAAGTTACAACCGACAAATTGATTGACGATACTATAGGAATGGAGTGTCCCGACATAACTATGTCGGGTTACGCAACGTTAACATTTTTAGAAAAACTACGGTCTGGGATTTTGAGGCATTAAACTCTACTAAGTTCCTGTCGCCCCAAAATAGAATTTTCTCCAGATCTGTGGATGAGTAGCCGATGTTCGAGCAGTTAAATTAAATGCAGAAATAAGCGTACTGTTATCTGCAAAGCTGTAGATTGAATTTTTGATCTTTTTAAGCACATCGTTAATGTAAATGAGAAAGATAGTAGGAGATAGTATGTAGCCTTGGGGTACATCAGCATTGACATCTGCCACTCGTAAAGAACGCTCTCTGAGGAAACACGGGGGTCCTAAGTAAAACCGCTCACACTATAAAATCGTAGCTGAAGCAATAATCCGTCATGCCAAACAGGGTCATATACCTTGTATATAGCAAGTGTTTGCTCGAGATCCTTCATAATGTTCAATTGCGTTGTTCCAAACATGTGTGGCATAAATCAGAAGATTTCCTGTTGATCTTTGCTTACGAAAGTCATATTGATAGTCGCTATTAATATTGAATCAGCTGAATTGTAGCGCATTTCCAGCAGGAAGGAAATATTATCTTTCTGTAGCATGGGTTTTTTAACCCATGCTTTGTGTAGACTTTTTAGTCTACACAAAACCGGTATTAGTTTGCTGGGGCATAGCAGAGAGTATATCAGCACCAGAAGCTTTTTTGGTGTTTAGCTACGACGCGTTATCTGAAGCCAATATCGTCCATCCTTGGCTGTACATTGGGAATAGTGGGTGGTATTTTTCCTTGAAAATCGTCAGTAGAATGTAAAGAAAATAGCCCAGCGGACAAGTTGGCTTTGTCAATAGGTGTTGTTGCAATGGTATTGTCTATCCGTGTAAGTAGTGCTGTAGTAGATTTGGTGCAATTTGACTTATGGCTTTAGCGATCGACTAAAAGGACTTGAAATTGTTAGTTTACATTGACGACGCGTGCTAGAAATAGCGTGAACAACAAAAAACATACAGATTCGACCTGGAAAGTACCGAAAGAAATGCCAAAGATCTTCATAAATGCATCGGAAAATTGTACTCGTATATAAGCTGCACTTTATAGGTTCTTTAAAACCTCAGAGGTAAAGTATCGTAACTGCATGTGTGTAATTTTAAGAAATGAATTTTTAAAATTGTTATTACACTACTTTTTCTTATATGATGTAATCCAGTGGACATTGTTATATATTCAGGATATCTGTATTCAATGTTTTGACTTTTTCTGGTTTACAACTAGAAAATGTGATCATTTTCATGATAGCTGCAACGATAACCCGAAATTACAAATTTAGCCGTTACGACACTTTACCTTCTGAGGTATATGAGATATAATAATATGAGATATAAGGATTGCGGTATAGACTTTTTGCAAGAGTAAGGAATGGTTAACAGATTTCAAGGCTTTTTTGAAATCAACGAAAGCTACAAATATTTTCCTAATTTGACTCTGAGGTGTACTTAAAGTAGGAAACAGTAATAAATTACTAGAAGCCTGAAAAAGACCCTACTTACAACTATGAAAACAATAGAATGCTATTGATAAGTTACCTAAAGAGTTCCAAAAGTGTTTCTCGTGTTTCCAAGGTTGGGGAGATTGGACATGTGGGCGGCAACGGTACCAGGGTAAGCAGTCTTTCAGCGCGAAGCGCTCTATCATGGACGGTAAACCTAGAAAATGAAAAAAATAAATAAGAAAAAAAATAGAAGAATTAGTACATTTGAATCAACTTTCGGTGCTTGACCATTCAACATTATTTTTGTTAAATGACAGCTACTGGTGTTTCAATAAATCATTCAATGTTTTTAACTCAAATTTATAGCATCTTTAAGATTTAAGACCTCGTTTAAAATTAAAAGGTTTGTATTAAGAAAAACAATTTATATTTCTAGGAGTGGCAGCCCTGGCTCTGCGGTATAGTTCCGGCTTACCGTGCATGCTGTCTCATGCAGATCAGTATACTTATTAACTTAAGTGTATTTGCCTAGGCCACATACCGCGTCATGCTGCGTCGCAACTATAAAAGTTTGTTGTTGGTGCGGCCGCTCGGGCCAGAAAAGACTGAGGATTGAGATAATCTCTTTCCCTCTCTGCTTTCAAGTAAAACGTATATTTCAAGTTTTGCTTGGCTGAATCGAGTTTCAACCTCGACGGAAGTTGCTGAGTGCATGTTGTTGGTGGGGGACCAGTTGGACCAGAAAGAACTGATAATAGAGACACTCTCTTTACAGTTCTCTATTGGGATGTAAATTTGAAGTCGGAGTGAAGAAATCGAGCGCGATTACTAAAGAAATATCCTTTGCTGCAATGCTACAAAACATAAATAATATGGCTTTCGTAAAAAAAACCAATATGGCTTTCGTAACAATAGATCAACAGGAGATACTGTTTTACGTAACACATGTTTGGAACAACGCAATTGAATACTTTGGAGAATCTCGAGCGGTTGCTCTTGACATATCCAAGGCATTCGACCGTGTTTGGCACGATGGGCTGTTGGTGAGGCTACGTTCTTACGGTATGTCTGAAAAGTTCTGTTTGTGGCTTTCATGTTTCCTTAGAGAGCGTTCTTTACGAGTGGCAGTCGACGGATTTCTTTCTAACACCTTCACTATCAACGTCGGTGTACCTCAAGGCTCCATATTCTCTCCTATTCTCTTTCTTATTTATATTAACGATCTGCTGGAAAAGACCGAGAATCCAATCTACAGCTTTGCAGATGACAGTACAGTTATTTCTTCATTCACTTTGAACGCTTGAACATCGGCTGTTTAGACGAATATTCGCAGATAGCAGGAAGTCTTTCAACTTAATAAAGACCTGGAAGAAATTCTATCTTGGGGCGCGACAGTAACTAAGTGGAATTTAACGCTACAAAAACCCAGGCGGCAGTTTTTTTCTAAAAAAGTTAATGTTGCTGAACCCGGCATAGTTATGTCGGGACACTTCATTCCTCTAACATCGTCTCTCAATTTGTTGGGCGTTAATTTGGGACAAATATGTCCTGGCATGAACATGTTGCAGGCATAGCAAGGAGAGCTTCTCAAAAGTTGGGAATATTATTTCAAACCAGAAAGCTTTACACTCCACAACAAACTGTTAATTCTTTACAAAGCTCAAATTCGACCAACTATGGAATATTGCTCCCATGTTTGGAGCTCTGCTCCCAAATATACACTGCATTTATTGGATTCTATTCAGAGAAGAGCTGTTCGTCTGATTGGAGACCCGGAACTGACCGGCGGCCTTGATTCGCTGGAACATCGAAGAAACGGTTAGCGACTTGAACCTATTCTACAAGTATTTTCATGGAAAGTACTCGAAGGATGTGGCCCGCTTAATTCCTCCCAGAGCGGTGCATGTTAGAAGTACACGTCGTGCTAATACTTCGCATCCGTATGAGGTTCAGCTTGTTACTCTTCGTACAATGCTTTTCAAGCAGTCTTTTATATATGGAGAATATCATCCCGTTGGAATAATTTGCCCAGGACAGTGTTTCCCACCGAGTACAATTTACAGCGATTCAAGAACAACGTGAATAGCCTTCTTCGCACACGTGTCGTACCTGTAGAGCTTTAGGGACTTCCCTGTAGCACGTGTGCTAGACCCATAAAAACAAAAATTATAAGTTTTTCCTCACCCAGATTTGTGGTTGTCCAAGTAAGAGTAAAGTGCAGAACAATACTATTAAAACCAAGTATCTGTAGAAGAAGCCTTTACTTTTAAAGATGTATGTAATGTAGAGGAATAGACTAAAGGTTCAAGTTTGATTTGTTGATCTTAGACTTGCCGGGGTACCACTGGATCTTGGAACTAATATGAACTGATATGAATTGATCCTTACAATTGTATTAATGGATGCATCTTCCTTTGTTAACTTTCTAATGTACTTCCGAATATATTGACTGCTTTTGGTCACGATGATTGAACAATGACCAACAATTTGCCAGCCGAAATCGAACAAAATTAATGGCTTTTCTTATGCGAAAAAAAAACTTAATTCGGAAATAGTACAAATATTTAGGAAAAACATCTTAACGGCAAAATTTGTAAGCTAGTAAAGATCATCATCAATCCGGTCTGTTATAGCGTTCTTCCCCTTCCGGTTCCCAGTTTCCATCCTCTTCGATCTTCCCAATCTCTTCAATCCTCTCTTACATTGTCTTCTGAATTCCTCCAAATTATGGGGCTTTTGGCTTTCTCCTCCTTTCGCTTGGTACCCACTTTAGAACCATCTTGGGTATTCGGTGTTCTTCCATTCTGCCCACGTGTCCGTACCATATAAGTTGTCATTTCTAACCCTATTCTATTCATCCTTGACACTCCAGTATAACACGATGCTCTTAAATACTGCATTATAAATGAGGTCCTTTCTCTGTGATGTTATGTTCTTCGACCACAGAGCAGAATTTAGGTGTCTTATGACCACCTTTCCTTTACTTATTCTACTCTCCACTTCTTTTTCCGTTCTATGGACTTTACTTATGTTAGTTCCGAGATATACATACTCTTCACAAGCATCAAGGACCTCACTGGTATTTGGAATAAGGCTTCCCTGTTTGTCTTCTATACACAAATATTTAGTTTTCTTGCAGTTAACTGTTAAACCCCAGTTTTTATAATTCTCGAATAGTTTTTTTGTCATAAATTCAAGATCTTCCTTGACCTGAGCAGTAACCACCTGATCGTCGGCAAAATGTAGAGTGTACGACGTTATCTCGTCGGTCAGCTGTATTCTCATTCATCCACATGCTCTTCGCCATCTCTCTAATGCTTCATTCAGATAAATTGTGAATAATGTAAGAGACAGACAGCAACCCTGTCTGACATCCTTTGTTACAGAAAAATTTTCGGAGAGAATGTTTTCCAACTTTATTCGAGAAAGTGACTGGTCGTACAGCTGTTTTACCGCTTCGATTGCTGTACTGTTTATGGTTATTCTTTCTAATATTTGCTATAGGTTTTTCACTGAGACGGTATCATACGCTTTGGTTAGGTCTGCAAACAGTAGATGGAGCTCTCTGTTCGTTGATGTCTTTTTTTTTGTAATGCTGGTAAAGTTAATAGAGATAAAAATCAAATATTACTTGTTTCACACAACAAATAATTATTTTCTAGTCCACTTAAAGTGAGCTGATGGGAAAGTTCTATCTTGTATGGTAAAACATTTATCAATGTTCAGTTAAATATCTTAACTTAAATATGGCAACAAGTTAATCTAGGATAAAAGAAATTGATTTTCCCATCAATCTAAAAGTTTAATCCAAATCAAGTTTTTTTTTGTCCGCGAATAGGAATCATTTACCAAATAAGAATGAAGTGTCTTATACCAGGCACCACAGGCAGAAAAAAATAATTAGGTTTTCGAATAAAAAAATTATCGATTTTTTTACTTTATTTTAAAATTTTATCATAAATAATATTGATAATCGATGCGAAAAACTTTTTAAAATTTTTTTAAAATTAATTATAAAAGAATTAAAATTTATAAAATTTAAAAAAAAAATCATGTGAGATCTGAAACATTGGAGCCACACCTAATCGTAAAATAATGATAATTTATATTAAAATGTTTCGGAAAATTTTGAAAAAAAAGTAATTAAGGCAAAATCATAAGTTTGCAAAATGCAAAATTTTAAATAGATTATTTTTCAAAAAACAAATTCAAATCGAAATTTAATTAATTAATTTTGACCATTAAAATGCAAATTTAAGCAAAATTTGTATTTTGCTGGATTGTCTCCGAATTTCGAAGCAAAGATTTTATTAAACTCTAACTAATTTGAATTTTTTTTTTAGAGACTTCGTTCAGTTTACTTCAATTTCAAATTAGCAAAATAAGATTAAATTTTTAAAATCAACTTGAAATATTGAATCCAAGATTAAAAAAACGGTCAAGTGCAAGTTGGACTTGCGCAATTAGTGTTCCGTACTGTGATTGCCTTTAAAATAAAATTCTTGTTACGGAAGTAAAATGATCAGCGACTTCACAAAACACACTCGAAATGAATTTTTGATAAGGATTAAGACTTTGAATTGTTTTGGCTTTTACTTGATGGAAATCCATAACTAATCTAATGAAAGACAATTTGTCAAAATTTAAACTTTTTTTACAAAATTGCATGACGCGTTCCGTTACATGGTAACTTCTTCTGATGCTTTTTTGCAACTAACAAATATTTAGGTTTCATTCCACCTTAATATCTACGTTTACAATTAGCCTGAAATAGTTAATTAGAGTATTCTTAGAATTCATACTAAACTTTGTAAGGTATATAAATTTAAAGCTTCCAGTATCATACCAGCTTATAGGATAATCAAATTAACAGCTATGAATCCCCAACTACCGCAACTCTATTCTTTAATTAAACTACACAAATAAGATTATCCGATTAGGCCAGTGGTCTCTTACATGACAGCACCAGCATTCAAACTCTCAAATTTTCTTATAAACACGTATAAAAATCATACAAATTTTCAACCCCCTTGTTCTGTAAAAAATTCTTTAGAGTTAATTCAGAAAATTTCAAATATAAATCTACCTTTAAGAGTCAAATTAGTATCATTTGATGTACAAAATTTATTCCCCAGCATACCTCCAAACGAAACAATTGTTATGGTAGAACATCTATTAAATAAAAGTAACGTCAATATTATTATAAAATAAGATATTCTCAACCTACTAAAAATATGTCTGAAACAAAATTATTTTATATTTAATAATTCAATCTACAATAGCCCAGAAGGACTTATAATGGGAAGCCCCTTAAGCCCACTTTTACTAGAAATTTTTATGAATAACATCGAAAATATAATTCAAAAACATGATACGTACAAATCTTTACTATACTGGTATCGATATGTATACGACATTTTAGTTTGTTTCAATGGCATGGATAGACAGTTGAATACATTTTTTAATCACATCAATTCTATCCACAAAAATATAACATTTACAATGGAAATAGAGGAAAATAATTCACTTAATTTCCTAGATCTTACTATATCAAGGGATAACAACAAAAACAAATTTGCAATATTTCACAAACTATCACACACAGACACAACAATACACAACACTTCAAACCACCCAAAACAACACAAATTTTAGTATATCACAGTATGTTAAATAGGCTAGTAAGTGTTCCTTTATCTGAAAATGTTTTCAATAACGAATTAAATTTAATGAACCAAGTTGCCATAAATAATAGTTACCCCCAAATATATTCAATTCAATACCCAATAAAAAATTTAAAAACAAAGCTATTTCTGAAGTTTACCCTAAAACTACAACAATATCAATTATAAATCATTAACCTATTTTGGCACACCTTCAGAAAAAATTAAACGCTACTTAAACCCAAATAAGGAAAACTCATAAAAATGCAAAAGTTAAACAAAACAAAGGTGAAAAATCAGGGGTATATAAATTGAATTGCTGCGTTAGCGAAACGCGCGTCGAGTGCAAAAATAAAGTGTTTGGTGTAGTGGTGATATATACTGAGTAGTATCATTGTGCCAAAGATTCCACATTCCCAACTTAGGGGGGACAACAACAACAATTACACAGGTTTACAAATTTTTAATTTGGAAAAATACCAAGAACGCCACATGCCTAGATAAGTTAATTGGGACCTCCTGAACACGAAAAACGCTATAATTTTTTTTTTTTTAAGTACCGTTTTTTAGATAACGGTACTTTTGTGTTTTTTTCGTGTATGGTTCCACTCAAACCCTTATGGAGCCCAACCGAAAAGTCCGATCGAGATAAATGTCATACCGTTGGAAAGGCAACTAAATGCCTTTTCCGGCGGTATACTATAAATTTCTATGTGACAAGAAGTGGCTGAGTTATAACACCTCAAAGTTCAAAATTTGCCTATTTTTTACGTTTTTTTCAAAATTTTTCATTTTTATTTGGTTTTTTTTTCTACGTTATTGTAAAGATCTGGAATGTTATATTTTTTTTACCAAGTAGTTTATTTAATAACCAACATTTTAAACGTAATTTGAAAAAAAAAGGATGAAAAATAAAGTTTTTATTAAGGATTTTGTGGAACGACAATATTTTCATTTTCATTGCTCACACGCTATATTCGGCGTCCATCAGAATTTGAATCACTGTATACGTTGGTAGCCCTGACACACGCTATATTCGGCGTCCATCAGAATTTGAATCACTGTATACGTTGGTAGCCCTGACACACGCTATATTCGGCGTCCATCAGAATTTGAATCTGATCACAGTAAACAGTTTGGCTTTATACGTGCAAAAAATAAAATGTGTTCAATCGATCCCAACGAATTTTGTTATGTTTGTGGAGTTCTTGTGAAAAAGAAATCACAGCATTTGATGCGAAAAATGAATACGAAAAATTTATTTGAAGCGTATAAGAAGTATTTCGGCTTTCGACCTGCGTCTCTGGACAAACCGTGGACACCGAATAATGCATGTAACAACTGCCGAACAATATTAAATAAAATTGGTAAGGGTCAAGAGTGTTTCTTCACATTTGGAAAGCCAATGCAATGGAGAAACCCGATCAGTCATACAACAGATTGTTATTTCTGTTTAACGGAAAAGGCTGTCGGACGTAGAATTGAACCAGTTTATCCAGTTGTTAGCTCGGTGACGCTGCCAGTGCCGCACTCAGTATCGTGCCCCAAACCGCAGCTGATTGTAGCAGAGCCCACAAAAATACGAAAAAGAACAACAATAAGTGATTCATCAGATGAGTGCAGTGAATCAGAAATGCAATCAAATAAGAAACCCCATTTACTTACTCAGGCCGAGCTTAATGATTTGTGCCGAGATTTGTATTTGCCGAAATCGAAATCTGAATTACTTGCATCGCGATTGCAACAGTGGGGATATTGTGCTCCTGAGACACGTGTTACATATTACCGTGATCGTAGCAAACAACTTGCAGTTTTTTTTTTTTCGCAAAAACGGGAAACTTTTGTTTTTGTGCCAACATACGTGGTCTTTTCAATGCTCTCCAACAAAGTTATGACCCAGTGGAATGGCGTCTTTTTCTGGATGGAGGCAAGGATAGTTTGAAGGCAGTCTTGCTTCATAAAGGGAATACGAAACCATCAATTCCAATCGGATATGGAAAATACATAAAGGAAACATATGAAGCAATGAAAGAACTTCTCGCTCTCATACAATATGACCAACATCAATGGAAAGTTTGCTCTGATTTTAAATTAGTTGCCATACTATCTGGATTGCAAGGGGGCAATACGAAGTTTCCCTGTTTTCTATGTCTATGGGACAGCCGTGACCGTCAGAATCACTACATCCGAAAAGTTTGGCCCGAACGAAGTGGGCGTACGCACGGAGAGTA
>CM032455.1:109571337-109648837 GCA_019049505.1 Pachyrhynchus sulphureomaculatus | reverse complement strand
GAATCCTTCAAGATATTTTAGAAGATGCTGATTGATAGCCTTTTCCATGACTTTCGATATTATTGAGAGTAGTGCGATTGGTCGGTAGTTATTTGGCAAGGTCTTCTTGCCTTTTTTAGGTATCGGCTGAACTGTGGCACATTTCCAGCAGGAAGGAAATATTCCCTTTCTGTAGGATAAGTTGAAAAGTCTACAGAAAACTGGTGTTAGTTCCCTCGCACAGTTCTTGAGAACTATGGCAGGTATTCCGTCAGCGCCTGAAGCCTTTTTGGTGTCTAGCTTCATCAAAATACGTTTTATGATACGCTGTCTGAAGACAATATCGGGCATCCTTGACTGCACTATGGGAATAATAGGTGGTGTTTTTCCTTGGAAATCGACAGTAGAATGTGAAGCAAAGAGTTCAGCCAACAAGTTCGCTTTCTCAACAGGTGTCGTTGCAATAGAATTATCTGGCCGTGTGAGTGGCGGTATGGTGGATTTGGTGAAATTTTGACTAACTGCCTTAGCGACTGACCAAAAGGACCTGGAATTGCCGGGACAAGCGAGAAGTTTGTTTCTAATCCGTTGATTGTGTACCTCCTTGGTTTCGCCGATAATTTCTTTGCATCTGTTCCTGGCACGAACAAAGATGTTACGATTTATGGTGTTAGGATCTTCACGCCACTGTCGGTATGCAAGATGTTTAGAAGCAACAGTTTCTTTGCATTTTAGGTCAAACCAAGGCTTGCCGTTGGAAGGGCATTTCTTCGAAAAAGGGATGTAAGCATCCATACGGGCCAAAATAACATCGGAAACCTCCCTGGCGCAGTCAGATGGGTCGTCGGATCGAAAACAAACGTCCAACCAAGGGAAAGTTCGAAAATATTCCATGAGATCTTCCCATTTAGCAGATTTGTAGTGCCAAATCTTGCGCGGTTTGGGCGCCTCTCTGTCACTGATTGGTAGAATACTCGATGTCGAAAGTAGTTTATGGTCGGAAGAACCTAACGGTGGATTTACGCTGACCGTGTAAAATATATATATATATATATATATATATATATATATATATATATATATATATATATATATATATATATTTAATTATTTAAATAATAGTTGTGTCAGAGAACACATTTTAATTACCCTATAAAAATGTAATTAAATTAAGATAATTGAATTTCCAAAAGTAATTGAATTATTCATTTAAATTACTGACATTTCTGTTCAACAACTGTCTGTAGAGAACTAATAATTCGGTTACCATACACTGTTATTTAACTTAGAGTTACATCATCTGTTCAGATTTTCTACTATATTGAAAAACATCGTGTCAATAATATTGAAGATATTGGAAAAATAACATACAATAACATTTATAGCATTAACGAAGGGTAAAGTTTACTTTCTGTTAGTACATGTTAGATCTTGTCACATCGATATAGTGAAAGCTAGGTTTGCTGATTTCTTTTTAGTTTATATTAGTAGCCATGTTTGTATTAGTTCTTATCAGTTTCGTTTATTTCGGATTAATTCTGGTTAAAACTGGTTAATTAGAGTTCGTTTAGGTTAGTTATGATTAATTCTTATTAGCTCGAGTTAATTCTGGTGGCTAGTTATGATTAGTTTAAATTAGTTATTACTACTAATTTTTTTTAATGTATCATTAAAGTTTATTATTAATTAGAAGTAATTTGTGATGGCTCATTTTTACTGATTTTCTTAGTCTTTCATAACTTATATAAAAGTAAATTCAAACTTCGTTGATGGATTTATAAGGTACTTTTGCAGAGCAGCAATTTTTTTATTAGAAATCTCTAATTTTTTTGTTTTTTAGTGCCTTATATAAACCAGAAACATAAACAAATGACTAATGGTGCTTTGACAGTCAATTTAACAGTGCGTTTGCGCTGTTTCTTTTGATTTTGATTAGCTAATACTTCAAAATAATAATGTTTCAAAAACGAGTACTTAATACAATTCGTTGTATCCTACCATCGTGCTCCGTAACTTCTGGGATAAGTACCACTTGATACCGTTCTCTTGTTTGTCCGGCTCGTATGGAAGGACCAAGTCCCAATGGTGGTGCGTAAGGCAAATCAGCTTCTTGGCAAGCTGTATCCGCTCTTGAACCGTCATAGTAAATTATCAACTAACAAGTTGTTAATTTACAAAATGATAATCAGGGCCGGACTTACGTACGCTTGCCAGGCCTGGTGTCAGATGTCTAGAACCCACCGGGCCAAGCTCCAGGCTGTTCAAAATAAAGCTCTTCGTATTATTGCGGGTGCTCCCTGGTTCGTCCGCAACAATCAGTTGCACAGGGAGTTTGACATGCCGACGATTAAGATTTCACTCGTGATTCCCAGCTTCGCTTCCTTGAGAGAGCAGTAGCCCATTCTAACCCGGAGATTGCAAACACTTTCAGAGGCAATGTGAATGTCGCGGTTAGACATTTACTACCAACAGACATTTTACCACCAGACTGACATTAGACAAACTGACTAACCTTGACTTTATCTTACGGCCGTAGGTTAGTTGAGTCCTTCTGAAAAGTGTGAGAATTCACACCACTCATAAATGTAACTCAACACCCCCAGCATTGGGGAAATAGTTTTAGGTTAGATTTAAGGTAGGTTAAGTTAGGTTAGATCTAGTCATCTAAAATTAACCATAGAGTTAAACTTTACAAAACAATCTAAACATATAACACGTTCAGACATGTAAAAGGAGTAAAGGGTCTTACCCGGCTCACAAGGAGTGTTAGTGGGTATGCCAACCCTTCAGGTTGGAGAGCCCCACATAACTGGAGCACTCTGGGGCACCCTTATGGTGACGCAGGCTGCTCCAGAATCCATAAGGGCGGATTTCTCCTTGACAAAAAAAAATAATCTCTTGTTTGTCAATCCTAGCCTGACTGACAAGCCGTGATACGGCGAACCGCGTCTCAGGATGGATTTGACAGACAAGAGAACAGCTAGTAAGCTGCTGGAATATGGACTTCTGTCTATTTTCAGTTGCTTTACAATAATTATATATACTTGAGGAAGGATCCCTCGAAAAAGCGCTACCTGCTTTTAAAGCGTTGACTGTGGCAACCACTCTGTCGGTTCGAAAGCTGCTGTGTCAGCTTTCGATGGAGTAATAGGTATGCGTACTTCATACAATTCGTTGTATCCTACCATCGTACTCCGTAACTTCTGGGATAAGTACCACTTTATACCGTTCTCTTGTTTGTCAATCCTAGCCTGACTGGCGAGCCGTGATACGACGAAACGCGTCTCAGGATGGATTTGACAGACAAGAGAACAGCTAGTAAGCTGCTGGAATATGGACTTCTGTCTATTTTCAGTTGCTTTACAATTTATAACTGTGTTTAAATGTATTTAAATAGTGTACAAGTCGGACTTGCGCAATTGGGGTTCCGTTAAAATAAAAATGTTTGTTACGGAGGTATAAAATGATCAGTGACTTCACAAAACACACCCGAAATTAGATTTTCAGCAAAGTTTTTTTCCGATCTTTACTGAAAACTGATGACCTTGAACTTTTTTTTTTATATACCAGATAAATTATTAAAGGTAAAGGCACTGATAATTTGCATTCAGTCTATGTCCTGTGGAGAATATTCCAGAATGTTTTCAAAATTTTTTGGTCAGTACTTTTCGAGTTATGTTAAAAATATATAATGTCAAATGTCATCTTTCATTTTATTAAAAATGACGTCCGTGGGCATACGTGTTGGTGTGCGTCCAAGCAAGTATATCTTTTTTCATCCAAGTATTTATTCATGAATTGATATTCTTTTTTTTTATTATAAATAACATAGTATAATTACACACGATTGCATTGAGATACTATTTTCACGAAAAACTAAATGATTGACTTATATCTTTGATTCTATTTTTTATGTTCTATGTAAAGTACAACAGTATTCAATTCATGTTTTCTTAGACTGCGTACCCTTGTACTATGTAAAGTACATTTAGTGGTTTCAATCAATTTTCATATTTGTTTCAGCAATAACGGACAATGACATCGTGGAAGGTTTGAATAACTCGGAATTCGATTATTCTGGGGATGATTCAGATGAAGATCCGGAGTTTCATCTACCAGATTTCGCCCAAAGGGCCAGTAACCATCGGAATAGTGAATCAAGTAGTTCGGACGAGGATGAGAACACATTGGTTACTCCAGTACCTTTTCCAACATTGTCGGACAACTCAGATTTAGCATCTTCACGATCGAGAGGACGCGCAAGAGGACGCGGTCGTGGTCGAGGTGGAACAGCGACACTATCCACTCGACTATTAGCAATAAGAAATCGTCAAAATAATTGAGGTATTCAAGATACTTGGGTGCATGATACTCTAGAATCAGAAATAAATAACTTAATGCAGCCAGTGTACATTCAGAAAAATACAGAAGAGTGGGAGTGGTACCAATTTTATGACCAATACATAGATCACGATATTCTTAACCAGATGATTGTACTAATAGAACACGTGTTTTAGAGACCGGAAAATCTATAGGACTTACAATAAAAGAGCTCAAAGTATATATTAGTATTACTATGATTATGGTTGCATTACAGTATCCACAAATATCTATGTAGTGGTCTGAAAAATGGCGAGTTCCAATAATAGCAATGTCCATGACCCGCAATAGATTCTTTTTTATAAGACTACGACTAAAATGTCTATATGATCTCGATGTCACACCGGAACAAAAATTACGAAAAATATGGAAAATAAAGCCGTTATTTGATCGCATTTTAAATGGATATCACAGACAGGATCAGCCACAGGAATTGAGTATTGACGAAATGATTATCCCTTTTACAGGGAAATGTCCTATGCGCCAGTATTACCCCAATAAACCGGATCCTGTCGGCCTGAAAGTCTTCGTCTTAGCTTCACCACAAGGTGTAGTTTGTGATATGGTAGTGTATGAGGGAGACACTACATTCCCCCATTTGACTAGCCAATGATTTGGTTTGGGAGAGGCTGCTGTAATTCTTTTGACAAGAACTCTGGTGCCTGGACATCTGCTGTTTTTTGATCGATTGTTTACAACCGCTAAACTTTGCGAAGAGTTAATAAAACGTGGTTTTCATGGCATCGGCTTCATTATGAAAAATAGAGTCCCAAAAAAACTGTGTGTTGACTGAAGAAAAAACATTCCGGAAGAAAGCAAGAGGCAGCAGCGAAGTCAAAGTTAGTGAAGACCGTAAACTATCTGTAACAATGTGGCTGGATAATAAGCCAGTTTTGATGATGTCCACTGTTTACTGCGATGAGAACCACGATGAATGTGAGTGATGGTCGAAGAAAGATAAAAGATATGAAAGTGTGAGGAGGCTAGAAGTTATTAAAAAATATAAAGAAAATATGGGTGGAATTGATCTTGCTGATCGGATGCTATCAGTATGCCCATTACTTTACCGAACGAAGAAATGGACGATTCACGTGATATCACACCTTTTTGACTTATGTGTAGTAAACGCTTGGCTAGAATATAAGGTTGTAGAAGCAAAGAAGGGTACTGCAAAGAAAAATATTGTTCAAATGCGTCAATATAAACTAAATTTGGGCACTAAACTCATTACAGATGAAGAGAAAGTAAGTGAAAAGGAAAGCGAAATTGAATATGAAGAACTTGAAGCAAAGCATAAAAAACGTAAAATTCTAATAAAACCAGTACCTCCAAAGAGGATCGTACCAAAAGTGCAGCACATTTACCTCAGTATGGTACAAAAGAGTGGCGCTGTAGAAAAAGTGGCTGTGACAAAAAAATCACAGTGTTTTGTAAGAAATGAGAAATTTACTTGTGTTTTACGCCTAATCGTTATTGTTTTATAAATTTTCACGAAGACTGTTAAGTTTTAGGGTTAAGAATAACTGATTGATCTCTAATGTTCCTATTTTACTACTACTTAAATGTGCTAAAGTACAGTAATTATATAAGCAAAACTTGTTTCTTGATAATTATGTTGAATAACATATTTATTTATAATTTTGTTGAAGAAAACAAAATATTTGTGTTGATTTTGAAATCTTTTATAAAAATAATATTTCTAAAACTGTTTATATGTTTAATTATTGCTCCTAACCTTTAGCTGTGCCTTGATTCAAGCACAATAATTGTTTATGTCCTTTAGAAATGACATATTAGTATTATCCCTTGTGCTTTGAGTAGGACATAGTGAAAAACCAGATTTTCTTGTGCATGATTTTTCTAACTGTTTTTCTCATAATAGGTCGTTATTAATGAGTATTCTAGAAGAGTTTCAAAAAATATTCCAAAAAAAAGTATGTCTGGTATTCAGTAGAACAAGGGTGAAATAGCGATTTTTTGCAATTTTTTAAAAATAATACGAAGAGAAGTGTGCGAAATTATTACATTATATATATTTTTTATAAGCTTTCATTTGACACCCCACTCGATGACCTGGTAATTTTGTTTTTTCACTTCCGACTTCACTCCCCAAAACTAACCCTATGTCAAAATTTAACTTTCAAAACTACACGGCTCTGATGAGGCCATCAATTCCTATATTACTGTCAAATTTTAACATTTCATATCAAATAGTTTCGGAGAAAATCTGCTGTGACAGACAGACAGACGGACACACACCGAAGTGATCTTTAAAGTGTTCCGTACTAAACACTAAAAAGTTAATTCTGTTTTTGTTTGATTCGAGGAGTGACCTTTATCAGTATAATAACATATTTTTATATTACCTTGTATTCTTTAGGAAAAATATTAATTTCCATTTTAATTAATAATTCAGGTCAATAGGTGAACTTTAAATATTTATAATACTAAGCTAGACATAATGGAATATCCTCGTCTACTTATATCTATTTATAGGTTTACGTAAAAGGTTATTGTTTACTTAATACGTAAATTATTAACCGCCATCCATCAGGGAATCCTCATATTTTACCGCCTATTCATTTATTTTTCACAAAACAACAATTTAATTAAACTAATTGTATTTCAGAGAGACCGAAACGCGAAACAAAAGGTGACGTAAATGGAAAATAAATTATAGTTTTACCATTCAATTATATAAAAGTTATATTCGTGTGTTCTTTGGCGTCTTCTTTTATCCATTTCTATTATATTTTTTTTAATGTTTATATTTGTAACACGTAGGCCAAAAAGTTTTGATCTAGCTTAACTGAAAACACATTTTTTTTTTTTTTGCTAAATTCGACTTCATTCATCAACATAGTCTCCTTTAAAAGCGATACAATCAGTCCAACGCTTTTCTGACATTTCTATACTTTTTTGTAAAAGGATTTGCATTTGCCTTCAAAATAGCCCTCAGTTTCGGCGATAACTTCTTCATTGGAGCCAAATCTCTTTCCTGCGAGCATTTTTTGAGGTCTGCGAATAGATAATAATCGCTGGGGGCCAAATCTAGAGAGTACGGTGGATGAGAAAGCAATTCAAACTTCAATTTATGCAATTTTGCCATCGTAACCATTGCCTTGTGACACGGTGCATTGTCTTGATAAAAGAGCACTTTTTTCTCGTTCATTTTGGGCCGCTTCGTTGCGATATCTGCTTTCAATCGCACCAATAACTTTATATAATATTCGCTATTGATGGTTTTTCCCTTCTCTGCATAGTCGATGAAAATTATTCCATGTGCATTCCAAAATACAGAGGCCAAAACCTTCCCAGCTGACTGCTGTGTCTTTGGTCGCTTCGGGCGCCTTTCACCGGCTGTTGTCCAGTCAGCTGACTAACGATTTGATTCCGGTGTGTAGTGGTAGATCCATGTTTCATCCATTATCACATATAGCATGAAAAAATCCTTGTTATTGCGCTTAAACAGGTTCAAACAGCGCTCAGAATCATCAACACGTTGTTATTTTTGGTCCACTGTGAGCAAATGCGGTATCTATTTCGAACAGAGCTTTCTCATGCCCAAATGTTCATGCAAAATATGACCAACACGTTCTTTTGTTATCTTTAGGGTGTCAGCTATCTCACGCAATTTCACTTTTCGGTCATCCAAAACAATTTTGTGGATTTTTTTTATGTTTTGCGGTGTAACCACCTCTTTTGGGCGTCCAGAGCGTTCAGCATCATTTGTCTGTACGACCGCGTTTAAATTCAGCATACGAGTAAAAGATGAGTGATTTTCCAGGGGCAGAGTCCTCGTGCCACTTATCAAGCCATTGCTTTGCTTGAGCGGTATTTTTTCCCATCAAAAAACAGTGTTAGATCAACACACGAAATTTTGAAAATACCAAAAGTAGCGACACTAAAACTACTGTAACTTAAACCACTATAACTTGTAAACTAATCGTCGAAATGTCACGAAATTTTGACACGTGTCGTTTCAAGGTTGGTACTTACTCGATTTTTTGAAAAGGGCGACAACTATGCGTCAGACCAAAAACTTTTCTGCCTACTATATGCATAGTGATGACCAAAAGTTACAAGCTATTGTTACTTTTTACAAAATGACGTAGATGGTGCCAGAGACACTATCAAGTAATAAACTTAAAATGGTAAGGGAGTTATATGATACCTACATTAAAAAGCGTGCAAGTTTTCTATCAAACACTAACTTCTTTTTAGAATTCTGAGTATCTATTACTGAGTGTTGGTGGTATCTATACCGAGGTCAGCAGTGTTCCGGTGTTTATTATTATTATTATTTAAGTTACAGCTAAACGGTTAATAGCAGTACAAACAGTTCTTTCGTACGTTATCGTTAGGTTTTATTTCGTGTTTCGCTAAGCATGTCAGCATGATCGGAAGCCATAAATCCTAAGACTAAAAACTTATACTACGAGTCTTGACTGTTCAAGCAGAACCAACCAATCGCAGACGTTAGCTTAGTTCCAGTTATATATATATATATATATATATATATATATATATATATATATATATATATATATATATCCAGGAATAATAATTATTCTTTGTTCTCAATTTCAAAAGTACATTTAATAAAGTTCGAGCAGTTATTTAATTTAGGAACAAATTCATCCACATTTGAATTTTCTGCATTCGGTATTGCTACAAGGAGGTGCGAGTTCCAATATATGTAGTGAATTCCGTAACACCCTGTCTGTATATATATATATATATATATATATATATATATATATATATATATATATATATATATATGAGGCTGGTTTGAAAAGTCCGTGCAAAGTCCGAGAGATGGCACCACCGGCGCGTATCGAGGTCATGTTTAGTTAGTAGCTTCTCTTGAATGAACGCACATCAAGTTTCAGCCATATTGGTCTATTTCTTTGTGTTTGGCATTCGTGTGAATCAAGGAAGTCGAGTGATTTTCAAGAAATGGACGAAAAAAGAATTTCGTGTGGTGATTAAACATTACTTTATGAAAGGCAAAACGCCTCAGGAGACTAAAGAGAAGCTTGATAAACATTATGGTGACTCTGCACCTTCGATTAGAACAGTTTATAAGTGGTTTCAAAATTTTCGGACTGGCCATATGGGCACAAGTGACGCTGAACGTTCTGGACGGCCTGTGGAGGTTACGACTCCAGAAATCATTGATCAAATCCATGATATGGTGATGGATGACAGAAGAGTTAAGGTGCGTAAGATTGCTAGTGCTGTGGGCATCTCGACTGAACGGGTACATAATATTTTGCATAAACATTTGGACATGAGAAAGCTATCCGCAAGATGGGTACCGCGATTGCTCACGCTTGACCAAAAAAACGGAATCGTGTGAAGTGTTGCAAGGATGGTTTGCAGCTGTTCCAGAAGAATTCGGAGGACTTTAAGCGTCGTTTCGTCACTGTGGATGAAACATGGATACATTACTATACTCCTGAGACCAAACAACAATTTAAACAATGGGTTACCAAGGGGGAATCTGCACCAAAAAAGGCGAAGACCGTTCCTTCGGCCGGAAAGGTTATGGCGACTGTCTTTTGGGATTCGCAAGGGATAATCCTCATCGACTATCTGGAAAAGGATAAAACTATTACAGGTGAATATTATTCATCGTTATTGGACCGTTTGAAAACCGAGCTGCAAGAAAAACGCCCGCGATTGGCCCACAAGAAAGTCCTTTTCCATCACGACAACGCACCAGCACACACCTCAGCAGTTGTGGTCGCAAAAACTAATGGAAATAGGATTCCAACTCGTTTCACATCCCCCCTATTCTCCAGACTTGGCTCCCTCGGACTACTATTTGTTCCCCAATTTGAAGAAATGGCTGGCGGGACAAAGATTTTATTCAAAAGAGGAGGTGATTGCAGACACTAATGGATATTTTGCAGACTTGGACAAATCCTATTATTCGGAAGGGATCAACAAACTAGAACATCGTTGGACGAAGTGTATAAGCCTAAAAGGAGACTATGTCGAAAAATAAAAAAGGTTTACCTCAAACACATAAGTAGTTTTTATTTTTGCACGGACTTTTCAAACCAGCCTCGTATAAATATATATATATATATATATATATATATATATATATATATATATATATATATATATATATATATATATATATATATACAGAGACAGGGTGTTATGGAATTTACTACATATATTGGAACTGGCACCTCCTTGTAGCAATACCGATACAAGAAAATTCACATGTTAATCAATTTGTTTCTAAATTAAATAACTGCTCCAATTTTATTAAATGTACTTTTGAAATTGAGAACAAAGAATAATTATTATTCCTGGATATTTACAAATCGTAGCATATACGAGTAGCTAACTAACCATTTTATTGTAAGCACTTTTTAGTTTACCGTTTAGTCACTTTTCCATTGAATGAAGTATGAATTAAAAATAAAAGGATTTGTATTAGGAGTATAACTAGGATTAATAGTATACCGAAAACTTCATGCAACCAACCGATGAAAGTGCTGAGTCATACATCAAAAACTCCGAACACCTCACGAACATAATCAGAGACATTCAACTGGAGGCAAATGACATTCTGGCAAGTCTGGATGTTGTTTCACTTTACCCTAGTATTCCAGTGGATGAAGCACTAGACAAAATTGCAATGAACGAGGATTTCCCAGTTCATGTTGTAGAACTATCGGAACACAGTCTAAAAAAATCCCTTTTTTGTCTTCAACAGTCGCATATACAAACAAACAAATGGAGCGCCCATGGGATCTTCCTCTTCGCCAGCAATAGCCAATCTGTATATGATGTATTTTGAAACAGAGGCCCTTAAAAACTCACCACTCAAACCTAAACTCTGGAAACGATATGTCGATGATATCTTTATAATTTATCCCCATGGACGAAATGAATTAAACATCTTCCCGATCTATTTAAATAGAATCCACCAGCGGATAGAGTTCACTTTGGAAGTAGAAGAAGAAAAAAGCCTCCTTTTTTTTTGATGTGCTTGTAACGCGTAAAAACAATGGTCAACTTCAATACTCAGTCAACCGGAAGCCCACCTACACCAATAGAGATTTGAACGCTGGCTCACACCACTATCCATCCCAAATCCAGTCGGTAGCCAACATCCTCGTACCGAGATCATACCGAATCACCGAACCAGACACGAGACAGGAAGAAATTATATAAATCACTAGAGCCCTTAAGCAAAATGGATATAAAAAACAGTCCATACGGAGAGCATTACAAAGGTAGCGCCATCCACAGACAAGGACAGAAGAACGCGACCTCAACCAGAGTAGAGTCCTGTTACCGTATGTGAAAGGAGTCACAGATAGGATTGGAAGAGTCCTAAGAAAACATGACACAGGCACAGTATACAAACCACAAAACACTCTGGCAGACATCCTGGGTAACCCCAAGGACAAGAGAAAACTGGAAAACCATGGAGTTTACAGCATCCCATGCGGAGACTGCCACAAATTGTACATAGGACAAACAAATAGAAGAATTTCCACCTCGATCCAAGAACATAAAATAAGTATCAAAAACAAACAAACAACATCAGATCTTTTTCAGCACCATCATGATACTGGTCACAACATCAATTTCGAAGGATCTAAACAAATAGCCTCGATTCCACACTATAAAACAAGCATAGTCAGAGAAGCCTTGGAAATCGAAAAGAATGTACAGCTAAATAAGCGAGATGATGCGCTGAATATCTCCACTACATGGAAGGGTCTACTACCTAAACCAAGGAATAACCAAAACATCGAGAAGACAACAGTCAGCATAGCGCAGGAACTCGTAATTACCACCCAGCCGGCAAACACCGATGCTCGGGCGAACACTTCCGACTCCCTCACCTACAATCTGCGTAAGTGCCGACCTATGTATAAAGGACGGTGACCGTACGTCGGTTTCTCAGTTAGCTTTGAGCGGCAGCAGCAAGATCACAGTATCGAAGAGTAGCAGCAGCGAGAGCACTTGAAAATGCCAAATGAGATTTTGGCGAAACGTCGTGCAAATTCATTGTTTGACGAACGGATTGAAACCCGGAATTTTAATGTATTACATTCCACCATCTGTGAAAACCTCTATTGTAACATACATTGGAACTAGCACCTCCTTGTAGCAATACCGATGGCAGAAAAATCAAATGTGGATGATTTTGTTTCTAAATTAGACAAATGCAACTTTATTGAATGTACTTTTGAGAACAAAGAACAATTATTATTCTCGGATATTTATAAATCGTAGCATATGGCTAACTAACCATTTTATTATAAACACTTTTTGGTTCACCATATAGTCATTTTTCCATTGAATGAAGTATGATTTAAAAATAAAAGGATTTGTGTTAGGAGTACAACTAGGATCAATAGTATGACGAAAACTTCATATATATACATACATATATATATATATATATATATATATATATATATATATATATATATATATATATATATATATATATAGATATATATATATATATATATATATATATATATATATATATATATATATATATATATATATATATATATATATATATTAAGGAATTATTTTTACCGTTCTTCAAGTCCTAATAAAGATTAATTTAATGGAGATTCAATACCAGATAATAAAAAATATAATAAGGTACGTCTCGTCGATTCGTCTATAAGTTAACTTTAAAAATATCTTAGGAAGCTTTAAGGAAAAAATCCAGGAACGTGAAGAAATGGAATATATGAGATAAGTTGTAATAATTGTAGCAAGAACTATATTGGGCAAATAAGAAGATCGATTGAAATAAGATTTAAAGTACAATTAGCCAGTTTCATATAGATTAGAAAAATGAAATATTGCTGAAGATGCCCTTGAACATAATTATATAGTAATATTAGAAAATTTAAGTTTAATTAAAAATGTATGTGGTAGGAGATTATTAGACCCATACGAAAGTGTTAAACTAATAAAATGTAAACATAGTTTAAATAGGAACTGAACTCCTGTTGCTTACAGTCCTCTGAATAGTTCATTTGACCGGAACTAAGCCAACGGTTGTGATTGGTCGGTTCTGCTCGAGTAATCAATACACGTAGTATATGTAGTAAAGATATTATCATGGTTAACGAAATACGTGTCGAATGCATAAATAAAGTATTTGGTGTAGTGGTAATTACTGTTGTGTAGTACTATTGTGCCAAAGATTATAAGACCCATTTGTAATGTTAAAAGAGGTATGTATGGCGATAGTAGTGCAAAATATTGTTTTTCTTTAGATGTTGCTGAAGTAGGCGGGTCATTTTTACTTGGGTTAGCTGACTACTTTTAAAATGGAAATGAACATGGCATCTCCTAATTTGCTGACTGATAGACGGCACACCCGCATTGTTTATTATTTTTGGATCTCCCGTACTTTTAATGAAATGGCAAAACTTACTATCTTCGTTCGATAAGGAACTATATATTTTTCTGTATAAAAAAAAAGAAAGTTTAACTTTTTATAATTGAATCGTATGGGTTATACACGTCATGTCCTGTAGAAGAATATAAAAATATAAAGTTTGAGTTAAAGTTTACTCTAAGCGGGTTTTTATTCCTTAAGTAATTAAATTGCACTTTTATTTCTCAAACTGAATCCTGAATTATTGATATTTTATTGATCTTGTATTATTTAAACTTGCATTTTAGATATAAATTCTTCAATTTAATGATTTGAAATTTCCTAACTAATTTTCGTTCCTAAAAAACCTTTATTGCATGGTTTTCAAGTTTTTGTGTTGCTTGGTGTAAGTAGCAAAATAAATGTCAAGCATGCAGTATTATGTAATTAAAATTATAACATAACGTTCTGCAATGTTGGCACCAAGAATGATTTAGTGTAATTAGTGGCAATTTAAGCAACTTGTGCCACTGTATGGCCAAACTTGTGTCGTTAAGCACTAGCAGGATTTTCTCTAATAACATTGCTTTAGACGAAAACCGGTGCAGGTTTCAAAATCGATTTTGTATCTAATGTTATTAAGAATAAAGCTTATGGAAAGCAATAAAAGCGCATTATACTCGTATCTAACGGTATTAGATAAACATAAAGGGTCACTAGATTTTATCTTCTAGCAAGTACAAAATTCAAGACATAATATTTATAAACGAGAGAAATAAGAGTCGGTAATAATTCAATAATTCTAAGTATATTTTTTTGTCAGTCTTACAAACCAACAGCGAGTATCGTAATATTGTAAATTGTGATAAAAAAAAGTATAATCTATACAATTACTTATAAATTTAATTTACGCATATATTTATATATATATATATATATATATATATATATATATATATATATATATATATATATATATATATACTAGCCGGGCCCGCGGCTCCGCTTGCGTGGACTTGATTCACTACTATCGTCACTGCTTATTCCTTATGTTACCCAACGTAATAAAATATCTCCCATTATTTCTCCTTATCTCCCAATATTTCTCGTTATTTCCCATTATCTCTACATAATTTCCATTATCTAGGCTTATCTCTGCTCATCTCCCATTATTTCTCCTTATCTCCAATTATTTCTCCTTACCTCCCATTAGCTCACCTTATTTCCTATTATCTAGGCTTATCTCGACTTATCTCCCATTATTTCTCCTAATCTCCCATTATTTATCTTTATCTCCCATTATCTCACCATAACTCCCATTATCTAGACTTATCTCTGCTTGTCTCCCATTATCTCTCCTTATCTCCCATTATTTATACTTATCTCCCATTATCTCACCTTATCTCCCATTATCGAGGCTTATCTCGACTTATCTCCCATTATTTCTCCTTATCTCCCATTATCTCACCTTATCTCCCATTATCTAGGCTTATATCGAATTATATAGAACATATGTATAAATTTATAAAAACACGTAAATCGGATAAGTGGTTCTCGAGTGATAAGCGCACTAACGGACAGACAGACAGACAGACGTTGCATTTTATATATATTGTATTCTTTGCTACATGATTGTTCCATATTTAATGCTTTAGGGAGTGTATTGCAAGAGAACGCGCTAGCGGCAAACTTTGTCCGACTTCATTTACTATTATTGTCACTGCTCATTCCTTATGCTACCTATCGTAATAAAATATAGCCTATAACCGGCCCGGAGAACATATGTATGTTTTAAAAAAAAAAGTACGAAAATCGGATAAGTGGTTCTCCAGTGATAAGCGCACTAACGGACAGACAGACAGACAGAGATACGTTGTATTTTATATATATTATAGATGTAATAAAATATATACCTATAACCTGGTCAGAGAACATATGCATGAATTTAAAAAATCACGTAAATCGGATAAGTGGTCCTCGAGGGATAAGCAGATTAACGGACAGACAGACAGACAGACAAACATTGCATTTTATATATATTATAGATAAAAATATTATTATTATATAACCTGGCCAAAGAGTATATGTATGAATTTAAAAAAAGACAGGTAAATCGATAAGTGGTTCCCGCGTGATAAACGCACTAATGGACAGACAGACAGACAGAGAGACATTGCATTTTATATATAATATAGATTATACATTACAGATATTCTTTGCTACATAATATTGTTTCATATTTAATGGTTTAGGCTGTGTATTGCAAAGGCACGCGCTAGCGGCAAACTTATTTAAGACATTATTCACTATTTTACGTCACTGCTCATTCCTTATGCTACCTATCGTAATAAAATATAGCCTATAACCTGGCCAGAGAATGTATGTTTTAAAAAAAAAAGTACGTAAATCGGATAAGTGGTTCTTCAGTGATAGGCGCACTAACTGACAGACAGACAGACAGACAGACAGACAGACAGACAGGCAGACAGAGAGACGTTGCATTTCATATATATTTTAGATATATGGGTTTTAATACGTTCGTCTAATAATGAAATTGCACGAAGTTTCGCTAAACTATTCTTCTTCTTATTCTTATTTTAGGCCTAGGGCCTGTTATTCCGGTTTTTCCGGTTGGTCTTAAGATGTTGACTTCCAGCTATTGAACTATCTTTTCGAAGGTCTTCCAGCTCTTCTATTCCCTGGTGGTAAGTTGTCTCTTGTTAGTAGAGCAAGGCGTTCAGCTCTCGTTCTACTGACATGTTAGTTCCATTCGCGCCTTCTTTGTCGGCCCCATCTAACGACATCTTGGATTCAGCATATATCTCTAATGTCTTTATTCGGCACTCTATCGATCAGTGACTTCCCTATTATTTATCTTAGGGTTTTCATTTCTATTGTTCGAATTATTTTCTTTGTCTCTGCGGTGCCTGATCTTGTCTCTATCGCGTAGGTCCAAAACTGGTCTCACACATGATTTGTATAAACGAACCTTTCCCTTCGGTCTCATATTTTGGCTTCTCCATACCACATCTCATAAACAACCTGATACAAATGCTGCTTTATTCGCCTGCCTTCGAACTGCTTCTCTAATGTCACCATAGCTAGGTATTTCTACACCTAGATACTCAAACTTTAGTATTTGTTGTATAATTTTCTCGTTTATAACTAGCTTGCATTTTCTCGGTTCTCTAGATTTATTTATTTATACAAATTTTACGGGAAACCCCATTGTAGTACAATTTGAAACAAAAATATTAAAAATTAAAAAGACAAACACATGACAAAGACTATGTCTAAATAAAAATATTCAACAAACACATAAACATCCTCAATAACAAAATATATAAAATAGATACAGGTAATAAAAGAACTAACCTCAGAAATATAAAAACAATAATAGTATTACCAATAGTAAACACTGATCAAGTAGAACCTCTACAGAGCCCTCAGCAGCTGGGACCTAAATCCCGAGATGGAGCTGTTAAATATATCGAGCCGGCCATCCCATGAATTCCAAGTCCTCAAAGCTCTATGAATGGGAGAGTGCCTCCCATAATTCGTGCGATGGAAGGGGATGCCGAAGAGATCATGATGGCGAAGATTGCCTCTGGGTATATTAAAATTTATTTTAGCGAGTAGCTGAGGATAGTCAGTGATTCCATTAATAAGTTTGAAGATAAAACATGCATCATAAAGGGATCTTCTCATTTCCAAAGTATGTAACCCTAAGGTCCTCCGCATGACAGTCTTATGATAATTCACAAGTGTCCCGTTGCACTTGAGTGCGGAAAATCTCAAAAATTTATTTTGCACTCTTTCGATTGTTCCCTTATGCAACAACCATGGAGACCAAATTAACGTCGCATATTCCAAGTTTGCTCTCATAAGAGCACAATACAACACTCTCAAAACAGTCATAGAGAACTGCCCGCAATTTCTCAAAACAAAACCCAGCATGCTTAGCCCTTTCTGGCTAACGGCAGATATATGCCTTGTAAAAGTAAGTCTTTCATCGAAAACTACTCCAAGGTCCTTTGCTGAACTCCTGTAAGAAAGTTGAATACCTTCAATCGAGTATGAGGATGGGACTCTGTGTTTCCCTCTATAGAAGCTAATGGTAAAACACTTGCTTACATTCAAAAATAGATGATTGGACTGGGTCCACTCCCAAACCAGATCAAGGTTATCTTGAAGCGCTACAACGTCCTCAACACTACCAATCCGCCGATCATCTGCAAACATACGAGGCTGGTTTGAAAAGTCCGTGCAAAAATAAAAACTACTTATGTGTTTGGGATAAACCTTTTTTATTTTTCGACATAGTCTCCTTTTAGGCTTATACACTTCATCCAACGATGTTCTAGTTTGTTGATCCCTTCCGAATAATAGGATTTGTCCAAGTCTGCAAAATATCCATTAGTGTCTGCAATCACCTCCTCGTTTGAATAAAATCTTTGTCCCGCCAGCCATTTCTTCAAATTGGGGAACAAATAATAGTCCGAGGGAGCCAAGTCTGGAGAATAGGGGGGATGTGAAACGAGTTGGAATCCTATTTCCATTAATTTTGCGACCACAACTGCTGAGGTGTGTGCTGGTGCGTGGTCGTGATGGAAAAGGACTTTCTTGTGGGCCAATCGCGGGCGTTTTTCTTGCAGCTCGGTTTTCAAACGGTCCAATAACGATGAATAATATTCACCTGTAATAGTTTTTACCCTTTTCCAGATAGTCGCTGAGGATTATCCCTTGCGAATCCCAAAAGACAGTCGCCATAACCTTTCCGGCCGAAGAAACGGTCTTCGCCTTTTTTGGTGCAGATTCCCCCTTGGTAACCCATTGTTTAGATTGTTGTTTGGTCTCAGGAGTATAGTAATGTATCCATGTTTCATCCACAGTGACGAAACGACTTTAAAGTCCTCCGGATTCTTCTGGAACAGCTGCAAACCATCCTTGCAACACTTCATACGATTCCGTTTTTGGTCAAGCGTGAGCAATCGCGGCACCCATCTTGCGGATAGCTTTCTCATGTCCAAATGTTTATGCAAAATATTATGTACCCGTTCAGTCGAGATGCCCACAGCACTAGCAATCTCACTCACCTTAACTCTTCTGTCATCCATCACATATCATGGATTTGATCAATGATTTCTGGAGTCGTAACCTCCACAGGTCGTCCAGAACGTTCAGCGTCACTTGTGCCCATATGGCCAGTCCGAAAATTTTGAAACCACTTATAAACTGTTCTAATCGAAGGTGCAAAGTCATCATAATGTTTATCAAGCTTCTCTTTAGTCTCCTGAGGCGTTTTGCCTTTCATAAAGTAATGTTTAATCACCACACGAAATTCTTTTTCGTCCATTTCTTGAAAATCACTCGACTTCCTTGATTCACACGAATGCCAAACACAAAGAAATAGACCAATATGGCTGAAACTTGGTGTGCGTTCATTCAAGACATGCTACTAACTAAACATGACCTTGATACGCGCCGGTGGTGCCGTCTCTCGGACTTTGCACGGACTTTTCAAACCAGCCTAGTAAGCCCCGTTGAGCGATGCAATGCCGATAACAGATCATATACAAACAAAATAAAGAGCAGAGGAGCGCAGTGCGAACCCTGGGGGGACGCCCGATGTAACATGAATAATACTGGATGACAAACTATTCATTCTCACAGTCTGGGTACGGCCTAAGAGAAAACTCTCTAACCAAGCTATGATCTGCTCAGAGAATCCCAGGGAAAGAAGCTTACTTAATAAGATCTTTAGATGTTACTAAAGATTTTGTTTTAGAATTAGATATTGTCATGTTATATTCTTCTGCTCTTGTTTTGAAGGTATGGACCATTCGTTGTAGATTATACTCATCGCTTGATATTATAACGGCGTCATCTGCGTAGTATACTATTTCGTTTCTTCCCATCTTGTAGCCGGAGCCCACAAATTTTACTTTACGAATTAATTTGTCCATTATTAAGTTGAATAGAGATGGGCTTAAGCTATCACCTTGACGTATGCCTGACTTGATTTCTACTTCTGGTGTTAGTTTGTTTTTGAGTTTTATTCTAGATTTATTTTCTGTATTAATATCTCGGATCACATCGTAACATTCATTTTTTCCTAGATTTTAAGATCATGTTGCAACACTGTTTTTCTATCAATAATTCACGTAATACTTGCTAATTTCAGTTAAGCAGTGAGTTTAAATTTTTGAGCAGTGTAATTTGATTAAACAGTGAGTTTAAATTATTGAGCAGTTTAATTTAAACCGGCAGTGTGTAACGTGTGTTGCCGACTTATTTAGTTCACATTGAATGCGTCTAAATTTGCGTGCCGGAAGTGACCCAAGGAGAAGGGACAAGGATATTTAAGCAGCCATTTTAATTTTTAAAGGGCTTTTTCTTCCAAGATGCAGTAACGGCTTTTTTCCGCCAGTATGCCGTAGTGTCTTTTTTCTCCAGCACGCCGTAGTGGCATTTTATTTTTCTCCGTGATGTTGTAGTGCAGTAACGGCTCACCAAGTGGGTGTTGTTTATAGATCTCAAGTTTGATGCCTTTTTCCAACCTTAAAATATTCTGCTCATCCTAAGACATTTCGGGTAAAAAAGTGATTAGCTACCTAAATGAGATTAGGAGAGTGGCGGCTGAGACAATATTTTCGATGAGATTCTCACCAGGAGAGGTCAAGCAGCTTATTGAAAACTCACGAGGAGAAACCAACCAGTAAGTTATAAGCACACCAGTTAAATATCTCACTTCCTGTCTACAAAGTGTGTTTCCAACAACTACGCAATACGTAAAATCCGTGAAACTAATTTTGTTTTTTACTTAGGATCAGTAATTCATAGAACTCTAGTTTAAATGTGTACACTCTCATGGCCTAAGGGTTTTTTATTTAGTTAATGTAATTTTAAGAGTGTAATAAGAAGAAGAATTTTTATTTTGCTAATATACCCTTTTTTATTTAAATGTGTAGCGTTTCACTAAACTCCTGCTCTTTCTTTCAGGACGCAACGGTTGTACGTGAATTAATTTTATTTCAACAACTAAATATCTCTTCAGTATTTTTTCATTTTTTGAGCTGAACTTAGATTTTTTTGATTCTAAAATGAATGGTGCCCAAAAACAGTACAACCAAATTTTAAACAACTATAGGGACTATTTTCAAAAGGCGTACAAAAATTACCTCGATCTGCATGGACTCTACCAGTATAAAAAAAAAAAACACGAGCTAGCTTATATCTAAATTTTTGCTCTATCAGTATTAATATCCACTCAAACCATTCTCAAAAATTAAGATATACATAAGGGGCAAATAACGGCTTCTATTTAATAAATAAAATATTTATTAAAAATAAAGAAAGTTGGGGCTAGACAAAATAACGCCGCAATGAGACGTTACAAAAAATAGCGCTCCATGTGAAGCTATAAAATGGCCCCGCCTCTAGAGGCTATAACATTTATGATTTTTTACGGTATATTTTCCTCTCGTAATATCTTGAGTACGTCTGCCAGTCTGACATAATCGAAAGCTTTTGTGAGGTCTATAAAGCACATATAAGCGGGAGTGTTGAATTCTATTGCTTTTTTTTCTATCTGTCTAACAATAAATATCGCATCCGTTGTAGACCCATTTTGTCGAAAACCTTGTTGCTCTTCGGTACTGAGTTAGATATCACCAATCATATTACTTATTACTTTTGTCAGTAACTTAAGAGCTGTGTTTCGTAAAGTAATAGTGCGATAGTTGGAACTATCATAGGAATTATGATGCTCTCTTTCCACTTCGTTGGTACTTGTTCGTCGTTAAAAATCCCCTAAAAAAGATGTCGTGTATTATTAATTAATGTCTCTCCCCCATATTTGATCAGTTCGTTTGGTATGGTATCGGAGCCAGAAGCCTTTCTATTCTTTAACTTTGTTATATTTGAAAACTTAGCCCTGGAAATGAAACATCTCGATTTGGACATACTTGAAATAAGTGATGTACAGTGGCCAGATGCAGGAAAACACCTTATGAAAAATGGAATTATGTACTACTCGGGAAATAACGATAACTCTCATAGATACAGAGTGAGCATTTTGGTCACTAAAAAGAAAGTGTGTACGTAGCTTTACTCCCTATTTTGACAGAATTATTTTAATTCAACTTCAAACGGAAAAAGGACTTGTCAACTCTATGCAAGTATATGCCTCCACAGCCCGGGAAGATGACGATGAAATAGAAAAATTCTACTCCGACGTTGATGAAATTCGTTAGAAAGACAACGCCACCATTATAATGGGCGACTTTAATACCAAAGTGGGCAGGGTTGGGTAGACTCAGCTGTGGGAAACTATGGTCTAGGAACAAGAAACGAACGAGGAAACCGATTAGTTCAATGCTGCCAAAGCGAAGACTTCGTAATTGTAAATATTTTTTTCAAGCTACCTCATAGAGGACTATACAGGTGGAAATCTCCTTTGGATCGAAAGGAGAAAATAGTCAGGAATCAAATTAACTTTATCCTGATTACGCAATGCTTTTGTAATTCAATTATCTTAGCGAAAACATACCCTGGAGCTGATATTGGATCCGACCACAACTCTGTGGCTGCTAAGATACTATTAAAGTTCAAAAAGTTGACAAAAAAGGAAATAACGTACAAAGATTGAAAGATCCGGAAAATCTAAAACAAACAATAATAACTGCAGGACAAGAACATCTAAAACCTGCAAAAAAAGAAGATACAAAGAATGGATGGTGGAGGAAATATTAGAACTTATGAACGAAAGGAAGGCCAACAACAATAAAAATGCTGCGTATAAGACAATAGACAAATTAATAAAAACAAAAATAAGAGAAGCAAAACAGAAATAGTTGACTGAGCAGTGTGAGGAAATTGAACTGAACATTGACAGAAAAGTAAAGGAAATGACAGAAAGGAGAAAGTCAAATCCATCGAGACAGCTTCATGACGAAAACGGTACACTTATAACTGACATAAATAAAAAATTACAACGATGGAAAGGATATATTAAGGACCTTTTCAATGATGAACAACTAAGTGTAGCATCGGACGACTTTCCTGACGATACAGGCACTGATATAATGAGGGAGGAATTAGAATACTCGCTCGAGCATGCAAAGAATGGTAAAACAGCTGGACCCGATGATGTACCTGTTGAGCTCTTGAAACTAGTGAATGACAATTCCGTTTCGATCTTCTTAAACTTATTCTTTATTCCACGTTCATTGCAATCACAAAAAAAGTCAAACACTAAAAAATGTAGTGTTCATCGAACTGTATCTCTCATGAGTCATACATTAAAACTTTTTTTAAGAATAATACGCAGGCTACAATAAACTGAAAGCGGATATGGCTGAAACACAGATGGGATTGAGAAAAGGGCTAGGTTCGCGTGAAGCTCTATTTGCGTTAGATGTGCTGTCACAGAGATACATGGACGTGAATCAGGGACTGTACGCTTATTTTATGGATTTTGAGAAAGCCTTCTATAAAATCCGGCATGATCAACTAAAGAAGAACATTATAAATAAAAATATTGATGATCGAGATATCTGCATCATATGTAAAGTGTACTAGCACCAGACCGCTAGGGTGAAAGCTGAAAACATAACAACGTCGAACGATTAAATAAAAGTTGCGAGAATTGTGTACTAAGGATAAATCTAAAGAAAATGAAATTCATGGTGATGTCAAAGTCTCGAAATATTCAAGGTGATCTCTTATTAAATGGCACGCAGATCGAGAGAGTCAACAATTACAAATATCTGGGGACATCGCTGACAGACAGCACGGATCAGAGAATGGAAATTAGAGGGCGACTAGAATTAGCTAGGACGAGAATATTCTTTTGTAATCGAGATCTAAATTTGCTACTACGTTTACGTATGTTGCGCTGTTATGTTTTCTTGACACTACTTTACGGTATGAACGCTGAAACAGAATAACATTAAAAATATTGAAGCTTTTGAAAATGTGGTGTTATCGACATATATTCTGAAGGTATCATGGACGGACAGAACGACCAATAATGAGACTCTCCAACGACTGAATAAAAACCCAAAGCTAATGAATACCATAAAAAAGGGGAAGCTTGAATACTTGGGACACGTGAAGAGGGGGCAACAGTATTCATTATTGAGAAACATTATGCGCTGCAAGATCAAGGGAAGGAAAAACGTGGTAAGACGAAGAATATCCTGACTGCATAACCTACGTGATTGGTAGAAGTGTAGCTCAATCGAATCGTTTAGACGAGCTGTAGACAGAGTGGCTGTGATGAATTCCAATCGCCAATAAGAGCGGCACTCGAAGAAGAAGATGAAACGTTACTTGTTTTGAACACTTGCTTAGGTGTTATCCTCTACAATTTCAAGTCTTACTTAATAGGCAGAAAGAAGTTTGTTAGGGTTGCTGGCACTAGAAATACATATCTTTACTGTAACATTTGGTGTATCTTAGGGCAGTCATCTGGGACTACTGGATTATCTTTATTACCAAATTCAGACATTCACAATTCCGTTTTTACACAGAAGATTCTAAAGTATACAAGATACTATCTGGTGAGCAGTTATTATATTCAAGTAACAGAAAAATTGTTGAGGACAAATCTAGGTCATCAAGTAACGGAACATCAAGTTGCAAGTTTATTAGCAGAAGCTTACTAAAGAGCTGCTAGCATTGGCACCATTGTGAATGGATTTAAAGCGGCTGGCCCGGGGAAAAACGTCTTTCCCGAACATTTGTTTAAAGCAGCTGAAAATATCTCTCAAACAAACTCAAGTAATGAAAGCATATCGATCGTACAACACGCTTACACGCTTTTATTAATATCAATAATGAAAACAAGCAAATTACTTAGCAATCTCTTCCAAAGTTACCTGCGCAGTCTTCGAATAGATTGCAACATTTAAATAGTGAACCGTCTACTTTCTGATTTAACGCTAAGGCTTTAAAGAAAATTTCAAAATGTTTTTGCCCAATACCCAAAAATACTTTAAAAAGAAAAAATACTGTATAAAAACTGTGGAAATTACATTCAGTCCTTACAAAGAAAGAAGAATGATCAGTAGCCAAACAGAACTGCATATATTGGAACCAGTGCCTCCTTGTAGCGAGACACAATGTCGCCAGTTGTTAAGTAGATTATAAGCTCTACAGGGTTCTTCAGATTTGACCAGACTTTTCCCAAACAAACTTAATAAAAAATATAAAAATTGTTATCTTTTAAAATAATTACTTCGTGACACAACAAATTAATTACACAAGTTTTATACTTCGATAAGTAAAAATTTTAACATATCTAATTCACTAAAATTTTATTTCCTTCATTGCAAAAACGAAAGCACAACAAAGAAATTATTATGGTAGGTTGCAAAAGTCGTTGACCTTATTAGGGTTTACTTTATTCTAAAATCGACAAAGGATTTGTTGTCGGCGTCGGCTTTGTCGGTAGCTTTTTAATGGAGGGTTGGGTAAATCGAAAACAACGTATTTTATTTTTGTGATTGGCATCTTTTTTCCTTCTTCTGTTTATCTTTACCTTCTGTAGTTGCATCTTTCTTCTGTTTGGCTGCTAATGATTCCTCCAACATATTTTTTGTAAGGACCGGCGATATTGTGTCTTGCTACAAGGAGGCGCTACTTTCAATATATGTAGTGAATTCCATAACTATATATATATATATATATATATATATATATATATATATATATATATATATATATATATGTATATATATATATATATATATATATATATATATATATATATATATATATATATATATATATATATATATATATATATATATATCTATCATATATACTGAGCTCAATATATTTGATTTAGCGAGATCCCATTTTTTTTCTTCCCTCATAAAGAAAATTTCTGTCGAACTGTGTGTGCTGGAAACCCAGCTAGTGCCCTTTTGCCATTGCAACGGCCGATGAGTGAACGGCGCATTGTCCTGGTGAAAGAGCATTTTTTTGAGAGCTAATCTTGGTCACTTTTGATTTAACTTACTATGCAAACGGTCCAATAAGGTTGCGTAATAGGTTACTATTTTACCCTTTTCCAAATAGTCGATCATGTTGATATCGTGTGGCTCCCAAAAAATTGTTACTGTAAGTTTCCCTGCTGATTAAACTGTTTTCACTTTTTTGTGTTCACGTTTTCCTTCGCCAGCCCACTGTTTTGCCTGCCGTTTTATCTCCGAAGTGCATTAGTGGATGCACGTTTCATTTATCCTCACAAAACGACGCTAAAGTCCTTCCGATAAAGCTGCAACTTTTCCAAACACGATTTCGAAATGTTCTTTCTAGTGTATTTTTGGTCTAGAACAAGCATGGCACACATCGAGCCCTCAGTTTTTTCATTTCTAGAACTTTATGCAGGATATTATGTATCCGTTCATATGAGATGCCTATCATCTAAACAATTTCTCGAAGCTTAATGCGATAATCTACAATCACGATAATATGCATTTTATCGACAATTTCTTTAGAAGAGAAACCTCACTCAGGTATCCTTAACATGCAGTGCTCGTAGGGTCACTATTACATTCATTCATCTCGTAATAAAGGGTCTTGAGTGCTGGTGCAGAATTCCCATGAACTTTCTTCAGATAAGTTCTTATTAGGGCCGCAGTCTACTAAATAAAAAAGTGTTTTATCACTGCACGCTATTCCATTTCTATGAAATGTGTAACACAGATCACTTACGACAGCTCTCAACAAACAACTGCACGTTGCGTCTGTTTAAAACTTTGAACACAACAGTTACAAGAATGACGCTTACCAGCAGTCATGCCGCCTTACAAAATTGTCCACAATTTCATAGAAATTTGCCCAGACTTATTAATCCACCCTCGTGTAGAGATTAAAATGATTTATTAAATAGGATTACTTAAGTTTTTACTTAGATTATTTCTTAATAGTTCTTGTCTCTAAATAGTCGACACACTCTATTATTCAGAAAAAAATATGAACAGTTGAAATATATCTAGCCTTGACCTAAAAAGTATTAGCCACACTTAAATCAAGATAACAGGTTTTCTGAAGATATATTGTAGGGTATTTTTATTTACTAGAATTTATTTCCAAAAGATTCATTTATCTCCTCAACAACGCAATCGGCCTGGTTCTAAAATAAACTACAAGAGAAACTACATATATAAAGTATTGTGTGGTTTGAATAATGTTTCGATCTAATACACAGTGACACAGTTATCAATTCTTATACTAATTGTTCTTGCGCTACCTCGGTTAATTATTTGGCGAAATTTGGGTTACTTTCAGAATCAAAATTTTGTTGGCCCATACTTCAATCTTTGAGACAATTTTCAGGAATATGTAAAATTTGAGTTGATGTAATACGTTTAATTATGTTCATTTGGATATAGAAGAATAACCTCAGGAACTTTTAATAACAATTGATATGTGACACTTCGTACAAATCCTTTACCTAACCTATATATCTATTTTAATATTATTTACGCTGAAGACCTGTTTTGTAGTTTCCTTTACAGTGATTCCCAAAGTGGTTCAGGTGGACCCCCAGGGGTCCACGGGAGACTCGACGGGGGTCTACGTTGGCGGGAAAAGAAAATGGGGGTTCACAAGTTGTAAGCGGGGATCCACGAGAATTTATCTGGTTTCGATAGTAAAGGACAAAAATGTTGGCTTGGCTTTACCTATCAATGTAGGCAGATAATACACTACTCAAAAAAATTAAGGGAGCAAAAAAAATTCCAAATTTTTCGGTGATTTTTGACAGGCTGTATTTCGGTGAAAAATGGTCGTATTGAGACTTTAAAAAAATGCATTTTGTAGCTTTAAGATTCTAATTTTCAGATTTTTTGGCTAAAATTTTTTAGGAGCTACGGTTCTCATGCAATCCTAACAGATAGCGCGAAAAATATTTTGCTTTTTTTTGGTCCACGGGCTTGAAAAAATTTTTTTCAGTTAGGCCGGCATATGGATCCGATCAGATAGCCTGTTTATTTAGCATTTATTTCCTTGTTTTAAAACCTCCCTTAATTTTTTTGAGTAGTGTATTTTAAAAAGGTCAGCGACTGTTACTTGTAAAAACTTGCATATTCGATATACAGTACAACGCGCGTCGAGAATTGCAAAGCGCCGCCCGCACGCCCGCCCGCAACGCAACCCGTTCAGACGTGCAAAGGGACGAAATACGACTTGTGCTTTGCTTGGAATCTTGCATGAACTTGTTTGATTCTTCACCAATATAAATACGAATGCCAAGGACAAACGTTACTCATTTGTTTCCGGAATTTTGAAAAGAAAAGTGTGAGTGAATCGATGTCAGTGTTTGCCAGTGCCGGAAAAAGTAAGTACCTGCCTATTTGTTATTCATACTTTTATTTTATATTGTAATAATATTATATTTGTTATGTTTGCGTGTAGTAGGTACGTAATAAAAATTAAATACTGAACAGGGGCATTATTCGATACTTCTATAAAAGAACAGAAATCCGAGAAAGATTGAACTTTTAGTACTTTTTATTATAAAATTATTTATTTACCCGACTGTGGTGATTGATTCACTAAAGGAGAGATATATGATTGACCTGCATGTTTGTACATATTTCAGTGCCCTCGTAGTTGTTAATGCTAAATGACTAAAAATATTTTCATAAATTGTACGTGTCTTTATGTACCACTCGTAACGTACAACAAAGTAATAAATAAATCATTAAAATCGCGGAGTTTTGATGTCAAAATATTCTTTAAAAGTATTTTCTCTCGAATTTACAGAAATGTATCAAAATATAATTAATCAAAAAATATTTTATATTACATTAAAATAGGTTCAGCCGTTTTGTAAAAACCTCGATATGGGTCTTAGCAGTTTATTGCTTTTAATAATTAAAATCAGTTTTGCCGCCGGCATTTTGGTTTTTTCATTGCAATAATTAATTAATCCTATTTTATTCTGTTAAAATAGCCATATCCTGTTAAAGTCGCCTAATGATTACTAAAACAAACATTTTTTTCTTTACTGATACGAAACATGGCTGAATCTAAGAAGAAATGTCGACAGTACAGTGTTGATTATTTGAAATTTGGTTTTCTTCCATCAAAGGCAGACAAACGATTGCCCATATGCCTTTTATGCAACAAAGTTTTCAGCAATGACTCTATGAAACCATCGAAGCTCGAAGATCATCTAAGAAGGTGTCATCCTGATAAAATAGGTAAAGATTTAAAATATTTTCAAACTGAAGGAAAAATATGAAAAGAGACCCACTGTGCACAGTATGTTCACTTCAACGTCTCAAAGTAACGATGATGGCTTGCGGGCATCTTACAATGTCTCATTGCTTGTAGGGAAATCTGGAAAACCGCACACCATCGGAGAACAGTTAATTTTACCCGCTGTTGAAGAGGTTTTAAAAACTGTTCTGCACAAACCTTCATTTGAGGTTCTCAAAAGAATTCCTTTGAGTAACAACACTGTACAAAGACTTATTGATGAAATGAGCTCTGATATTGAAAGCTTCTTGTGTAATTATCTTCAAACAACTCATTTTTCTATTCAACTGGACGAGTCAACTTTACCTGGTAATGAAGCATTATTATTGGCATATGTTCGATTTGTTATGGACGAAGAAATCCATGAAGAGCTGCTATTCGCGAAAACTTTGGAGACGGACACTAAAGCCGAATCAGTATTTAATGTCCTGAGTGATTTTTTTAAGGAAAAATCGATTCCATTTACAAACATTATTTCGGTGGCAGCTGATGGAGCTCCTGCCATCTTCGGGCGATATCGTGGGTTTATAAGCCATCTTAAAAGAATTATACCAGGAGTAACTGCAATTCACTGTGTCATCCACCGACAACACCTGGTAGCGAAAAATTTGAGTGATAGATTGCACCAATCGCTTCAATTTGTGATTAAAGCAGTTAACAAAATAAAAAGCAATGCGTTGAATACCCGTTTATTTGCACAATTGTGCGACGAAAATGATGAAGACTTCCAACGATTGCTCTTACATACTGAAGTATGCTGGTTGTCGAAAGGTGCATGTTTAACAAGATTTTACTCACTTTTTGAATCAGTTTTAGAGTTTCTGGAAATAAAAGAAAACCTGATCAAATTGAAAGCAGACAGCTTTGTTCAAAAAATTTAATGACATTAACTTACAGTTACAAGGGGACAGCCTAAATTTAATAAAAACAAAGGGTGTAATTTCGGCTTTTCTTGGAAAATTGAAATTTATGAACCAAATATTAGTCGGCGCGTATTCTCCCAGTTTCCAAACTTGTCACAGGCAGAATGTCTTGATGAGGATATTTAGACATACGTTCAATATTTAAATGCCCTGCATGATGACTTCAAAAATAGATTTGAAGATATCCTGACGATGGAAATACTACCATGGATCATACATCCATTTGATGAAACGGAAGTGGCGAATGTGGTATTACAAGAGGAGCTACTCGAGCTTACTACCAATGAGGAGCTGAAGGTGAAATTTAAAAAAGGCTATCAAACATTTTGGCTGCAGGCAGAAATACCCGAAAAATATCCTGGGCTGTGGGAAATTGCAAGAAAACTTTTGATAGCGTTTCCCTCGTCATACCTTGTCGAAAAAAGTTTTAGTGTCGTTACAAATCTATTAACAAAAAAAAAGGAGCAGATTGAACATCACAGAACGGGGAGATTTGCGGTTATTCCTTACAAAACTGAAGCCAAATATTGATAATTTGCTGTGAATCCATCAAGTACATCCCTCCCATTAAAATTATGACTATTTTTTTTTAATTGTTGATTTGCATTGTTACGGTACGTTATTAATGTTTATTTTAATTCTATTAAGTCTGTAATCATATTATTTTAATAAATAGAACACAAGAAAATATATTATTTTTCTTTTTATTTTTACCACTCCGAATTTAGGGTTGGAACTCAGCTACGACGCAAATTTCCATCGTTAGATCTAATCTTCACATTTTTTGACGAGTTTTGGGAATATGGTAGAAATGTAGCAGCAGGGGGTCCACTGAAACCAGTAAAATTTTGAAAGTGGTCTACGAGAAAAAAAGTTTGGGAACCTCTGCTTTAAGATAACCTCATGTAGGTCTAAAAATCGAGCAATAAAAAATCTGATCTTTAAAATGTGTCTATTTATATAATAACCAACATTAATAAATTATTGATTCTATTTTCAATTTTAATGCATCACTCTAAATAAATAATTATCATATGAACATCATAAGAAGTCACATTTTATTGGAGGAATTCAAAATGCAACAATAAAAAATGTAAATTTATTTAACTAGTACTCCTTCTCCTTGTCTATATTTCTATTATGATTGAAAATATTGAAAAATAATATAATTTTCAGCTTAGCTAATTCCAAAATCTATTAAAATACCATAATATAAATAATTATCTTCAAAATTTGTTTACGTTCACAAAAACCAGGAAAAAATCCTATAATACTATTAAAACGCACAAAATTCCTACCTCTTTCAGTCACTTGAACTAAAGTGATATCACACAAGAACTATAAGCTCCTTCCCGACTTTAAATATTATATGTGCTCCAAATCTCAACTTGATATCTCATTTTATTCTGGAGTTTTCACGACAACAGTCTGACATATCGATAGATCGCCCGAAATTGAAAATTATGTTCCGTGATGTAGAAATATACAATAATCTCGGTTCCTTTCTACTAACCCCATTTGACATCTCGGTATTGTTAACTAGACGATACCTACAGTTTAATTTGAACTGAACCACACTCTTCACAAATGGTACTCTCTCAGTTTACTGTTTTACGGTCTTGTTCTTTTAATTCGGCTATAACCACGAACCTCGACGGAAGCTGTTAAACTTTTATTACCTCTATGAAGGTCTTCGTAGCATTGTAGCGAAGTATGTAAGGTAGCGATGGCGTTCGAACTTTCCAGCTCGACACGAGATCTCCAACTCATTCAAGAGAGCACTATCTACCCTGCTCGCCTTCCGATTGAACTAACGATGCGTCAACAACATGCTGCCAACAGTGTTTTCCTGTAGGAGTAGTTACCCAGTCCTCAAAGGCAACCGATAGGAACACCATTATCTTTTCAGGATCTGAGCAGCTCACCACCAACAGCCAACTGCCTTGTGTAATGTATTAAGTTGGAATAATAAATAAAGAGTTTTGTACACAATACGAAAGTTTACTAAAGCAATAAGTGTTTTCTGAAAAAATTATCACTTTATATAAAAAAAATGACTTTAGAACATATGCGACTGTAAGGATTAATAGTTTTTAAATAGTCGCGGCTATCCCACAAATATCACGCGACTGGTCCTCACCTTCCTCTCGGACCGCACATTCCATGTTCGTGTCGACCAAACTACCTCCGACGTCAAGCCCATACGAGCCGGAATTCCCTAAGGCTCTGTCCTCTCTCCCCACTTATATAACATTCCCAAGACGGATCAGATATCCTTACTCATGTACGCCGATGTCACCGCCACCACCAAGTCGACCAGGATCATCATCAGCCGTCTCCAACGACGCCTCAACGTCTGAACATTGGAGAATAAAGTTCAATCTAGCCAAGTCTCCAGCCATCATGTTCACCAAACCAACCAGTAGCATGCCAACAGGCTCTCCCTCAAAGGCACTAGACTCCCATGGCTCAACAGCATAAAGTACCTGGGGCCTCCACTACGACAAGCGGTTAGTATGGAAGAACCAGGGAGCCTCCTGCACCAAAAAAATCAACCAACTCCTCGGCAATTTATATCGCCTCCTAAACAAGACCAGTAAATTGTCAACGCGCAACAAATTGACAATTTACAAAATGATCATCAAAGCCGGCCTGACTTATTCCAGCCTGGAGTGGTGTCAGATGCACCCTTCAGACCGTCAAAAACAAGGCTCTCTGTATCATCGCTAAAGCTCCATGGTTCATTCGCAATAACTCAAAGTCCTGGATAACGCTACTCAGCACCCCAATCCTACAGTTAGGAACGTGTATGGCCCCCATTCTTTGCCAAAAGACGACCCCACTACCCCAGACTTTCGGACCCCCTATCGCAGGATTAGCTTAAGTTAGTCTTAAATTAATTTTAAGTTTTATACTCATCTTCAGTTCCAATATCTTAAGTTCTCCCAGCACATTTATATAATCCCTACCTAGGCTAAATGGATTAGGTCACTGACATTGTTTGCTTTTTGCATCCAATCTTGTCCTGCTAATCCTTTTATGTTGTCCGTCCATCTTGTCTGTGGTCCACCTCTGCATCTTTTGTGTTCTCTAGGCCTTCATTCGACTATAGGGAGTGTCCATCTGTTATCATTCAGTTTTGCGATAAGCCCCGCTCAGTTCCACCTTAATATACATATTCGTTGTACGACATCTGTCACTTTTGATCTTCTTCGTATCTCGATGTTAGGAATGCGAACTTGGAGTCCAATATTTAGCATTCTCTTCTCCATTGCTCTGTGGGTTACCTGGGGTCTATTTATTATACTTTTATTTAAAACCCACGTTTCAGTGCCATATGTTACCGGCAGTAAATACTGATCGAATACTCTGGTTTTTATTGTATTTGGGTTGTTCAATTTGAACGTAGATTGTAATCTTCCGAACTCAGACCAAGCTAACGAGACTCTTCTATCCAAGTCAGCCTTTAAATTGTTTTTTGATATTTCGATTTTTTTTCGTATATGAATGTTTGTACCTTTTCTATTCTTTCACCTTCTATTAATAGTTCCTGGCAGTTATTTCACTTTCGTTGTTCAAATATTTGGTTTTGGTGAAGTTTATTGTTAGACCTATTTCCCGAGAGACTTGTTATTTAATTCCATCAGCATTTCTTGTATAATTTTTTTTGTGTTGGCATCTGCGAACTTTTAGAGATTTAATCGTTCACCGTCCGTTAGTATTCCTTTATTTTCCCACTTTAACGATTTGAACATGTCTCTTAGAGTCAAAGTGAATAGCTTTGGGGATATCGAGTCGCCTTGTCTAATTCCTCTTTTAATTTTGATTTTATTTGTTTTTTTCTTCACGCAGTATTTGTGATGGGGCATTTTTTTATATGTATTCAAGAAGAGCTGTGTACCTTTCATCGACTCTGCTACTTAAGGCATTAAGGACTGCGTGGAGTGGTGTCAGATCTCTACGGATCAGATGCGTTTTCGTAGTCAACCATTGCTAACCACAAGGTGATCTTATATTCATTTGCTTTTTCCACTAGTAGTCTAATTGTTTGAAGAGTGCTGTATCCCCGTCTAAATCCCGCTTGTCCACGTGGTTAATAACTGTCTAATTTGTTCGATAATCTGTATGTTATGATTCTAGTGAGGATTTTGTATAATACCGATAACAGGCTGACGGGTCTGTAATTCTCCAATTTAAATTTGTTCCCCTTTTTAAATATAAGCACAATCAAGGCGTTTACCCAAGGTGTTGGTATTTTACTTTCTATGAGGCACCTGTTAAATAGAGCTTGAAGAGATTGTATTATCGATGTCCCTCCAGACTTCATCATTTTTATGGTTATCTGATCGTCTCCTGGTTCCTTGTTGTTGTGCATTTGTTGTAGGGCTTTCATTATTTCATCCGTTGTTACATCGGAATTTCTTCAGATCCCACATTTCTTACTATCACTTTATTTCCTTCTTCTTTTCCGGGCGGTGGCGGTATTTTCATGTCATATAGTGTTTGATAATATTTCTCTGTAGCTTTCTTTATCTCTTTGATTTGTTTGATCTCTTGGCTATCGTTATTTATAAGTTTTATTATTTGATGTCTCCCGCATTCATTTGTTTGTTTAGGTGTTTCAAACTTTTTTCCTCATTCAGAGTTTCTTCTATTTTCAAGTTTCTATATTCTCTGATCTTTTTCTTTATTTTTTTTTGTCTATTTATGCCAATTCTGATCTGCAATTTGTAGGATCATTTTTTTAATAATCGTCTCTGTTTCGTAGGATTTTGTGTCCCTTTACTTACGAGGCTGGTTTGAAAAGTCCGTGCAAAGTCCGAGAGATGGCACCACCGGCGCGTATCGAGGTCATGTTTAGTTAGTAGCATCTCTTGAATGAACGCACACCAAGTTTCAGCCATATTGGTCTATTTCTTTGTGTTTGGCATTCGTGTGAATCAAGGAAGTCGAGTGATTTTCAAGAAATGGACGAAAAAGAATTTCGTGTGGTGACTTTGGACTTTATGAAAGGCAAAACGCCTCAGGAGACTAAAGAGAAGCTTGATAAACATTATGGTGACTCTGCACCTTCGATTAGAACAGTTTATAAGTGGTTTCAAAATTTTCGGAATGGCCATATGGGCACAAGTGACGCTGAACGTTCTGGATGGCCTGTGGAGGTTACGACTCCAGAAATCATTGATCAAATCCATTATATGGTGATGGATGACAGAAGAGTTAAGGTGCGTGAGATTGCTAGTGCTGTGGGCATCTCGACTGAACGGGTACATAATATTTTGCATAAACATTTGGACATGAGAAAGCTATCCGCAAGATGGGTGCCGCGATTGCTCACGCTTGACCAAAAACGGAATCGTGTGAAGTGTTGCAAGGATGGTTTGCAGCTGTTCCAGAAGAATCCGGAGGACTTTAAGCGTCGTTTCGTCACTGTGGATGAAACATGGATACATTACTATACTCCTGAGACCAAACAACAATCTAAACAATGGGTTACCAAGGGGGAATCTGCACCAAAAAAGGCGAAGACCGTTCCTTCGGCCGGAAAGGTTATGGCGACTGTCTTTTGAGATTCGCAAGGGATAATCCTCATCGACTATCTGGAAAAGGGTAAAACTATTACAGGTGAATATTATTCATCGTTACTGGACCGTTTGAAAACCGAGCTGCAAGAAAAAGGCCCGCGAGTGGCCCACAAGAAAGTCCTTTTCCATCACGACAACGCACCAGCAGACACCTCAGCAGTTGTGGTCGCAAAATTAATAGAAATAGGATTCCAACTCGTTTCACATCCCCCTATTCTCCAGACTTGGCTCCCTCGGACTACTATTTGTTCCCCAATTTGAAGAAATGGCTGGCGGGACAAAGATTTTATTCAAACGAAGAGGTGATTGCAGACACTAATGGATATCTTGCAGACTTGGACAAATCCTATTATTCGGAAGGGATCAACAAACTAGAACATCGTTGGACGAAGTGTATAAGCCTAAAAGGAGACTATGTCGAAAAATAAAAAAGGTTTACCCCAAACACATAAGTAGTTTTTATTTTTGCACGGACTTTTCAAACCAGCCTCGTATATACATATATATTTTAGCTTCAGTTTTTTTCCCCTGGTTTTAATAAATAAATTTCTTTGATCAGGTAACGATGAGAATCAACATTCTCATCAACCACTATTGTTTTATTATTAGGATGATAGTGTTCCAAAGCAGTTTTTATAATAAGTATATCAGCATCATCTTGGGCTTGTTTGGCAGCTTCCAATTTTTCTTTTAATAGAAAGACTGTGTTTGTGTTTCTTATCTTGTCTCATAGGGACAATCATGGATGCATCAAACAAAACATCAGTAGATCCAGGAAATCGTGACTGTCGACGACGTTGCTCTATTGATTTTATATTTGATTTAGTATTATCGTAACTGTCAAATACCACTGTTATATTTGTTCCAAAATATGTTTTTATATAATGAATATATTGACCGTATTATCAAAAGCATCATCTTTGTCTACACCACATGGTGTAAAAAAACCCACCATCAACACTATATGTGTCTGTTACAGTGTTAAATTCAGCGATGACAGGGTTGAAACAATCATAAACGGTTGATTTAGCTGTTCCTATGTCATCGAAAAGAGCCAATGGACATCGAAACAGTTCATGTTGGAGAAAGTGTTCGAGTTATTCTTCAAATTTTTTTGTTACACTAATACGTTGGAAGTGTAATGTTGGATCAAAAACGACTTTAGTATCGTGAACTTTAAGACAGCTAGTCGTAGTTAGAAGAGGAAGAACTTTGTCTGAACGTTTTAACTTGATCTTATCAAACTTTTCTTCATCATTTTTTTGTATCGAAGTTAGACCAACTTCATAAGCTCATAAGCATTGGAGTAATTAATTTTCTCATCTCGAAACCAGTAGCTGTAGACGTATCTAGTTTAGTATGAGAATCTCGCGCATCAGCATGCTGATTTGTTGTATCAAATGAAATATTATAAAGTTTTTCAATCTCGTCACATATAGTATTAGTCGCATGCATTTTCAATATCTATGTGTTGAGTACACTATCTTGAGTGCTTCTTCCTCTTGATAAACCTCCTTATGTTTTAATGGCCTTGATCATACACTGCTCAATAGTTATATCAGGCAAAATGCCACTACTGTATTTATTAGTACGGCGAATGGTGAAGAAGCCGTTTGTAAGTTTCTTGAAAGCACACAAAATATTTTAAATATAATTTTTCTATACTTTAAAATCATATGTAGTACTATAGTGGTGTGCCTAATTTGTGTTCAGACATAAATCAGTCTATATCTTTGAAACGGTCAGATACATAAAAAAAGTCTAAGAATCTCTTTTATGTAGAATTTTATAAGCTACAAATTTTCTAATAACTATTTTTCTCGAAAAAATTGATAATTTTTGAGATATTTCCAAAAAACCAAAAGACGACCCCTTTCTTCTTCTTAAGGTGCCGTGGTGCAGATTCCTGCGTAGGCGTCTATTTCAAACTTCTCTCATTAGGTGAGTCTGTTTAAAGCCGCATTTTGGAGAGACCGAAAATCACTTATTCCTCTCTAGTGACCAATATTGCGCAGCCATGATAGTCTTTTTCGTCCCATTCCCCTTTTGCCTTGAATTTTACCCTGCAGTATCAGGCCTTGAAAGCTATAATGTTCCCCGCGAATAATATGACCTAAATATGAAATCTTTCTCTTTTTTATGTTTTTGAATAATTCGCGATCTTCTAGGTTGGCTCTCTCGGTCACCTCTTCATTCCTCACTCTATCAACCCAAGATACTCTCAGCGTTTTTCTGAGTATCCACATTTCAAATGCCTCCAGTTTGTTAATAGATACTTTCAATGTCCATGTTTCAATACCGTACAGCAAAACGGATCAAACATAGCACTTAACCATCCGGTACCTGAGTTGTAGGTTAAGGTTTTTATTACAAAGGAATTTGCGTAACTTGACGAAAGTTGATCTTGTCTGCTCAACTCTGGCTTTAATTTCCATGTCCGGATCCCATTTGTCATTCACAAGGCATCCCAGGTATTTGAACTTGTTAACCTGTTCTATATTCTCGCCATTTATATGAATTCGATTGTCTTGATTTGGATTTCTACTGATGATCATGAATTTTGTTTTGTTTATGTTGATGTTTAATCCAATATTTTCTCCTTCTTTGTGTATAGCCTTCAATAATGCTTGAAGAGCATCTGCGCTATCTGTCAGAATGGCAGCGTCACATGTATATCTGATGTTGTTTATTGGAACACCGTTTACTTTGATACCCAAATCATTCTCCGACACTGCCTCAACGAAGGCTCTTTCGAGATATAAATTAAACAACATTGGTGACAAAACACAACCCTGTCTAACTCCCTTTCTTATTTCAAAATCTTTCGTTGTATAGCCCTAGTTCTTATAGATATTTCATGAGGAGGTCATGTTTAACGTTGTCGAATGCCTTCTCATAGTCTGTGAACACATCCTGTCTCTGATCCAGACAATTCTGAACCAGCAAACCCCCTTTAAATCCGAACTGACTATCTCCACTAACTTCTTCGCATTTTTTGCATAGTCTCGTATAAATGATGCGCAAGAAGAGTTTGAGAAAATGGCTCATGAGACTAATTCAGCGATAGTCCTTACATTGTTTAGAGCTGGCTATGTTTGGCAGGATAATAAATGTAGAACGCAGCCAATCCTTCGGTATTTTTCCAGTATCATAAATACTGTTAAAGAGTGTTACAAGCTTTGTTAAATTATCATTACTGAGTTTACAGAATGTTTCTTAGAACATGTTGTCTGCACCAGGGGCTTTATCATCTTTCATTAGTGAAATAGCATGAACCACCTCACTCTTCAATATTTCAGGGCCGGACGAATTGTCCGTTAAGAGATTTGGTGAACATGATCTATTACAAATTTATGTAAATTTTTCATGTATTAAGTTGTTCTTCTGGGCCCAAGATTGTTTCATTCACCTCATTTCTGATATGATAGCAGGGATTCTTTTTATATGTTCCAGCTATTTCTTTTATTTTCTTATGAAGGTGGAAGGTGTGACCAAGACGCTGCAAGTTTTTGGCCTCGATACATCTTTCGTTTTTAATGTTGACTGTTGAAGATAAGTGTTGTTCGCAATTTCAAATGACTCCTTAACTTTGATCTAGTCCTGTTCAATATCATTAGAGATAGATAGTTGTTCATTTAAACAGTTTGTGTGTTTCATATTTATGTCAGTTTTATTAAGTAGTTTAGTGTTATTGTCTTTCTTTCTTGTCTTAGTCTTTGCCAAACGCCTCCGTATGTTGGCTTCAAGCAAGATATGGCCAGATTCAATATCGGCTCCTAGTAGTGTGGTCACCTTTGTTATGGCGTTTCTGAATTTTTTATTGATCATGATAAAGTCAATTTGATTGAAGGGTACTTTTCAGGATATATTTTTTTAGAAGTTTGGCCTTTTTTTGTGACGTATTTGACGGGACTATAAATGAAAGAAAATATATTTTAGAACTGGTTGATCAAAATTAAGATAGTAAGGGTGTATTATGATCCAGAACGTTATAATCTAATAGAAAGCCGGTTATAATTAAAATCAGAAACATAAAAATGGGTACAAAAATTTGTTATAATCTATAATTTATTATATTATTATGATAATTATTATGATTTCACAAATTTCTGCATTTTTTTACTATGCTTATTAATGTGTCTGTATAAGTACACTCCAATTTTTTTTTTACAGGGTGTAACTTTCAACTACCAGTTAATGCGAGTCGGGTGATAACGTCAAAAAATGTGGTCTATGTTGCGGTTTCAAAAATCGCTCGCATCTCCCTGGACGTGTGCTGCTTCTACGTAGGATACTGTCATATAAATGTTTTGTTTTTATTTTTTCGTTCGTGCTGCGTTGCCATATCACAGTACACAGCGTTATTAACCTAAACATTTGATATATGTACATGTTCAAATTTGATTTTATCAGTAAATGTTGTTAAATCAAAACCATTATTGTATCAAAAAGAGCTTTAAAACATTTTAAAATGAATGTATATATATATATATATATATATATATATATATATATATATATATATATATATATATATATATATTGGAATAATTCAAACAATAATATTTTATGAGACATGCAAATTGAATATTTTCTGTAAGGAAAAACTTATAGTTTGTAAAAAAATCTGCTTTTAAATAAAAAAAGTAAGAAAAATAGCTTATTCGTAACACCCTTTTGAAGCCATGTGTAATGACTCTTCTTTATATTTATTCCTACATTTTTTCTTTTTTTTTTCTGGCACAATTTTTGAGCTAACCTTATATTTTGCCCACGTTGAAATAGAAATATAAAAGTCCTTTTTGCCAAAATTTGACAAGGAATCTAAAAAACATTAACTGCATGCTCATATAAATTTACAAATTATAACTGTACCGGTATCGTTAAATGGCAAATAAAATAACCGTATATTGATTTGAATCGTAAAAATAGAATATGTGGGTTTGAAATAGATATAAAATATTAATAATATGCTCCACAAGTAGTATAAACTAACCAAAAAGTGTTTTAAATTAGATTTATTAAAGGGCATACAGCAGTCTTTAACTTAAAAAAAAACGTGAAAGAAATTCTATATTGGGCCATAGTAATTAAATAGAATTTAACTCTATAAAAACCCGGGCGGCAGTTTTTCTGAAAATGTTAACGTCATATAATCCGACATAGTTATATGGGAATACTCCAACATCATTCCTCAGCTTGCTGGATGTTAACTTGGAAGTAGATATGTCTTGGCGTGATTATGTTGCATGAATAATAAAGAGGAATATTTTTAGTGTTCCGTACGGAACACTTGTGGGATCACTTCGGTGTCCGTCTGTCTGTCCGTTCGTCACAGCTGATTTTCTCCGAAACTATTTGATATAGAAAGTTAAAATTTGGCACAAATATAGAAATTGATGGTCCAATCAGAGCCGTGCAGTTTTGAAAGTTAAATTTTGACTTAGGGGGTTCATTTTGTGGGGTGATATCGGAAGTGAAAAAAAAAATTACCAGATCAACTAGTGGGATGTGAAATGAAAGCTTGTGAAAATACATGTTCAAAAACATACATGATGTAATACTTGCTTACACTTTTCTTTGTATTATTTTTAAAAGAATGGCCAAAGACCCCTGTCCACCGGCCCTATCCCAAAAAGTTGACTAAGCTAAGCGTATAGGATGTCTCTGAAAATTTCTTGTGATTCCTCAGAAAGTATTCTCTATGAGTAGTGCTTGACGGGTTTCTTTCTAATACCTTCACTATCATCGTCGGCATGCCACAAGGTTCCATGCTCTCCTATTCTCTTTCCTCTATACATTAACGATATATCCAAAGGAATCTATTCTACAGCTTTGCCGGTTATAGTATACTTGTTACTTCATTTATCTTGAACATGAGCTACCTATCTATCTGCAGACAGCAAGAAGGTATTTAGTTTTATAAAGATTTGGAAGGAATCTTGGTATGGCAGTGACCCAGTAGAATTTAACGCTATAAAAACCAAAGCGTTTGTTTTTTCTAAAAAAGTAAACATTGCAGAACTCTTACCTCTGGTATCGTCATTCAGCTTGCTGGGAGTTAACGTGGAAGGAAATATCTTCATATTGCATACGTAGCAAAGAGAGCTTCTCAAAAGCTCAGAATATTATTTCTTATCAGAAAACTTTATACCATACAGCCCCTTTTAAGAAGAAGTTATTTTTCTATATCCATAGAGGTGATGAGGGCATATTCCTTTCCTAGTCTTCCTTGGCTACACCAAAAGTTGCGAGTATCCTCTTACTTTACTTAAAAATAAAGACCATTTCAAGATAGTACACCCTTTGATTACATGAAAACTATCCCAAAGTACTATGCATTAGATTTATTGGAGTGTATTGGTTGCACTGAAAAATTGTTTGTGTTTTACTCGCATTTAATTTGAGCTTATTCAATGAAAAATACTCCTTGAACCAGATTCACTTGCAAAACAAATTAGCCTTAGTTCTCTCTACCATTCAATGAATGAGCAACAAATAAGTTAATCTCTAACCCCTAAATATAATTAATATAAATCCATCAAAATTATAATTAATAATACTACCAATGGCACTCCAAATTTGTTTTCAATATTTGTCGAAGTACGTCCAACCACTAATTTAATTTAATTAAATTTTTGATGGAGAATTTTTAGCTTTATTTTTAATTCCATAGCACACTTATTCCTTTAATAATACACAATTTTCGGTCAATACTCTCGAATGTTCTTTTCAAATCTAGAAAAACTGCTATCACATACTAATTTTTCAATCACTTCGATTTTCCCGTTTACTAAATGTAAGTTGAATTGCAGTTTCACACGAACGTCCTGACAAAATGCGATCTGATTGGTAAGCAAAAACTTATTAGAATTATAATACTCAATTCTTCATAGATTCCTAAACCTTTTTTTTGTATAAATTAAATATATTATTGTTCTAAAGATAAGGTTCTTTACAATTGTGAGTTTTAAGGTATTATAAGCAACATTGTAATGTTTGAGAGAAAAAAATGATCAGTTTCAACTGATATAGATATGGATTGGACTTACTCAAGTTGACTTTTTATCACGAATAAAAGTTCATCAGTCATTCATACGGAACGATGATACTATTTACTATTTCTGTAACACTATCAATAAAATATTCATTAAATATACAGGGAGCCTGGTTTAGATTTAATGCAATTATTTGTGTATCTCATACCAAAATTAATATTAGAAAAATATATTTTTAAATTTTTTTATATTATTTTTTCTGTCAATATTATTTTCAAAATATTCATTTTTGTTTTTTTTAACAGATTAATAACAATATTGTTTTTACTTTAAAATCATTCCATATTATTTTTTAAAGTAATTCTGACTGAATTATAACACCACCATGCTTATTTGTCCCCGTTTTCGCCTCTCTATCATACCAAGGAATATACCAATTTTTATTATGAGCAATACAGACGCTATGAAAGTGAGCTGAAGAGTCCCAGAGAATTAGATTATACTGGAAAACGAACTGAAGCAGGCAATAGTAAATGGGCTATCTTAGGTGTGTTAAAAAAATAATAGCAATTGGACTGTGTGAACTCATCGAGAAGAGTAATAAAAATCTTGCTGCTGCTACCGCTCGAAACTAACTCGCAACAGTATCGAGCAGCAGCAGCAGCAATAGCATTTGAAAATGCCAAATGAAATTTTGGCGAAATGTCGTGCAAATTTATTGTTAGACGAACGGATTGAAACCCGGAATTTTAATGTATTACATGCCACCATCCGTAAAAACCTCTATTGTAACGTATATATATATATATATATATATATATATATATATATATATATATATATATATATATATATATATATATATATATATACATAGTTACGTATATAAATTTAAAATAATTTTTTACTCCACAAAATAATATTTTTAGTTACCACATCCATTTTAGAAGTTGCAACAATCGAAAGTTATAAAATTTTAACTATTATATTATACTTTAATGGATAAAATACCCCATATGTATATCACTTCACATCCACTGAACGATCTTTTTAACCATTTGCTGCAACACTAAGTTGACAGGTTTATTAATACTTGCGGATTACCATTACTAAGCAGTTAAATTAATATTTGTAATTTTGCATATTTCCCTCAGGTATTTGATATTCATAACAATACGTCATCGTCATAAATACATAATTTGTAATTGTGATTAAATAAAAGTTATATTATATTACATTGTATATATATATATATATATATATATATATATATATATATATATATATATATATATATATATATATATATATATATATATACATATATATATATATATATATATATATATATATATATATATATATATATATATATATATATATATATATATATATGTAGGAACGCAGTCAAGCTCGTATGAAAGTATATGGAACAACTTTAAGAAAAAAAAAAAGAAAATCGTCAAGACGGAGTTACTTTTAGTGGAGAAACGGCAATCGGCAAATAGGGAGGCATCAAACGAAATTCCATGATGAAAAAGACCGTGTTGCACTGGAACTCTAAAAGTTTAGACCCCTCTCAACACAGTAAACTAAATGTCGATAACGGGGAGGGGGAGATTTTTCATAACAAAAAACCTTTACTTACAATGGAACTATAATAACTTAGCACACAATTTAAAAGTCGACCGTGCGATGAACATTTATCACAATAAAAAACCCTAAAAAAAGAGTCGTTTCTAAGGTTCTATTGCTACATCCTTTTCTTGACTCTCCTTGGGCTATACTACAGATTTGTGGGTGTACATCAAATGTACAGCAATTTCCTCGGAATGTAGAATGAAAATAGTTGAAAAATAGTTAAATTTGTTACATATATTTCAAAAATCGGTAAAGTGAACTCTTTCACGCTCAAAAATAACTCAATTTTTTAAATGGTAGTACTTTATAGAAAGATATTAATCACAAAAAAAGAGTTGAGCAGGAAGGAGAATTCAGATATATTTACAACTGAAGTCTGAACTTTTCCTCTACATATTATTTCTGTTAAAATTTAAAATAATATAAATAATATATTTTTCAGATCCCTTTAATCCAAGAACCCTGAAATGGACTTAAATCATAATGTATTTGAGGCAGCTCCTCTAAGATGCTAGATTGAGCTAATCTTCATGATCTATTTTGAGAGAAAAGCAATGGAGACTAAAACAGACACAACATAAATGACAAGAACAGGAAGCATTAAACGACAGTCAATTGAGCGTAACAAACTACGACTAATCAGAACCACAAGAACCTCCGGCGCAAATACAAATCACCAGGCAACTGCAAAAGTCTTCAATAGACTGCATGAGGATACAAAGCAGGTTCCAATTAGAAGAGGAGTGAGACAGAGGAGCATTTAACAAGTGCTGGAACATCTTTTTACGAGCTTTCAGTGGCAAAACATAGACATAAATGTGAACTGAAGGAACCTGAACCACCCGAGTTACGTAGATGATATTGTTCTAATATCCGACTTGTAGTGCTGAGTGACTTAAATTAAAAAGCAGAACAAATTGACCTAAAAATAAATGTAACGAAGACCAAAACTATGATGCCGACGGAACAACAAGAAATTCAAATAGAAAATAAAACCATCGACATGTCACAGAATATATATACTCGTATTTGCATTTCGCCTTGACCGAGATGGACACCAGGCCGAGATAAAGAGAAGAATTTTTTTTTTTTTTTATGGGTCTAGCACACGTGCTACAGGGAAGTCCCTAAAGCGCTACAGGAGCGACACGCGCGCGGAGAAAGCGATTCACGTTGTTCTTAAATCACTGTAAATTGTACTCGGTGGGAAGCACAGTCCTGGGCAAATCATTCCAAATGGATGATGTTCTCCATATAAATGACTGCTTGAAAAGCGTTGTACGAGGAGTAACAAGCTGAACCTCATACGAATGTGAAGTATTAGCGTGACGTGTACTTCTAACATGCACCGCTCTGGGAGGAATTAAACGGGCCACATCCTTCGAACACTTTCCATGAAAATACTTGTAGAATAGGCTCAAGTCGCCAACCGTTCTTCGATGTTCCAGCGAATCAAGGCCACCTGTCAGTTCCGGGTCTCCAATCAGACGAACAGCTCTTCTCTGAATAGAATCCAACAAATGCAGTGTATGTTTGGGAGCGGAGCCCCAAACATGGGAGCAGTATTCCATAGTTGGTCGAATTTGAGCTTTGTAAAGAATTAATAGTTGTTGTGAAGTGTAAAGCTTTCTGGTTCGAAATAATATTCCCAACTTCTGAGAAGCTCTTCTTGCTATGCCTGCAACATGTTCATGCCAGGACATATTTGCTCCCAAATTAACGCCCAACAAATTGAGTGACGATGTTAGAGGAATGGAGTGCCCCGACATAACTATGTCGGGTTCAGCAACGTTAACCCTTCTAGAAAAAACTGCCGCCTGGGTTTTTGTAGCCTTAAATTCCACCTGGTTACTGTCACCCCAAGATAGAATTTCTTCCAGGTCTTTGTTAAGTTGAATGACCTCCTGCTGTCTGCGGATATTCGTCTGAGTAGCCGATGTTCGAGCGTTCAAAGTGAATGAAGAGATAAGCGTACTGTCATCTGCAAAGCTGTAGATTGGATTCTCGGTCTTTTCCAGCAGATCGTTAATATAAATGAGAAAGAGAGTAGGAGACAGTATGGAGCCTTGGGGTACACCGGCGTTGATAGTGAAGGTGTTAGAAAGAAATCCGTCGACTGCCACTCGTAAAGAACGCTCTCTGAGGAAACATGAGAGCCACAAACAGAACTTTTCCGACATACCATAAGAACGTAGCTTAGCCAACAGCCCATCGTGCCAAACACGGTCGAATGCCTTGCATATGTCAAGAGCAACGGCTCGAGATTTTCCAAAGTGTTCAATTGCGTTGTTCCAAACATGTGTTACATAAGTCAGGAGATCTCCTGTTGATCTATTTTTACGAAAGCCATATTGGTGATCGCTAATAATGTTGAATCCTTCAAGATATTTTAGAAGATGCTGATTGATAGCCCTTTCCATGACTTTCGATATTATTGAAAGCAGTGCGATTGGTCGGTAGCTATTTGGCAAGGTCTTCTTGCCTTTTTTAGGTATTGGCTGAACTGTGGCACATTTCCAGCAGGAAGGAAATATTCCCTTTCTGTAAGATAGGTTGAAAAGTCTACAGAAAACCGGTGTTAGTTCCCTCGCGCAGTTCTTGAGAACTATGGCAGGTATTCCGTCAGCGCCAGAAGCCTTTTTGGTGTCTAGCTTCATCAAAATACGTTTTATGATACGCTGCCTGAAGACAATATCGGGCATCCTTGACTGCACTATGGGAATATTAGGTGGTGTTTTTCCTTGGAAATCGACAGTAGAATGTGAAGCAAAGAGTTCAGCCAACAAGTTCGCTTTCTCAACAGGTGTCGTTGCAATAGAATTATCTGGCTGTGTGAGTGGTGGTATGGTGGATTTGGTGAAATTTTTACTAACTGCCTTAGCGATCGACCAAAAGGACCTGGAATTGTTGAGACAAGCGAGAAGTCTGTTTCTAATCCGTTGATTGTGTGCCTCCTTGGCTTCGTCGATAATTTCTTTGCTCCTGTTCCTGGCACGAACAAAGGTGTTACGATTTATGGTGTTAGGATTTTCGCGCCACTGTCGGTATGCAAGATGTTTAGAAGCAACAGCTTCTTTGCATTTTCGGTCAAACCAAGGCTTGCCGTTGGAAGGGCATTTCTTCGAAAAAGGTATGTAAGCCTCCATGCCGGCCAAAATAACATCGGAAACCTCCTTGGCGCAGTCAGATGGGTCATCGGATCGAAAACAAACGTCCAACCAAGGGAAAATTCGAAAATATTTCATGAGATCTTCCCATTTAGCAGATTTGTAGTGCCAAACTCGATGTCGATAATAGTTTATGCTCGGAAGAACCTAATAGCGGATTTACGCTGACCGTGTAAATCTCCGGATTGGTGGTTAAAAACAGATCAAGAAGGCTGGCGAACTTCCCGTCTTCATGAGGGATCCGTGTTGGTTCGTCAATAAGCTGTGTTAAGCCACAACTGATTGAAAATGATTCGGCTTCACGACCTTGTTCATCGGTAGTATTTGAATATTTAAGCCAGTTGATGTTGTGGACATTAAAGTCGCCCAGGATAGCAATTTCGGCATTTGGATAATTAATTTGTAAATGATCGATGGTGTCTGCAAGAGAAGCGAAAAGTGCTCTAAAGTTAGTATCGCTTGGTGGTCGATACAGGATACAGATGAACCTTGTGGTTGGTTGAGTCGTTATTTTTAACCACATAACATCAAAGTTTGGGGGCTCCAGAGCCTCTTCTCGTTGGCAAGAGAGGTCGCTTCTGACAAAAAGACAGATTCCAAAGTTACGCCTAAATCGGGAATAGAAGTCGTACCCAGGATAAAGATAGTTAACTGTGCTGGTCGATGAACTGACCTTGGTTTCACAGAGAGCGAGTACATGAGGTTTATTTGATTGCAGGTGTTGGTGCGCTGAATTTATGTTTGAGTTTAAACCTCGTATGTTGCAAAAAATCCATTTTAAAATTCTGATCTCTGCATGTCGAAAGAGAAGAATTAAAATAGGATAACCTGCCTTTGGAAGACTCAGCTTTATACTGAGATCAAAAAGCGTTACCCAACACTAAAAAGGTAAAGGTGTTCAATGTGTTTTACCGGGCTTAACATACGGTGCAGAAAACTGGAGTTTTACTAAAACCCAATTACAATGGCTAACAATCACCCAAGGATCCACGGAGAGATGCTCGGTTACACACTAATGGACAGGAGCAAAACGTATGGATCCGCCTAAGAACGAAGGTCATAGATGTGCTGTAGAGAGCAGCAAATCTCAGGTGGAGGTGGGCAGGGCATATGGCCAGGGCACGCGATGGCAGATGAATAACAGATTTGTTGCAGTGGAGACCTTGCTCCTTCAAGCGAGGCAGAGGTAGATCACCTAATAGATGACCTAATGAGATTAAGATGATTGCCGGACTATTGTGATGAGGGAGGAGCAAAATCGAGAACGTTGGAAGTTTATAAGGGGGAAGTGGACTGAAAACGGCTGAGAAGAAGATATTATTTTTTAAATATATTTCGCTGGGGTAGGTTATATCTGCTTGGTCGATTCTTTCACACATATCATCTCCGTTAATTCAGGCTGATGTTTATGAAGCTCGGTTTTAAGAATTTTTGTTCCTGAAAAGTTGCACTTACAGTTGAAACTTTGTTAATGTTATTTTTTTGAAAAGTTCTATTTCTGTAATCATATTAATGATGATTTAATATCATTTGTAGATGTTGACTAGTTTGAAAGAAGAAAATGCTTACTGTATGCTAATGTATATGTATAATATTGCAGATATTGCAATTGCAAGTTTTATTATTAGAGATAAGGTTAACTGGCGTATTAATAGTTTATTACAGCCATAAAAGAGAAAAAGGCAAGCCACCCATTTATTAAATTAAGGTTACTATGAATTATTAAGGGCAGGGTGCAGAACGGTTACTCCGAGAATCAAATTTTTTAGGGAATAGAACGACTGGAAGCTATGAAGGTTTGGATCAAATAAGAAGTTAGGCTACTCAAATATATGTATGTAATGAATGAGCGGAAAGAGGCACGAATTAAGTATTTACATTCAACTAGTTTTTACAAGATTGTAATTTAATGCAATTTTCAAGTGTAATGCAGGCTGTAACTCATATTTATATTAATGTTATTAGAGTGGTGGCCGAAGCAAGAACTTTAATTTATTGTATATTGTTGATAGGTTCTGTAGAATGTTGCTTATCAGCTATAAACATTTGTACAATTTTTTTCTTGTTGACTCATATTTAACGTTCAATAATTCTAATATATATTGTTCTTCCAGTTTCTTTAGCAGGAATAATGCTATGGTGTGTATGGCAATGAAATAATTTCGACGCTTCAAATTTATATGAGAACTTTCGGTTACGACAAACGTTATCGATAGACAGAATTAATAGAAAGAGATAACTTGTAATAATGTCTCTACTTAACACTAAATTAATTTGCCGTCCAAGCGATGCTGCAAAGTTGCATGTTTTGATTTCTTTCGCCTATGGATAAGGTTAACCTTCTGTATTCATGGTTTATTAAAGCCACAGCAGCAAAATAGGTCAGCCATCCATATTCGGGTGAACTTGAAATATTAAAGGCCAGAATACATGACTTTTTAATGAAAGGTTTTTGTAAGCATATATTTTATATTGAGTATATATTCGTCTATGCACAGACCTACATCAGGAATTGGATCTTTCGGTGATCCAATGCTTTGTTCTTACAAGGGCTGAAAATCGAGAGAACGTTAAAGCATCTAGGCATTTTAACTTTGCTTTAGTTACACGATGTCTTTCAAAAATCTATATCATATGAAAAAAAAATTAAATATGCGTTTTAGTGGAAATTAAATTTTAACACTAGCGTGACTTTTGTTACTTGTCAAAATTTATTTAAAAAAAAAAGGAATGTTAAAAGTGCGAGTTTATTTCTTAAAATTTTGGAAAGTTTCATGCTCCTTTATTAATTTTATTAGTATATTATAAGTATGTAGAATTTAGCTTAACTTAAATTTCTAATTTTTACCACTTGTTAACGTTAGGGAAATTTTAAAAAAAATCTTTTGATCTTAAAAAAACTACTTTTCAGCAGTAACTTTATTACATTTATACTTTTTAAACCTACATCTTGTTTATAATGCGGGGGCTATTCAGAAAGTAACCTCCATTTGTGCGTAGTTAAGGGATTAGTGGAGGGGCGCAGCCATCACTGTGCTGTCAGGTGTAGTAATTCAGTAGGCATACAGCAGTGCTAGAAAGAAGGTTATACTGCTGTTTGTTTGAATGTTGTAGTCGTTGAAAATGAGCGCTGCAATAGAAACTCCACAGACATTCATCGTGAACTGTGTACTGTATACTGCCCAAACGTTATGAATGGAGGTGTTGTTTGTTAGTAGGTTCGTTTGTTTAAAAGTTGAACAACAAGCATTCAGTGGCAGGCTCTTTACAGTCATTGATTAGCTTATTCAGAAAGTTGAAGAAAAGGTCCGCGAATACCGGCGGATTACTATCTCAGAACTTTTTGAGCAATTTTCGAAAATTTCCCGGACAGTTTTGTACGAGGTTGACTCAGAAAAGTTAGGCTACCAAAAGTTCTTTCCAAAAACCCCAAAACACAACGAATGGCTTTGGCCATAGACTTTCTTTCCTGGTTTCATGCAGGAGGAGAATGTAAAGACTAACACAAAACAACAGTGTATTGTTTGGAGTTACACCGGCTCGCCGAACAAACCAAAGAAAACCCGGCAAATATTGCCAGCCAGCCTTCTCGAGTTGTGAAACTTTAAAAACTACGAAAAACCATCCAGAACAAACGCCGTGGACTGCTGACTTCGGATGATCATTGCGGGACCTCACACCCTGTTGCAGATACAAGATTTGTTGCATCAATTCAAATGGAGCATGCTTGGACATCCACCTTAGAGCTCAGTTTTGGCTCCTAGTGATTTTCATCTGTTCGTGCACATGAAGAAATGGCATGGTTTCAAGCGTTGGCAATGGACAACTATAAGACTGGCTGTGATCTCTGGTGCCAGAATGTTATGAAGAAGGGATTTCAAAATTGATCAAACGATATGACAAATGCCTAAATTTAAGTGGTGCCTCTATTAAGAAATAGTGTGAGCTTTAAACTGTATATAATAAAATTTCTATATATAACATTTAACCTGAAAAGTTTTTGGTCTGACACACAAGGGCGTCATCTAGCCCTTTTAAAAAAAAATCTTATGATTTTTGGGAAGTGTCAACCTTCAAACGATACGTGTCAAAATTTCATGATATTTCGACTATTACTTTACAAGTTACAGTGGTTTTAGTGACGCTACTTTTGATATTTTCAAAACAATGGAAAATATCGAATATCGTGTATTGATTAAATACTGTTTTTTTTTTTGATGGGAAAAATACCGTTCAAGCAAAGAAATGGCTTAATAAGTGTTACGGGGACTCTGCCCCTGAAAAATCACTCAGCATTTACTGGTTTGCTGAAATAAAACGCGGTGGTACAGATACAAATGATGCTGAACGCTCTGGACGCCCAAATGAGGTGGTTACACCGAAAAAAATAAAAAAAATGCACAAAATTATTTTGGATGATCGTAAAGTGAAATTGCGTGAGATAGCTGACACCCTGAAGATAATAAAAGAACGTGTTGGTCATATTCTGCATGAACATTTGGGCATGAGAAAGCTCTGTTCGAAATGGGTACTAGGTTTGCTCACAGTGGACCAAAAACAACAACGTGTTTATGATTCTGAGCGCTGTTTGGATCTGTTTAAGCGCAATAAAAAGGATTTTTTATGCGATATGTGACAATGGATGAAACATGGATCCACCACTACACACCGGAATCAAATCGGCAGTCAACTGAGTGGACAGCAGCCGCTGAAAGTCGTCCGAAGCGACCAAAGACACAACAGTCGGCTGGGAGGGTTTTGGCTTCTGTATCTTGGGATGCACATGGAATAATTTTCATCGACTATGGTGAGAAGGTTATAACCATCAATAGCGAATATTATATAAAGTTATTGGCGTGTTTGAAGGCTGGAATTGCAAAGAAACGGCTCCAAATGAACAAGAAAAAAGTGCTTTTTCATCAAGACAATGCACCGCGTCACAAGTCAATGGTTACGATGGCAAAATTGCATGAATTGATGTTCGAATTGCTTCCTCATCCACCATATTCTCCAGATTTGGCCCCAGCGACTATTATCTATTCGCAGACCTCAAAAAAATGCTCGCGGGAAAGAGATTTGGCTCCAACGAAGAAGTTATCGCCAAAACTGAGGCCTATTTTGAAGGCAAAGGCAAATCCTTCTACAAGAAAGGTATAGAAATGTTAGAAAGGCGTTGGACTGATTGTATTGCTCTTGACGGAGACTTGATAAATAAAGTCGAACTTTGCAAAAAAAAATGTGTTTTAAGTAGTTAGACCAAAAATTTTTCAGCCTACGTGTTATCTTCAAAAATTGATTATTTCAATTTCACACTTCACTTAAATGTGTTGCTGCAAACGGAAATTAGGTGGAAAAGTAATTACATTAGTAGATGGGCAACCCTTTAAGCTATCATTTCACCCCTATACTTGAAAAATATACCTGTTACTAATAAAGTTATAGCCATGGAGGTATTAATTCTCAATGTACCCTTTATTTTTAGAGGGATTTGAACGTGGGACCTCTGGCTTTCTAAGACGATGCTCAGCAAATTGAACTATGGGGGGTCTGTGGTTATTGTAAAGTTCAATATTTTACATTAGCACATTTCCCATTAGGCATACCAGGTGTACAAGTATGAAATGCGGATTTCAGACAACAGATGGTGCACGAATGCAGTTTGTGCTATAAAGATTTGACACTATTCCATTTTGTTGTGTCATCAACAAGTGTCAGACGCGCACGAGTGATAAATTGGAAAAGTGTGTGCATAGTGTTATGTTGTTGTGTTCAAAATGTTGAAATTTATACCGAACAAAGAGCATTCCCAGACAGCATTAATTTTTTGTTTTCATTTGAAGAAAACTGCTGTTGAATCATACAGATTACTTCGAGAAACTTATGGTGAATATGCTCCATCGCAAGATACGTGAGATGTTGCAGACAAGGAACGAGGGAAACCGCTAAAAAAATTCGAAGATGTGGAATTGCAATCATTGTTGGACGAAGATGATTCGCAAACATAAAAACAACTCGCCGAGCAATTGGGCGTTAGTCAGCAAGCTGTATCCAATCGGCTACGAGATGCGAAAGATTCAGAAGACCGGCAGATGGGTACCACATGAGTTGAACGACAGGCAAACGGAAAAGCGCAAAATAACATGTAACATGTTGCTCGCTCGGTACAAAAGGAAGTCGTTTTTGCATCGTAGAGTTATAGGGGATGAAAAGTGGATTTATTTTGAGAATCCCGAGCGTAAAAAATCATGAGTAGGCACCATCCACATCGACCGCAAGACCGAATCGCTTTGGCAGAAAGACGATGAACTATTAAAATCTGGGGAAACGGTTAATACTAAACGTTACCAACAACAATTGACCGATTTGAATCGTTTGCTGCTTGAAAAAAGGCTAGAATACCGAAAGAGACAACACAAAGTCATTTTTCTTCATGAAAATCACATACGGCAAAACCAGTTCGCGACACGTTGGAAGCACTCAGTTGGGAAGTTGTACCCCATGCGGCTTACTCACCAGACTTGGCTCCTTCCGATTACCACTTGTTTGCATCGATGAGTCACGCCCTTGCTGAGCAGCGCTTTGGTTCGTACGAAGATGTGAAAAAATGGCTCGATAAATGATTCGCAGCAAAAGGGGAAGATTTTTACTGGCGTGGTATTCACAAATTGCCCGAAAGATGGGAAGAATGTATAACAAGCGATGGAGCATACTTTGAATAAAGCACTTTTTATCATTCTTCCGAATTTAACATGTTTTTTTAGAAAAAAAATTCGCATTTCATACTTGTACACCTGGTACTAATGTTGCAAGAATGGTGGCCTCTAATCTAAGCAAAAATCTAGAGAAAACAAGCTTTAAAAATCTGAAAGACTGTTTAAATTCGGTCAGGTTCTTTCAGAAAAACAGGCAATCATGTCATCATTTTTTGATGATCAGTTTGCTTTTATCTAAATAACACAAGCCTAACTAACAATTAATAGTCTTTACCTTTTATAACCAAAAAACACCTTTGTCAATGAATCTACCCTTTGCGGGGTACTTTTTCCCACCTCCCCATCACTCTTATTCTCCGAACTTTGACTTCGATTTCGAAACGCCGCCCTCTTATTAGCAGCAGACAGAGTCTTATTTGAAAATTCACCCGCACTATGAGCTCTTCGGGAAATCCTTTTCTTTTTCTTCATTCCAGATCTTGGCGTTCGCTCTTGGTACCATCTTTCGTGACCGATAACTTGAGGTTCTTTATTTTCCTCTTGATTTTTATTATTAATGGTTTGATATAGATTGAACATTGCAGTTAAACGGACAGGCAGTCTTTGACTAAAATATCTCAGGAATACGGAGAATGAAAATAATTTTGTTAGCATTAATAATTTATGTAAACGTTACTGTAGAAAAAGTATACAAAATTATTTTTAGTAAATAATAACCTACTTATATTCTTCAATCGGTTTCAATAAGTAGACAATTCGTTTTACTTAAAGTACTACCAAAACTTCTGAAAACTAAATAAAATTTTAACATACGGTTTTTAATGGGTTAGTAATGAGTATACAGGAGATGAACGTGACAACTAGATTACTCAAAGGTCTAAACCAAGTCTACCTCACAAATTTTGGTCACATCGCCAGAAGAAAAAGTTAACGGCAGAAGATCAAGAGGCAGATCTCCTAGAAGATGGATAGACCAACTGCAGCACCTTGTTGCAAAAACTCTACATGAGGCGCGCTTAGACCGAGAGATCTGAAAGGTTCAAGTGCGAAGAACAAGCTCATGAGTAGTCATCACGCCCTGTCAAGAGCAATAGGACAGAGAAGAGAAGATAGAGCATAAATATTGTGTGTATTAATACGGGGACTTTATAGATTTTGCTTGACTCAAAAATCGTAGCATCTAAGGCCTGCATTTACAGTCGGTCTTTGAGGAGTAATTGTTTTCGTTGAATTCCACTTAAGACTGAGAGTGTCTTAAAAATTACTTGACACCTTTTAAACGGTATTTTTAGGTTATGTTAGTAATTTTTGTTAAATTGTTTTTGTTAAACTATGATTAAATAAAATTTACTGATGATGATGAATAAGGTTTAAACATACGATTTTAAAAACACAAAAATGTGATGTTTAAAAAAGTTGAATTGCAGGGTAAGTCGAAATCCAAGGGAGTTGCAGTTACATTTCCAAAAGCGTCCTTTCATTAGGACCCTCTACGTTTCTCTTAGTAGATTTGTAGTTATTGAATCCTTGAGCAATTTTGAATGCATCGAGTTCGTGATAGAGACTTTAAAATTCACACTCATTTGTAGAAAATGATACTAATAACTAGTCAAATGAAATTTAAAGTTCAATAGGAGAACGTAAAATGTAAATCTCACTATGGAACTTTCTTATTAGCTAAATGTGAATAAATGCAGAAGAGATAAAAAAATTTATTTGCTGTCTCACTCAGAAGAGTGATAAAATTGGGTATATAATAGAGACTTGAAGGATGGATTGAAAAACTTTTCAGTAAACCAATCTTCAGTGTTACTGAAAGAAATGACTACGAGTATGGGCTTAAATATTTGTGTCAATAATCACTAATACAGCGAAGTCTGCTTATAAAGAACCCGTTTATAGAGAATTTCCGGTTAAAACGAATTATTTTATAATGCGCGAAAAAACTTCCATAAGTCCAATGAAAATTTTTATGGGTTATAACGAACCCGGTTATAACGAACTTCCGGATAAAGCGAACCAAATTTGGATGTTTTGTGACCGTTTATAACGAACTTGCCACTCCCTGTGCTCGATGTCGCGCGACTTGATTTAGGAAATTCACCGAAACTCGCTGGGAACCCCTATTCTACTTGTTTCCCCCTCGTCGCTAGTTCGAGCAGTATTATTTTGAATTCACTTGTTATGTTATGCGGTTCTAATGCATATTTGATCAAAGTAGCAAAGTGAATGTTTAAGTTTTTATTTTAAAATGATTACACAAAAACGTAAAGCGCTTACTTTAAAAGATAAACACGATATTATAAGGATGGAGTTAAACAAAGTGATGTTTGCAAGCAGTTGAATTTATCTAAATCTATGGTTTCTACCATATGGACGAAGAGACAAGAAATGTTATCAATCAATCTTTAGTTGTAAAAAAGTAAGAAAATCTACACACGACCAAGTCTATAAAGGACTCCTTAAATGGTTTAGTCAAAAACGACATGAACATGTTCCTATAACCGGTTATACTTTACAAGAGAAAGCTAGTAAATTGGGAAGGAAAATAGAGAATACCGAGTTTAACTGTTCTAGAAGTTGGATTGAACGATTTAAAAAGAGACATGTTAGTTGGGGTAAGAGAGTAGGAGAAACTGTAGGAGTGGATATGACTGTTGTTGATCGGTGGTTGGCCAATGTATGGCAGGAAATTCGAGAAAGTTATAAATATGTGGACATTTTTAATGCGGATGAAACGGGTTTGTTTTACAAGGTGACGCCTGATAAGACATTAAACTTTGTCGGAGAGAATTGTGCTGGTGGAAAATTATTAAAAGTAAGGATTACTGTGTTGGTAACTGCAAATATGTCTGGAACAGAAAAAAGAAAATTGTTGGTGGTAGGAAAGTTCGCCAATCCCAGGTGTTTTAAAAACAAACATTTACCAGTAAAGAACAAATCAAACAGTAAAGCCTGATAAGACATTAAAGTTTGTCGGAGAGAATTGTGCTGGTGGAAAATTATTAAAAGTAAGGATTACTGTGTTGGTAACTGCAAATATGTCTGGAACAGAGAAAAGAAAATTGTTGGTGGTAGGAAAGTTTGCCAAACCCCGGGTGTTTTAAAAACAAACATTTACCAGTAAAGAACAAATCAAACAGTAAAGCCTGACATCAGAAATTTTAAAAAACGAACTGATCGAATGTGATAAAGGATTAAAATTCACAAACATTACTTTTGATTGATAACCGTCTAGCGCACCCTGAAGTTGATCTATAGTAAATAAAATTGTTTTTTATGTCTTCAAACACAAGTGCAAAGCTCTAGTCTATGGATCAAGGTGTGATACATTCTTTTAAATGTCATTATAGAAAGATTTTACTTTTGAAAATGTTAGAGACAATCGATAAAGGTAACATTTTTTCTGGAACTCTCTTGGACACTATAAACTTTATCCATATGGCTTGGCAAAGAGTCAGTAGAGACACCATTGCAAACTGTTATAAGCGTGGTGGATTTTTAAGGAAGGAATGTAGATATGACTCAGATGATGAGCTACCGTTGACTCAGTGGATTGAAAAACATCGAGAAGATCCTACTGATTGTCTAGAATTTGTTTACGATGCTGACATTCAACAAAGTACAGTTGTTTACGATGCTGACATGCAACAAAGTACAGTGGAAATCGAGATTAAAAAGATGTTTAATCACATTAATTTTGAAGAATATGTATGTGCTGATAATGAATTAATGACGAGAGGAATATTAACTGATGATCAAATTGTGACATCAGTGACTTCTGGAAAGATTTTAAGCGATAATAACGACGAAGACGAGCTTGGAGAAGGAAATAATATTTATGTTTCATCCATTTCAGAAATGATTAAGCAAATGATTGAAACTCGCAATTTTTTGGAATCTCGTGAAGTTTCTGAATATATATGGAGTAGTTTTTGTACCCTTGACAATTATTTAAACACCATTTCTTTTTCAAGTAAAATTGTACAAACGAAAATTACTGATTTTATTGTATAACTACATATTTTAATGTTTTCGTTTATACTCGTATATGTACCAACATACAAAATAATAACTTTAGTGTGACTTGTTTTATTTTCCTTTGAATGTTTTCTTTTAGTTTAATAATTATTATTCATTTTTCTAAGCATTAGCGCCTAGTCTAAATAAAAAATTAGTGAAAAATGATATTATATTTTGTTTACTGTTTCTTCGGATATAGCGAACCATTTTTAGTGATTTTTTGGAGTACGTTATAAACGGACTTCACTATATTTACATTGGTATTTGAAATTCCTTTTTAATTGCAACAACAATTTTCACCACTGATAAGTGTATGACATCTCTTGAATAAACTCATTTACGTCGTTATTTTTATAGTTTTAAGTTAGAATATTTCTAGAACGTCACCAGAAGAGCGCCACAATACTTCGTTTAATAAGTAAATATTCATGGATTCATCAGTGCATGTGCCTCTTTTAATAGATAATGAATTATAGACACAATTTAACTGCTACTATTGGGTGGATTATTTTTATTGACAAGTAGAATGGCCTAAACGAAGGTTATTCGATATTCCTAATCTCCGTTTTTGTTTACTTCTTTTCTAATATGTTTGCGAAAAAACGACTGGATTTCACTAATTCTTCTGTTATATCGTGTTACTTTTATTTACAATACATTAATAGCCACCAGTTTCACATGATTTGAAGTATGTAAACTGTTGTATTACTAATTCGGAATCGAAACCACACACATAAGATATTTTAGTAAAAAATTGTCCGTCACTATACAGTAATAAAAACCCACACCACAATTTGTTGCCACGACGTTATTTACATTATAACAGAAAATTTTATAACAAGAGGTTTTGCTACAGGTAAGCCACAGAGCAAATTAAAGCAAACGCTCTTTTATGGCTTTAATCTTGTTTAGTTCAGACAAGAAATCAGTAGCGTGGTTTAAAACTAAAACGCTTAATATAAAAAAATGTTTACGAATGAATTAAACTGAAGAATAATAGACACAAAATTCCCATCGGATTGGGGTTATCGGATGGAAGTCATATGCGTCTTTGTTGAAAGCTGTTATGTTTTATTGGGTGCAAGTTATCATTATGGTAATTAGTCTTGTTCTTCTTCTTCATAGGCCACAACTTCTACACTGCAGGAGATAGGCCTATTCAACTTTTTTCTAATCGTCTCTATCCTGTGCAAGAAGAAGTCATCTACTCTCTGCTGTCAATCTGATATTATCAGCCTATCTTTGCATTGGCCTTCCGACACTTCATCTGTTCTCCATTAGTCTGCATTTAAATAATTTTGTCGTTCATCTACTATCATTTGTTCTAGCCACATGCCCCGCCCATTTTGACTTTAATTTTGCCAATTTTGCTTTCGCAGATATCTGTAATTCTTGTTGTTCGTCTGATATCCTCGTTTTTTATATGTTCTCGTACACTAACACCTAATATTTTTCTTTCCATGGTCCGTTGAGTACGTTGGAGTCGACAAAGTTTTTTGTAAGGGTCCTGGTTTCCAGTCCATACATATCTACTGGAAGTATACAGCTCTCGTACACTTTTCATTTTAAGGTCCTAGCGATGTCTCTGTTTTTTAGAATGAATTCCAGTTTTTGAAATGCAATCCGACTCAGACCATTTCGCCTTTGTATTTCCGCTGTTTGATTAGCCTTACCTAATTTAATTTTATGTCCTAAGTATACATACTCGTCCACTCTCTTGATCTCTTCTATACCGATCTTAATTTTAATGTTTTATGGGCTTAGAAGCTTCATTTTCTAGATGCTCATCTCGAGTCCAACCTTTTGTGAAGCTTGATTTAGTTATTCCAACTTGACTTTTAGATGTTCTTTAATCAGTACTACATCATCTGTGACTTGCAAGTGATGCAAATATATGCCATCAATTTTAATTCTCTTTAAAATCGATTTGCATCACTTGCAAGCCACAGATGATGTAGTACTGATTAAAGAACATCTAAAAGTCAAGTTGGAATAACTAAATCAAGCTTCACAAAAGGTTGGACCCACCTTAAGACTTTTAAACACTTACTCCAAGGCCAGAGTAAATAATATTGGTTAAATTGTGTTGCCCTATCTAATACCTTTCTTGATCTTTATGGTTCTGTTTTTTTGATTTTGTCGGAGTTCGGTATATCTTGAATCTATTCTGGCATAAGCTAAGGATTCCATAATTGCCCAATGTTTCAGGGAGTCGAAAGCCTTCTTATAATCGATGAATACTAGGTGCACCTTAATATGATACTTGGTCGCTTTTTGGATTAACAGGCCGATCGTCGCGGATATAATCTGTTGTTCCAAAAACCTTGTGAAAGCCGGCCTGTTCAACTGGTTGGTGGTTATCAAATTTATTTGTTAGACGGATTGTAATAATTTTAGTAAGAATTTTGTACAAATGCGATAATAAGCTGATGGAACGACAATTCCTAAGGTTTTCGTAATCGCCTTTCTTGAACAAAAGTATAACCTTACTGTCTGGCCAATGTACAGGTATCCTTTGTTCTTCAATGTATTTGTTGAGTTGTCAGATGTTATTTTATCTTCACTTGGAGATTCCTTATTCTTCATTTGTTTTAAAGCAGTTCCAGTTCACTCCGGCTTATCTCAGGAATTTCTTTCGAGCCAACGTTAAGAATATGTTTTTGCTGCTGAGTCGGATTCGGTACAGTCGAGAAATTAAGTTTGTTTGTAGAATTCCTTTATTTCCTTCCTGTCAGTTAGTATTTTACCTGCTGTATCTGGTATTTTTATTATTTCAGGTTTAGGTGACATCTTGGATTTCAATACTCTCATATTCTTATTTTCTTCAATGACGTAAATTATTAAGTTTGCATTGTATTTTCTAACGTCTTTTCTTGTTTCTTTCTTTACGGATTTGTTCAATGTTTTATATTCATGGGTACTTCTTTCTTTGGATTTTCTTTTTTCTATGAGTTTAATTGTTTCTGGAAAGAGTTTGTTCACTTTTTGATTTTGGAAGGACAGGCCACCAACAGTATTATTCTTTTAAGTTTAATAGGTACAACTGTCTGGACAATACAGTGAACTTTGCAAATATGTAGGTGTTTTTTCCAGTTATCTACATAGCCATAAGAATAACGTAAAACAAAAAATTACTTAGTTCACATATTATTGTTTTTGCGATTCTTTTTCTCCCGAAAAAGGGGGGGAAATAATTTGGAGTATCGTGCAGTTATAAAGTTTCTCATTAAAAGGAAAAATGAACCAAAAGGTGATTTTATTTCCAAGTAAAATTTTAGTCTAAACCATTTCGATGCGCCCATACTTAATTCAGGAGGATACCAGATCAGAAGGTTGAGGCAAGAGCTGAAGAAACCATCAGGTTTGTCAAGGATTAGCTGTTATCACATTGATGGTTAAAGATCTTCGTTTTTAGTTTTCAGTACATACCACCGAATTTAAATAACTTAAGTAACACAAAAACATTCCATATGACATATGTTGGTCTGGTTTCTTCTGTATTCGTGATGCAGGAGCCTGTATGGGAAAACCTGGGGCGTTAAACCAAACATGGTGCTTTAGATAAGTAGCTGCAATATGATGGCCGAAAACAAAGCAGAAAATAATAACCACGGACCTACATCTGCTGCAGAGGTTGGCTTGCTTATATTCCACTGGGGTTATAAGTAGTACCCTATCACAGCTATGGAAATAATTCTATGCCTATACCCCTGGATATATATAAAAAGTGAGTCTATCAATAGCGCCTATTGAATAAGGACAAATGGGGAATGGAAACAACAACGTGTATAATTTGGGACATAAGAGTTATGGATCTAATCGACGACAAACTCTTGGATATGCAATCTGATTATATGATAAAGTCGTGTAATTTTGAAAAACCATATACAATTGGGAGCGATCCAAATCTATGGATGGAGACTACGACGAAAGTAACAGGTCTGATTTATTTCACAGACGGACCAAAATCTTCGGGCGTAGTAGGTGCTGGCTATATGCAGAAAAGCTCAAGTGGAGCTTTAGCATTCCATTAGGGACAAGTGCAATAATATTCAAGGAGAAATTCACGCAGTACAAGCATGTGTTCATGAAAATATTAAACGGGGCTACCGTAACCAAAAAATATATGTTTTCAAATTCTCTTAGACAGCTAAGCTGCCAAAAAGTTTTAGACGCCTATCACGCCAACTCCAAGATTTTAGGAACAACAGAGTTGAATTACTGTACGAGTTAAAAAAAACACGGTTCATTTATAGCTATTTTCCTCTACCTATTTTCGTTAAGTATGCTATAGGAGCGACACTTGTGAGGAAAAAGCGATTCAAGTTGGTGTTGAAATGCTGTAAATTGTATTCGCTCGGAAACACAATCCTGGGTAAATTATTCCAAAGGGATGTGGTTCTCCATATAAAAGCCTGCTTAAAAAGGGGTTGTACGAGAAGTAACAAGTTGAATTTCATACGGATGTGAAGTATTAGTGCGACGTATATTTCTAGCATGCACCGTTCTGGGGGGAATCAAACCGGCTACATCTATCGCACTTTCCATGAAAGCACTTGTAGAATAGACTCAAGTTGCTAATCGTTCTTTGATGTTCCACTGAATTAAGGTTGCTGGTCAGTTCCGGGTTTCCAATCAGGCGAACAGCTCTCTTCTGAATAGAATCCAACAAATGTAGTGTATGTTTGGGAGCAGGACCTCAAACATGGGAGCAGTACTCCCTTATTGATTTTGAGCTTTGTACATAATTAACAGTTTTTTCGGCGGTGTAAAGCATTCTAGATCGAAATAATAATTCCAGCTTTTGCGAAGCTCTCTTTGCTATGCTTCAAACATGTTCATGCTAAGATATATTTGCTCTCTAATTGACGCCCAGTGAATTGAGTGACGACGTTAGAGGAATGGTATGTCCCGATATATCTATGTCGGGACTAGCGACGTTTAGAAAAAATTGCCGCTTGGGTTTTTGTAGCCTTCAATTCTATTTGGTGTCACCCAAAGATAAAGTTTTTTCCAGGTTTTTGTTAAGTTGAACGACTTTCTGCTCTCTGCGGATATTTGCATGAGAAGCCGATGTTCAAGCGTTCAAAGTGAATAAAGAGATAAATAAGCATACGGTCACCGGCAAATCTGTAGACTGGATTCCTGGTCTTTTCCAGCAGATTGTTAATGTAAATGAGAAAGAGGTGTTAGAAAGAAATCCAACGACTGCCACTCGTAAAGAACGTTCTTTGAGGAAACATGAGAGCCATAAACAGAACTTTTTAGACACACCAGAAGAGCGTAGCTTGACTAACAATCCAGCATGTCACACAGTCGAATGCTTTGGATATATCAAAAGCAATCTCTCCAGATTCTCAAAAGTGTTCAATTGCGTTGATCTGAACATGTGTTACATAAGTTAGAAGATCTCCCGTAGATCATTAGATAATCATTAAAATTTTAATATGTAACAAGCACATGCAATTTACAAAACATATCTAGACATAAACTTTATACGAGTCGCTACTGTTTAATACACGTCGATTTCCATTATGGAGAACTTTTTCAAGCTGGTGTAATCTTTTTAATGGCTTCTTTTGTCGTGTAATTATATTCTTGGGGATTTAAAAAATCATCAAATTCCAATTTATAATGATAGCAGACGAGAAATGTAGTGGATTATTGTAGAGTGTGATCATGTTATGTTTGTTTAAAGCTAACAGAGACACCCAAAATTCGCGCTTGTGATAAAGATTTACTTTTGATATCCGCGGAAATGTTATTTAAACAAGTAAGAACTCTATAATTTCTCCTTTGTCTTATAAGTTTTTCGAACGAGTAGTTTTTGCAAACAAAGGTGGGGGGACACAAGCGATGGAACTTCAGTGTCCTGCGTAATTGCGTGAGATACGGACAAAATTTATTATTAAATATATTATTTTTAAAGTTATCAGAAACAAGTTTGATAAAGTTCATTGTATGTATTTATATCTATATATTTATATATTTATATCCGAGGCAATCGTGTAATGCCTGATAAAGTTGTAATATGGATTAAAATTTTTATAAGATTATAAAGTTATAAGAATAAATTAATCTTATAGATTGTAATTAGTATCAAAGTTTATTTTAGTCCAAAATGTATACAATATGTACAGGTTGAGTCAACGATAGAGTAAAGTTCATTATCTCATTTGTTTTGGGAATGACGAAAATATGTTAAATACAATAGTTTTAGGAAATGTTAAGGTGCATAGTTTAAAATTATATAACTCTTTTATTAATAATGTTATATACCTAAACCTAGTAGTTTTTCTAATATTTCATTTTTTTTTTTCAAATTACTAGTTTTCAGTTTTGTAAAAAATTGCCAGTAGCGCCATTGTTTCTGAAGGTGGAATATTCATAATTGGTACTAGCATTTTACAGAGATGAAAAAAAGATATATATATATATATATATATATATATATATATATATATATATATATATATTATATATATATATATATATATACATATACATATACATACATATAAATATATATATATATATATATATATATATATATATATATATATATATATACATATAAATATATATATATATATATATATATATATATATATATATATATATATATAAATATATATATATATATATATATATATATATATATATATATATATATATATATAAAGAAATTTGCGTTAGGTGCTACAGGGTGTTCAAAATAAATTTATACATTTCGAATATTTTAAATTGAAAAATCTCAAATTTTTAAATGGCACGCCCTGCATATTATTATTTTTTCTCATAAATTTAACCCTCCAACTTTTATTAAGTATGTCATATACATATTTCCAATAGTTTTCGATTTTGAATTTTTCAATTTTTACCCTTGTTTTTAATACACTTACCTGTTGTGAAAACATAAACAAAGAGTTAATAATAATTTTAATATAGTTTAACTTATCTAGTGATTAATTATTATGACGTAATAAATGCTCAAAAATATGTCCGTCTACTTGAATACACATGTTTAGTCGTTTTACTATATTTTCCTTCACTATCCTTAGCATAAAGGGCGTTATTGTCCTGCACGCATCCCGTATCCTATTTTCTATATCTACTGGTGTTGTTGGGTTATTCACAGAAACACGATCTTTAATGTAGTCCTACAAAAAAGAGTCTAAAGGTGTTAAGTAACATGATAGAGGGGGCCACTGAATGAATCCATCCCTACCGAGCCATTTTTATGGGTAACGATCATTTAAAAATTCCCGAACTTCCCGGCGGTAATGAGTAGGAGCTCCGTCTTATTGATTCCACATTTGTTCCCTTTCGAATTTATCAACTTCTTCAAGAAGCTGGGGTAATGCATTTTGCAAAAAATTTAGATATCTAAGCCCGTTACGCGATTCGCGGAAAAAATATGGACCAATAATTCTAAAATTTAATATTCCACACCATACATTAAGCAATCAATGGTTTTGGTTTTGAACTTCTCAGACCCAAAATGGATTAACTGTTGAATAATAATGCATGTTATCGCTGTTAACTGCTCCATTACTGCGAAAAGTAGCTTCATCAAAAACATTATTTTGGATAAAAAATTTGGATCGGCCTCTATTGTTCCATTCATGTTGGTACAAAAGTTTACTCGTCGTTCAAAATCACGGTCTTGAAGTTCTTGGTGTAGTTTCATATGAAAGGGATGATACTTGTATTTTCTCGTGGTGCGATTAGCCGTAGATTGGAATGTGTCAGATAAGTCAGCTAGTTGACGGCTGCTGACCTGGGGATTATCTTCAACATGAAGTAAAATCTCAATTTCTTTTTCCTCATTGGTAGCATTCTGGTTTACCACTTTCCGTTTCGTATACTCAACACTACGACTATCATCAAACCGTTCCATTAAGCACTGAAAAGATTTCCTAGATGGTATACGTCTATTAGGGTATTTCGCTTCGTAAAGCCTTATTGCCAAAAGACAATTTTTTCCCGCCTCAGCCAGTATACAAACCATATCAATTAATTCATTTTTAGGAAAATCCATAACTATTACCTTTATACGTCACTTACTACAACAAATTAAACTATTTTTACTTGCTCAATAGACATGTCAAAATTTGATAACGCGTACATTTTTGTTTTGTCTTGGAAACTCTGATGTTATAGCGTAAGTGTATTAAAAACAAGGTTAAAAATTGAAAAATTCAAAATAAATCGAAAACTATTAGTGTGGCCCCCTCCATCATGTGAGTTAACACCTTTAGACTTCTTTTTGTGGGGCTACATTAAAAATCGTGTTTATATGAATCCCCCTACAACACCAGTAAATATGGAAAATAGGATACGGGATGCGTACAGGACAATAACGCCCTTTATGCTAAGGAAAGTGAAGGAAAATATAGTAAAAAAAATGAGTATTCAAGTAGGCATATTTTTGAACATTTATTACGTCATAAAAAAATTAATCATTAGATAAGTTAAACTATATTAAAATTATAATTAACTATTTGTTTATGTTTTCACAATAGAGTAAGTATATAAAAAACAAGGTAAAAGTTGAAAAATTCAAAATAAATCGAAAACTATTAAAAATAGGTGTATGATATACTTAATAAAAGATAGAGGGTTTTGTAAAATCTATCAGAAAGAATAATAATATACACGGTGTGCCATTTAAAAAATTTGAGATTTTTTAATGTAAAATAGTCGAAACGTATAAATTTATTTTTGAACACCCTGTAGCATCTAACTCAAATTTGTTTACATATATCTTTTTTTTCTTCTCTATAGAACGCTCGTACCAATTATGATGGCACTACTGGCAATTTTTTACAAAACTGAAAACTAGTATTTTTTTTTAAAAAAAATTGAAATATTAGAAAAATTACTAGGTTTAGGTATATAACATTATCAATAAAAAAGTTTTACGCAAAATTTAAAAATAAATTAGAAAATAGGATGTTCCATTTGAAAAAACATGTTATATCGGCCACACTTTTTTTTGAAGTACCCTGTATACTCAAAAATAATTTTAAATTGTGCACCTTAACATTCCCTAAAACTATTGTACTTAACATTTTTTTGTCGTTCCCGAAACAAATGAGATAATGAACTTTACTCTATCGTTGACTCACCCTGTACAATAATAATACAATTTGTTTTTAAAAAAAAAAAATACGGCTTTAAAAAAAGACATTATCAAAATTTGTCAGCCGTTATTCAACGTGCATTTACGAGGGCTACCTTTTAAGTTTTTACAAAAACAATGAAAGAACAAAACAATTTTGGTACAAATCGTTTTATTGTTCTTCTTTAGGTGATGAAATTCGATCATCCCCGCATTTTTTTTTACATTTACATCAAGAAATTATTTGTTTAATGTGCTATTTGATGTATGTATGTATGTATGTTTAGGTGAAGCGCATCGATAGCTAGGATCATTTAGCGCCACTTCCTAATGGGATTATATTTTAGAATATAGACCGGATTCTTTTAAGAAATCAATTAAATATTTTATATTGTTTGTATTTCGTGCAACTATTTGGTGTAAGGGTCTAAGTAAATTATTATTAACTCTTTGGGGGAAATAATCATGAGAAAGGATGTGTTATCGTAAGGGGTGTATTACAGTGTTGGCATAAAGGGGGGGTCTCCTTTTATTAGATATGAATGGGTTAGGTTTGTATGTCCTATGGATACTCTTCTCCATAAGACATTTTCTTTACGTGTTAAATATGTAAGATGACAAGGAGGTTATACTAAAGGCTTTGTTTCCCATAATTTGTTATCCTCTTGTAAATCCCATGAGAGTTGGAAAATATTTTTGATGATGTCTTTGAAGAAATTTATTAGGTCCGTTGGTGATAATATTGTGTTGAGGTTAGTTCGGAGGTTATAGCCAATTTGGCATTCATATCCGCCAAATCATTTCCCCTTATGTTGATATGACTAGGAGTCCATAGCAATGTTATGTTATTCTTCCGGATATCACTAATATGTAGGAGGTTAATTATGTCTAACACTAACGGGATGGATGTTTTCGAGGAATAGATGGATTTCAGAGAGATAAATGAGTCGGTTATAATAAGAATATTGTTATTTTTATTTGCGATTTTATGGCTTCTCTGATAGCCAATAATTCGGCTGTGTAGATTGTAAAATTGTTATTTAGTTTGTATTTATGAATATTTTTTGGTGCCATCCCGGCAGCCCCTACTCCTAAGTTTGATTTTGATCCATCAGTGTAGTCATGAAGGTGGTTTTGATATTTGTCGTGGTTTAGTTGAAGGAACGATGATTTTATTTGAGAGGAAGAAAATGATTCTTTGTTATATTTTGTCAAGCAGGTATCTATGTTAGGAATTGGGGCGGTCCAAGGAGGGCGTAAAGGGAATTTTGATGAATTAGATGAGGTAAAAGTGGAGTGTGTAGATAGGAAGTTTTTTATTCTGGTTTGAATGGAGTTTGGACTGAATGATTTTGAGTATAATTGATGTGATTTTAGAGCATGTTTTATGTGGGGTTTGAATAATGAGGTAGAGTAAAATCTCATTAGAGATTTTTGTTTTTGTAAGGAAAGGGGAGGTGTGGAAGCTATACACTGTAGACTTGGAATTGGAGATGTTCGATATGCTCCCGTCGATAGGCGTAATGCTTGATTTTGGATCGTTTCATGTGCAATGTGAGAGCTGGTGTCCTGATGAAGATTATACGAGGTTCTCAGTTGTTTTTCCTGATTTCATTAATGACTTCTGGCAAACAAATTATTGTATTCTATTATTAACTATTTTTCGATCCTCTAAAGGAATGGTTGCAACATATCCAGTAAGGCCAAAGAAACAAGCGATCATTTTTCTGGAGTGTTTCGCGAACGAACCACTTTTGTTGGATTCGGTTCAACAGTTGATTGTTGTTTAGCTTTCGGCTCGCGCGAATATATCCAAATTTCGTCTCCTGTTACGATGTTGTATACGAATTTTGCATGTCCTCGGTCGAATTTTTTGAGTATTTCGATGCACTAATTGTCACGAGCCTGTTCTTGAGGTTTTGCCAAATTATGCGGAATCCATCAGGAACAGATCTGTTTGACAGCTAAACGTTTATGCAAAATCGAATGTACTCTTGTCTTCGATATACCTAAGGAAGCCTCTATCTTACGGTAAATCACATGCCGATCCTCTTTAATCATGTTGCGCACAACATCGATATTTTTGGAACAACAACCGATTTTGATCGACCTTCACGAAATTTATCGCTGACGAAAGCCCGATCATGATAAAATTTTGCAAACCTATTGTAAACAGTTTTTCCTGATGGTAATTCATTACCAAAAGTTGAACGAAGCAATTTGAGGCATTGTTATTGAGTTGAGCCTTTACTAATATAGTAAAAAATCATCCAACGAAAACCTTCAAGTCAAATTTACATATGTTTACAAAGCTGTTTTTTTTAAACGATCACTGTAAACAAACTACCCGGCTAATTTCTGAGCTGCCACTCTTTTAACAATAACATATGTCAAATTTTACAACAATGGTAATGTCACATCTAAATAGCGCTATCTAGTTGTCGTTTGTAAAAACTTAAAGGCGGTTAAAGCATTTAAATGAAAAATATTCTCACCGACAACTGTGGAAAATTTCCTTTTAAGGAAAAATGCTTTGACCTGCACGGTTAAAAGTTCTGGATAATCCAAGTGTAAATATTTTATTTCTTACATGTTCGTCTTCAGGAAACTGTTCAGTTTTAAACTATGATATACCATAAATTTTAAAATTAAAATCGTACATAAGATCCAAAAATATAATAATATACTAGGTGTACAAGTATGAAATGTGCATTTTTTTCTAAAAAAACATGTTAAATTCGGAAGAATGATAAAAAGTGCTTTATTCAAAGTATGCTCCATCGCTTGTTATACATTTTTCCCATCTTTCGGGCAATTTGTGAATACCACGCCAGTAAAAATCTTTCCTTTTGCTGCGAACCATTCATCGAGCCATTTTTTCACATCTTCGTAAGAACCAAAGCGCTGCTCAGCAAGTGCGTGACCCATCGATGCAAACAAGTGGTAATCGGAAGGAGCCCAGTCTGGTGAGTAAGCCGCATGGGGTAGAACTTCCCAGCTGAGTGCTTCCAACGTGTCGCGAACTGGTTTTGCCGTATGTGATGGAGCATTGTCATGAAGAAAAATGACTTTGTGTTGCCTCTTTCGGTATTCTGGCCTTTTTTCAAGCAGCGAACGATTCAAATCGATCAATTGTTGTTGGTAACGTTTAGTATTAACCGTTTCCCCAGCTCATAATAGACCACGCCCCTCTGGTCCAACCAAACACAGAGCATCGTCTTTCTGCCAAAGCGAATCGGTTTTTCGGTCGATGTGGATGGTACGCCTGGGTCTACCCATGATTTTTTGCGCTTGAGATTCTCAAAATAAATCCACTATTCATCCCCCCTAACTATACGATGCAAAAACGACTTCCTTTTGTACCGAGCGAGCAAAAACCGGTCTTCTGAATCTTTCCCATCTCTCGTAGCTTGTTGACTAACGCCCAATTGCTCGGCGAGTTGTTTTTATGTTTGCGAATCATCTGCGTTCAACAATGCTTGCAATTCCACATCTTCGTACTTATTTGGCGGTTTTCCACTTTCCTTGTCTGCAACATCGAAGTGACCACTTCTGAAACGCCGAAACCATCGTTCACATGTATCTTGCGATGGAGCATGTTTACCATAAGCTTCTCGAAGTAATCGGTATGATTCAACAGCAGTTTTCTTCAAATGAAAACAAAAAATTAATGCTGTCCGCGAATGCTCTTTGTTCGATATAAATTTCGAGATATTGAACACAACACTATGCACACACTTTTCCAATTTATCACTCGTGCGCGTCTGACACTTGTTGATGACACAACAAAATGGCGCAGTGTCAAATCTTTATAGCACAAACTGCATTGGTGCACCATCTGTTGTCTGAAATCTGCATTTCATGCTTGTTCACCTGGTATAGTGTATTCTATGAAAAAAAGTTATCTAATTATAAAATATTTTAGCTAACCACGATAAAAAGAAGTTAAGAATCCTATCCATTCCATTTCTCCAAATACTACTTGACGACCAAGTGTAGCAGTCAGCTGTATATGCATGGAAACAGATCAAGAAACAAAAGATAAATAAAATAACTTGAAACTTGATAGCAAATTTTTTTATATAAACCTAGACTACGTTAGGATTTTGAAATCTTTGGCATAATGACAGTAAACAACAGTTATCCTTACTACACCAAACAGATTATTTTTGCGCTTGACGCGCGTTTTGCTAGCATGTTAGCATCGTCAGGTGTGATGATCATTGACCCTAAAGAAACCTAAAGAAATTTGCTTCTTTATTGTTGCCTAAGTATTGCGTAGTACAAACAATACAGAAGTATTACAGTAATAAATTATAAATGGTGGTATTGTACTTAGAAATGTCAAAGTTAAGTATAATGAGAAGAAACATATTTCAGAATTTATTGATAATAAAAAAAATAGTGTGTGAGAGTATATGATGAGCAGAGTCTGAACGTGCCAACTCTAGCTCTATAGAACATGAGTGAAATTACAATCAGAAACTTCGAAATAGGTATAAATAGGTAATATTAACTTGGAAAAGTTTCTAATAATCTAAAACTTTACTTGTTTCTCCACAATCCGTTGCAACATTGATCCGCTGTCTCAGTAAGCTGTTATGTTAGTTTTATGGATCATATTCCACAAAATTCTACAATTTTTACTACTTAATTAATGGTTCTGTTTAATTACACTCCTTCTTATGATAGATTGTAACTTCGATCAAATCCAAGTAGCAGCTGATGCGAATTGATAACAACAAAATATTTAATTTTGGTGGGCGCTTCAAAAGCCGCTTGCACCGCACTGGACGCGTGTTGCTTCTATGTAGGCAGGACACCTTATAAATGAACTGTTCTGATTTTAATGCTCGATTGTGCCGCCCGTATTCCTTGCAGATTGACGCCCACGTAGGACACAACATACGCTACTTAATGACGCAAAGTTACATAAACATCACTTTTACTTGTTCACCTTTTTTTTATCGTCCACCTCCCCGCCTCTATTGAAATTTTTGCCCCTTTTCTTAATATATCCCAATGAGATATATTGACGGGGATGTTATAATAATATTCGTCAACGTTGCCTAGGTACCGAAACATACATTTGTATTTCACGGCACTTTTAAGACAATGTGGTAGTGTTACCACGTGCGTTATTTCATTTATTCTTTAACTACTACCTAAAAATACACATACAATACCCAGCCGATTGCCGGATTCGAACCAGCGACCATCGGTTTGCTATGTAGGGTCTTAACCCATTACGCTACCGAGGCCTAGCCATCCTTATATTTCCTCGTTATTATTCTGTATAAAACAAGCGAGGATGTGGTTACAAAAAAAAAAAAAATAAAAACAGGCCAAGTGCAAGTAGGACTTGCGCAATTAGCGTTCCATAAGATGATTGCTTTTAAAATAAAATAAAACCTTTACCTAGACTAAGTTAATTAGGTCACTGACATGTATATGTCTTAAGATCCAATATATATTTTCAAGTTATTTCTTAGTCAATAATGTATAATAGTTATAACATCTTAGCTACCTAATAGCCAATAAATCAATCTAGAATCTAGTAATAAAAGTGTAAAATTTACCCACCTAAATATCTGTTTAATTATAAACAAATAAAATAAAATTATTTTGTCTCGGATGGACGCGCGACAGTAGTAGTAATGGATTGAAAAATATATTAAACAAACCTCCATCATATTGTCAAGGCACATCATTTTTTTATTCCAGATAAATTATCAAACTTAATGCACCAAAATTTTTTGATCAGTACTTTTCGAGTCGAGGCAGGGTAGGGGGACAGCGACTTTTGCCCATTTTTTTTAAATCAAACAAAGAAAAGTGTGTGCCATTATTACATCATATACAGTCAGTCCAAAAAGTCTCTATACACCACCTACTTTCTATACTATTATTCTGTTATGTTTAACTAATTAATTGGAACTGTGAAAAAACATGTTTAAATTAATATTTGAAACTTAACCAACGAGGACTAGTATTAAAAACAACTACGGAACATTTTATTTAGAAGTTACATCATTGTTATAAAAATGTAAACAAAATTAATGTCAAAAAAGTTTCCATACACTCAAGAACTGCATTGAAAAAAACACGTTTTAATCAGCCGCTATCTGTTGCCCGCTAAACTGAAAACAAATGAATAATTTTCGGTCATACTTTATCATCTGTCACTTCTTGCTAGTTATTTTGCAGTGGGTTTTCAAAGTAGTATTAAAAATAAGCGAGAGAAATTGTGAAATTCCATTTCACGTTCGAAAGATCATAATTGATTTGTGGAAAGATGGAAAATCGTACAGAAATACAGTAAAAATTGTTAAAAAGTCTCATGCTGCTGTTCAGTACATTGTAAACCAGTATTAATCAACGGGTGCGATAAAATTCGACCGCGCTCCGGTCGTTCGAAAAAGCTGACTCCACGTGAAGAGGCCAGTATTGTTAGACAAATAATTATCGATCCTAAGAAAAGTGCACCAAAATTAAAAGAAGTACGCGAACTATTTTCGAAAAATGTTTGTTCACAAACAGTGAGAAATTGTTTACACAGGGCAGGCTATAAGGGGTGTGCAGCCAGGAAGAAGTAATTCCGGAAGCAAATCGCGAAAAGCGATTAGCTTTTGCTAGGGAATACGTTACTAAACCTCCTGAATTTTGAGAATTCGTAATCTTTAGTGATGAAACTCAAAATTAACCTTTTTGGGTCTGATGACAGAACTAAAGTTTGGAGAAAGAAGAATACAGCATTCGATATTAAAAAAAATGGTTCCACGGTGAGACAAGGGAGTGGCAGTATTCTGCTTTGGGGATGCATGTCCGCTGAAGGGGTTGAAAATTTATATTTTATTAATGGAACCATAAATCAGCATGTTTATCTGAACATTTTGAGAGATAATTTTAGAGAAAATGTCCAAAAATTAGCGCTCGAAAAAATATACATTTTCCAACTTGGTGAGAGAATAAATGATCCATAATGTGCGGCAGCAGCTTCATACACCTCCGCAATCACCCGATGTTAACCCCATCGAGCATTTATGGAGAAACGGTGCGTTCGCAAACATAATGTTTCAAATAGAGAAGAATTAAAAAACAGAATATTGAACGAATGGGAGAATATGCCAGCAGAAGTTACTAGAAAGATGGTTGCAAGCATGACAAGAAGGTTACAGGAGATTATCAAGGCTAACGGCGGTCCCACTAAATATTAGTTTAAACGAAGTTGTTATTTTCTGTTAAACTATTATTGGTAATTGTTAAATGTATGGAGACTTTTTTGATATTAATTTTGTTTACATTGTTATAACAATGATGCAACTTCTAAATAAAATGTTCCGTAGTTGTTTTTAAAACTAATCCTCGTTGGTTAAGTTTCAAATATTAATTTAAACATGTTTTCTTATAGTTTCAGTTAGTTAGTTAAACATAACAGAAAAATAGTATAGAAAGCAGGTGGTGTATAGAGACTTTTTGGACTGACTTTATATTTCTGAACTCGTATTTTCACAAGCTTTTATATGACATCCCACTTGATGACCTGGCAAAAATTTTTTCTGCCTCCAATTTCACCACCAAAACTAACCTCTTAAGTCAAGATTTGACTTATAAAACTACACGGCTCTAATTGGGCTATCAATTCCTATATTTGTGCCAAATTTCAACTTTGTATGTCAAATAGTTTCGGCGAAAGTCAGGTGGACAGACAGGCAGACAAAAGACGGACACCAAAGTGATCCCGTAAGTGTTATGTACGGAACACTAAAAACTGTTTCAATCTGGAACCTGAGCTAAAAACATAATTTGTAGATGCATTTCAATAAAAGTAGAGCAAAACTGTGGTAAAAACTTATTGCCATTAACCTAAAACTTTAAATAACTTATTTTTTAGTTAACATATAAAGTATAAAATCTTTTATTTACATAATGCAACATTCCCATAAAAACTAACGATAAGTAACCTATTTAAAAGTTTCAGTTATAAAAGTATCCCACACAAACTCTTACGCTCAGGCAAGAACTTCTATAAATACGAACATAAAAGTTACTGATGTAAATGATGAGACGTTTTAATTTTTTAAAGTAAAATATTTTAATATAAATGATGTTTTGTAATGTCTAGTACTAGACTAAGAGGGCGACCCAAAATTTTGATCTGCCGACTAACCGTCTGGTTTAATTTTAATTCTGAGGCCCCCGTGCCTTGAAATGCCCAGATAAAGTCCAAAAATGCTAGTACTGTCGTTTAAACACTTGAATCCAGTACCATAACATATGTTTTCACCCTAAATATTCGAGCGCCCCAAAGGGCAGACGCCGCCGAGACGGGACCCAGCTTTAGGGCCCAAAAAACGTCAATCCAAAAATGGACTGTCATTTAATCATATAAAATCAATAAATTTAGTTTATTCTTGTTAAAATAAGAGGGAACCTGCAAAAGGCAGATGCCGCCAATACCGGAGGACGAAGCTGGACCCGCTTTTTTCAGCCAAAAAAGACTGGTTGATGAAAACTTGAATCCACCACTATACACCAGAACAAAAAGAACAGTCGAAAAAATGGATTGAAGCTGGTGGAAGTGCACCAAAAAAGGCAACGACGGTTTCATCATCAGGGAAGATTATGGTAACAGGTTTTATGGATTACAAAGGAGTTTTGTCGATAAATTATCTTCAGAAAGGCAAAAACAATTAACTCTAAATATTATTGTAACCTCTTGATTAGTTGGATGCAAAAATTCATGAGAAAGACCGGCTTTGAAGAAGAAAAGAGTCATTTTTCATTAGGACAATGCACGTATTCACACAGGTGTTTTGATGATGACAAAATTCAACGAGTTAAAGTAAGAATTGCTTGAATATCTAACGTATTCACTAGATTTGTCTCCCTCTGACTATTATCTGTTTCTAAACCTGAAAAAATTCCTGGCTAGAAGGCGTTTTACATTAAATGAGGAAGCTGTTGCAGACCTTCCGGAATCACACTTTAATGATGGTATTGAATTATTAGAAAAACTTTGGAATAAATCTATTGAAGTTTTAGGAGATTATATTTTAAAATAAAACTTATTTTACGTCAAAAAAAAATCTTTTATTGTTAGGCTCAGACAGCTACGTAATAATTGTTGTGGAAGAGAATTCTTTGCAAACCAAGATAAAGAATTTTTTTTGGAAGGTTGGAAGTTACTTTATAACCGTCGCACTAAGTATATAAAGCTTGAAAGGAGAATAAGTTGAATAAAGAATTTTTGTTTTCCAAAATTTGCTTATTTTTTTCTATGCCAGGCTATAAATCTATCAATACGTATTACCTAAAAATTAAAATGAACCCGTCATATAGTTCTTACTTAGTTTTGCTTAAAATTAAAATGTGTTTTTTTAGTATTTAATAGTTAAAATTTGTCTAAAATCTCACAGTGACAGAATCTTTTAAAGAGAAGGAAAAAAAAGATACATAAGAACTAGAAATTCAATTTTTATGGCTCCTTTTCCCGGTGCCAATGCTATGTCGCACATTGGGGATCACTTATTCATTCCATTATTCATCATTTAGCACAATATATAGCTGTACTGCTCTTCTCAGTTTGTCTAAATACAGTCAAAGTATCCAGTTTCTTATGTAATGGAGCAGTGGATATTGTTTTCGACCTAACTTTAATTGTTGTTAAATGTTGAAGTGACCACGTTTCAATACCATATAGTATAGTTGGATAATGTTGCAGTCAGTTACTTGTAATCGTGTATACAGTGACTTTTGATGGAGTAGGAAATTCTTAAATTTAAAATTGCAAGAGTGGTGTGATGGAAAGTGAGCCTCGGCTATTTCCACTTTTTCCAGAAATCCCATATATATATATATATATTATATATATATATATATATATATATATATATATATATATATATATACTCATATATATATATATAGTCTCAATTCGAGAATATTTTCGTCCAACGGGCATCTCTCATTCTGGCAATATGTTCAGCCCATCTTTATCATAATATATCCTCTACGACAACGTTTACATGCGTTATTTTTGCGTATCTCTTCGTTCATCACCCAAGATACAGCACCAGCATTGACCTTTCCTGTTTCTTCGTCTCACTTTTGCTATGGATAATTTAGGGAGGGTTAAAGTCTCTGGGCCCTATGACAAAATGATATGATACACTGATTGAATGCCTTTCGCTTCAAGCTTATCGGAATGTCGCCCTCAAAAACTTCTCTTATTTTTTCCATAGGCTGCCTGTAATTCTTTTATACAGCTCAGGTGTTTGGTTGTCGTTGCTGATGC
>CM032455.1:109060562-109571237 GCA_019049505.1 Pachyrhynchus sulphureomaculatus | reverse complement strand
TGATTCGGTCGGTAAAAACGATACTTCGGAACGACTTCGCCAATTTGGTTTGTGCAGCAGCTACGTACTTTGGACTATCCTCTTTTTTTTTAGAATATACTTCTTCCTTCTTCGTTGGCAACGTTGACAACGTTGGCAACGTTGTTTTCTTATCGTCCATTATCGTCGTCATTATCATCATCAACGCCCTTTTTCGGCTTTTAAGTCTAGCAAATGTGTGTTTTTTAAAGGTTCGGTAATAGGTTTAAATATTCTGTTTAGTTCTACATTTTCTTCACTTCGATTTCAGTTTGAGAGCGCGATATTTTTTCCGAATATTACGCGATAGTTCGTTGATTTTTTTAGTAATATGCGAATCTAATGAGTCATCATGTCAAATGAATGGCATTATATTGTTATATACTTAGATATTCATCAAATCCTTTACGATAGCGACCGTTTTTCACATCAAAATTCCTTTACGATTACAAAGCACCCATAAGGTTCACGCCAGCATTCAGAGCATAGGTTTTTAAATTGATTGTATGGCATATCTGGAGAACAATGTTCTTCATAAGGAATGTTTCAGTTTATTTCATCTTGTCTGAATAGCACTATGATGTTACAGTTATCCCTTATAAGTTGTTTTGGGGGTACCTTTGAATAAGTCTGACACAGGTACGCTGCGTCTATGTCTTTATGTCTACACATTGAATAGTATTCTCTTATTTAATTTTGGTTTTCACACTTGACTTCTTAGAGTATCTCGCATAAATACTCCTCTAAAATGGGGTATTTTGAGTCTCTTCGCGCATATTTCTGTAATTCTATATCATATAATGCCAGCTTTTGGGTAGCTTTATTGGTAGTTTTTTTTTTTTGGTTTTGCTGTTTAAATAGAGATAACCACATTTGTTTTTTTCGCATAAATAGACCTGATCCTTTCTTACCGAGCTCTTGTTCAACAGCTTTATTATGCCCTTTTCCGCGTTTAACGACGTTTACTCTGTGATAATAACATTTAAAATGTGCTAATATACCCTTTTTAATATATAACCGGTTCACACAGCAACAGCAGTCAGCCAGAAGGATACAAGCAAAACACAATCGTAATTTTGAATATTACAATTAATAAAAATTATATAGATATATATGTATTTTTATTTTTAACATGTTTAAAACTAATAGACTATATTATGATTCAAAATAAGCATTATCAGCAAATACATTTCCTGTACGTGAGGTCAACTATTTGCATACGATTACATTATGCATTCCCGCAAGACCACTACGTACAGTGTGTTTTATGGTTTATGAGTGACGTAAACATAACTATATTTATACACATTACACTTGAAGTGATATATTATTTAATTAACCAACTCTCGCACTGTATTTGTAAGACTGCGTGAGCCGTGACGTTCTTTTGCGTGTGGTCTACTGAAAATTCGAAAAATGTAAGTAACAGTTTTATTTAAAGTAAAGAGAGAAATGTCAATGTCTGATTATTTATTTTTGTTATTAATATATTTTAGATTGGATCTATCATTAATCATTTCTGCTTGCATAGTTTTTTATTTGAACGCTCGGACATCGGCTGCCCAGGCTAATATCCGCAGACAGCAGGAGGTCGTTTAACTTAACAAAGACCTGAAAGAAATTCTATCTTGGGGTGACAGTAACCAAGTGGAATTTAACGCTACAAAAACCCAAGCGGCAGTTTTTTTTCTAAAAAAGTTAACGTTGCTAAAACCCAACATAGTTATGTCGGGGCACTCCATTCCCCAGCATCGTCGTCGCTCAATTTGTTGGGCGTTAGTTTGGGGGCAAATATGTCTTGACATGAACATGTTGCAGGCATAGCAAGGAGAGCTTCTCAAAAGTTGGGAATATTATTTAGAACCAGAAAGCTTTACACCCACAGCAACTGTTAATTCTTTACAAAGCCCCAAATTCGACCAACTATGGAATAGCTGCTCCCACGTTTGGGGGCTCCGCTCCCAAACATACACTGCATTTGTTGGATTCTGTTCAGAGAAGAGCGGTCCGTCTGATTGGGGGGCTCCCGGAATTGACCGGCGGGCTTGATTCGCTGGAACATCGAAGAACGGTTGGCGACTTGAGTCTGTTCTACAAGTATTTTCCATGGAAAGTATTCGAAGGATGTAGCCCGCTTAATTCCTCCCAAAGCGGTGCATGTTAGAAATACACGTCGCGCTGGTGCTTCGCATCCGTATGAGGTTCAGCTTGTTACTCCGCGTACAACGCTTTTCAAGCAATCTTTTATATGGAGAACGTCATCCCTTTGGAATAATTTGCCCAGCGCTGTGTTTTCCCACCGAGTACAATTTACAGCGATTCAAGAAACAACGTGAATCGCTTTTTTTTTTTTCACTCGTGCCGCTCCTGGAGCGCTTTAGGGACTTCCCTGCAGCACGTGTGCTAGACCCATAAAATAACATTGACTGATTAGTTCTTATTATATTTTAGATGGATCTATCAATAATCAATTCCGTCTGTGTTGCAGAGCAGAAGCCGGTGGTGAGTCTAAAGGACCTTCCAATTAACCAACCCCCTCCATCCAATCCTCAGTGCGAAGGAGACCGACACCCCGTTTTGGCAAGTCCATCTTGTTGGATTTGGGGGAAAAAGTTGTGTTTTTAACCAAAACGAGTTACTGATATCATTAGACCAAACCTAGTCAAATTTGTTTTGCAGTAAATACTCCGTAGTTTTCCTGGGTACAAAGGACGTTGGAAAACGGAATCCAATCAATCCGCTGTTCAAGATTGAACTATCGCAGTAATATTAAGAGGTGAGTCTAAACCCTATATTTGTAAATTACTGTTATTATGGAAGCCATAACGAAAGCTAATATTCTCATTACTTCATTTCAAAATCTTAAAAAAGTATTATTTGATAATTTTCAGGATCGGGATGTTACCGTTTGGTGTAATCGGATACAGAGGAGGTTAATTTCTTGTCACAGAGCTATTCACCGTAAAAATATTTCTTTAGATTTGCGTCGCAGACTGCAAACTACAATTCAACATTTAAAATCGTTAAAAACATTAATTAAGCATACTTTGTGTACTAACAAAATTCCGATATCAAAAATAGAGTAGTGTGGAATAATATTATATCTTGTTTCAAGGGTCGTGTTAAGTCCGGAGTTATCGTTAATTTAGTTCACAAAGATATAAATTTATTTTTAAAAAAACGATGCATTTATTTTATTTCGAAAGAAAATAAAAAGCTATCTTGAGGATTTTTTTTTCAACTATAAAAGTTAATACGACTTTTTTGGGGAGTTTATTAAAAAAGGTATCGAATCTGACATTATTAATTTAAAATATTTTAATACAAGGAATGCCATTATCGATTTGGGGGTGGATTTAGAGCAATGGTTCTTTGAGCATGTTTATGATAAAGTTCTTAATAAATTGTCTGAATTTCAAGAATTAAGAATGCCAGAGCGGTTTCGCTTTACAGCAAATAATTTACCTTGAAATTAATATTAATAAATTTGAAATAGGGAACGGATCATCTTACATTAAACTACCTAACGAAATAGAACGCAAAAAGGCCTGTATCAATATTAAGAACAATGATCATGCCTGTTTCTTTTGGCAATTGTTAGCGCATTATTCCCAGCTCACAATAATTATAACCTAACTTCTTCATATCCATATTACAGAACAGTACTAAACATTGAAAATTTACCATCACCTATGACATTAGACCAAATTCCTAAATTCGAAAAAAATAATAATATTTCGGTAAATGTTTATGCTTTAGAACTGATAGAAACTAAGAGATCTTCTTTTTTCAATGTGGTTCCGGCTCGATTAACCAAAAATAAATTACCTAGACATGTCAATTTGCTTTTGGTTCAAGATAAATATTTTCCAAAATTAAATGACTTTGACACACCTCAGGATATTGATATCGAAGATATAAACATCAAATATCATTATTGCTGGATTAAACACTTATCGCGACTATTAAAATCACAACTTGGGAAACAAAAGAAAAAATTATTTTTTTTGTGATCGTTGTCTAAATTATTTTTTTTCTGAAAACAAATTAACCGAGCACGAAGTTCTCTGTGCTAAGTTTAATGAATACAAAGTAACGTTTCCAAAGTATGGAATTTATTGAATTTAAAAATTTTATTTATAAACAAAAATGCCCTTTTATCATATATGCTGACTTTGAATGTCAGTTAATTCCTTTAAATGAGTCATCAGGTGGAAATATTCAGAAGTACCAAACGGCACGAAGCTTTCAGTGCTGGTTTTTATTTGAAATGTACGTACGATGACTCCTTTTCCCCCATTTCAAAAGTTATCGCGGTACCAATTGTGTTGAATGGTTCGTTGGTGAAATGGACCCAGTTATCTAGTTCGATTTATAGGCGCTTAAAAAATATAACACCTATGGTTATTGATTCTGCAGAAGATGCTACACACTGTCACATATGCGAGCTTCGATTTGAATCGAAGGATGTTATCGTACACGATCATGATCATTTTACAGGGTGCTTCAGGGGGTTTCGCCCACCAGGCTTGCAATTTAAATTTCAAAAAACAATTTATGGTACCCGTTGTATTCCATAACCTCTCAGGCTACGACAGTCATTTTTTGATTAAAGAGCTTGCTAAACGTGGTAATGTAAATACTGTTCTACCAGTCAACAAGGAAAGGTTCATTTCATTTACGTATCATCATGAAAACAGAATAAAATTCAGATTTATTGATTCGTTGCGATTTATGGGGGCGTCACTTGATACTCTAACTTCTACCCTAGCCAAAGATGATTTTAAGATTCTACGATTGGAATTTCCTGATTTATGTGATGAATCATTTAACTTATTAACTAGGAAGGGTGTGTTTCCGTATGACTATATTGATAATTTGGAGAAATTGAGTGAGGAGGTGCTCCCTTCCATTGATCAGTTTTTTTAATAAATTAGATTGTACTAACATATCTGAGGAAAAATTATAAGCATGCTCAAAAGGTATGGAATGCATTCAAAATTCAAAATTTAGGGCAATATTCAGATTTATATTTAAAAAAAACCGATATTTTTGGTTTGGCTGATGTGTTCGAAACTTTTCGCGATAATTCTATTAAATCACATAAACTAGATCCTGCATGGTATCATTCAATACCTGGATACTCGTGGGACGCCATGCTCTTCTACTGTCGATGTAAGTTAGAGCTATTACGGGATATAGATCAAATAATGTTTATCGAACAGGGTATTCGCGGAGGACTTTCTGTATGCGTTAATCGATATGCTGAAGCCAATAATAAATACACCACAGATTATGATCCATCCAAGCAGTCAAATTATGTACTTTATTTAGATGCAAATAATTTGTACGGAAAGGCGATGACGGAGCCGTTACCATATGGAGGTTTCGAATGGTGCGATTTTAACATTGATGTGATGTCAGTACCAGACGATTCCCCTGTAGGCTACATTCTGCAAGTTGATTTGACATATCCAGAGAGTTTGCATGATTTGCACAAAGATTTTCCGTTCTGTCCTGAACATCGTGTACCACCCGGATCAAAATTACCGAAATTATTAAGCACTCTTCACTCCAAACAAAATTATATTTTACATTACCGTAACCTAAAACAAGCTTTAGAATCGGGGTTAAAGTTAACAAAAAATTCATAAAGTCTTGAAATTTAAACAATCTCGGTGGCTTAAACCATATATTGAACTAAATAATCGATTAAGAACCCAGGCTACCACTACCTTCGGTAAAAACAACTTTAAATTGTACAATAACGCGATATTTGGAAAAAGTTGTGAAAATATTAGGAAGCACCGAACTGTCCGAATTGTCCGAAATTGGTCAGGTCGGTACGGGGCGAAAAATCTGATTGCAAGTCATCGTTTCCATAGTCGAACTATCCTGGATGAAAATATAATGACAATAGAATTACATAAATCTGAATTGATGTTTAACAAACCACTGTATATTGGTATGTCTATCCTGGATATATCCAAACTAACTATGTTTAATTTCCATTATGGATTTATGATACCAAAAATGGGTTTATCAAATTGTAAATTATTATATACTGATACAGATAGCTTTATTTATGATCTCAAATGTGACGATGTGTTTAAAGAAATCATTAAACCAAATTTGAATTTTTTCGATACTTCTGACTACCCTGTAGATAATGTTTATAATATACCGAGAGTAAACAAAAAGGTATTAGGCCTACAGAAAGATGAAGTCAATGGTAGCATCATTACACATTTTGTCGGTTTAAGGTCCAAAATGTATGCTTTTAAAATTCAGGGCGGACGAGTTTCTAAACGTGCTAAAGGTATTAAATATGATATAGTCAAAATAAATTAACTTTCCGAGATTATTTCGATTGCTTGAAAGGTGGAATACAGTCTCGTGTCACTCAAAGGACCATACGCTCCTATTCACACAACATTTTCAGCATAGAGCAAACTAAGATAGCTTTGAACTCCCACGATGATAAACGTCATCTATTACCAAATTCCTTTGACACTCTACCATTTGGTCATTACAAAATTAAGTAAATAGGTTTTTTCTTTTGCAGATGTCATCCCCGGTGTCACCATCCAATAATGCGTACCCTCTAAAGCAGATTTGTATTATTAGCATTTGTAATTTTGTTGCGAATTTATCCAAATTAGTCGTTTCTTCACCTCCTCAGTTACCATGGGTTTTAATTTTGAAAATTTTACCTCTATATCCGACTACGAGATGGGCATATATTAATAGAATTGCTAAGCATGATTATGAACAGACATGTAATACTTATTTAGGTTTCATGCATTTAAGTAAGACTTTTACTATGGCTTCCAGAATGCAGTACTTACAACTACAGATTGGTTAGATCACTTCGATGTAATGACATATTGTATATGGGTTAATGTATATTTAGTTAAGGACTTTAATATTAGGATATGTAAGAAATGTTATAATAATTTTAAACAATGTACTAAAAACTTTAATGTTATAAACGATCATTATCATGCTATATGCGATAAACTACAGTTACCTATACTTTATTATCACAACATGGAGTTTTGGTGTCAGAGTTGTTTTTCTGAAGTCTTATTTGAAGTATATGAACAGGATCACTGTCTCGAGAAACTACATGCTAACCGTCCCTATGAAGTGAAGAGACGTTTTAAAGATCCCTACGAGAGCGACTCTGATGATGATTATCTACTTTAAATTCATATAAAATTTTTACTCGCTCTTTCATTTAAATAAGTTTGTAACAACATTATTTTATTTTTAAAATAAATATATGTATTTTTTTTTGAAAATTTGTGTATGCATCTTTTACTTTCCTCCACTTAGATTATTTGAACATGACGTAAAATTAATATTTCAGTATATAGGTTAGGTTTACACATGCTGCAAATCTAACCTATATACTGAAATTTTTTATTTTACGTTCACCATTATGACTGCAATTAACCAACTAATCACAAAAATGGGGCTCCAGGTCCTACAGGTAGGCTCCATGTTGTTCTTGTCATATGCGCTGGTGCATGTGACTGATGGCTCCGTGGGCCCCCTGAGCTCCATACACCTGCACATGTAACAACAAACACAACCAATTGGGGTACCAATTCCTACATGTAGGACACCGATAGGGCTCCCTGAGCCCCCTCTCCCATGCACCCAAATGGGGCCCCCCAGTTCCTACAGGTAGGGCTCCATGTTGTTCTTGTCATATGCGCTGGTGCATGTGACTGATGGCTCCGTGGGCCCCCTGAACCCCCATACACCTGCACATGTAACAACAAACACAACCAAATGGGGTACCAATTCCCACATGTAGGACACCGATAGGGCTCCCTGGGCCCCTCTCCCATGCCCCCAAATGGGGGGGTACCAGTTCCCACAGCAGGATACTGTAAGCGGGGCCCCCCGGCCGGCCTCCTGGAACCCCCTCCTGCAGCCCTCCCTGGAACCATTACACATGGCAACATCGCACAGCCCCTTGACAGATGCGCGCGCGCGCGCAAACTTCACATCTGTCAACGGTCACACAGTGTTGCCACACCTAACACACACACACAATGTTGCCACTTCATACAACGCTCTCATTGGTCCAAATTTCTATGACGTAGAGCCACGCCCAAATGCTGGGCTGTGATTGGCCATTAATGTGGTAGCCGTATTAATACACTACTCTGGTTTATAACAGCTCGCCATAAGCGGATTCTTTTGATAGGTATGTATATGAATTATTTTTTTTAGATAAGGTTTTCTGTAATTAGTGCCTTGATTTTCTATTCATATCAATTCAAAGAATGGATAAAAGGGATGAGAGTATCAGTAGGCTTGTCATAACAAAAATGCAAAAAACTTATTGTTAATGTTTTTTTCAGGTTCGCTAATATGATGCAAAGCAAAAGAAATAGCCGAGTCTCTGGGACATTCCACATTCAGTGTTTCTTCTGGTTGGCTTAATAAATTTAGAATCCACCACAACATAAGTTTTAAAGCGATTTCGGTTATTGCTGAAAATGTTTCATCTTCTTTAGTTAATGGATATTCACCGAGAAACATCTATAATGCCGATGAAACAGGCCTTATTTTAGGGCTCTACCCAACAAAACGCTAATATTAAAAAAAGAAAAATGTGTTGGTGGTAAATATCCCAAAGAGAGGTTTACAATTTTGCATTGTGCAAATATGGCGGGAGAAAAAGAAAAACTGTTAGTCATTGGTAAGGCAGCTAAACCCAGAGTATTTAAAAATATAAACAACCTGCCTCTAACTTGGAAATATAATAAGAAAGCTTGAATGACAGGAGAAATTATGACTGAGTGGTTGTAAGATCGTGATTGGAAAATGACAAAAGAAAAAAGAAACATTTTGTTATTTTTAGACGATGCACGATCTCATCCAAAAGACGTCCGCTTAAAAAATAAAAAAAATCTTGTTTCTGCCCCCTAACTGTACATCAGCTTGTCAATCACTTGACCAGGGAATTATAAAAATTTTAAAATTTATTACCGAAGTCTAATACTAAAACACCTGATAGTAAACATTGAAACTGCTGGTACAACTTTTGAGTTAATTGCAGTTTACTTTGCAAAAACCGCTTGGGGACAAGTAACCAAGGAAACAGTTAAAAATTGTTTCATCTGATCCAGAAGATGATTTACCTCAAGAATAAGAATTTGTTGGAGTTGACTGATAATGAAAATCTCTCATTTCATATGTATAACTCTATCCTATTATATTTTATATGTATATAAAGGTAACAAATCTTTGATTTTTCCTTAAGTAAAGATGTTTTTTTGTATTACTTTTAAGCTGACACTCCCCTTGAACGGACACTTTCGGTCGGCCTCGTTGGTGTCCGCCCCAGGGAGATTTCACTGTATATATATATATATATATATATATATATATATATATATATATATATATATATATACATATATATATATATATATATATATATATATATATATATATATATATATATATATATATATATATATATACACTACCATGTCCAAAATCTTTATTCTACCCACAACCTATTTTGTCCATATCCCAACAACCCTCGCCGACATACAATGGCAAGCGCGGCGTTTTAACTGCCAATACCCTCTAGTGAAAAGTTCAAAACAGGAATACCCCAGGCAAGTAGGACAAACTGTCCAGAATCTTGCACTGAAAACGATTCAGTCAGTCCCATAGATTCCGGGGGGGATGGAAAATTTTTACAGAGAAACTTACACAAACATAAAACAAAGACGAAAAGTTTCAGGATTCTAACATACAACCAAACAAGAGCGCTCTCTTCCCAGGAAAAGCTTCTAGAACTAGAACAGGAACTGAAACCCTTAAACTGGGACATTATTGGACTCTGTGAGGTTAGGAGGAGAAATGGAGAACAATTTATTACCCTAACGTTTGAAAATATGTTGTACCACACAAATTGTGATCCCAGAACATCAATCGACGGTATAGGCTTCCTTATTATTAGGCAACATGCACAAAATATAACAACTATAAAAACAATATCAGAACGTGTAATATACTTGATACTTACTTTAAACAACCCCTACAAAATGAAAATAATACAGGTATATGCTCCTACTACAGATTATGAAGATGAAGTGGCATTAAAAGAATCAAAGTGTTACTATACCTTCTTCATGGGAGATTTTAATGTCAAAATTGGAACCCAGAGCGATGAATCTGACATAGCAGTAGGAAAATTCCAATTGGAAAGTAAAAACGAGAGAGGACAAATGCTACTAAATTTTTTACTCTACCATCGAAGATGGACGTGGGTAGGGCCTAATGGAAAAACTAAAAATGATTGGCTTCTTTATAACAAGACAAGACATCTCTGATATCACCGTAAGGAATAAACTTTGCGTGGGAAGTGATCATCGAGCAGTGAGAGCTATGATTCGAATAGACCTACAAATTGAAAGAACAAAAATGGTGTACAAGAAGAAAAAAATAATTTGGAACGAACCAGAAAATATCGATGAATATGTAGATCCTATAAACCCAGGATTGAGTCATATCCTTCTAAACGATGTCGAAACATTGAACGAAACCACTGTAAAAACTCAATCCACAGGATAAAAAACTGAGTGATGACACTAAAAAAATTATAAAGGAGAGGACACTTAAAAGAAGGTAACAAAATAGGGATTCAGGGGGATTAAGAAACTTAAATAAGAGAACCTCAAAGGAGATACGGAAGGACGTAAGAAGATACAACACAGAGAATATACAACGAACAATTAAAGAAAATAAAAGCATGAAAGTGCTCAGAAGGAAATTAACAGATGGAAGAAGAGAAGTACACAAAATTAAAGATGGTGAAGGAAATGAAACGACAGACGGGGAAAGAATTATAGAAATTGCAGAATTCTATAAAAGACTATACACAAGTCAACAAATGAAGCTTCGAAATCACAAATACATAAATTGATCAACCAAGGTTCAGAAGAATTATCGGAGATGACACTGGAAGAAGTAAAGCTTTCCCTTAGAGAAATGAAAAATAATAAAGCTCCCGGAGAAGATCAGATCGTAATTGAAGCTGTAAAAGTAAGTGGAGAATAGCCTAATCCCAAGCAAATGGAATAACGCAGTGACTGTCCTCAAAAGGAGACATAACCGACCTTGAAAATTATAGACCGATCAGCTTGCTCTCCTACTGGTGTAAGTGGTTCACCAAAATCATAACAAAACGCCTGGAGCGAAAACTAGATTTTTAGAAGTGGATACAGTGCTAACGATTATTTACAGACCATCCAAATCCTTATAGAGAAATCTCAAGGAATTTAATTGAGCTGAAAAAGCATAAACATCGATGGCGTATACCTAAATCACCTAGGTTTCTCTGATGATATGACACAATAGCCGACAATCTAGGTGCCCAACAAATGCTTACCAAATTGCAAACAGTACCAGCAAATATTGGCCTAAATGTTAACTTTTAGAAAACCAAGTTTATGACTAATCTAGCACGAAGAGTAATATGAAATTTAACGAAAACGAGGTAGAATGGACGGCTTTTGGGAAGCTGAGAGATATGCTGCAAGGTAATTTGCAAATGTACTTAAAAAAAAGTTTATGAACAATGCGTTCTGCCGGTAATCACATATGCAGCCGAGACACTCACCTTAAGAAAGCAGCAAACAAACAGAGTATAGCAACGGGCAATGGAGAGAGCTATGATGGATATCATAAGGAAGGATAGAATAACAAACATAACTATCAGACAACGAACAAAAGTAAAAAATTACGCAGTCTAAATGGAGATGAGCAGGCCATATAGCCCAAAGGGACGATAACCGATGGTGTAAAAGACTAATAGAATGGAGACCCAGACAAGTCAAAAGGAACAGAGTAGATCACCAATAAGAAGGCGCGATGACATCAAAACAGTGGCAGGAAATTGGTTTAATACCGCTCAGGACAAAGATCAGTGGAAGTTCTTAGAGGAGGACTATATCCAGCACTGAATGAGGACGGCTGATGGATATACATATAATATATATATATATATATATATATATATATATTTTATATATATATATATATATATATATATATATATATATATAAAATATATATATATATATATATATATATACATATATATATATATATATATATATATATATATATATATATATATATATATATATATATATATATATATATATATATATATATATATATATATATATATATATATATATATATATATATATATATATATATATATATATATATATATATATATATATATATATATATATATACATAACAGTAATAATGATCCACCTGCTGTTTTGCCTTACATATTGCAAATAGCCAAATTTAAAGATTCAACATTTGCACAATCTTCAAAACTTGTAAGAAAACTATACAATGGTTTAAATTACCGGAAGATACGATTCATTTATCAACAGACGGGGATTATAAAATTTCCTGTTTGGTGTATGTAGGAGAAACTAGAAGATAGCCACTAGAATTAAAGAATATTGAAGATGTATCAAAAAGAAGCAAATTCCAGAATAAGAAGTCATACCAATAATGTAATTAACCAAAGTTCTTGTTACTACAATAAAGGGAGCTAAGAAAATTAATCAAATTTACAAACGTCCTAACTAAATTAATAGAAATTTGAGCTATGGTTATATATCACACGTGGAAAACGATCATTACACTGAGTAACGGTTCTGTGAACCGCGGTCGAATATAAATACTTATGCTTCTTTGAGCTCATTCCGAGAAGTTAAGATCCCTGAAGTGCTTCGTGAAATCGTAGGTGAAACGTCGAAAAGCCACTTCAAATTAACATGGTCCACAACTTCTTACCTAACCAAGTCCTTGAAAGCGTCCGTTCTACGTTGGTATGTTCTACTTTGGTTATATTTTTAGATTTTCGTTCTTTTAATACACTGATGGTCTTAGTTCAATAAACCACTATATATCTTTTCTACTACAATTTTTCTTACTTTAATTTAATTTATACAGTGATGTGGGTGGTAATGTATTAGGGCTAATAAGTTTTTTGAACTTCGCCCGTGGCATCGCCCTAAAACTTGTTTACTCGTTCTGCTAAATAACATTTTCCGAACCTGCTAGGTAAGTAGTTAATTTTCGACAGAACAGATAGGCAGCTTGTCCGGAAGAGAAGCAGTTTTCAGACTTGTTAAGAAAATAATATATTGAAAACAAGGACGGCTAATAGAAATAAACAAAAGTCATTATGATTAGTTCAAACATTTCCGTAAAAATTTTGGCCAATGGCAACTTTTATTTTAAAAGTTTTAACGAAGAAGAACCATTTTTATTTTTAATTACTTCTTCTCGTAGGCCTCTTCCAATTCTTTCCATCTTTCCTTGTCCCGAACTGTTCGGTTCCAGTTTTTCCCTGCGATGTCCTGGGTGTTGTCTCGCCCACTTCTTTGAGATCTTCCCACATTCTTTTTACTCTCCCTCCGGCGCCATACTGTAAATTTGTAGGCACATCTGTCGTTGTCTTGTCTGGCTAAGTGCCAGCTCATCTCCATTTTTGTTGATCCGGTCCATAGTATCTGTCAGCCGTAATCTTGGCCGGATTTCCTCATTTGGGCTTCTATCTCTCGAAACTTATCCCAAGCATTACTCTCTCCATCGCACGCTGCGTCACTTAAAGCCTGTTCATCGATTTACGTGTTAGCGACATCGCTTCAAGACTGTACATAAGAACTGGCAGTACACACGACTGTATGTTTTCCATTTGAGATTTATAGGGATATCTCGTGATCTGAGGATAAGCTGCCCAATCAATTTCTGCTATATGGTTCTCTTTTCCTATGTATTTCTTGTCCGAAGTATAATTTTAATTACTGATGTAAGTATATGAAGAAACACGAGGGTCGTTTCAAAAGTTCTCGGCCTTATTATAATATTTGTTAAGTGTTATGTACTAGATAGCGTGCTATTAAGTGCTAGACTTGTGTGTCTAGTTACCTTTGTGTAGCGATCGTGTAAACAAACAAGTTTGAACATTATCTAAAAAATGATTAAAACTGAAGTGTGAGCTGGTATCAAATACTTCGTTTTACCAGGTGTACAAGTATGAAATGAGGATTTCAGACAACAGATGGTGCACCAATGCAGTTTGTGCCATAAAGATTTGACACTGCGCCATTTTGTTGTGTCATCAACAGAGTGTCAGACGCGCACGAGTGATAAATTGGAAAAGTGTGTGCATAGTGTTGTGTTGTTGGGTTCAATATGTCGAAATTTATACTGAACAAAGAGCATTCACGGACAGCATTAATTTTTTGTTTTCATTTGAAGAAAACTGCTGTTGAATCATACCGACTACTTCGAGACGCTTATGGTGAACATGCTCCATCGCAAGATAAGTGTGAACGATGGTTTCGGCGTTTCAAAAGTGATGACTTCGTTGTTGCAGACAAGGAACGTGGACAACCGCCAAAAAAATACGAAGATGTGGAATTGCAAGCATAGTTGGACGAAGATGATTCGCAAACCCAAAAACAACTCTTCGAGCAATTGGGCGTTAGTCAACAAGCTGTTTCCAATAGCTACGAGAGATGGGAAGGATTCAGAAGCTGGTAGATGAGTACCACATGAGTTGAACGACAGGCAAATGGAAAAGCGCAAAAACACGTGTAACATTTTGCTCGCTCGGTACAAAAAGAAGTTGTTTTTGCATCGTAGAGTTACAGGGGATGAAAAGTGGATTTATTTTGAGAATCTCAAGCGCAAAAAATCATGAGTAGACACAGGCGCACCATCCATATCGACCGCAAGGCCGAATCGCTTTGGCAGAAAGACGATGCTCTGTGTTCGGTGGAACCAGAGGGGCGTGGTCTATTATAAGCTATTAAAATCTGGGAAAACTGTTAATACTAAACGTTACCAACAATAATTGACCGATTTGAACCATTCGCTGCTTAAAAAAAGGCCTGAATACCGAAAGAGGCAACACAAAGTCATTTTTCTTCATGACAATGCTCCATCACATACGGCAGCTGGGAAGTGCCATGCGGCTTACTCACCAGACTTGGCTCCTTCCGATTACCACTTGTTTGCATCGATGGGTCACGCACTTGCTGAGCAACGCTTTGGTTCGTACGAAAATGTGAAAAAATGGCTCGATGAATGGTTCGCAGCAAAAGAGGAAGACTTTTACTGGCGTGGTATTCACAAATTGCCCGAAAGTTGGGAAAAATGTATAACAAGCGATGGAGCATACTTTAAATAAAGCACTTTTTATTATTCTTCCGAATTTAACATGTTTTTTTTGGAAAAAAATCCGCATTTCATACTTGTACACCTGGTAAAGGTTTAATTCCTACAAACATTCAAAAAGAGTGAAATATCATGTTAAATGATTCTTCCCGTTCGTTTTCGACGATTACAAAGTAGACTGCTGAATTTAAACGTGGTCGTACATCTGTTCAAGATGGTAAACGCTCAGGACGCCCGAAAACCTCTACGACCAACGAGATTTTCTGACACAAATTACAATACATAATAGAGTACTAAATAATCGCCGACTGAAGGAATGCGAACTCACTAACTCAGGCGCAACTAATGGTATAGGCAAGGCCATCAGTTCCGGTCAAGCAACCAGTAGGGGGGACTATAAGGAATAGCCCCTCTGTCTTTATTTAAACTACTTTTACATTTTATAATTTTCATACTTTCGTATGCAACCTCCTATCAGATACATTTTTTATTAATCGTAGATTATCCAATGTTACAATATGATCAGCTTCAAGGGCATGTTCGGCAATGTTGGACTTTTCTGTTCTACTGTATTTTAAGTATGCTAAATGTTCTTTAAATCTTGTTTTAATTGACCTTTTAGTTTGCTCAACATACTTTTTGTCACAATCATTACAACTAATTTCATAAATTCCACTTTTCTCACAATTAGGAATCTTATCTTTGGGATTTCCTAAGATATTCCTCAGATTGTCTGATGACTTATAGACTAAGGTGAGGCCTACCTTATTAAATACCTTATTGAGTCCATTGCTATATTTCGGATTGTATGGTATGGAGACATACTTGGTGTTATTTTCTTCGCGTGTAAAAAAGGTGGAATTCTGAATATTTAACCTAAACTTATGTCTATTTATTAGCTTATTTACTAAGAATTTGATATCTATAGGAAGAACACAGAAACAGATAGATATATTCCTAATCATTCATTTCATTGCAAACAACACAAATTAGCCTCATTACATTTTTTAGTTCATTGTTCGGTCACTTTCCTTCTGAATAGAGTAAACTTTAATAAAGAAAGGAATCGCATTAGAAATACAACTAGAGTTAATGGTTATGACGATGACTTAGTAAATAAGCTAATAAATAGACATAAGTTTAGGTTTAATATTCAGAATTCCACCTTTTTTACACGCGAAGAAAATAACACCAAGTATATCTCCATACCATACAATCCGAAATATAGCAATGGACTCAATAAGGTATTTAATAAGGTAGGCCTCACCTTAGTCTATAAGTTATCAGACAATCTGAGGAATATTTTAGGAAATCCCAAAGATAAGATTCCTAATTGTGAGAAAAGTGGAATTTATGAAATTAGTTGTAATGATTGTGACAAAAAGTATGTTGGGCAAACTAAAAGGTCAATTAAAACACGATTTAAAGAACATTTAGCACACTTAAAATACAGTAGAATATCATTTTGTAACATTGGATAATCTAAGATTAATAAAAAATGTATCTGATAGGAGATTGTTGAACGCATACGAAAGTGTGGAAATTATAAAATGTAAAAGTAGTTTAAATAAAGACAGAGGGCCTATTCCTTATAGTCCCCTCTACTGGTTGCTTGACCGGAACTGATGGCCTTGCTTATGCCATTAGTTCCGTCTGAGTAGTTCAAGAGTTAGGCTAAGTATAAATAGGGTAGATTTGTACTTTAACTTTAGTCAATCATCGCTCCTGATGAAGCTAACATGGTTAGCGAAACGCGCGTCGAGTGCAAAAATAAAGTATTTGGTGTAGTGGTGATATATACTGAGTAGTATCTTTGTGCCAAAGATTCCACATTCCCAACTAGAATCTAGCAGTAAAAGTTTAAAATAATTATTTACTATCTATATATTTGTTAAAATATAAACAAATAAAATTAAATTATTCTGTCTCGGTACCTATACTTTAGTCACCAGTCATCAGTGATATTTATTTTTTCTGAGACTGGCCAAATGTACTGAAAAGTGTTTGAGTATATTACTGATTGCACCAAATATGTATTAATGTTTCGTAGCTCTTAGTCCAGGTTAAATTCACAACTTTCGACGAAAAAACGTTAACCATATTGCCAGGACAAATAGTTTTTTTTATACCAGATAAATTATCAAACGTAATTCTCTCGTGATAATTTTTGCCTTATGGAGGTTATTCCAGAATTTTTTCAAAATGTTTTAATCAGTAGTTTTCGAGACAGGCGCGGGACAGTGATTTTGGCCACTATTTAAAAATAATATGAAGAAAAGTTTGCGGGAGTGTTACATGATAGATTTTATCGAACTCGTATTTTCACAAGCTTTTATTTGATACCCCACTCGTTGACTTAGAAAATAATTTTTTTTCACTTCCCCCTACAAACTAACCCCTTAAGTTAAAATTTAACTTTCAAAACTAGACGGCACTAATTGGGCGATCAATTCCTATATTTGTGCCGAATTTCAACTTTCTACGTCAAATAGTTCCAGAGAAAATCGGATGTGACGGACAGACACCGAAGTGATCCCATAAATGTTCTGTACGGAACATTAAAAACAGTCGAGTTGTAAAAATACTTCAGCGATATTTAAAACTGAAAACAGACATCTAACTACATAGTATTTGGGTTAAAATTGGAAATAATAAAGAAATAACAATAATTTCAGATTTCTGGAATCCCAGAATGTTGAAAAGTACCTAGGTCCCCCAAAATGTGAAGAAACGCAAACATCTCGGAGAGTTTTTACAAAATCTATATTTTCTTTGCTCCACTAAAATTTTGGTGCGGTGCGGATATGTTGACGATACATTTGCTATCTGACCACATGATGGAGAAATCCTGAATGCCAGTTTAAATCACCCCAGTCAACAAATTGAATCATATGAGGTCCTTCATTTTTAGCTACGACTATACCGATAAAAAGGAAAAGTAATGGCATCTTGGAACATTTGCTTTACAGGGAGCCAACTCATGCCAATAGATAGCTGAATGCTAATTTACATCATCATCCTTTGCAAAAACTGTTGTCAATACAATAGTATTGAGAACTTTATGAATACGCGGTGAATCTTTAATCTCATTAGAAACAGATACACTAGCCAGTGGCTGAAAAAGTAACTGAGATTGCACTGACAATATTGAACGTTCATTTAACCGCTTTAAAAGCGCAACTTGCAGGAAAGACAGTATAAAGGATTCACAAGCAGATAATGCACCAAAATACAAATTCAATGTTGCCACATACAACATTCGAATATTAAGTACATACGAGCATCTTGAAGAATTGGAAGATGAATTATCCCACATTAAGTGGAACATCCTGGGCCTATGTGAAACAAGACTACAAGGAGAAAAATGTACTACATTGAAATCTGGACACCTCCTTTATCAAAACAATAAAGAGGAAAACCCACATATAGGCAGAATAGCAATAATGATCCATAAGAACATAAAACAACTTGTTACTAAAATGAAATCAATATCACATCGAGTTATACACATAACGATGAAACTGTCAAAACGCTATAAGATTCAAATAGTGCAAGTCTATGCTCCTACAAATACTGCATCAGATGATAAGATCGAAGGCTGGTATGAGGGTATTTCAAAAGAATTAACAACGGAAAAGGCACCATATAAACTTATCATAGGTGATTTCAATGCCAAATTAGGTTTACCAACGAATAATACGAGCCAATATGTTGGAAAATTTGGTCTCGGTACTATAAATGAACGTGGAAAAAAGATGATTGATTATCTTCAAAATTAAAAGATATACTGCATGAATTCCTTCTTTCAGAAGCAAGCAAAAAGACGTTGGACTTGGAGAAGCCCAGATTCAACTGTAAAAAAATGAAATTGACTATATTTTAACGAATCGAAAACATATAGTAAAAGATGTAACAGTCCTAAACCATTTTGATACTGGCAGCGACCACAGACTAATAAGAGCGAAAATAGAGATAAATACCAAAATAGAACGAAGTAAACTAATTAAACAATGCCAGAAATAATCCAGGAAAATTTGGAAAGATATCAAAGTGAACTAAACAAAAAACTATCTAGTAAACAAACATTGAATAAAATGAACGTTGATGCCCTAGAAACTAAAATAAAAACTGATATAAAAACAGTTGCCAAAAAGATATGCAGTAAGAACAGAAAGAAAAATTTAAGCGTAAGAAGGGAGACTAAGGAACTTATGACAAAAAGAAGAAAATTAGATAAAGGTACACCAGAATATATTAAACTAAACAAAGTAATCAAGAAGCATTTAAGAGATGACTTACAACACTATAATACAATGATGATAAAATTGACAATCGAAAGCAATAAAAACACGAAAATTCTTAGAACAGTTAATAACATGGGACGTCCTCGGATACGTCAATTAAAAGACCCAAATGATCAAAGAAGATAGAGAGGATCTGATAGCAATTACTGAGAAGTTCTATAGTACATTATACGCAGAAAGTAATACAAAACGAGTGAAAGTGGATGACGAAACCATTTTAAACGTTAGCTTAGAAGATTTTCCTGACATTACCATATGCGAGGTAAAATTAGCCTTATCACGAATGAAGAATGGTAGAACATCCGGAAACGATGGTGTGACAAAAGAAATGATAAAATTTGGCGGTGTCATTGCTATAGAAGCACTGACGATACTCCTCAATAAATGCCTGATCGAAAGACAAATACCGGATGGGCGAAATGCCGAAGTAATCCTATTATACAAAAAGGGTGATAAATTAAAACTTGATAATTACCGGCCTATAAGTCTACTCTGCTACCCATGCAAACTCCTAACTAAGATTATAACAAACAGACTTATAAACAAGTTAGATACTTACCAATCTCCAGAGCAGGCTGGATTCCGGAAACATTATAGCACAATAGAACATATACAGACAATTTGTACACTAATAGAAAAATGCAATGAATATAACGAAACATTACATATCGCATTCGTTGATTACAATAAGGCTTTCGATTCAGTGGAACTGTGGGCTGTTTTTAAAGTCATGAACAATGCAAGAATCGACTTTAGGTAGAAAAAGCTTCTTAAAAATGTATATGATAACGCGACAATAACAGTTAACATTGCAGAGGACATTAAAACAAACAAAATTGCAATCAAAAAAGGAGTCAGACAGGGAGATACCATTTTCCCAAAGCTATTTACCCTTGCATTGGAGGATGTTTTTAAAAAACAGAATTGGGATGAAAAGGGCATCAAGATAGATGGTAGGTACCTAAGCCATCTGCGCTTTGCGGACGACATTGTACTTATTACCCAAAACATAACGGAACTGTAGACTATGTTAAAAGAACTTCAAGAAGAATCCGTAAAAATTGGACTAACAATAAACATGAATAAAACTAAAATCATGACAAAGAATGAGGTAGATGCACATATAGAACAAGTTAATAAAAATGTCGAGGAATATATATACCTAGGTCACAATATCAAATTAGGCAAAGAAAATCAAACTGCCGAGATAAGTAGACGTGTTCGGTTAACATGGGCAGCCATAGGTAAACTGACACATATTTTAAGAAATGAGAAAATTCCGAAGAATTTAAAAAGAAAAGTGTTTAATACCTGCATATTACCAGTAATGACATACGGGAATGACGCTCACTATTAGATCAGCCAACAAACTCAGGACAACACAAAGGGCTATTGAACGAATGATGTTAGGAATAAGTCTCAGAGATCATATCACAAATGAGAATACGAGGCTGGTTTGAAAAGTCCGTGCAAAAATAAAAACTACTTATGTCTTTGGGGTAAACCTTTTTTATTTTTCGACATAGTCTCCTTTTAGGCTTATACACATCGTCCAACGATGTTCTAGTTTGTTGATCCCTTCCGAATAATAGGATTTGTCCAAGTCTGCAAAATATCCATTAGTGTCTGCAATCACCTCCTCGTTTGAATAAAAATCTTTGTCCCGCCAGCCATTTCTTCAAATTGGGGAACAAACAGTAGTCCGAGGGAGCCAAGTCTGGACAATAGGGGGATCTGAAACGAGTTGGAATCCTATTTCCATTAATTTTGCGACCACAACTGCTGAGGTGTGTGCTGGTGCGTTGTCGTGATGGAACAGGACTTTCTTGTGGGCCAATAATATTCACCTGTAATAGTTTTACCCTTTTCCAGATAGTCGATGAGGATTATCCCTTGCGAATCCCAAAAGACAGTCGCCATAACCTTTCCGGCCGAAGGAACGGTCTTCGCGTTTTTTGGTGCAGATTCCCCCTTGGTAACCCATTGTTTAGATTGTTGTTTGGTCTCAGGAGTATAGTAATGTATCCATGTTTCATCCACAGTGACGAAACGACGCTTAAAGTCCTCCGGATTCTTCTGAAACAGCTGCAAACCATCCTTGCAACACTTCACACGATTCCGTTTTTGGTCAAGCGTGAGCAATCGCGGCACCCATCTTGCGGATAGCTTTCTCATGTCCAAATGTTTATGCAAAATATTATGTACCCGTTCAGTCGAGATGCCCACAGCACTAGCAATCTCACGCACCTTAACTCTTCTGTCATCCATCACCATATCATGGATTTGATCAATGATTTCTGGAGTCGTAACCTCCACAGGCCGTCCAGAACGTTCAGCGTCACTTGTGCCCATATGGCCAGTCTGAGAATTTTGAAACCACTTATAAACTGTTCTAATCGAAGGTGCAGAGCCACCATAATGTTTATCGAGCTTCTCTTTAGTCTCCTGAGGCGTTTTGCCTTTCATAAAGGAATGTTTAATCACCACACGAAATTCTTTTTCGCCCATTTCTTGAAAATCACTCGACTTCCTTGATTCACACGAATGCCAAACACAAAAAAATAGACCAATATGGCTGAAACTTGGTGTGCGTTCATTCAAGAGATGCTACTAACTAAACATGACCTCGATACGCGCCGGTGGTGCCATCTCTCGGACTTTGCACGGACTTTTCAAACCAGCCTCGTATTAGGAATAGAACAAAAGTTGAAGATGTTATAGAACGCATTGCTCAATTGAAGTGGAACTGGGTGGGCCATGTTGCACGACAGGATGATTCAAGATGGACAAAGCGTATTGTACAGTGGAGACCTCGTCTTCATAAGCGCAGTGTTGGCAGACCTCAATTACGCTGGCTAGATGACATCAAAAACAATGTAGGGAGTAAATGGCATCAGATAGCACAGGACAAAAGACTATGGAAGAGTATGGGGGAGGCCTATGTCCAGGAGTGGACTGTGAAGGGCTATTAGAAGAAGAAGAAGAAGAAGTAGATAGTGCAGTATTATCTTACATATACGATACCACCGACTAAATAAGCAAATTACTTAAAAAATTCAACATTAGAACGATTCGAGATTCGCCAGAAAATTAGATAATGCTTGAGATAATGAAAGAACAAGATTCGTTTATAAATAGTGTGTGTCTGTTAAATTCTATGTTCGTGTGCTACGCTACTGGAAGATCAATATCAAATAGAACTAAATAGAACCACGATTTCTCATCTAACTAAAACCGTAGAAACTTCCATTTCATATTTACAATACTATCCTTAGTAAAAGACGTAAAAAGACATTGACAAAGCCTATTCAAACCTGAAGTAAATTTATTATGTTATTAAATAGTTTGATGAACCGTTTCATTTAATTATATAGTCCTATTTCCAGCCTGTTGGCTAAACATGACCATTATCAGTATTAATCTAACTATACTATTTCCGACGTCAAGCCCATTCGTGCCGGAGTCCCCCAAGGCTCCGTCCTCTCAACTATTCAGCATTTTCATCGCCGACTTTCTCAACTCGGACCAAACCTCCCTTCTCACATACGCCGATGATACTGCCATCACCGCCACCACCAAGTCGATCACGATCATCACCAGCCGCCCCCAACGCAACCTCAACAAGCTAGTCCACTGGTGGGAAGATTGGAGAATACAGATCAACCCAGCAAAGACTCAAGCCACCATGTTCACCAAGGCTCGCAGCACCACGCCTGAAACTCTCACCCTCTATTGCACCAGACTCCGATGGTCAAACAGCATCAAGTACCTGAGCCTCCACTACGGCAAGTTGCTAGTATGGAAGGATCAGGTCACCACCTCTACCAAGAAAGTGAACTAACTCCTTAGCAAGTCCAGTAAACTGTCAACCCGTAACAAGTTGACAATTTACAGTATGATCATCCGAGCCGGATTGACTTACTCCAGCCCAGCATGGAGTCAAAACAAGGTCCTCCGTATCATCGCTAAAGCCCCATGCGTAACACCTAGCTTCACAGAGATCTCCAGATGCCCACAATCCTAGAATTCATGAGCAACACTCAACTCAAATTCTTGGTCAAGGTCACCCACCACCCTCACCACGCTTACCGCCCTCCTCCACATCCAGCTCGTCGCTCTCTTCCCAGACCCAGCGATTTCCTACCTCTGGATTAGCTTAAGTTAGTCCTAATTAACATTAAGTTTAATTTTAAAGTTTAGGTTAATTCATTAGTTTAGCATGAAATATGTTAAGTTCAAATATCTTAAGTTATCGCAACACATTTAAATAAATTCCTTACCTAGACTAAGTTAGTTAGGTCCCTGACATGTATATATCTTAAGATCAAATTTGTATACACATGTTTTTCTTTAGCCAATCATTGTAAAATAGTTATACCGTCAAACTAGGTATTAGCCAATACATAGTTATCAGTTATCAATATAACTATAAATAAATTTATTAAATAGTTAATAAAACAGGTGGGTGCGAGTTCGAATCGCGCTTGGAACATGAGAGTCCCTACTTTTACTTAATATTTAATTCACAGTATAAGTAAAGCATATGATTATTGACGATAACAATTGAATATTTATTTAATATATTCATTTTAGAATAAAAATCTAACCTAAATAAATTTTTCATTTTTTTATTTATTTAATTATCCATCAGAGAATGAACTTTTCAATAATAAATGCGGTTAATTTTTAGAGTTAAAGTTAGATACACAGTCTGATATTATTTAAATAATTTCAACAGGCACCTTTGAAAAAACAAATGAAAAACATACCCATGAATGACTCTCGTCAACCTTTGTCGATGCTGCATTGTTTTCCACGCCATTTTTCACTTCCACTTTCATTTTGCATTTTACTTTTTAATCACTATTGCTTTGACTTTTAGAACACCAGACATAGGCAAAAAATTAACACTAACGATAATACGACAAAATTATTTCCACAGTCAACTTGATAATGCGTGCTACGAGGATTTTCCCCGGAAAATTAGCATAATGGTTGGGTTTTATGACAGCTCTAAGTTATTTATATGACCGTTCATTAATAAAAATAACAAAAAGGTGTTTATAAAAGGTTTTCCGGTGTTGTGTGAATCGAGTATCGAAAGGAAATGCTGAAGGAAAAGAAAATAAACGGTGGAAAACACGCAACGCGTGTTTGAGTGCCTTGTTGCCACATCGAGTAAGATAAATTCGTTAAGACTTTTGAAAAATATAATAATAATAAGATTACAGTATAGGATCTGTGTCTATTGTTTAAAAATAATTAATTATTTTAATCAAAATTAATAAGAAGGACATATGCATAATAAAAATGAAAGGATACACCTATAATTGCACCCACTGGCGTAATATATACTATATTATTTGATTACGACAGGGCATGTTTAAAATATTCGTATAAAACAGAACGCAATAAAAATATGTATGTTTTCTAGTATGATAATTAAAACATTGAAAAAGACATTTTGGGTATTGGATCAGAGGAAACAAACTTACTATTCGACAACAAAAAAGAAATTACCACATGCAAAGAATACAAATATTGAATTGCAAAGAAACAGACGATCAAGAAATTAACGTTAGACTGATACAGGTAAGGAGAGCAATTAGATGTCTAAATGGGATTTTGTAGAGCAAGGAAATTACAAAAAAAAACAAAAATATAACATATACGAAACAATGATTAAAAGTACATTAACCTAGGGCTGTGAAACGTGGGGGCTCACAGAAGAAATAGAAAAAAAAGTAGAGGTAACAGAAATGGATGTAATAAGAGGAGTAATGAGAATCTCACGTATAGATAGAATAAGTAATAAAGAAATTAAACAGCGTATGGGTATGGAGGATACAATTACTCACGATATCCAACGAAAACAATTAATATGGTATGGCCACGTACAAAGAATGGGAAACCACAGACTTCCAAAACAGGTATTGGAATGGACACCTCACGGAACACGGAAAAGAGGAAGACTAAAGAGAACATGGACGGAAGGAATACGGAAAGCCATGAGCGCCAATAACCTGACAGATGGCCAATAGAACAACCGACAAGATTGGAAAATAGGCATCGGACAACGTCAAAAGACGTTGTCCGATGCCTATATATATATATATATATATATATATATATATATATATATATATATATATATATATATATATATATATACCAAGTGTATGCATGCATAAGTTTTTGTGGTAAAGAAAACACGTAATTTTCAAGGGAAATTCATTTTTTATTTATTCAAAATATTGGCCATTGGCTTCTACACACTTCGACCATCTTTAAGGTAAATTATGAATACCATGCCAGAAAAACTGCTTGTCTTTTGCGGCAACCCATTCCTCGAACCATTTTCCAATTTCCTCGAAATTGCTGAAGTACTGCTCTGCAAGCGCGTGCCCCATTGATGCGAAGAGGTGATAGTCAGATGGCGCCAGGTCGGGAGAGTACGGCGGGTGCGGAAGGATGTCCCATCCAAGCGATTTCAAGGTGTCTTTCACTGGTTTTGCTGTGTGAGACGGCGCATTGTCGTGTAACAAAATCACTTTGCCATGTCTTCTGGCCCATTCTGGTCGTCTTTCGATCAATGCGTGATTTAAATTAATCATTTGTTGGCGATAGTGTTGTGCATTAACGGTTTCGCCGGGCTTCAAGAGTTCATAATACACAAATACCGCTCTGGTCCCACCAGACACAAAGCATGGTCTTCTTGCCGAAGCGATTTGGCCTTGGTATTGAAGGACCGGCTTCGCCAGGTGAGAGCCACGATTTTCTCCGCTTCGGGTTTTCAAAATAAATCCATTTTTCGTCACCCGTCACAATTCGGTGCTGAAATGATTTTCTTTTGTGGCGTTGAAGCAGCATTTGACAAGTGACTTTACGATTTTCCATTTGCCGTTCATTCAAATCGTGTGGGACCCATTTACCGAGTTTATTCATCTTCCCCATTGTTCGTAAACGTCTGCTGATTGTTTCTTGTGACACATTTAATGCTTTTGCCAATTGCTGTTGTATTTGAGTTGAGTCATTATCCAGTAACGCCTGCAATTCCTCGTCTTCGTACTTTTGTGGTCTACCAGAGCACGCACTGTCTTTCACATTGAAATCAACACGTTTAAACTGTCGAAACCATGTCTCACATATATTAATCGATGGCGCGTGTTCATCATATGTTTCTACCAGCAAACGGTGACTTTCCGCAGCATTTTTGATTTGATTTGATTAAATAAGAAAAGCAATACGTGCCGCAAATGTTCTTTTTCAGGCACAAAAGTCGACATGATCCCTGAACGATACAATACAGACGCTAATGTTTGGCGGACTCAACTTGTGTATGTTGGTTAAGTTAATGTCAGACGAATAAACTGACGTATCTATCAAATTCATACACACTGCGTACTGTTCGCTGGTGCCATCTCTTAGTGAAACAGGCAAAAACTTATGCATACACCTGGTATATATATATATATATATATATATATATATATATATATATATATATATATATATATATATATATAAAGATATTTTACAGTCTGTCAGGTAAGAATGCGACTACTCGTATTCTGGAAAAAATGTGTTTCGAGAAAATTTTTTGCCAACAATGTATTTTTTGGTGTACTAACAACGGCGCAATTATCTTAGTAAGTGATCCAATCGCCTCCTGAATCGATAATAGCCTGGCATCTTCGAGGTATGCTGCCGACGAGATTTTCTGCATACTTGCGCTGCAATCAACTCCAAATTTTTCGAATCTCGCAAGACAACTGAGTCAAAGTCCTCAGAGTCTTTTCTCCGAGCTTCCTCTTTACACGTGACCAAAGTTTTCAATATGGTTGGCGTCCGGCGATTCTGAGGGCCATTTTAGTTTCTTATTGTGGGTCCAAGCGAGCCGCTTCGCGACGTGATTTTCTCCCAACAAAGATTTCTTCAACGTGCTTCGGAATTTGACATCATGAGCACGAAGATGTTGTCGAATGGTCCTATGGGACACATTCAAACACGATTTTCTTAATTTTGTCGCTCCTTGACGCAGTGTCAATTTCGGGTCCCGTGAAAACAAAGACACGATTCGTTTTATGACTTTACCTACCTAGCCAAGTCGTCTACATTTTTCGTCTCGTAAAAACGATTTACCTACTTCTTCACAAATGACATCGACTTGTGTCATCTTAGGCCCCTTTGGATGGGAATAAAGAAAGACTGCCTCGATCCGACGCGCAAACAAGTGACTCATTTTGGTTTTAACGTGATTTCGACGAAAGTTCGGAATCGACCGATTTTTCGTTGAATCGCTAGAATCGCATGTACCAAAAATAAATTATAGCGGACAGATTCTTACTTGGTACAGACTGTAAATTTGTATTATATTACAGGGTTATTCTCTAGGCGTTCAGTGTTCTTTTTACAACTCAAATAACAAAAACAAGTGACATTTTAAGATTTGGTTTGGTAGGAAAAAAACCAGAGAAAAAAATTTTGTTGAAAATTAGATTTTGGCTCTTTTTATTGTGATTTTTTCAAAATGAGCGCGCAATGAAAACTGTTTTGGCTGGAATCTCGCTGAAAAATGAGCACACAGACCTCATACTTATGTCGTTGGGAAAGTCTTGAAGGCGGCACTCTAAAAAATTGAATATCTGCAATTTTTTATATTTTCCTCAAAATTTAAAAAATTTGAAGCAAATTTTCAACCCTTCTCCCCTCTATTTTCTTAGTCTATTAAATCGAAGACTATACTATTACCTACCTTATATATATATATATATATATATATATATATATATATATATATATATATATATATATATATATATATATATATATATATATATATATATATATATATATATATATATATATATATATATATTTAGATACCAGAATGGGACTTTATTAGGCTTGTTTATTACTTAATAAATTTTTTTTAACTACTTCCGATTTGACTGAAAGTGACTGCAACTATCTTATTTTTACTGGAACCCTGTATATTTTTTTATTAATTTCAGTTCGCTTTGAAATTCTCTTTCCAAAGATGTATTACAAGTCGACATTTGTTTGACAGGTGACCGGCAAAAACTGAGTTAAACTCTTAGACTTAGGCGGTCATGGCGGATATACTAGCAATTGTTTTTGTTCGTTTTATCTCACTTTGGAAAGAATTTAAGACTATTCATTTATCGTGCCATTTTAGCGAGTCTAAGTGGCTCCTACAAAATTTTATGCTTTACATTCGGTTACAGAATTTTATCTTTAAATAATGATCAATAACACCGAAATTAAGATGGGAACACATATTTTTTATTTAACCTAGTTACACATTGCAGGTTTTTTGCCAACATACATCTAACAGAACTATCTAACGCCAATTGGATTTAATATTATTTTCAGAAAATAAGAAACCTATTTATTAAATAAATATTTAAATGCAGACATTTAATAACAAGAATAACACAACCAAACCGATAATTGTAATTAATTAATATTAGAAAGAAGTAATATTTTAACTAAGTAACACAATAAAAATAAATAGGTAAAACTTTTTATATTAGATATAAATTTGCTAGATATTTATTCCAAATGTTGAAAATGCTGTCCGTTGTTAATCCTACACAATCTTGTTTTTCTCACCGTGACTCTCATAATATATATATATATATATATATATATATATATATATATATATATATATATATATACATATACATATGTATATATATATATATATATATATATATATATATATATATATATATATATATATATATATATACATATACATATGTATATATATATATATATATATATATATATATATATATATATATATATATATATATATATATATATATGAGGTGAAAAATATCGGGATAGCGGTCTATGTACTAATAATATTCTTTTGTTGTTTAAAACCCTATATTTAGCCCATTTTTAGGAGTATTACTAAAATTAAAACAGTCATGCACACACAGGTCGCTAAGAACATACAACATGAACTTACAAAATAGAATAAAAGGGACACAAAAGGAAAACAAAACATTCCGGGTGTTCGTGTTCCTCTCCAATTTTCGGGTACTCTGTTTTATCCATGTTCATGCTTATTCCCCATTTTTCAGTCTTCAATTTTCTCATCATGTAATCTATATCTACTTCATTAGCAATAAGCACTTGATCGTCGGCAAATAACAAGGTTGTTAGATATTCTACTTTAATCTCTATTCCCACTCTTAAAAAGAGTTGGTGATAGACAGCACCCCTGTCTGAGACCTTTTGTTACCGGGAAGGGTTCTGACACGTACTTTCCCTGTTTAATGGAGCTTTTTGGGCTTTTATATATGTTTGTAATAGCATACACATATCTCTCATTAAGGCCTATTGTCGTCAACACTTCAAAGAGTTTCTTCAATGGTACCGTGTCGTAGGCTTTCTTCTTCAATAAATATTAGGTGGGTAGGTAAATTTCTAACTTTTCTATTCTCGAATATCTGCTGAAGTACAAATATATTATCTACACACGATCTTCCGGCGCGAAAGCCACTCTGCTCTTCGATGTCTTGGCATTCGAACTCTACTCTCTTTTTTAATACTCGGCCGTACAACCTTCCCATTGCACTGGTTACACTGATAGCTCTGTAGTTCTTGCACGATCTTTTATCTCCTTTTTTGTAGATTGAGCTGATATATGCACAATTCCAGTCCTCTGGTATCATCTCTCCTTCCACTCAGCATTTGTTAAAAAGTTCTGTCGCTCTTTCGTGTAGTATATCTGGTCCATATTTAATCAGCTCAATAGGAATGTTCCCGGGCCCTGCAGATTTTCCATTTTTTGACTCTCTTAGGGCTTCTTTTACCTCTTCTACAGATATTTTTCCTCTTGGATGTTAGTGTTCATCTGCATATTTGCTTCATTCATTTCGCACTCGGGTCTCTTTTTCGTTAGTACCATCTTATAGTATTCTTCCAATATTTTTCTACTTATTAATTTGTAAGATTATTGCTTAACACTTCATTCTCTTTTCTAATATTTTTAATAGTTTTCCATGCCTCTGCTATTTTTGTCCCGCCTATATATCTATCTACCTCTTCACATTTTCGTTCCATTCTTCATTTTTTACTTCTTTTGTTTCTCTGTTTCATTTTGCATATATTTTATGGTCCTGCTGTCTTCTTGTTTTCTACTAATTCTTTTATTATCTCCGACCACCATTCTGATTGTTGCTGCTCTCGTTTCTCCTGATACCCCCGAGCTTCCTCTGCTGCTTCATGCGTGCATTTTTTTAATTGTTGATACAGTTCTTCCGCATCCTCGTGTTTTTTCTGTATGTTTTGTAATTTTGTAGCCAGTTTAAGTTCGTAGAAAAATTTGACTGAATCGTGTTTCAAGCTTTCTAGATTGTATCTCATTTCGCTTATAACTTTGTTTTTGTTTTATTCATTTGCTACTCTTCCTCCTTCTGTTGCTCTGTAATTTATTGCTATCTTCACTATTAACAAATGGTGATCAGATCCAAATTCCATAGTTTTTTTTTTATACCAGATAAATTATCAAACGTAATGCACTCGTGATAATTTTCGCTCAACCTACACTTTACGAAGATTATTCCAAATTTTTTCAACATTTTTTAATCAGTACTTTTGGAGATAGGGTGGGGAGACAACGGTTTTTTGCCTTTTTTAAAAAATAATACAAAGAAAAGTGTGCGCAAGTTTCATATATATTTTTGAACTCGTGTTTTCACAAGCTTTGATTTGACATCCCACTTTATGACCTGGTAAAATTTTTGGTTTTACTTCCGATTTCACCCCCAAAACTAACCTCTTAAGTCAATATTTAATTTTCAAAACTACATGGCTCTGATTGGGCCTATTCCTATATTTGTGCCAAATTTCAACTTTCTATGTCAAATAATTTTGGAGAAAATCGCGTGTGACAGACAGACGGACACCGAAGATAAATATTCCGTACGGAACAATGAAAATGGAGGTTGTATTTTGCGAAATAAGAGAGATAAACAGCATGAAGTATTGACGTGCTATCTGCCATTTCCCTTGGAATAAGCCCCGCCGTACCCCGGCTCGACATGACGTCATTGCGTCAGCATCTAATGTATCAGAGCTCTTTCTTCTCCTCTCCCCTTCCCTTTCCCCTTTCCTTCCCCTCTTTGTGGACTTTCCACTCCACACACCCTCACATCTTCCCCCCCCCCCCCCCCCTTTATATCGGAAGTTTTAAGTGTCAGAACTGATTTCCTTCAGGGCAGTCTGGTTGAATCTATATAATTTGAAGGCGTGGTGTAATTAAAGATTATCATAGTAGAATATGTTTTAATGATAAAAAACACTCAATTTTAACGCCAAAGAGTTTTGTAATTAATGACACTGACTTGCTCAAGTATATATAGGAGATTGTCATACAGAAAGGACCCTGCTTGAAGGGGGAGAGGGTGTGGTTAGGTGAGGGTAAAAGTTAGGTAAGTAGAAAGAAAGTGGTTCTGACATAATAGGGGTTAACACAATGACGTCACGTCATGCCAGAGGGCAACAGAGGGAAGGAAAGGCCATAAGTAAGCTCACAGTATAGCCTTGGCAAAAAAAAAATTGATTGGGCAGTTCTGTTAAAATTTAATTCAACATTTTCGAATTTTGAATATAAAAAAATCAAAAATTTAAATTTTTGATTTTTTTAGAGTCTTTTTAAAAACCTGTTTGACAACCTAGTGTGAGACCTACAGTTTTAGCTTAAAGTAGCTCATTTTGAAAAATCGCTATAAAACGTCTAAAAAATTTTTAATGAATTTTTCTTTCTAGGTTTTTTTTCTAATACCAAAATCGACTCAAAATTTTATCAGATCAATCTTGGACCTAACACCATTCCTAGTTCCTTGTTTATGTCAGAAGTGCTTTTTCTCTACTAAAAATTCAATGAATATATGAAAATGCCATAGAAAATATTGCTATGGCTTCAAAAAGTCAACCACGTGGAATAAAACGTCGTCGCAAAGCGAAACCAGCTGGCTATCGCCGACAAGTTAATATGTACCTCGTCAAGTATCTTAGAGATACTGCGTCGATAAAAGTTGTATTGTATGTAACAATAATAGGAAAAAATATGCGCGACATCTCTGCAAGACTAGGTGAGGCACATTTTAATACGTTAGTGGTAGCCAGCCGGGTTCGTTTTGCGGCGATGTTTTGTAGAATAACTTTAATGACGGATTTACAATGACAGTCTAAATCTCTGGATTGGTGGTTAAAAACAGATCAAGAAGCGCCAGTTTTCTCCGTTTCGGTCAGGGATCCGTGTTGATTCATCGATAAGCTGAGTAAAACCACAACTGATCGAGAATAATTAAGCTTCACGACTTTGTTCGTCGGTCGTATTTGAGAACTTAAGCCAGTCAATGTTGTGGACGTTAAGGTCATCCAGGATGGCAATTTCTGCATTTGGATAATTATTCTGTAAATGGTCGACGGTCTCTGAAAGAGAAGCGAAAAGTGTTCTAAAGTTAGTATCACCTAGTGGTCTCTAGAGGCAGCAGATAAACCTTGTGGTTTGTTGAGTCGTTATTTTTTATCCACATACCAGGTGTACAAGTATGAATTGCGGATTTTTTTTTTCTAAAAAAACATGTTAAATTCGGAAGAATGATAAAAAGTGCTTTATTCAAAGTATGCTCCATCGCTTGTTATACATTTTTCCCATCTTTCGGAGAATTTGTGGATACCACGCCAGTAAAAATCTTCCCCTTTTGCTGCGAACCATTCATCGAGCCAGTTTTTCACATCTTCGTAAGAACCAAAGCGCTGCTCAGCAAGTGCGTGACCCATCGATGCAAACAAGTGGTAATCGGAAGGAGCCAAGTTTGGTGAGTAAGCCGCATAGGGTAGAAATTCCCAGCTGAGTGCTTCTAACGTGTCGCGAACTGGTTTTGCCGTATGTGATGGAGCATTGTCATGAAGAAAAATGACTTTGTGTTGCCTCTTTCGGTATTCTGGCCTTTTTTCAAGCAGCGAACGGTTCAAATCGGTCAATTGTTGTTGGTAACGTTTAGTATTAACCGTTTCCCCAGGTTTTAACAGCTTATAATAGACCATGCCCCTCCTGTCCCACCAAACTCAGAGCATCGTCTTTCTGCCAAAGCGATTCGGTCTTGCGGTCGATGTGGATGGTGTGCCTGGGTCTACCTATGATTTTTTGCGCTCGGGATTCTCAAAATAAATCCACTTTTCATCTCCTGTAACTATACGATGCAAAAATGACTTCCTTTTGCACCGAGCGAGCAAAATGTCACACGTGTTTTTGCGCTTTTCCATTTGCCTGTCGTTTAACTCATGTGGTACCCATCTACCGGTCTTCTGAATCTTTTCCATCTCCCATAGCCAATTGGAAACAGCTTGTTGACTAACGCCCAATTGCTCGGCGAGTTGTTTTTGTATTTGCGAATCATCTTCGTCCAACAATGCTTGCAATTTCACATCTTTATATTTTTTTTGGCGGTGTCCACGTTCTTTATCTGCAACATCGAAGTCACCACTTTTGAAACGCCAAAACCATCGTTCACGCGTATCTTACGATGGAACATGTTCATCATAAGCTTCTCGAAGTAATCGGTATGATTCAACAGCAGTTTTCTTCAAATGAAAACAAAAAATTAATGCTGTCCGCGAATGCTCTTTGTTCGGTATAAATTTCGACATATTGAATACAACAACAAAACACTATGCACACACTTTTCCAATTTATCACTCGTGCGCGTCTGACAATTGTTGATGACACAATAAAATGGCGCAGTGTCAAATCTTTATAGCACAAACTGCATTGGTGCACCATCTGTTGTCTGAAATCCGCATTTCATACTTGAACACCTGGTAAATCAAAGTTTCGGTGCTCCAGAGCTTCCTCTCGTTGGCAAGAAATATAGCTTCTGAGAAAAAGGCAAATTCCAAAGTTACGGCGAAACCGGGAATAGAAGTCGTATTTAGTATAGAGAAGTTCACTGTGCTGGTCGATAAACTGACCTTGCTTTTGCAGGGAGCAAGTATATGACGCTTATTTGATTGCAGATGTCGGTGTACTGAATTTATGTTTGAGTTTAATCAACGTATTTTACAAAAATTTATTTAAAAATTGCGATATCCGCAGTCTCCACCCGAAGATCCAAACGCGGGGCTATTTTAACTTCAGAATTTTTTGATCCTGGGAGCCTCATCATGCTACTCTTTTCTCACAGTCCGGAGATATCAGCACAGCTACGAAACGTTAAACTACTTCACGCAGGCTAAGCCGATGCGATGGTATCACACCTGGCGACGCCTGGGAGAAACTGGACATCTATCATATAACTTGTTCTTTTAGGCTACGACAGGCAGAACGTACCGGTAGTGATATTAGGTCCCACACCCCAAGACTCCAATCAGTTTTTTTGCACGAGAGCTCTAAACGTACTTGGCACGTCCCTGGTTTTAAAAAGGTAATTTGGTAAATGTAGTATATAGTCTTTAAATTTAATTATTCTTGAAGATACTCCTTGTGCAATTTTTATAATTCTCTTATTTTAGTGACGATGCGGCAACACTGGTGCTCGTGAAAAATGATCCCCTTCTGCCCCCAACCTACACTGCTTTTCCAGGCAGTCGATCGAAAACAAATGAATGACGCTTGCGCCTACTCTATAATCTAAAACACGAGTAATTTTTATAGTGACATCGGTAATGACGCCATCGATGAAGTCAATTAGTTAAAAATATTGCTTAGTTTGAAAATGATAATAGAACAGACCGTTTAGAATTTATAGCTTTAAAGACAATAATTAAATATTTATATATTTATCTAATAGACGTAACATATAAATAGGTCTCTTGTAGGAATGAACCCTTATAAAACGGTAACAGTTTCGTTTACCAAGAAAAGAATAATAGAGGGTTTAATAACCTTTACAAGTCAATCGGAATATCAGGGTGACACCTATTTTGATAGCATTTTGTTTTCTTCTATTAACTAAATATAAAATGAAGATTGGATATAATAAAAATTGGCATAGTTTTCGAATTCTTCCATTGCGAATACTCTAAAAATATAAGAAAAAGCGGTCAAATGCAAGTCGGACTTGCACAATTAGTGCTCCGTACCGTGATTGCTGAAGTATTTTATGAAATTTAATCACACATTCATCTTCAACATAATATTTACCAAGAATATATAATAACTGAGACATTTTTGCAGTAAAAGTTTAAAATAAATATTTACCACCTAAATATTTGTTTAGTTATAAATAATACGAATATATTACTGACTAGCCGTGCCCGTGGCTCAGCTCGGGTGGAATTGATTCACTACTATCGTCACTGCTTATTCCTTATGTTACCTAACGTAATAAAATATCTGCCATTATTTCCCCTTATCTCCCATTATTTCTCCTTATCTCCCATTATCTCTTCATAATTTCCATTATCTAGGCTTATCTCTGCTCATCTCCCATTATTTCTTCTTATATCCCTTTATCTCACCTTATCTCCCATTACCTAGGCTTATCTCGACTTATCTCGCAATATTTCTGCTTATCTCCCACTATTTCTATTTATCTCCCATTATCTCACCATAAGTGGTTCTCAAGTGATACACGCACTAAGGGACAGACAGACAGAGAGACGTTTATATATATTATATTCGTTGCAACATGATATTGTTCCATATTTAGTGTATTGCAAGAGAACGAGCTAACGGTAACCTTTTTTCCGACTTGATTCACTATTATCGTCACTTTATGTTACCTAACGCAATAAAATATATCCTATAACCTGGCCAGAGAGCATATGTATGTTTTAAAAAAATCACGTAAAGCGGATAAGTGTTTCTCCAGTGATCAGGACAGACAGGCAGAGAGGCGTTGCATTTTATATATATTATAGATAGAAGATTATAGGTAACCTGGCCAGAGAACAATTGTATGAATTAAAAAAAAAAAACACGTAAATCGGATAAGTGGTTCTCGAGTGATAAGCGCACTAACGGACAGAGAGACAGAGAGAGAGGCGTTGCATTTTATATATATTATATTCTTTGCTACATGCTATTCCTTATGTCACCTAATGTAATAAAATATATCCTATAACCTGGACAGAGAACATATGTATGTTTAAAAAAAAAAGCACGTAAATCGGAAAAGTGGTTCTCGAGTGATATGCGCACTAACGGACAGACAGACTGACAGACATATATAATATAGATATTCTTTGTTACATGATATTGTTCCATATTTAATGGTTTAGCATGTTTAAAAAAACACGTAAATTGGATAAGTGGTTCTCCAGTGATAAGCGCACAAACGGACAAACAGACAAAGACATGCATTTTATATTTATTTTAAATATCCTTTGCTACATGATATTGTTTCATATTTAGTGGTTTAGGCAGTGTATTGCAAGAGAACGCGCTAGCGGCAAACTTTTTTCGGATTTGATTCACTATTATCGTCACTGCTTATTCCCTATGTTACCTAAGGTAATAACATATAGCCTATAACCTAGCCAGAGAACATATGTATGTTTTAAAAAAAAGCAAGTAAATCGGATAAGTGGTTCTCAGTAATAAGCGCACTAACGGACAGACAAACAGACGGACAGACAGAGATACGTTCCATTTTATATATATTTATATTATAGATGTAATAAAATATATATATCTATAACCTGGTCATAGAACATATGTATGAATTTAAAAAAATCACGTAAATCGGATAAGTGGTTCTCGAGAGATAAGCGCACTAACGGACAGACAGACAGAGAGACGTTGCATTTTATATATATTATAGATATAGATTATTATTATTATTATTATAATATAACCTGGCCAAAGAATGACTTCAAAAAAAGACACATATATCGGATAAGTGGGTCTCGTGTGATAAAGGCACTAATGGACAGGCAGACAGACAGAGAGACATTGCATTATATATATTATAGATTACAGATTATAGATATTCTCTGCTACATAATATTGTTCTATATTTAATGGTTTAGGCTGTGTATTGCAAGGGAACGCGCTAGGGTCAAACTATTTTCCGACTTCATTCACTATTATCGTCACTGCTCATTCCTAATGCTACCTATCGGAATAAAATATAGCCTATAACCTGGCCAGAGAACATATGTATGTTTTAAAAAAAAGTACGTAAATCAGATAAGTGGTTCTCCAGTGATAAGCGCACTAACGGACAGACAGACAGAGAGACGTTGCATTTTATATATATTATAGTTTGTACCAAATATGTATCGATATTTCGTAGCTCTTAATCCCGGTTAAATGCACAACTTTCTAGAAAAAAAATCTCCACCAGATTGTCAAGTCAAACAGTTTTCGCTCAATGTATTCTTTATGAAGAATATTTCAGAATTTTTTCAAAATTTTTTGATCAGTACTTTTCGAGATAAGGGAGGGGCAGCGATTTTTGGCCATTTTCAAAAAATAATACAAAGAAAGCGTGTGCCAGTATTGTATCATATTTTTTTGAACTCGTGTTTTCACAAGCTTTCATTTGACACCATCCTTGATGATCTAGTAGTTTTTTCTGATTTCATCCGTGAAAATTGAGCCATTAAATCAAAATTTAACTTTCAAAACTACACGGTTCTGATTGGGCCATCAATTCCTACATTTGTGCCAAATTTCAACTTTCTATGTCAAATAGTTTCGGAGATAATCAGGTGTGGCAGACAGACAGACAGACGGGCACCGAAGTGATCCCATAACTGTTCCGTACTGAATACTAAAAGGAAGCCTATAATCTGAATGACAGTCACAGAAGATTATAAAAAGTATTTTATTTTTAGGTAAGAGAACTATAGGTTGCCTCATATATATGGAATAATGATTCCACAGCATTTATTAATCAGTCTATCAAAAAAATGTTTAAATAAAAGTTATAGGCTGTTATACGGTGCACATGCTGACGTTGATAATAAAATGTTTTGAACTGTCAGTTCGAAGAAATTACGCCATCTTGTTTTTTTTTTAAACGGAAAGCCCTGTATATTATTCTATTTTTGAGTCCTACTAAAAATTCTAGATATTATTTGTCTAACATACCATATGTCTAAATTAAACTGTTTTGGAATTATTGTCATTTGAAATTTAAAATAAAAAAAATATTAATAAATTCTCTAGGTTTATTTTTAAGGTAACAATTGCTCAAAATGGCTGTCAAAAACAGCCTGAATGGAGTTTTGCAGAGAATCCGGGGGATCTGTACTACTTCATATTGTTCTTGTTCTTTGTTGTAAATCTTCTACGGTTTCAGGTCGACTTCCGTAAATTTTGGTTTTCAAATGACTCTATAAAAAAATCGAGTGGCGTAAGGTCGGGCTCCTTGCAGGCCATCCTACAATACCTCTTCGGCCTATACATCGATTAGAAAAAATCGCATCCAAATATCTACGAACATTGATTTCATAGTGAGGAGACGCTCCGTTCTGTTAGTACCACAGATTCCTGTTAAGGGTATCCAAATTATTTTCGCCGGGAAAAAGACCCGCACAAGTTGGAATAACTTGCTATTGGAGTAACTGTAAATACTGCTGTCTTGTAAGATTTCCATAGATAAAAAAGGGACCAATAATATGTCCATAAATACCTGCCCACACGTTTATCTTTTGTGGTCTTTGGGAATGACTGTCGATTATCCAGCGGGGATTCTCAGTAGACTAGTACCGGCAATTATGCCTGTTAACTCGTCAGAATAAATGACATTATGAATTAGGTTAGGATCATTATTGATTCGTTCCATCATGACCTCGCATAATTCAGCACGTCTATCGTAGTCATCATCAGATAATTCTTGCAATAGAATGGGTTTGTATGGATGCAATTTTTCTTCATTCAGTATACGACTTAAGGTACCTTTACTTATGCTGTGGTCTAGGCTGTATGGTGATTTTCTGTAATTTCCAATAAAACATCTAACTTTTTATCATCGCTCGTTTTAACTTTTGGAGGTCCAGATTTAGAACGATCCTTAACATGACTCGATTGTCTAAATCGTTTTAATGTTTTGCTAACTACGGATTGGGTAATAGGTTCTCGATTCGGATATTCTGCGTTAAAAAGATCACACATCTCCTGTTGTTTTCTCCTACGGTCTCCATAACCAACCATCATTAACAAAGTGATTCTTTCAGTTTCTGTTCTGAAACTGTAGAAGATTTACAACAAAGAATTTAATATGAAGTAGCACAGATTACCCCGGATTCTCTGCAAAACTCTTTTCAGGCTAAGTTGGGAATGTGGAATCTTTGGCACAATGATACTACTCAGTATATATCACCACTACACCAAACACTTTATTTTTGCACTCGACGCGCGTTTCGCTAACCATGTTAGCTTCATCAGGATCATCGCTCCTGATGAAGCTAACATGGTTAGCGAAACGCGCGTCGAGTGCAAAAATAAAGTGTTTGGTGTAGTGGTGATATATACTGAGTAGTATCTTTTCAGGCTGTTTATGACAGATTGGATCATTGCCTCGCTGTTAACGATAGCCATTTTGAGCAACTGTTATCTTAAAAATAAACCTAGAGTATTTATTAATAGTTTTTTTGTCTTTTTTTATTTTAAATTTCACATGACAATAATTCCAAAACAGTTTAGACAAATAATATCTATAATTTTTAGTAAGACTCAAAAATAAAATAATATGCCTTTACAAAAAAATCAAAAATGGCGTAATTTCTTCGAATTTACAGTTCAAAACATTTTATTGTCAACGTCAGCACGTGCGCCGTATAACACCCTATAATTTTTATTTAAACATTTTTTTGATACACATTCCATACATATGGTGTATCCTGTATAGTCTTGTCATTAAAGATGACATCGATTCGAAATCTTGAACAAAAATATATTAATATATTAAAAAGTCGAGTTAACTAATGAAAGTAAATAGGATATGTTACAAACGTCAACAGGCGATTAAGACGGTAACATTAATGCATTAACGATTAGTCCTACTTTTTGATGTGATAAAAACAATATAATTTTAGAAACTTTTTAGATGTCATTATAAGAATTGTTGTCAAAATATAATTTTCGCTCAATCTATACTTTATAGAGAATATTTCAGAATTTTTTCGAAATTTTTTAATTAGTGCTTTTAGAATTAGGGTGTGCGCAAGTATTACATCATATGTATTTTTGAACTCGTGTTTCACAAGCTTTCATTTGACAGCACAGTTGATGACCTTTTCTGATCCCTTTAAGGTAGAAGCCTGCGCCAGACAACATATATCGTGAACATATAATGAGGTCTATATTGGATGATGCCGATGATACTGTTATACTTACAACTTCAATACAAGACCTAGAATCAATTATGGAGCGTTTAGAAATCACTAGCAAAAACTATGGATTCACAATTAATAGAGCGAGAACCAAAGTAATGATTGTTAGTCGAAAGGAAGATCTGTAACACATAAATGAAATTGCTGGTTTTACTGTTGTAGACCATTTCAACTATTTAGGATCCTCAGAGTATCATATACCGAACAACGTACTAATATATCTATTCTTGAAGAGCTTAGTATAAATGACCGACTTTCAAATAGAATTAATAGACAGTACCTGAAATATTTTGGCCACATTATGAGGAAAGTGGATGCCATGGAAAAACTTGTAGTAACTGGGAAGGGAAGGAAGACGATTAAGGGGACGGTCTACGATAAGATGGTCCGACGAAGTAAGATCTCTCCTTGGAATGGGTATGCACGAGTCAAGTCAGGTCGCGCAGGATCGAAATGCCTGGAGCAACTGCATAGTGTCACAGATACTCCTATTGGGGTGAAAGGATTGAGAGAGAGAGATCACGAAAAATATAGTTCCCATTTCCGTCAGTCGGTCGGTCTGCTGGCACGATAACTGCCGAATGAAATGATGTAACGATTTCAAATTTGGTACACATATAATACTTAAAATAAGGATGCAACCTATGATTTTTCAACAGTATCGTTAATAGGGAAGGGGAGAAAGGGGTTTAGGTCCATAAAGTTTGTTGATTTTCTCAGTTATTATGAGAATTCTTTTGGTTTCTAGTTAATATATTGAACAAATTTTAAACATAGATATGTATAGTTATACATATAATAGGTTAAGCAGTGTGGAAGTGTGTTAAAGGTCTATTCGAATATATCTTGTTACATGCCCTATTCAGGGAAAAATGTATCATTTTTTTACTATTTTTAATTATTTATAATTAAATCTATAAGGATTTAATAAGGTATTAGAGAGGTTTAGAGGGGTTGTTACTTACATATCGTGGTTTAAGTCTTTTTTAAGGTATTATTTTTCATTGCCTCCAGTTGATCGTACATGTAAGGGCTTAATGAATTCGAATATATTGTGTGTTATTAGGTCCTTTTTGGGTTCTTGGTTCATGTATTGGAAAAATGAGGTAGGAAAGGGATTAGCCACATCGCAATTACTTACTTATTAGTAAAAAATCGGTATTTCATTTCCTCGGGTGCTATAGTACCAACAGACAGACAGATCGAGAGAAATATCAACACATTAACGGAAATTGGAGACCATGTTTTTCGTAATCTAAGGACTCTTAAAAGGAAGAAATACAAAAATCTCACAGAGTAACTTTTTAACAAATACGATACTCATGTTAGCCAAAACAATACCTGTATTTTTTTATGTTTTAGAGGTATGCAATTTACTTCGGTCTGTCGGTCCCTGTATTTGTTTATCTTTTACACAACTCTTAAACGAAATAATATATCGACTTGGGATTTGGTTACACATGTGATACCTGAAGTGAGAAATGAACTTATAGTTTTTCAGCAATATTACTTCTGGGGAAATGTGTTGTGTATAATTTCAATAATACCATGATAATTGCTCCTGATTTTCAGTAGAGATAATGAACAAAATTTAAGTTTTTAAAGTATGGGACTCTAATTCTTGGATTAACTTATTTTTACTTATTGTAAAAAATTACAATTCAATATTTATTTTGGAATTGTATGTTTGCGAAGGAGGTACACTTTCTCATTTTTTTGTAAGAGAGGAGATATCAACAATTAGCTCGTCCAGGTTACAAAAGTAATAAATATGGGGCGAAATTCTTCAGATTAAACACACTATTAAGTTTACTCTAGCAATGTATTATTTTTGTTGTTTTAAGGGGATGCTTAAATAAAAACTTATACTAAGAAAACTGGGTGTGTGATCAGAAGACAGAGGATAACAACATCATTAATGAAACAAGTTTATTTAATGGTTATTATAACCTAGGTTGAAAATTGATGTAACGTGAACCTTGAAATATAGTGTAATTCACAAATTAGTAACAGAGATGATTTGTGTTCAATAATTAGTACTTGCTGATTATTAAATACAATCATCATATACAATATTTCGACGGTAATAACTAATTTATGTCAAATTTACAAGGAATCAGACAAATCTGTACCTAATAAATAAAAGGACTTTTTTGGAATAATTTTCTTAAGGTAACTTTACCGCTTGTACGCCCTGAGGGAATAAAAAATTCTTTTTTTAAAATACTTTCTAAACAAAAGAAAACCACTGAAGGAATCAACATCAACGGAGTTAATATAAATAATATCAGATATGCCGATGATACATTAATTATTATCACGAATAACAAAAAGGATCTACAAAAAGTTATGGATAAAATAACTGACATTTATACACAGTTTGGTTTAAAACTCAATGCAAATAAAACAAAATATATGGTTATAAGCAAACAATCTAATATGAAAGTAATATTAATTATTATATTATTATATTATATATATATATATATATATATATATATATATATATATATATATATATATATATATATATATATATATAGAGGAGAAGGGTAGTCTTGACCGACTAGTTAAACAGCAGTAGACCGCTTACCCCAAGAACATATATATATATATATATATATATATATATATATATATATATATATATATATATATATATATATATATGTACGAGGCTGGTTTGAAAAGTCCGTGCAAAAATAAAAACTACTTATGTGTTTGGGGTAAACCTTTTTTATTTTTCGACATAGTCTCCTTTTAGGCTTATACACTTCGTCCAACGATGTTCTAGTTTGTTGATCCCTTCCAAATAATAGGATTTGTCCAAGTCTGCAAAATATCCATTAGTGTCTGCAATCACCTCCTCGTTTGAATAAAATCTTTGTCCCGCCAGCCATTTCTTCAAATTGGGGAACAAATAGTATTCCGAGGGAGCCAAGTCTGGAGAATAGGGGGGATGTGAAACGAGTTGGAATCCTATTTCCATTAATTTTGCAACCACAACTTCTGAGGTGTGTGCTGGTGCGTTGTCGTGATGGAAAAGGACTTTCTTGTGGGCCAATCGCGGGCGTTTTTCTTGCAGCTCGGTTTTCAAACGGTCCAATAACGATGAATAATATTCACCTGTAATAGTTTTACCCTTTTCCAGATAGTCGATGAGGATTATCCCTTGCGAATCCCAAAAGACAGTCGCCATAACCTTTCCGGCCGAAGGAACGGTCTTCGCCTTTTTTGGTGCAGATTCCCCCTTGGTAACCCATTGTTTAGATTGTTGTTTGGTCTCAGGAGTATAGTAATGTATCCATGTTTCATCCACAGTGACGAAACGACGCTTAAAGTCCTCCGGATTCTTCTGGAACAGCTGCAAACCATCCTTGCAACACTTCACATGATTCCGTTTTTGGTCAAGCGTGAGCAATCTCTGCACCCATCTTGCGGATAGCTTTCTCATGTCCAAATGTTTATGGAAAATATTATGTACCCGTTCAGTCGAGATGCCCACAGCACTAGCAATCTCACGCATCTTAACTCTTCTGTCATCCATCACCATATCATGGATTTGATCAATAATTTCTGGAGTCGTAACCTCCACAGGCCGTCCAGAACGTTCAGCATCACTTGTGCCCATATGGTCAGTCCGAAAATTTTGAAACCACTTATAAACTGTTCTAATCGAAGGTGCAGAGTCACCATAATGTTTATCAAGCTTCTCTTTAGTCTCCTTAGGCGTTTTGCCTTTTATAAAGTAATATTTAATCACCACACGAAATTCTTTTTCGTCCATTTCTTGAAAATCACTCGACTTCCTTGATTCACACGAATGCCAAACACAAAGAAATAGACCAATATGGCAAAGTATATTAGTATTAAGTATATCTATAATATACAAAATGCAATGAAACGTCTCTCTGTCTATCTGTTACTGCGCTTATCACTCGATAACCACTTATTCGATTTAAGTATTTTCTTTTTTAATTCATACATATGTATTCTGGCTGGGTTATAGGATATATTTTATTACGTTAGGTAATATAAGGAATAAGTAGTGACGATAATAGTGAATCAAGTGGAAAAAAGTTTGACGCTAGGACACTCTCTTGCAATACGCTGCCTAAATCGTTAAATATGGAACAATATCATATAGCAAAGAATATGATATATATAAAATACAACATTTCTTGGTCTGTCTGTCCGTCCGTTAGTGCACTGATAACATCAGAACCACTTATCTGATTTACATGTTTTTTTTTTAATTCGTACATATGTTCTCTAGCCAGGTTATATAATAATAATAACACAGGCCAACAAAAAAAATATTTGTAAAAATTTTTTAAACCAATACATCTAAGTGTTGTGGGTTTCAGTTTTTTTGTATCACCCACAGTTCTCTCACAATATGACATCGATTAAATTTCAAAATAGGGAGAAAAAATCCTCTTCCTGCTTGAAAAACTGAGCAAACTGTGGATCTCTTGTTCTATAATGGTAAATAGATGTTCCAGATTCCAATAAATGTTTTGCTTTCAGCCTAGAACCAAGCAATTCTGCTTTTTCCTTAGTCAAACCCAAATCTCTCACTAAATCATTTAACTCAGCTTGTGTAGACAACTGTGGTTTTCAATTTTGTAGAGAACATTGAAACTCATCATCATCTGGTCGACTTTCTTAAATTCGGGACTGGATTGTAAAACGTCATCAATAGACTGAGGGACAGGAAGTCCCGGTCCATTTTCTACCGGCCGATTAGCTGAAGTAAAGTTAGGATAGACAATTACTTTCTTATTTTTGGAGTTATATCCAGAAACATCAACGCTGCAAAAATAACAATCATTTGAATGATTTTCTTGCTTTCTCCATATTTTTTATTAGCATATTAGCAAATTTAAAAGCTTTCTTTTCTTTCTTATATCATTTCCTAAGATCCTTGACACAAACATAACATACTTTGTGAGGAGTTCATCATTTTTCTTGATTACCGATTTCTACACTAAAATATGCAAAGTATACTTTTTTTACAATGTCAGTGATGTTTCTTTGATTTTTTTAACTACAACTCACCATATATACAACAAAAAGTGTTGGGAGAGTTTTTACAACCACGATTAGCCATACTTTAAGTGTGGATTAAAGCACATGGTTAAACACTGCAATGCGAGGTTATGTTAACTGGAAGAAAATAAACAGCTATGACATTTATCGGAACTGCCAACCTTATAACATTTGATTTTACTGCCAACCTTATAAAATTCTGATTTTATTGCCAACCTAATAACATTCGAATGATAAAAAATAAACTTTTCACATTTTGAATATTAAAATGTGAAAAATTGGGGGCTGATACGACTTTTTTATTATTATTTTCGGACTCAAAAAAGTTTTTTCATCGTTGGCCTTTGTAATTTATAAAATATATATATATATATATATATATATATATATATATATATATATATATATATAAAAAAACGCAACGTCTCTCTGTCTGTCCGTTTGTGAGCTTAACACTCGAGAAAAGCTTATCCGATTTATGTGTTTTTTTTTAATTCATACAGTGGTACAAAGATAGAGAGAGTTAATGATGTAACTCGGCAGCAATATCAACGTCCACTGGGACCCGACTGTGCAACTCAAAATTGGAATAGAAAAGGCCCGAACCGCATTTATGAAGAACAAAAAAATCTTAACTAGTCACTACCTATCATTGAAACTAAGATACTAGGAAACCAAATCGTACGCTGGTATGTCTTTCCGGTTCTCTTGTACGGCATGCACGCACGGACGCTCACTGAAGCAATGTTTAAACGTCTTGGGGCATTCGAGGTATGGGTGTATCGACAGCTGCTGAAAGTCAATTGGATGGGCAGGATTAGTAACAACAGGGTTCTCGCTCGCATGGATAAGGACTTGGAGGTGATTACAACCATCAAGCAACGAAAATTAGAATATTTTGGCCACATTATGAGACATCCAGAGAAATACAAAATCTTGCATCAGTATAGAGGGAAAGATTCCAAGCAGACGTGTTCCGGGGAGAAAGAGAACATCATGTTGAAACATTTGAAGCAGCGGTACGGACAATCTACGGTTCAACTCTTCCGAGCGGCTGTCAATAAAACGATCATCATCAACATGGTATGCAGCATGATAATCAACGATCGTTGAACGGTCATAGTGCCCGAAGAAGAAGAAACAAAAATTCAAAATTTCACTTCCATTAATTTGCGAGATATACAGTCTACTAAGGTAAAAATTGTAAGTTATATGTTTTCCCTGAAAATTATGAATGAAAAATTGGTCCAAGGAAAATTTTAAAAACTTTCTTAAATTTATTTCAGTTTTTAACAAAAAAAAGTGATTTATAGTTTTAACCTTAGTTCTTTTGTTTGGTAAATATTTTAAAAAACTGTAATTCTTAGACCCAAAGAGCATGCAAGCGGTAAAGTCGTATTAAGTACTATAAAAATGTTCTGTCATTATTCTTTCATTTTCATTTGTCATATCTGTGACTAGATGTATATTAAGATTACTTACAGACAGTTAAAGTCTTCCTATGAACAGGTTCATGGAAAGAATATCTGAAGCCGGAGCAATTAAATTTAAGGGCCGTTCTCTAAAAAATTGTCTCTTATAATGCAACCTAGAAAAGATGATCGGGAGAAAAGCTTTCCCCAAAAATTCCTCTATCATAGTTGAACTTTTCTAAATTGAAAAATCGATGACCGGGATGACATGGAGGTTAAGAGCCCCCTCTTATATATATATATATATATATATATATATATATATATATATATATATATATATATATATATATATATATATATATATATGTAAGATCCCTTCATATACTAAAATTTTACCACCCTTTTAAAGTGATAACTTTAAAGAAGAGGCATTTCCAAGAAAAAATGCCGTCTGTTATCAAAAAGAATTCACCTTTATACTAATAATTTGCCTTTATCCTCTAAAATTGATATCCAGTTGGGGGTGGGAGAAAATTTACAGAAAAATCTCGTTATAACAAAGTTGTACTACCAATAAAAACCCTTCTCAGGAATATTGGGGTCGTTCTAAGTAGGTACTGGACCTCAATAGAAACGCCGGGTCTTAGAGGAATTAGCTGCCCCCTTCTCGTCAGTTCTGTCCATGAAAACAAATAAGTGAACTCAAATTTTAGCGCCCCCTACCAGGAGCAAACTTTTACCTATCCTCTCTTTAGTATTTTTTTAGAGGCCTGACCCTAACACAAGAATGGCTAAACGCATCTTGACGAACTTTTGGCAAAAAGTATAATATAATATATAAAATAATAGATCGAACAGATTTAACAAATTCCTCCACCATCAGTCTAGCTAAATTTATGTAGGTAATGTAGAAGGTACTAATACTACTACTCATAAATTTCACATACAGGGCGTGTCAAAACAGCTGATCATACCTTAAAAGGATTTTAACAATAGAATAATATTACTCGACTACACGATATGTATCATTGAAGCAATGAAGGTCATAAAAAAGTCACAGAAGTCTAATTACTTACTATTAGCCCAAACTAGCTACCCGTTGATCCATTATATACAAAACTGACATAAAAGTTGCACAAACAGTTCTGTACGTCGAAATTGCGAAATTAAAGTTAGGCGATATGCATATGCAAATGCTATTGATCCATAGCTTCAAACATACCCCTCCACGATATAAGTCGCTGCACCTCATTGAAAGCTTTCTGTTTTGTTTAACAACTCTCTTTTAATCTATCCGGACCCGCCCTTAGAACCAGGCTGCGCCACTGACTTTAATATATATTGTTTTAATTTTTTGCTATAGTCGTACTATTAGAATTAACTCAAATATACTCTAACGATAAGATAAGTACTTACCTTGCAAACATGCAGTTATAAAAAAAAATACTAAATTTGACTATCTGACACTAAAAAATAACTTAATACCACTTTGTGGTAAAATATAAAAAAATAATTAATTTTCTCATTCGTCGACTCAAAGAACCTTGAAAAGGACATATCATTCGATTGATACTGTTAAAATTAAAAATAATAAAAAAACTAACTCTATTTACGGATCCTGCAACTCCAAAAACCCTGAAACGGAGATATAATTAAATATATACGAAGTCATCATCATCATCATCATCAGCTATGCAGTCCATCGTCGGACATAAGCCTCCGCTAAGTAAATCCATCTTCCTCGGTTTTGGGCATTGGTTATCTAGCTGTATCTTTTGATGTCAGACCATCGGGTTTGCAGGCATTCTCTACTTCTTTTCTCATTTCAGGACTTACAGTTGGTTACTTTATGGATCCATCAATTATCAGAGAGTCTTGCGATGTGACCCGCCCATCTCCACTTCAACCTGCTTACTCTCTCAGCTACATCAGTTATCTTGGACCTTCCTCGGATTTCTTCGTTAGTCAGCCTATCCTTCAACGATACTCCCAACATCCTTCTTTCCATCGCTCGTTGAGCTACTTGTAGGAGATTTATAATTTCTTGATTCAAAGCCCACGTTTCCGTTTCGTATGTCAATACTGGCAACATTCATTAATCAAATGTGTTCACTTTTAGTATATTTGGGACATTGGAAAGGAAGATGTTCCGCAATTTGCCAAACGCCTACCAAGCCAATGATATTCTCCTTATGTGTGAAAAGCACAATCATGTTTGTTTACAAAGAAATTTCTAGGAAAAAAATAAAAATCATAATGATAGTACCCACATTTATTAATTTAGAAAATATTATTTCTTTTAAAATAAATTAGTACAATAACAGTATCTATATATCAATTATTTACAATAACAAGGTGTATAAGTAAAAGAAATATAATATTAAATAACTTATATACTAAGGCATGAATTATAAGCAATTACAACTCACAATAAAATAAGAATAATAATTACAATAAAAAAATACTTAAACCTACTAATCACCATCAGATGAGTCGTCATCACCGCTCTCCCATTCAGTAGAATATTCAGAGAGTAAATAATCCTCCTAATTTAATTCGTGATGATGACTTACTGATGGTGTTTCGGATGGCAATGAAGGTGGGATAATCAACCGCAGAACCTCCGATGGCAAAGAAGTAAATTTTCTTCGCGGTAATTCTCTATACGAGTTGATAACAGGATCAGACGTAATTAAAAGCATTCTCAAAAGATCTGTATTTGTGGCAATACGTGACCGCTTCCTGGTGTGCCGTTCACGGAATCTACGACAGTCTTTATTTCTTGCGTCCTGGGCTTCTTCGGAGAGTTGTCCAATGGGAAGAAGAAAAGACCTTATAACTTCCGTGCTGTGTACAAGAATTTTATGCACAGTAACGGGCATGGAATACCACGAATACAGATCAAGGTATAATTTTCTAGTATCAACACAAAACTTTTCCAATTCTATATAATTTATGTCATATCCCGATGACAAAGTTCTTAAAATTACATGAAATCTACGAATAAGGTTTACGTCTAAACCTGTAATTTCGCTGCTCAATTCAGCTTTGGAAAAAAATCTACTGCTGTGTTTCCATCGTTTGTGTTACCATACCCAGGTTTTGATTTATCTACAATGAGACCCATACGATCTTTAAACACTTATTGTATCTCTTGTGAGCGTTGCTTCACAATAGCTTTGTCGTTATCTCCCGTGACTTGCCACTTTTTTATTTCTAAACGATAGCTGATGTGAAGCAAACATTCAAACGTGCGAATCCATGCATGTAAAGCAGATAAATCAAATGCAAGGCGTTCTTCGTTGCTGGGATATTTCTTTGACTCCTCGTTCATAGTAGACGGGGTGGCACCGCAAATATAACACTTTTGTGTTGAACTTGTGTCTGTTAAGGCATTGCACACTTTGCCATCAGTCACTGTCAACAACAAATCGTGTTTAACAGAAATTTGAGATCCAGCAACGTTACATAATGTTGGAAGAAGCTGACTTACTTCATCTAAAATTTTAGAAGTTTCTTCTTTCGTACACTCTTTTGTCTCCTTGGCAAAAATAAACTTAATAGGACGGCAATATAAAGTAGAGGAAGGGCTTGGATTTTGCCAGATCACAGTTTCGCCATCAAGCAGTCTCAAAGGGACAAATGAGTATACAAACAAAAATTCGTCTGTAGCGTTAGTGTTCTCAAATTTCTGCTTATACGTGCTATGCCTCGAACTCCCATCACAGCCCCATTTGCTTACCAACGTATAATATGAACGAGGTAACACACTTCTAATGACTTCCGTCTGAGTTTTAACTAATCGTTCAGCCGTTTTATCCAAAAGCGTGTGAAGTGTAATTTCAGCTCGAGATTCAGTCACAGAAATATATTCGTCAGAAGGACAACAAGAAGCTTTGGACTTACCTAAACTATAAAACGATGGATACACTTGATGTCCCCCTTTCATTGACCATTTTCTTGTTTGTTTATATGAGTGAGAAGTCGATTTCGAGTCCACATAATAAGCTAAAGCTTCGTCTGGTGTTAACTGCCGACTTTGTTCAGAACACTTATTCTTTTCTCTAGTTTCACTGACCGCGACGTTATGGATCTGTTTAGCAACACTTCGATGCCCTTCTTTTCGAGTAGCTAACTCAGCTGCTGTAATAAGCTCACTTGCACTTCGCGATTGCAAAAGATCTTCTACTCTCCGTCTCTTCGTTTTCGTTGATGAGTCTTCAAATGATTTTCTGGGTCGCCCTACGGAAAGAGCCGCTGATGATGTTGAAGTGCACGGCTGGTTAACACATCTTTATTTCGATTCCGGATCCCTCTAACCAATCTTTATGTTTGGTTAGAAACATTTCTTTGTTACACTTTAAAGAAGTCCACTTTTGATTGAATTTTGCTGAAAGGCTTGATATTTTCATTTTGAGTCGTTTTAGAGAATCGTCAGAAACATCAGACATATTGAATTTTTCACTTATATAATAAAAAATGCCACTGTCTCGTTCAGTTTTGTCATGTTTTAGCCATTCTTCAAAAAACTCCATTTTCATCATAGTCACGACTCGTTCTGAAAAAAATAAAAATAATTTTACTTTCGGGCCTTTTCGGGGTCTATAATATATATGAATCTGTGCCTGAATGTTGTAGGTATTACATATAGAAAAATCTAGGTGGATATATGTGGATAAAAAAAGTTGCTACTTTTAAAGTTTACAATTAATGTAAAATTTGCTGGATTTATCTATACATTTACAAATTGATATTACACCAAAAGTATACATATTTTTTATAAAAAATATAAGTCATAATAGAGTACATACCTTCAACAGAATATTCCATCACAAAAAACTCGTTTCACTTTGCTACCAATTTTAAAATATGTTATCACAAGTGTGCATAAAATGCAACTGATTTGCAAATGAAAATGACCTCTCTTATAAGGGTTACTTTGACCCCCTGATAAGATACCTTTATGAGGTGATAAACAAATTAATTCTTGGAATTCGTTAAATGGGGGGGGGGGTTGTTTACAAGTCGTTATCAGTGGTTCCTGGAAATTACGTCATGAATATTGTCCCGCTAGCATGTTCTTGCCGAATCACTGTGCGGTGGCCTTGATTCCCTGGAACATCGAAGAACGGTTGGCGAGTTGAGCCTATTCTACAAGTATTTCCATGGAAAGTGTTCGGAGGATGTGGCCTGTTTAATTCCTCCCAGAGCGGTGCATGTTAGAAATACACATCGCGCTGATACTTCACAACCGTATGAGGTTCAGCTTGTTACTCCTCGTACAACGCTTAATTCCCCCTAAGAGGTGCATGCTAGGAATACACGTTGTGCTAATATGTCTCATCTGTATGAAGTTTAGCTTGTCACTTCTCGTACAACCCTTTTCAAGCAGTCTTTTATATGGAGAACATCATCCCTTTGGAATAATTTGCCCATGACTGTAGTACAATTTACAGCGATTCAAGAGCAACGTGAATCACTTTTCCGCTCCGTGCCGCTCCTGTAGCGCTTTAGGGACCTCCCTGCAGCACGTGTGCTAGACCTATAAAAAAAAAAGTCGTCATTTGTTATGAACATGGTTTTGACGATGTTTATCTTCAGACCAATCTCTCTAGACTTGTTGTTAAGTTCGTTCAGCATTTCTTCCAATTCTTCTTTGTTGTTAGATATAAACACAATATCATCCGCGAATCACAAATAATTCAATTTCTCTCTTCCTATATTTATACCCTTACTTGTCCATGGAAGTTGTTTGAAAAGATCTTCTAGCGCCAACATAAACAATTTCGGCGAGATGGTGTCCCCTCGACGTACTCCTCTTTTCATTGCTATCTTATTGGTGTAATTTCTTTCAATACTATCTGAAATGTTGCATTTTAATATACATTTTGAATAATCTCCGAGTACCTGCTGTCAATTCTACAGTTACTTAGACTATTTATTGTTGTCCAGATTTCAAGGCAGTCAAACGCTTTCTCATAATCCACAAAGGCTACTCAAATCTTAAAATTATACTCGTTTGACTTTTCTATTAAGGTTTTTAATATTAGAAGGTGGTCCAAGGTACTAAAGCCTTTTCTAAATCCGGCTTGTTCTCTGGGTTGGTAAGCGTCTAGTTTCTTTGTGAGTCTCGCAGTTATCATTTTCATAAATAATTTGTACATTACGGATAGTATGGTGATTAGTCTATAATTGGTTAATTTAGACTTATCTCTTTTTTTGAAGAGCAGGACCACCACAGCATTATCTCAGTCTAGAGGTACATCGCACATTTCGAGACACTTATTATACAATATATCTAGGATTCATAATATGGGCTCTCCGTCCTGTTGCAACATTTTGACAAGTATGCCGTCTTTACCTGCTGCTCTTCCTCTTGCCATTTTATTTGAAGAATCTTGTATTTCGTATTTTGTGATGCTGAGAATATCTTCAGATCCTTCTTTCATTACTCGTATTCGAACTGACTCGCTTTTTTCTGGTGGTGGTTTTACTTTACTCTCATAAAGGTCCTTGTAGAATCTATCGATATTCATTCTTAGTTCATTCGTTTTAAGTTATTATTTGCTTGTTCTCATCTACTAATTTTGTTATTTGTAGTTGCCCTTTATTTAATGATCTTTGTAAAAGTTTTATACCTTTCTTGTTCTCCAGAGTTTCTTCAATTTCCTCATTGTTATAGTTTCTTACATCTCTTCGAATACATTTCTTTATATCGTTATTCAAAGTTTGTAACTTATTTTCACGTACTACCGTGTCTTGTTTTATGGATTTTCGTTTTTGTATTAGTTTGACCATTTCTTTGGAGACATTTTCCTCTTTGATATTTCTCGAGAGACCTACGTCTTTCGCAGATTCTACGATACAGTGAACGATTTTTTTTATTAATTTTGTTGAGAGAAGAAGTGTCCTCATTGATTTCATGTTCTTCGAGTTTATGTATATACATACTCATTTTGTGGCCACATCAGAGCACTCTAGTTTTGAAAGTTAAATTTTGACTTAAGGGGTTAGTTTTGGGGGTGAAATCGGAAATGAAAAAAACGGTTTTTTACGAGGTCATCCAGTGGAGTGTCAAATGAGAGCTTATAAAAAGACGAGTTCAAAAATATATATAATGTAATACTTGCGCACAATTATCTTTGTATTATTTTTAGAAAAGTGCGAAAATTGCTGTCCCCCCCTTATCTCGAAAAGTACTGATCAAAAAATTTTGAAAAAATTCTGGAATACTCTGTACAGGGTGTAGATCGAACGAAAATTATCACCAGTGCATTACCTTAAATAAATTATCTGGTATACAAAAAAAAAAACGGTCAAGTGCAAGTTGAACTTGCACAATTAGTGTTCCGTACGTTGATTGTTTTTAAAATAAAAATTTTTGTTAGAGTGGTATAAAATGATCAGTGACTTCACAAAACACACCCCAAAAGAGTTTTTAACAAAGTGTGTTTCTAATCTTTACTGAAAACTGGTGACCTTGAAATTTTTTTTTTTTTTTATATACCAAATAAATTATTAATGGTAATGCACTCGTGATAATTTTCGTTCAATCTATACCCCGTGGAGAATATTCCAGAATTCTTTCAAAATTTTTTGATTAGTACTTTTCGAGATAAGTTAGCGGACAGCGATTTTTCGCTATTTTTTTTAAAAGTGATACGAAGAAAAGTGTGCGCAAGTATTACATTATATATATATTTTTTACTCGTGTTTTCACAAGCTTTTATTTGACGCCACACTCGATGACCTAGTAAAAAAATTTTTTTTAACTTCCGATTTCACCCCTCAAAACGAACCCCTTAAGTCAAAATTTATGTTACGGTGGTATAAAATGATCAGTAACTTCACAAAACACACCCCAAATGAGTTTTCAACAAAGTTTGTTTCCAATCTTTACTGAAATCTGATGACCTTGAAATTTTTGTTTTTTTATATACCAGATAAATTATTAAAGGTAATGCACTCGTGATAATTTTCGTTCAATCTACCCCACGTGGAGAATATTCCAGGATTTTTTCAAAATTTTTTGATAAGTACTTTTCGAGATAAGGCGCGGGACAGCGATTTTTTCGCGATTTTTTTTAAAATAATACAAAAAAAAGTGCGCGCAAGTATTACATTTTATATATATTTTTTACTCGTGTTTTCACAACCTTTCATTTGACACCACACTCGATAACCTAGTAAAAAAAAAAATTTTTCACTCTCGATTTCACCCCCCAAAATTAACCCTTTAACTCAAAATTTAACTTTCAAAACTACATGGCTCTGATGAGGCTATCAATTGCTATTTTATTACCAAATTTCAAGTTTCTATGACAAATAATTTCGGAGAAAAAAAATCGGGTGTGACAGACAGACAGACAGACACCAAAGTGATCTTATAAGTGTTCCGTACGGAACACTAAAAACAAAAATTTCAAGGTCATCAGTTTTCACTAAAGATCGGAAAAAAACTTTGTTGAAAACTTATTTGGGATGTGTTTTGTGAAGTCACTGATCATTTTATTCATTTGTAACAAAGTTTTTTTTATTTAAAAAAATTATTTTAAAAGCAATCAACGTACGGAACACGAATTTCTCAAGTCCAACTTGCACTTGACCGGTTATTTTTTTTTTATTAAACTACAAGCAATTTTGCAATCCACATGCAATTTGATGTAATTTTAAATCGCTTTGACCACTAGAAGTGGGTAAAATTATTTTTTAAGTTAGCTAGTCATGGTCGTTTTTCTCATTCTGTTCGATTACTACATTACGCACCCCATTCTTTTTATTACAGGACTGGACTTGAAGAGTTTTGCTAAAACATGTTTGCACTTATCCACAATATTGTTTATTAGTAAGTAATTCACGATATCATTTTTATTGGAACAGTGATAACTATTATAATAGTTAATTCCCAGAGACACGAGAATCGTGAATCTCATTATTAGAAGCAGAGGGGCCGGATGTTGCTGGACTTACTTGTTTTTACGACAGAATCTGCTCCGTTTTTTAAAAACTTTAGGTACACTAGAATGTAACACCGCTCAATAGAAAAGAGTCGCAAATAAACGAGGTTAGGACAGGCAGTAAGTACACACAAATCATGCAAAAACTTATCCCTTGAAATAGTTGGTACAGTCATTGTAAAAACACAATCTTTTCTACTGTTCGATGAGCACGAAACCGGGAGTTTTTGAGACATCGCTTGTCCTGAAAAGTCATGGTTTTTTTTGAGACACCATGTTCTTCTTCTCAGATATCGTAGTAGATAGAGTTACGATTTTTTTAGAAATAAGAGACATGTCCCTGAACAATTTGAGCGGCACAGATTTTTTCTTAAATCAAAAAATTCCGAAAAAATTATTGGAAGGAAAAAAAATTGAAATGTATTTTGGTACTTTGGTTTTTTTTTTAACTGTAATTAGACGAAGCAAAATTTTAAAAATCCCTCAATCTCAGATTGTTTCCTGTTACTTGAGAAATAGCTGGAAAAAAATTAAGTTGAAAATCGAAGCAGTAGAATTGTAGAAAAGGAACATTATGTGCAAAAAAAAAACATAAATTTTCACATTCCTTTTACAGCCATGTTTTCTAGGATATCTCGAGCTTGAAAATTGAATTACAATGATTCAAACAAAAAAATTGTTAGAATCTATGGAATAGTCTTTAGACAGTCGAGTTGAGGAAGAAGTCAGGCATTTCCGGACTGACTGCCAAGCGGAAACGGTTAGAGTTCCTTTAAGTCAATAGAAGGAAAGTATATTAAAATAGAGGTTATAATACAAGATATGTATATACATATGACTGACGACGAGCGACTAGCTGGTTATGGTAATATTATGCATGCATCTCATTAAGTCCATCGTGAAATTTGTGACATTAACATTGTTGTAAAATTTGAGATTTGTTTTTGCTAAAACAGTGGCAGCTCAGAAATCGGCTAAGTAATTTGTTTACAGTGAGCGTTTAAAAAGAACAGTTTCGTGAACAAATGGAAATTTTACGTGAAGGTTTTCATTGGACGATTTGTGAGTTTTAGTAAAGGTCTAGCTCAATAACAATTCCTGGATTCGTTTCGTTCAACTTTTGCTAATGAATCACCATCAGAAAAGACTGTTTATAATTGATTTGCAGACTTTCATCAAGGTCGACCAAAATTGATTGTTGTTCCAAAAAACAACGATTTTGTGCGCAACATGATTGTGCATGTGACTTATTGTGAGATAGAGACATCCTTAGGTATATCGAAGGCTGCAGTACACACAGTCTCTTGTCAATTGGTGTAAAGAAATTCTCAAAAAAATTCGACCGAGGACATGCAAAATCCGTAACAATATCATAACAGGAGATGAAACTTGGATATATTCGTACGAGCCGGAAACTAAACAACAATCAACTGTTTGGGTGTTCCAAGATGAACCGAATTTAACAAAAGTGATTCATTTCCGAAACACTTCCAAGCAAATGATCGCTTGTTTTTTTTTGGTTATACTGGACATGTTGCAACCGTTGCTTTAGGGGATCAAAGGACAGTTAATGCTGAATGGTATACAACAATTTGTTTGCCAGAAGTCATCGATCAAATCAGAAAAAACAACCGAAAACGTCTCATCATTCTTCATCACGACAATACCAGCTCTCACGCGTGGACAGCGATTTTCATCACCTCAAGAAGCTGAAGCTTCCTTCCAAAACCATGTTTTTGAGGTACCAACTTCAAAGTTGAAAAAATGTTTCGAAAATTGGTTCGAACGCAAGCAAAAGTGTATAAATCTTAAAGCAAATATTTTGGAAAAAATAAAACGATTTCTACCAAAAAAATTGTTTCCGTTCATTGTTTTTGTAAAAACTTAAAAGGTAGCCCTCGTATCTGTTATTACACCCACGAAACAAAATTCCGTAATAAGGTTTCTTAAAAATATGCAAAATAATTTATCTGGGTAGGTACAAAGCGAATGTAATAGCCGACATTTTTCAGAGTACAAATGGTTTTAAATCTAGTGATATTAAAATAAACCACTTCTTCGGCAGAAATATGATGTAACACTGGTGGATTTTTATATGCATTTATCTTTCCTAACGTCTGATTTTGTAACATATTTAGATTTTATAATGAGGACCAAAATTATTGTTATCAAGGTTTTCGTATTAATCGTTTAGTATAAAAATCATCACTTGCTAAAAAAAAGATCAGTTTATTTCACTAGATTAGTTAAAGAACAACATGAAAATCGTAAGTACAGATTACTCACGAATAATAAGATAGGTAGAGGGATTCGTGGGTGGCCGGGAGCTTCAGGTGATAACTTCTAAATAATAAATTCAAAGAATAATATTAAAATCCATAAGAATCTTGATTTTATTATTGTTGTTAAAAACATGTGTTTATTGCATTATATCTGTGAGTTAAAAAAAATATTTTTTTCAAAATTTCTAATTAAGAGAGTTTTGATCAAAAAGTAACATACTTTATTGACATGTGATATTATTATTCAAGATACACATACAATACAAATATTTTAATATTCATAAACTGTCTATACTGACTAATCAATATGAGTTTCTTGTTAAGGAGATAAATTTAACACCAAAATATTATTTAAAACATCAAATATTTTCAAATCCATATTATCTATACCATAAAAGGTAGGAATTAATTAATTAGTTTATATCTATAACTAAACCATAAAATTACCTTGGAATACGAGTATAACAAATTCTAAATCGGGAATGTTTTTTTTTTCACGTGATTCCATATTTTATGGAAACCTCTTTGAGGGGATCTAATATATATTTTTTTTTTAATTAAAAATATTTACGTTATAGTTTATAAACTTTGATAGAAGGTAATTTTAGTTACAATTAGACTTAAAATTTAGGTCGCCAAGTTGCACATCATAGACTGACTAAACAGATGTTAAGGGTGAACACCACTGTAGAGGTAAAAAAAATGAAATTTAAAATTTTTTTACGAAGAACTATAGAAGATATCGACTTGCGATTAAAAATTTCTTATTATACAAGTATCAAAGAACATACAAAATTTTTTTCAAAATTTTTTAATATTTGTATTTGTATGCACTCTCTAGACCAGGGGTTCTCAAACGGTCGATCGCGATCACAGAATAAATAAAATGACTAAAAAAAGGCATGTCAATTTACTAATACTTCCTATAGCCAAATACGGAACCGAAACATGGCCTATTAATGAGGCATGTCGTAAAAAAATAGAGGTTTTCGAAACTACATGCTATAGGCGGATGCTCAGAATGTCCTGGACAGCTCATAGCACAAATGCGTCTCTTCTGAGTGATCTTAATATCTAAAATAGTGACCGGCTGTTACCATTGATTCAGAGAAAAATAGAATCATTTTTTGGTCATATAATAAGAAGGGAAGGCATGAAAAAGTTAATGATCTAAGGCAGGGATGCTCAAACGGTCGATCGCGAGTGCTTTTTGAGTCGATCTCGAGAAAAAAATTCCGATATAGAACTATTCACAGATTTTGTTTTAGGTAACTAAAATAAAATGTAATGAATAAACTACTAAAATTTATTCGATCCACAATTAGGCCAGAATAACCCCCTCATCACTTTCTTTTATCGTAATAACCCCCTGCTAGCGGCAAAAGGCGGCTTTATCAAAGGAACGCGCGGTACTTGTCAAAGAAAAGCCGCGTTTTTGATTCCCGCCGATTTTTCTAGAAACTTCGGGCGGCGTGTTTGACGGGAACATTCGAGACTTCGTTCGCGCCGATATAAATGTTGCGCCTGCAGGAATAGGAGTCAGTCTGAGTTGTAACTTGAAGGCGATACATCGATACAAAGTTTATTAATAAATAGTCCAAAATGAGTGCGGCGAAGAAAAGTAAAACTTATCATTTTAATAACGATTGGGAGGAAGAATTTTTCTTTTGTATGGTAAAGGATAAGTGCATTTGTCTCAATTGCCGTGCGTCAGTTGCAATACCTAAGCGTGGGAACTTAGAGAGGCATCATAAAACGATTCATAAAAACTATGAAAAGGATTTTCCGTCACAGAGTAAATTAAGAAAACGAAAAATACGTGATTTGATAACTTGTTTGAAAAAAGAACAAACCATGTTCACAAAACTAGCCAAACAATCAAAAGCTGCAACGATCGCGTCATTTAAAATATCTCATATATTGGCGAAACACAAGAAACCATTTGATGATGGATTGGTTATGAAGGAAGCATTTATTGAAGCGGGTGAGACTTTATTTGGAGATTTTAAAAATAAAACAGAGATTATGTCTGCTATTAGAGAACTTCAGCTATCTCGTCCGACTGTCACAAGGCGTGTTGAAGTCATGAGTCAGGACATGGCAGATAAACTAAAACATGATATCTTGGAATGTACATACTTTTCTTTACAGTTCGACGAATCCACCGATATGACAGACACTCCCCAGCTGTATATTTTTATTCGAATGGTATTCAGTGACATGTCGGCTAAGGAAGAGTTTTTGACAATGATTCCTCTGAAAGGAAAGACCCGTGGCGAAGATATATATGACGTTTTCTTCAATTTTGTAACAAATTACAAGCTACCAAGATATAAATTAGTGTGCATTACAACCGATGGAGCACCAGCAATGACTGGAAACAAAAACGGTTTTGTGGCATTGTGTCGAGTTAATGATGATTTTCCTTCATTTTTCTCCTTCCATTGCATTATACATCAACAAGTTTTGTGTTCAAAAGTTCTAAACATGGAGGAGATTATGGGAATTGCAATAAAAATTGTGAATTCTATCCGTGCACGTAGCTTGCAACGACGGCTCTTTAAATTGCAGTTCGAAGATAGTAAGTCAGCTGAACACACTGATTTAGTTTTTCACACGGACGTCAGGTGGAAAATTCCTAGAAAGGTTTCAAGAATTATTGCCCGAAATAACAGCTTTTCTGGACGAAAGAGGTGATGACACTCAGATGCTGAAAAACGGAAAATCGCTGACTGATTTGGCATTTTTGACAGACATCACAATGCATTTAAACATCATTAATTTGGAGCTTCAAGGTAAAGGAAAAACTATTATTGAGATGATTAGCGCAATAAACGCATTCAAAAGTAAATTGCAACTTATGATAGATCAACTGAAAAGAAAGGATCTGAAAAATTTTCCGTCTTTGAAAGCAAGGATTCCTCAGTTGAATTATGATATTTATGAGGCAGAATTATCAAATATTTTGGGCCAATTCGAAATACGTTTTTATGATCTCAGTAAATTGGCAAATATCGCATCATCTATGAATTATCCTTTTTCATGTAAAAACATTGAGGAATTAGCTACTGAAATAGCAAGTCAGTTTAACATGGACTCATGTTCTATTGAAAATGAGTTAGTGCAGATTATATCAGATATACATCTCAAAGCCACAGCATCTGATACAAAATTCTGGTGTTTTATATCTGAAGGTAAATATCCGAATCTAAGGCAAATCGCCCTTCAACTGACGGCAATGTTTGGGTCAACTTACTTGTGCGAGTCTGCATTTTCTGAAATGAAGATAATTAAGTCAAAATATCGCAGTCGACTAACTGACGAACATATGTCATCATGCTTGCGATTAGCACTCGGTAATTACGTACCATCTTATGAAAAGTATGCTGAGGACTTGCAGTGCCACGCTTCAACATCCAAAGTCAAGTTAAGTTTAGACACTAGAACTTTTGTGTTTTGTAAGAACCAATAAACTCGCAATTTTGAATAATTATGAGTTTTTTCATTGACATTTTAGAGCTTACCTTGACTAAAAAAATGCATATTGTGCGAAAAACTAATATCTATGCGACGATACATCCTACCTAGACGACAATCCTGCATCACACTTACTTGCAGCCTCTCAGATTCGATCGATCGTAGTCTAACAATATTGAGGTAGATCGCCAGCAGTTCAAGTTTGAGAACCCCTGCTCTAGACATACTAGATTTACGTTGTCCTATAAACATTATCATAAGACAATCTATGGAGCTAATACCTTCATGACAAGATCTATGGGCATTGTAAATAACTGCCCATCACTGGACTTGTTCTCCAGCTTCTTGTCTCTTTTTAAGAGGCAGCTCGGGGTTCTTTTCTGAATTTCTTAGTTTTAAGTGTCATTTATAGATGTAAACTTTTGTATTTGGTCTTTATGAGTTGAATCGGCATGTCCCGTAAATCAATAAATAAATAAAATGGCCGCTGTAGCCCTCGGTGAAAAAAAAAACCTTTTTTGCACTACCGGAAAGATTTCTCACAAAGGGATGAATTAGATGAAAAACTAAAATATTCTTGTTTTATAAATGAAAATCTAGGGAATGAAGTAGGGAAATGAAAAAATATTGATTCTTGTTAATTTGGCGGACAAATGAACAAAACAAAAAATAATGAAAAATTTTGAATTAAACTGTTAATAAAAAAAATTGCATTAATCGTAAATCCGTATGTCATTCCCTGAGTTATGATCTTTTAAAGCTGTGTACAAAATTTTTAGTCGATGGATTGAAAATCCACTGGTAAAGTGAAAAAATGTGTTCTCAGTAGGTACGTGTTACCGATTTTTTCCTGCTATAAAACTTTTTTTTCACGTTCTAGACAACATAAAGAATCATTTAAGACAAGAAAAAAAATCGATTTTTTGAAAATTTTACAGTGGTGCTCACCCTTAACGCTCTTAAAACAAAGGAAAAATATGCACTTTGGTTCAAAACGTAACGACATATATTATCGACAATGTTAAACTAGCTTAATGAGAGTAAATGGAAATGTGAATTCTAAGTATGAATATTTCTTTGACACAAGCTTGTTTATCAGCAGTTCTTTATATTGACGTTTCATGTGGTTATCGTGTTTTTTTTTTCGTTGTGATCTTCTGATATGGTTCCTGTTTTTGTAATATTATATTGATTTTAACAAATAAACAACCAAAAAGAAAAAGTCCGTTACCACGAACCAAAATACGTGGATCTAGTATATTTTTCGACGTTGAATTCGAATTCGTAGTTAAAAAAAATTTATCGTGTCATGTTTTTTTGCCAAAAACATCCCTTGAAATGGGGTAAAACTAAAATAATGAAATTACTCTTAATAAAGTGTGAAAAGTGGTAGATATTTTAGAGTCTAGAGAAGGGAATATGCAGTCAAACCACAGCAAGCTGTTTCTATTAATTAAACTAAAATCCACCCTTATAGTGGGTGAAAAATACCTCTAAAACTCAAATAACGCACGTGAGTTTAAATAACATGTACAAAGGACAAATTCTTGTAGCTCTTAGAACAAAATATCTGAATCTGGTGTGACAACCAGACATTACTCTTATAGAGTTGAGATTCACCCCTATAGGGTGTAAAAACTACCCCCACTTATCTCATAAGTTTCAATAACCACGAAAAAAGTTTAGGCTTTTATAGTATCAGATAGGGTGACCAAATATGGAGTAAAGTCGCTTGAACCACCGATACAGGACTCTAAACTATCTTTAGAGGGTGATCGAAACTACCCCTACGCTTTAATGATGCACACGGATGTTATTGAAATTCGGAAAGGATCAAATACTTTTATGTCACTGTGACCAACATTCAAGACAATTAGATCTTCTTAATAAGGTCGAAATTCATCCCTACGAGGGGGGAACTACCCCTGGGATTGATCGATCTTAGAAGTTTTAGCATCTGAGAAAAAAAATACAGGCTTTCGTAGTCTCAGGCAGGATGGACCTGTACCTGGACAACCTGTATTTTTTTTCTCAGATGCTAGAACTTCTAAGATCCATCAATCCTAGGGAGTAGTTCCCCCCTTCCTAGAGGTGATTTTGTGTGTGATTTATTAGGAAGATGTCTGAAATGTTTGGCATAATGAGATAAAAGTACTTGATCCTTTCCGAATTTTAATAACATCCATGTGCATCATTAGAGCGTAGGGGTAGTTTCTACCATCCTCTAAGGGTAGTTTATAGTCATGTATCGATGGTTTTTGGCCAAAAAAAAATGACACTACAACTCTTTTTTTTTACTACGGATTCGAATTCAGCGTCGAAAAATACACTAGATCCACGTATTTTGGTTCGTGGTAATAAACTTTTTTTTGTGTGTGGGTGTGTTATTTAGTAAATTTATTCAGTTTAAATTACATTACATATTACAGCTTATTTATTCTTTCCTACCTTTAGGGACTGATTTTGCTAACAGTATTTTACCTGGTGGGAGCCGAAAATGCATCAAATCAAGGAAGGTCTAAACGTGGTGGTTATGGTTATGGAAGTGCAGTAATTAACACCCATTTTACACCGGAAGTACATCAAAACATAGAAGTACATCACGAGACTGTAAAAGAAGTCAAAGTGCCCTATCCAGTACCACAACCTTACCCCGTGATCCAAAAGGTTCCCGTTTACACTGAGAAAAGAGTCGAAGTGAGAGTTCCAGTTCCACAACCGTACCCTGTTGTTCAAAAGGTTTCAGTGCCAGTACATATCGAAAAAAGGGTTGAAGTACCAGTACACGTACCAGTTCCACAGCCGTATCCAGTTATTCAAAAGGTAACGGTTCCAGTTGAAAAAAGAATAGAAGTACCTGTCCCACAACCCTACCCAGTTATACAAAAGGTTCCTTATCCAGTACATGTGCCTGTTGAAAAAAGAGTAGAAGTACCAGTACATGTTCCAGTCCCACAACCTTATCCAGTGTACCAAAGAGTCGAGGTACCTGTTGAAAAAAGAGTTGAAGTACGCGTTCCTGTTCCACAGCCGTATCCAGTTATTCAAAAGGTAACGGTTCCAGTTGAAAAAAGAGTAGAAGTACCTGTCCCACAACCCTACCCAGTTATACAAAAGGTTCCTTATCCAGTACATGTGCCTGTTGAAAAAAGAGTAGAAGTACCAGTACATGTTTCAGTCCCACAACCTTATCCAGTGTACCAAAAAGTCGAGGTACCTGTTGAAAAAAGAGTTGAAGTACGCGTTCCTGTTCCACAGCCCTACCCTGTTATTCAAAAAGTATCAGTACCTCATCCGGTACCATATCCAGTTGAAAAAAGAGTTGAGGTACCCGTTCCACAGCCCTACCCAGTAGTCCAAAAAGTGTATGTTCCTCAACATATTCCAGTTCCAGTTGAGAAAAAGGTTCCAGTGCATGTACCTGTACCACAACCATATCCAGTTATTCAAAAAGTACCAGTTATACAAAAGGTGGCAGTGCCCGTTTCCGTTCCACAACCATACCCAGTAGTGCAGAAAGTACCTGTGCCAGTAACTAGAACGGTAACAGTTCCAGTGCCAGTTACTAAGTATGTAACTGTTCCTGTTATTAAAAGAGTGCCTGTCCCCGTTAAAGTTCATGGAGGTTGGAATCAGGGTTGGAGTAATTCTTATGGTAGTTCTGGTTGGATATAAGAAAACGTCCTTTCATAATTCTTATATTTAGGACTAATCTTGTGATATAAATATTATTTTTTTAGAATTTATTTAAATAAAGAGTTTTTTAAGTACATTTTTAATTGCTAACCTGCACCTGATATATATATATATATATATATATATATATATATATATATATATATATATATATATATATATATTTTATATACATATATATATATATATATATATATATATATATATATATATATATATATATATATATTAATGTATATATATATATATATATATATATATATATATATATATATATATATATATATATATATATAGGTAGTGGATTCATAGTTTAATTTTTTTTTCCCCTCTCAAACAGTTTTTTAATTAAAAAGTTGACTCTTTGTCAGCCGCAATGATGGCGATATAAAAAACAAGTAAAATGCGAAAATTATTTTAAACAAGATAAAATTGTCTAAAATGAATGATTCAAAAGAGGATGTCATTTTTCTAGATAAAGGTTTAAAACAAAAATGGCCATAGAAAGTAATAAAAACAGCTCTTTCTTCATCATTCTTTGTCGTAATTGTTTCAGAGACTAAATTTTCCCCATATTGCAAATTATTCTCGAAGAAATTTCGTTATCTTGGTGCCGCTGTAGCGTGCGGTCAACCAAAAAATTTAAGATCTACCCTGCTGTAACATTGCTATACATTAATAATTTATAAGATAAACAATTTGTTGTTAATAATGACTTTATTACTAATATATTTACAACTAATATCTATAAACAGGGGCAATATCCTTTAAAAAGCTGACAAATTGGTCGTCTTTATTCTTCCTTAATATCTTCCAGGATAAATAGTCCAGAAGTGATTGAAGATGGTTTAAAGTTACTCTTCTTTTTTTTTATGATACACATTTTGTCATTTAGCCACGATCGTTCAACAACTTGTGTAAGAGTTCCTGTGAGCGGATCAACATAGTTTTACCGATGATTAACGGTTTGATGGTTGAAGCTTGGCCTGCCAAGAATCCTATACGCTGGTCACTTGTCTGAATGAATAACAGATTGAAATTGAACCTCTCTTTCTATAATCGGCATTATTGTGTTTTCATCTCTCCCTTCCACAATAAAATATCGTACTTCTTATTTTGTTTTCAAACCAAAAACCCACGGTTCATCTATTCGTCTACCATGATTTTGACGGTTTTGCACCGGTGTATCGCTATCTTCAGATTCAGGTTGTTGATCACCTGGTAAGAGCCTTTCTCTGTTATATTTTCGGCGACCCGCGAATCACGCTTCACCAATTTATATAGGATTGTCGTTGCTGCCGATTAATTGTCCTCTGCGATTGACTGACACAATTGAGGAGTACACTTCGCGGTACATGTTATATCAATCACTTATGGTACGTAACGACCTTCCAATCAGTTTTTCACATGTTGTACTCGGAATCTCATGCACGAACATAAATACCAATCCCAAAATATGACATAAGCTTAAATTACAATGTAACTTAGCGTTCAAATCCGTATAATGGAAGAATTCATTTCTTCTTCCAAACGATTTTGTTGTTTGATAGCCTGTTTTAGGACAACGTAAGACTGGTCGAAACGCTCCTCCACGATCGATCAAATTTTCTTTTTCTTTACATTTCGTAACCACACCTATCACAGATGTTATTTTCGTCATTCTGCATAAGTAGATTATGCGTTTGTAAAAAAGTCACCGTTGCATCTTCATAAAAGTGATATGAATATAAAAATCTCGCAAAAGCATGGCTTCTTTTGAAATATATGTATTAGCAACTTGTCATGGTCATTAATAACGAAACTTACCCTATTATTTTATTGCTTTGCTTAGAAATGTATTTATTGCAAGTAGACCGCACGCAACAATTAAGATTTGCAGGTAGACTCCACACTATAGTGGCATTGTTATTTTTTCCTAAAATTCTTAATTTTCTATTTTTGAGCGCATACTATGGAAACAATGTTGACTGACAATGTAATGAAGAGGAACGATTCTAAAACTATTTTTAGTATAAACCTAAATTCTTTTAAATTGCAAATTTGATTTTCTGAAGAATTAAAAAGAGCCAAAAAAAAAAAAAAAAGACTTCGAATTGTTTGAATACTTAACAACCAATATTTTTATTAAAATCTCAAAAGGTTTAACTAGAAACCTAACAAATTCGGTAACTTGACATACACCACCCCTTACAAGAATATCAACATTTAATAGAGAATCAAAGTAAAATAATAAAATTGTTAGAGCCCTTTATTCGTTCTCATTAATGTTTCCAAATAGCCTTTTATTTTTTTTTTTGTGAGGCACTTGAAGAAACTCAAATCGAAAGTAGTTACAAACTAAAAGCTTGTAGCTTTCGCTATATTTTCGGTGTTACCGCCGGATCGTTAAAATGTGCCTCGTCAAGTTTCTCAGAGATGCCGCGCAAGTAGAAATTGTGTTACAAGTAACAATGAGAGCACATAAAATATATCTATCGCTACAAAAAGATAAACACGTGGAACAAAACGTCGCCACAAAACGAAACCGCCTGGATACCGCCGTTTCGTTGAACTGTGCCCCATCGAGTTTCTTAGAGATTCCACTTATATTTTTTACTATTAATGTTATATCTATAATATATATAAAATACAACGTCTCTCTATCTGTGTGTCCGTTAGTGCGCTTATCACTCGAGAACCACTTATCCGATTTACGTGCTTTTTTTTAAAAACATACATATGTTCTCTGGCCAGGTTAGAGGATATATTTTATTACGTTAGTTAACAAAAGGAATAAACATTGACGATAATAGTGAATCAAGTCGGAAAAAAGTTTGCCGCTGGCGCGTTCTCTTGCAATAGACAGCCTAAACCATAAATATGGAACAATGTCATACAGCAAAAAATTTAATATATATAAACTGCAACGTCTCTCTGTCTGTTTGCCTGTCCATTAGTGAGCTTATGACTTGAGAACCACTTATCCGATGTAAATGTTTTTTTTTTTGAATTCTTACATTTGTTCTCTGGCCAGGCTCTCTATAATCTTCTACAATATATATATATATATATATATATATATATATATATATATATATATATATATATATATATATATATAAATATATATATATATATATATATATATATATATATATATATATATATATATATATATATATATATAAAATGCAACGTCTCTCTGTCTGTCTGTTCGTTAGTGCGCTTATCACTCGAGAAAAACTTTTCCGATTTACGTGCTTTTTTTTAAAAAAAAAAGATATATATGTTCCTTGGCCAGGTTATAGCACATATTTTATTACGTTAGGTAACATAAGGAATAAGCAGTGAACGTAATAGTGAATCAAGCCGGAAAAAAGTTTGCCGCTAGCACGTTCTCTTGCAATACACTGCCTAAACCATTAAATATGGAAAAATATTATGTAGCAAAGAATATAATATATGTAAAACGCAACGTCACTCTGTCTGTCTGTCTGTTCATTAGTGTGCTTATTGCTCGAAAACCACTTATCCGATTTACGTGTTTTTTTTTAGATTTATTAATATACATTCTCTGGCCAGGTTATAGTATATATTTTATTACGTTAGGTAATATAAGAAATAAGCAGTGACGATAACAGTGAATCAATTGGATGATGATAATGATGATGTTTTGGAGCCAGGGCGCATCAACTACGAGGTTATTTAGCGCCCATAAAGTGATTGTTAAATTGGTTTAAACTTTAAAATGAATTTCTCGGAGATAATCACATATGTTATTTTTTGTTTTCGGCAAAAATGGTGATTATGTTACTTATGTTAGAGGGTAGGTTGTACTTTAGTCGGATGTCTTTAAGGTGATTTGCTGTGAGTATATGCGAGACTGTAAGGTTGGATCCGCAACTTTGACATTTGGGGTTTTGTGCTCCTTCCAAGAGATGGCGATGAGTTGAGAAAGTGTGTCCAGCAGCCAGTCTTCGCAGAATCACGTTCTCTTTTCTATTGAGGTTGTTATTATGTAGGGGGGGGAAATACCGAGGATTTGAGTGGCCATAATTTATTGTTTGGATTTTCTAGATCTTATTGTAATTGAAATAAGGAATTATGGAGAGATTTAAGGTGAGAGTTAAAGTCTGAGTAGTAATTCTCGGCCGTGATGGAAATATCGTTTTCTATAGCTTGTTTAGCTAGTCTGTCCGCTCTGTCATTTTCCTGGTTGCCTGTGTGGCTGGGAAGCCAGAAATAGAAGATGGAACGTTGTTTCAGTTTTGCGGAGTAGAGGAGATCTAGGATTTGTCGGATGTAGTTTTAGGATAGGTTTCTGGTCTTGATGGATGATAAGGCACTGAGAGAATCGGAGATAATTAGGATGAGTTTGGAGCTAGTGGTTAGAGCGAATCTAGTTGCCTCTTTGATAGCTAGGAGTTCAGCTGTAAATATGGAGACATAATGAGGAAGTTTAAACTTTCTGGAGGTGGTGGGCGATGTGAAGGCAGAACCGACTCCCTTGTCTGATTTGGATCCATCCGTATAAAAGAGGGTATGTTTGGGGTATTTTGTGGCGACGATTTGTAAAAAGGATTTATTGAGGAAAGAGTTTGGAGAGTCCACTTTATTATATTGTCGCATGGAAAGATCAATATGTGGAATAGGAGAGAGCCATGGGGGAAAGGTGGTTTGCAAAGGGTAGTCATATTTAGGGGGGGAGAGATTGTGCAGTGACAGTGACTGAGGAATCGAGTTTTGTGGAAGTAGTTGTTGGGTTTGTGTATATTTGATAGGTTCAATGTGGTTTTGGAAAGAGGTTTTTATATGGAGGATGAATAAAATTTTAGGAGAGACAACTGTCTCACAAGATGTAAATGAGGGGTAGATGTAAGGCATTGTAAAGTAGGGATGGGGGTGGTGCGAAAAGCTCCCGTAGAGAGTCTGAGGGATTGATTTTGGATTGGATCGAGGGTCTTGATAGAGCTTTGACTCGCGGCTCCATAGAACCACTTATCCGATTTACGTGTTTTTTTTTTTTAAATTTCTGGCCAGGTTATAGGATATATTTTATTACGTTAGGTAACATAAGGAATAAGCAGTGACGATAATAGCCAATCAAGTCCACGCGAGCGGAGCCGCGGGCACGGCTAGTATAATATATAATACAACTTATACTTGTATGGCATCTATAAGAAACGGGACGGGGCACATTTTAACGATCCGGCGGTAGCCAGCCGGTTCCGTTTTGCGGCGACGTTTTTTTCCACCTGTTTGTCTTTCTGTAGCGATAGCTATCTTTCCTATGCTAATAAGAAGAAATCGCCTGGCATCTTGAGAAACTCAACAAGGCCCATTTTAACGATCCAGCTATAGCACAAAAAATATAGTAAAAACTATATTTTCTGTGATACACGAGGGTCATTCAAAAAGTTGTCGGCCTAACAAAGAATGTGCAATATTAAAGGGATTTTTTTTATTTTTCTACATCGTCACCTTGCAAATCAGTTCATTTAGTCCAACGATTTCCCCACTTTTAAATACCCTCATTATAATAAGATTTATCCAGCTCTAGCAAAACCTGCGTTCGTCTTAGCTTTAACTTCATCATTCGAAGTGATTTATCATCCAGCCGGACATTTTTTCAGGTTTAAAGAGAAAAAGCAATCGCTAGGAGCCAAATCTGGCTAATACGGTGGATGTGAAAACATTTCCAAGCGCAATTTTGCAGCAACAGTCCAAGATGTGTGTGAAAGAGCATAATCGCTATAAAAAAAAACTTTCTTTTTCGCGAGATATGGACGCTTCGCCTGAATATCACCCTTCAATTGATCCAGTAGTGAAGCATAATACTAATAATATAATAATAAATAGAAAAATTAAATAATAATCCCCGGTGATGAATTTACTTTTCTGCAGGTAGTCTGTGAGCATAACACCGTAAGAATCTCATAAAATCGTAGCCATGATTTTTCCTACAGGTGAAACCATTTTTGCTTTTTTGAGCACACTTTCACCTGCTCCTACTCACTGTTCAGTCGTTTCCTTTATTTCTGAAGTATAATAATGAATTCATGTTTCATTTACTATTATGAAACTGCAAAAAAAGTCATTGGAATTATGTTCAAGCAAGTCTAAATACCCTTGATAAATGTTCATTCGAATGTGTTTTTGGTCGATTGTTAACAAACGTGGCACCCATCGAGTAGAAAGCTTTCTCATACTGAAAATATCTTGTAAATGTGGAAGATACGTCCTAGATGTTCACAATGTCCACGAGCTAGCACATCTTCAATCGCTGATCATTTAGTACGCTCTTACGAATTTTTGTCACGATCTTGTCGGTCGTAGAGTTGTCAAACGTCCTGAGCGTATATCATCTTGAATAAATGTACGATGACTCTTCTTGAATTTCCGTAGGAGTTAAATCTTTTAAAACGAAATATTTTATAATAGCCTGCACTTCAATTTTATCCATTTTAGAAAACTGAAACTCCACAGCATGTCATTTAGTAGATAACACTTAACAAATATCATAATAATATCTGTGCCGGGAACTTCTTCTGGAACGCAAGACACAGCGGTAGCCAGCCGGCTTCGATTTGCGGCGACGTTTTGTTCCACGTGTTTGTCTTTCTATAACGTTGATTCCCAACCGGTGGGTCGCAACCCACAAAGGGGCCGCCTTGGCTTTTTTAGGGGGTCGCTTGTTATCAATTTTAAAAACCAAAGTAAAATTTTAAAATTTAAAGGTAGGTGTTAAAATGTTAATAATTTATTTATGCTTTGCAACACACGAGACATGCTACGTAATCAGTGGACGTATGGAGCACGCACCTCTCCTTATGCTGGCGAAATCCGATATCTTAAATCAGCTAAACAAGCTAAATTTGAAATTGCAGAGTAAGGAAACGTATATTATTCACTTTAGAGATAATATCCAGGTGTTCGTATTCAAGCTGCAAAACTGGCGCCGTAAAGTAAATCTTGGGACTTGACCATGTTTGAACACCTTTGCACCAAGACTGAAGAATCGGAGACCGGAAATGTAGATAATCTAAGACAGGAAATTAACCACCGTCAAGCTCTTAAATCTGAAATACAACGTTATTTTCCCGAGTTCTCTGAACAAAAAGCTACATTAGGACGAGACCCATTTCATGTATCTTTGGATGTTACCAACACTCTCGATGAAATGCAGGATGAATTTTTGGAGCTGCGAAATGATTCCCAGCGCGTGATTTATTTCAGGAAAAATCCTTACCTCAGTTTTGGCGTGCTATGCTTCATTCGTATCCTAAAGTTTCTATGCTTTCTTTTCGAATATTAGTGCCATTTGCTTCTACCATACTTACCTCTGCGAAAGTGAAGTTTCAACACTTCTGCAGCTCAAGACAAAAGCCAGGAATAAGCTGGATGTTCAAGATGACATGAAATTGGTCTTGACAAAAACTGAACCAAGAATTATAACAGTTGTTAAGCAGACGCAAACTCCATCATCACATTAATCATAATACTTAATAATTAATACTTTATAAAAAATATCGCTGTTAAGTCCTAAAATATATTTTTTTCAAATCCTTTATTTTTTGTTTTATTGATAACGGATGGGAAAGGGGGGTCTCGAACATTTTAAAAAAATCTAAAAAGGGTCGCGATTAAAAAGGGTTGGTAAGCATTGTTCTATAACGATAGCTATATTTTCTGAACTATATTTTGTGTGTTAGGGGTCACGTACTTCGTACTTTTTATTAATTTTAGGCGCTCCTGGTAATGTAGCATGAAGCATTTTTATTGATATTGCCACTTTTATACTTCTACGATAATTCCGCGAATGTCATACGACAGAACATACAGCTATCGTTCTATATTTTGTAACCATAGCAACGTACAGGGTGAGTCAACGATAGAGTAAAGTTCATTATCTCATTTGTTTCGGAAATGACGAAAAAAATGTTAAATACAATAGTTTTAGGGAATGTTAAGGTGCACAGTTTAAAATTATTTTTGATATACGGGTACTGCAAAAAAAGTGCGGCCGATATAATATAGTTTTTTCTAAATGGAACATCCTATTTTCTAATTTATTTTTAAATTCTGCTTAAAATTTTATAACTTTTTTATTAATAATGTTATATACCTGAAACCTAGTAGTTTTGCTAAAATTTGAATTTTTTAAAAAAAATACTAGTTTTCAGTTTTGTAAAAAATTGCCATTGTTTTGAAGGTGAAATACTCATAATTGATACGAACGTTCTATAGAGATGAAAAAAAAGATATATGTAAAGAAATTTGAGTTAGATGCTACAGGGTGTTCAAAATAAATTTATGCATTTCGACTATTTTAAATTGAAAAAATCTCAAATTTGTTTAAATGGCACACCCTGTATATTATTTTTTTTGATAGATTTTACAAAACCCTCCAACTTTTATTACATATGTCATATACCTATTTCTAATAGTTTTCGATTTTTTTTTTGAATTTTTCAGTTTTTACCCTTGTTTATAATACACTTACGCTATTGTGAACACATGAACAAATAGTTAATAATAATTTTAATATAGTTTAACTTATCTAATGATTAATGATTATACGTAATAAATTTTCAAAAATATGCCCGTCTACTTGAATACACATGTTTAGTCGTTTTACTGTATTTTCCTTCATTTTCCTTAGCATAAAGGGCGTTATTGTCCTGCACGCATCCCGTGTCCTATTTGCCATATCCACTGGTGTTGTAGGCGGATTCATATAAACACGATCTTTAATGTAGCCCCACAAAAAGAAGTCTAAAGGTTAAGTCACATGATCGAGGGGTTCACAGAATGCAATCCATCCCTGCCGATCCATTTTTGTGGGTAGAGATAGATTAAAAAATTCCCGAACTTGCCGGTGGTAATAAGCAGGAGCTCCACCTTGTTAAATCCACATTTGTTCCCTTTCAAAATTATCAACTTCTTCAAGAAGCTGGGGTAATTCCTTTTGCAAAAAATATAGATATCTAGGTCCGTTAAACGGTTCGCGAAAAAATATGGAACAATAATTCGAAAATTTAATATTCCATACCAAACATTAAGCGACCAATGGTTTTGGTTTTGAACTTCCCGGGCCCAAAATGGATTAACTGTTGAATAATAATGCATGTTATGGCTGTTAACTGCTCCATTACTGCGAAAAGTAGCTTCATCAGAAGACATTACTTTGTATAAAAAATTTGGATAGGCCTCTATTGCTCCATTCATGGTGGTACAAAAGTTTACTCGTCGTTCAAAATCACGGTCTTGAAGTTCTTGGTGTAGTTCCACATGAAAGGGATGATACTTGTATTTTCTCGTGGTGCGATTAGCCGTAGATTGGGATTTTTTTTCCTCATTGGTAGCATTCTGGTTTACTACTTTCCGTTTCGTATATCAACGCTATCACTACCATTAAACCGTTCCATTATGCACTGAAAAGATGTTCTAGATGGTTTACGTCTATTAGGGTACTTCATCCGTAAAGCCTTACTGCCAAAAGACAATTTTTTCCCGCCTCTCCCCAGTATATAAACCATATCAATTAATTCATTTTTAGGAAAATCCATAACTATCACCTTTATACGTCACTTACTACAAAATTTGATATTTCCTACATTTTTGTTTCGTCTTGGCAACTATGATGTTATACAGCGTAAGTGTATTAAAAACAAGGGTAAAAACTGAAAAATTCAAAATAAATAGAAAACTATTAGAAATAGGTATCCCATATAACATACTCAATAAAAGTTGGAGAGTTTTGTAAAATCTATCAGAAAAAATAATAATATACAGAGTGTGCCATTTAAAAAATTTGAGATTTTTCAATTCAAAATAGTCGAATGCATAAATTTATTTTGAACAGCCTGTAGCAACTAACTCAAATTTCTTTACATATATCTTCACCTTCAGAAACAATGGCGCTACTAGCAATTTTTTACAAAACTGAAAACTAGTATTTTAAAAAAAAAAATTGAAATATTACAAAAACTACTAGGTTTAGGTATATAACACTATTAATAAAAAAGTTATAAAATTTTACGCAGAATTTAAAAATAAATTAGAAAATAGGATGCTCCATTTAAAAAAACATATCTTATATAGGCCACACGTTTTTTGAAGTACCCTGTATACTCAAAAATTATTTTAAACTGTGCACCTTAACATTTCCTAAAACTATTGTATTTAACATTTTTTTCGTCATTCCCGAAACAAATGAGATAATAGAATGACCTTTGCTCTATCTTTGACTCACCCTGTACATGTGTTCCTGAGTGAGATACCCTCTGTTTGAATAATAACTGCTTGACAATTCACACGATATGAGTGTTCTAAGAGTCTACAATTATGTCAAAGTATTAATTTACGTTGAATTCAAAGACTTTAAAAATGGACGGTCTATTTAATTACCTATTACCTACCAAAGTAACGGAGGAAATATTATCGTACTTTAGCAGTTTTCGTAACCCGATTTAATTTAAAACATGACCAAAATTGCAACAATCTGTAACGTAAATGTAGATCACTGTTAGAACAAGTAGGTGTCCTTTGTACTAATATGGCAATTTACGAAATTCATGCAACATTACAATAACTTTTTTTAACTTTATATGGTTACGAAACTGAAACGTGTGACTTTTTTTGTTTGCATTAATTCAACTCAAATTAATTCCATTTCGATGTGGTATCTAAAATAAAGTATTCCTGATTATTAGTAGTATTAAAATATATTTTTTTATTTATTTTTATTTCCACAATTCCCCTCTTATACTATCGATTTTCGTCGATTACCATTTTTCCAACGGTTCGACCTATGTTTGAAGTTTGATTTTCGAGGAGAATAAAGTATAAAATCTCCTTCACCAGATTGTCCAGAATCAAACTTAGGTTTTCAAATATGTGTATGTATGGAATAATTATTTGTAATTTTATATTAACAAACTAATATCGGGATGAAACAATAGAACATCGGTCCTTTTGATTATTTTTACATTTTATACCTTAAATTTATCTAAGGTTAATAAGAAATGTATCCAATAGTAAATTATTAGGCACATACGAACGTAATGAGATTATATCGAACGAGGACCTATTCCTCACAATTCTCTGTACTGGTTACTTGACCGGAACTAAAGCTTCATCTGTAGTTAGTTGGTTTTACTCGAGTAAATCACAATTTTAGTATAAATAGTCTAGTTTTTAAAATTAGATTCAGTCAATCATCGCTCCCGATGATGTTGACATGATTAGTAAATCGCGCGTCGAGCACAAAAATTTGACCTAGTGGAGATAAGTGTATAGTATTCATGTGCCAAAAATTACAAGCTCAGTCACGCTCGATCAAATGAACAAGATCGAGACATAAAGCTGGACCCTGGCGACGATCATCATGAGTCTATCTCAAAGTAGGCTTGAAAGTTTCCTAATGCCTCCTGTATGACGTAGGCTGCCCCATTTATCTCGGCTAGTTGGGAAAAACAATATAAATCAGAATTCCTGATTTTGAACTACAGCTACTGCTAAGCTGAAATCTTGAACACAAATCATATTTCTCTATAAATACTTAATGTTATCAAACTTATGAAACTTAAGTTAACACATTTTTAAATCCTAATATAATATTAATAATTTCTTAACACTTTCTGTATCGAAATTTGAAAACTACTTTACCAGGTAGGCTGAAAAGTTTTTGGTCTGACACATAGATGTAGTCCTTTTCATAAAATCCATATGATTTTTAGGAAGCATCAACCTTCAAACGATACGTGTCAAAATTTCATGACATTTCGACGATTAGTTCACAAGTTACAGTGGTTTTAGTAACGCTACTTTTCATATTTTCAAAACAATAGAAAAAATCGAATTTCATGTATTGATTAAACATTGTTTTTTGATGGGAAAAAATACCGTTCGAGCAAAGCAGTTGCTTGCTTGTTACGGGAACTCTGCCCCTGGAAAATCACTTATCATTTACTGGTATGCTGAATTTAAACGAAGTCGGACAGACACAAGTGATGCTGAACGCTCTGGACGCCCAAATGAGGTAGTTACACCCGGAATACATAAAAAAATCCACAAAATTGTTTTGGATAACCATAAAGTGAAATTGCGTAAGACAGCCGACACCCCAAAGATATCAAAAGAATGTATTGGTCATATTTTGCATGAACATTTGGGAATAAGAAAGCTCTGTTCGAAATTGATGCCGCGTTTGCTCACAGTGGACCAACAAGCAACAACGTGTTGATGATTCTGAGCGCTGTTTGGTCCTGTTTAAGCGCAATAAAAAGGATTTTTTTCATGCGATATGTGACAATGGATAAAACATGTATCCATCACTACACATCGGAATCAAATCGGCAGTCAGCTGAGTGAACAGCAGCCCGAAGCGACCAAAGACACAATAGTCGGCTGGGAAAGTTTCCACCTCTGTATTTTGGGTTGTGCATGGAATAATTTTCAGGCAAAATCGCAAAGAAACAGCCCCAAATGAACAAGAAAAAAATGCTCTTTCATCAAGACAATGCACCGTGTCACAAGTCAGTGGTTACGATGGCAAAATTGCATGAATTGAAGTTCGAATTGCTTCCTCATCCACCATATTCTCCAGATTTCGCCTTCAGCCACTATTATCTATTCGCAGACCTCAAAAAATGGTCGCGGGAAAGAGATTTGACCCCAATGAAGAGGTTATCGCCGAAACAGGCCTATTTTGAAGGGGAAGACAAATCCTTCTACAAGAATGGTATAGAAATATTAGAAAAGTGTTGGACTGATTGTATCGCTCTTGAAGGAGACTATATTGACGAATAAAGTAGAATTTTGCAAAAAAAATGTATTTTAAGTAGCTAGACTAAAAACGTTTCAGCCTACGTGTTAATTACATGATTTATACTATTGCAACCACGTATTTTGTTGAGACTTATGCTATTATACGCGGTTATAAAATTATTTTAAAATTAACAATAAATAATTATAATTAAGCATTGTCAGTTTTAAAATAATTATGATAAATAATAAAAACGATTAATGCAATTTTCAATGTTTATTTTATTTGATGATATTACATTATTAATTAAGGACATTATTGAAATTCAATCGGCTCCTCGTCAATGCTAGTAAAGATTGAGTCCTGGGCTGGTTTTCAAGGATTGATAAAAATTGTGAAATACCGATGGAATTAATGGTGGCGAATCTATTAAATCCGTTTTCTTCTCGGCAGAAGTAGTGAGAGCTCCAGCATAACATTTTTAAGGATACAATTGTACTCCTTCTTGTCCCCTTCTAGTGAGCTTTAATGCTTTGAAGGGCTCGTCTTGGTCCAAGGACATTTTATAAGAAATTTGTCCAAACTCTCTGGTGTATCTCAGCCATTGCACTTTCTAGAAGTAGAAAGCATTGCTCTCAATGTCTTTCTTCCTTACAACTAATTCTTTCTTTAGCAAAGCAGCGAAGTCTAAAAAGTTATTAAGTAATTTCTTCTACTTTCATTTTTTTTTCATGTTTGCCGGTGCTCCTGAGAAGCTTGTACCAGTCATGGGGATGACAAATTGGAATTTCTATTTTTTTTTTGTTTTTCTATCATGGAGTGGTCGACATCACACTCTATATGTGAATGACTATAAACTTGTGGTCTATAATTTCCAGATTTGAATTAAGTTGGATGGCCGCTAAAAACATAGCACACACGTGGAAATTTTTGCCTGCCGCATGTGTCGGAGTATAAAATTACCCTTTTCACTTCTGGCGGAAAAGATCCAACCTATTTAAATAAACTCGTTGCAATCTGGTTTCCTCCTCGACCACCTTTTGTCTCTGCATACTATAGCAAACGACGTCAAGAGTATGTACAGCTAGGTTGTATGTCCACAACTGTCTTTTGTAAAATGCTATTGAACTATTTACAAAAAGGGTTGGTAAGCACTGCTGAAGGTCGAAAGTAACATAATTTATAGCTTTATCCATTTTGGACTAGTTTTTGGACTTGGCCTTGTCTAAGAATGTCGCATCTGCAGCAGAGTGGTGCTGCTTGATCTCCTCGCTAATAATAACTTTGTCACAGTCGTTAGCAAGTTTTAATGTCAATGTAAGTACATCATATTTGTGGCATGTGTCAACCTTGGAATTTTTAAATGAACTGTTCATCTTTTTAAATTCCCTGTCATAAATTGTGCGTAATATACAATTTCCTCTTCCCTCGCAATATAAATTGTGTATTTTTGGAAATTCATATGTGGTGGTAATTATTTTGGTTAGATTCTCTCCTGCTGACCATGTGGTGAAGTGGCCAAGACAGAATAAGTCAGTGTTGTCCCGTCAGTTCTCCCTCAACTCTCAATGATCCTAATAGTACAAATCAGTTTTACTTTTTTCCCAACTGTGTAAACTATAAGGTTCTGATTTGTACTGATAGGACTATTTGATGCAGCAGGTGTCAAAACCAATTAATCTAACATAATCTAATTTTGCCAAAATTTTGTCTTACACTATTTTTCCCAACCCCTCGAGATATAAATACAAAAAATAATATAAAATAAGCAAAAATGTAAAAATAATATAAAAAAAAGTAAATAAGTATAATGACTTGCCGGCGATCGCACCTGATCGAGATCTTGGCTACGCTACGGTCTAAATTTTAATTAACAAGGCTAATATGTAAAATATATATAGTTCCTACCACCTATCAAAATAAGATACCAAGAACTAGAATTGTAAGAGAAGAATCAACATTATAAATCAACTGTTCCTATTTATGCAACGCCGTTTCAAAATACCGCTTACCCACTAATTTTCATCCTCCCGACCAATTATGAAATTAAACAAACACAAAATTAACCTTCCTTAAATCTACAATATATTTACTTTATTTTTATTTGAGTTTGTGCGGCATGATTTCTTTTCTTTTTTACTTTTTTAATTTTCGTTTTGTAGACGTTCGGTATGGTAAATGCTTCGGTGCTTATCTTGTTTAGTAATTTTTTAAATTACATGGTAGGTAGTAGTGTAAGAACGGGCAGAAAATATGTTTTAAAATTAACAAGTACACCGGTGAAGTATATCAGATTTTTCAGTGGCGGAGTAAAAAATTTTTAACAGAAATATTATAGCAAGCGGGCAACGATTCTGGCATTTTAGAAAATTTTCACTGTCCTAAATAGGTTGTAAGACATAAATAACACTTTTATAATTTAAACAATCAATTAGTAGTGATATTATATGTTATATGGACGTAGGTAATAGTTTTTCAAATGTCGTAACATTTATGGATATTGTTGTTTCCTTCCGATTCGTCATATGAAATATCGCAAATATATTGTGATCGATTTTTTATAATGAAACTTGTTATGTTTGATCAGGTGTTTTTCAACTTAGGTTACAGTGAATAAATCATTTAAATTGGTTTTGTAACTCAAAAGTTATCTAATGTGTTCTAAAAGTAATCAAAAAACAGTTTTGTGGCAAACCAAACAAAAATTAAGTCGGTTACTCAGCGTATAGGAGGGTAAGCCTGCCTACTAGCCTATTTATTTTTAGCAAACTCCGTACCCTTTTAAAATATATGTCAGTATTAACCTGACTTATGTTTTTCATTAAAAACAAAGAAATAAAATAAAATTTAAAGATAAATTCAAAAAGTGAATTATAAAATAAAATATTCTCATGATCTTAATAACACATTTAAGTCGGTGCTAGTGGTGAACTTAAGAATTAAACAAAAGCTATTGTCGGAAACCTATTAATATTCATTAACTTATTAAGAAAAAATGTTAGGTACTCTATATATATATATATATATATATATATATATATATATATATATATATATATATATATATACATATATATATATATATATATATATATATATATATATATATATATATATATATATATATATATATATATTTATTTATATTGATTTGATGATATTGATTATGTTTTATCAAATGACAAGGATATTGTAATCGACACGACATCGACAGTCCTGAACACGATAAGCATTGGCAGTGATTATCAGATGCTTAGAGCAAAAATAAGAATAAATCTGAAGCTGGAGAGACGTAGATTGATAACGCATACAGAGGTAAAAACACAGACAAATATCGACAAGCATTGGAAAATACATAAACTAACAAACAGAACTTGATGAACTAAACGCACAAATAACCAACAGCCTACGCATGACTACGAAACAAATAGCAACATCGGAAGAAGACAAAACATAAAAATTAAGTAAAGAGACACAAAATCTCATGAAACATAGAAGACTATTAAGAAATGATCCTACAAACGACAGATTAAAAAGAAAAAGATTAGAGAAATCGTCAAACAATACAGAAACTCGAATACAGAAGAAACTCGAAAACTTTGAAACATCTAAACAAACAAATGAATGAAAGGAGACATCAAATAATAAAGCTTGTAAATAACGATAACCAAGAGATCACACAAATCAAAGAGATAAAGGAAGCTACAGAGAAATATTATCAAACACTATATGACACGAAAGTATTGCCACCGGTCGGGAAAGAAGAAGGAAATAGAGTCATAGTAAGAAATGTGGGATCTCAAGAAATTCCCGATGTAACAATGGATGAAATAATAAACGCCCTACAACATATGCACGACAACAAAGAACCAGGGGACTATGAAATAACTATACAAATGATGAGGTATGGAGGGGCATCGATAATACAATCTCTTCAAGCTCTATTTAACAAGTGCCTTATAGAAAGTAAAATACCAACACGATGGATAAACGCCTTGATTGTGCTTATTTTTAAAAAGGGGAACAAATTTAAATTGGAGAATTACAGACCCATCAGCCTGTTATCGGTACTATACAAAATACTCAATAGAATTATAACATATAGATTAACGACCAAGTTAGACAGTTATCAACTACGCGAACAAGCATGATTTAGACGTGGATACAGCACTTTGGACCATCTTCAAACAGTTAGATTAAAAAAAGTAAATAAATATAAGATCACCTTGTGGATAGCAATGGTTGACTACGAAAAAGCATTTGATTCGGTAGAGATATAGGCAATTTTTAACGCCTTAAGTAACAGCAGAGTCAATGAAAGAAACACAATTCTTCATAAATACATATATAAAAATGCCACTTTACAAATAATGCTTGAAGAAAAAAACAAATAAAATCAAAATTAAAGGAGGAATTAGACAAGGCGACTCGATATCCCCAAAGACCATTGAAGATATGTTCAAATTTTGAAGTGAGAAAATAAAAGCATACTAATGAACGGTAAACAATTAAATCACTTAAGGTTCGTAGATGATATCACTCTGATCGCCAACACAAAAGAAGAATTACAAGCTGCTGATGATGGAATTAAATAACAAGTCTCGAGAAATAGGTCTAAAAATAAACCTCACCAAAACCAAATTTTTGAGCAACGAAAGTGAAGATAACAGCCAGGAACTATTAACAGAAGGTAAAAGAATAGGAAATTGATATATTTAGGACAAAAAATCGAAATATCAAAAAATAATTTAAAGGCTGACTTGGATAGAAGTATCTCGTTAGCTTGGTCTACATTCGGAAGTTACATTCTACATTTAAATTGGACATCCCAAACACAATAAAAGCTAGAGTATTTGATCAATATGTACTACCGGTATTAAACATATGGCACTGAAACGTAGGCTTTAAATAAAAGTATAATAAATAAACTCCAGATAACCCAAAGAGCAATGGAGAGGGAATGCTAAATACTAGACTCCAAGATCGTATTCCTAACATCGAGATTCAAAGAAGATCAAAAGTAACAGACGTAATACAACGAATATATATTAAGATGGAATTGGGCGGGGCATATAGCAAGGATGAATGATAACAGATGGACACGCCGTATAGTTGAAGGGAGGCCTAGAGAACACAAAAGATGCAGAGGTAGACCACAGGCAAGATGGACGGACGACATAAAAAGATTAGCGGGACACGATTCGATACAAAAAGCAAAGAACAAAGCATATTGGAGATAATTTGGGGAGGCTTACATCCGACTGTGGTTGATGATGGTATATATATATATATCATCAGGAGCGATGATTGACTCAATCATGCAACGATCCTGATGAAGCTAACATGGTTAGCGAAACTCGCGACGAGTGCAAAAATAAAGTGTTTGGTGTAGTGGTGATAGGTATAAATATATATATATATATATATATACATATATATAAATATATACATATATATACATATATATATATATATATATATATATATATATATATATATATATATATATATATATATATATATATATATATATATATATATATATATATATATATATATATATATATATGTATATATATATATATATATATATATATATATATATATATATATATATATATATATGTATATATATGTATATATTTATATATATGTATATATATGTATATATATGTATATATTTATATATATGTATATATATATATGTATATATATATATATATATATATATATATATATATATATATATATATATATATATATATATATATATATATGTATATATATATTATATATATATATATATATATATATATATATATATATATATATATATATATGTATATATGTATATATTTATATATATATATATATATATATATATATATATATATATATATATATATATATATATATATATATATTTGTATATATATGTATATATATATGTATATATATATATATATATATATATATATATATATATATATATATATATATATATATATATATATATATATATATATATATATATATATATATATATATATATATATATATATATATATAAGCGGTGCATGATAGAAATACACGTCGCGCTGGTGCTTCGCGTCCGTATGAGGTTCAGCTTGTTACTCCGCGTACAACGCTTTTCAAGCGATCTTTTATATGGAGAACGTCATCCCTTTGGAATAATTTGCCCAGCGCTGTGTTTCCCACCGAGTACAATTTACAGCGATTCAAGAACAACGTGAATCGCTTTTTCCGCACTCGGGCCGCTCCTGGAGCGCTTTAGGGACTTCCCTGCAGCACGTGTGCTAGACCCATAAAAAAAAAAAAAATATATATATATATATATATATATATATATATATGTATATATACATATATATATATATATATATATATATATATATATATATATATATATATGTATGTATACATATATATATATATATATATATATATATATATATATATATATATATATATATATATATATATATATATATATATATATATGTATATATATATATATATATATATATATATATATATATATATATATATGTATATATACATATATATATATATATATATATATATATATATATATATATATATATATATATATATATATATATATATGTATATATTGCAATATTAAAATTACATTTGTAGAAAAATTAGTTGGTCTCAAATTACAAGAAATAAATAAGCAACAAATTAACTCAAACAAAATTGGTTCAATTAGAAAAAGCATTTAAATGGCCAAATTTATCTTTTAATCAAAAAAATAAATAAATATGACCGGAGCTAACGAGGCTGCTTAATTAAACTTTACAGCACCGCAAAGGCACGCGTACACCCTCTTGACATTACGAATTGATTTTTGTCTCTTGACTTTAGGCCGCGGCGGTTATGCGTTTATAAGTGAGCATTGGCCGACTTCAGAACTTTACTTAATTTTGTGTGTTTAGCTATTATATTTTGTGTATTAAGTATTAATTACATATTGCTTACATTTCTTGTGTTTAGAGTGACAACAGCAAAGATTGTTTTTGCTAATTATATTTTTCCTTTACAGGCAGGCGAGTTAGGACTAACTTTTTATGATTAAAGGAATGTTTATTTTGTACATATTATCATATTTGTTTTAGTATTTTAAAATTGTCAGAATTTTAATCGTTAATTTATTACTTATGTTTGATTCAGTTTTTCAATTATTAAAATTAAACGATGATATTTTTACTTCTCTTTTGCAAAGCATTATTTTTTCGTATCAGCATACCAGAGGATACAAAAGAGAATTGTCAAGTTAATAATATGGAACGTCAATATAAATAAAATTTTCATTTGAGTGATACATGCATAGGGAAGATCGTTAAAAATTCTTGGATTAAATATTTTATTGCCATCTGTTGCAAGTCTTTCAGAGTTTATTAAATATATTCCGAACATTGTGATTTTCAATAGCCTAACTAACTGGTCAGGTAACCTTAATAAAATGTCTGTAGTAACTTGGTTAAAACGACAACCAGATAGGTAACACTCTAAGTTATTCAGACATTAGCACAGAAGCGTGTCTACGACTAACACTTATTCTGCTAAATTTTTTAATTTTCATTGTTGAAAATTAAGATTTTTGATTCCTTTTCTTGAAAGAAAACATAATTTGCATATTAAATTACTACCAAGAAGAGAATCAATTAAATAAACTGATTAAAGAGAAAATAGCTTAATCTTGATTTGAATTATTAAAACCACAGCCTTTATCAGTTCAAAATGGCTGTAGTTAAGATCACAGTAAATGTTAAATGAATGTTAAAAAATTGTTCTAGAAAATAAAGGTAAAAAAAGTTCAATAGTAATTACAAAAATAACCTGCAGTATAAAAACAATAGATATTATAAAGTATGGAGCGCATCGATAAGCTCTATTTAAAAAGTGCCTAATAGAAAGTAAAATACCCACACTTTGGGTAAACGCCTTGATTGTGCTTATTTTTAAAAAGAGGAAAAAATTTAAATTGAGAATTAGAGACCCATCAGTCTGTTATCGGTACTATACAAAATCCTCACTAGAACCATAACATACTCGTATAGATTAACGAACAAATTAGATAGTTATCAAACCACGTGAACAAGTGGAATTTAGACGGGGATACAGCACTTTGGACCACCTTCGAACAATTAGATTATTAGTGGAAAAAGCAAATGAATATAAGGTAACTTTATGGATAGCAATGGTAGACTACGAAAAAGCATTTGATTCCTTAAAAATATGGGCAGTCCTTAACGCCTTAAGCAATAGCAGAGTCGATGAAAGATACAGAACTCTTCTTGAATACGTATATAAAAATGCCACCTCACAAATAATGCTTGAAGAAAAAACAAATAAAATCAAAATTAAAAGAGGAAATAGACAAGGCGACTCGATATCTCCAAAGCTGTTCACGTTGACTCTAGAAGACTTGTTCAAATCGATAAAGTGGGAAAATAAAGGAATAGTAACGGACGGTGAACGAATAAATCACTTAAGGTTCGCAGATGATGTCACTCTGATCGTCAACACAAAAGAAGAATTGCAAGAAATGCTGATGCAGTTGAATAACAGATAGGTCTAAAAATAAACTTCACCAAGACCAAATATTTGAACAACGAAAGTGAAGATAACAGCCAGGAATTGTTAATAGAAGGTAAAAGATTAGAAAAGGTACAAACATTCATATATTTACGATAAAAAATCGAAAGATCAAAAAATAATTTAAAGGCTGACTTGGATAGAAGTATCTCATTAGCTTGGTTTGCGCTCGGAAGATTACATCTACATTTAAATTAGACATGCTAAATACAGTAAAAGCAGAATATTCGATCAATATGTACTGCCGGGATTAACATATGGCATGGAAACGTGGACTTTAAAGAGATGTATGATAAATAAACTCCAGATAATCCAAAGAGCAATATAGAGAAGAAAGCTAAATATTAGACTCCAAGATAGTATTCCTAAGATCGAGATACGAAGAAGATCAAAAGTGACAGATGTAATACAACGACAATGTATAGTAAGGTGGAATTGGGCGGGGCATATCGCAAGGATGAATGATAACAGATGGACACGCCGTATAATTAAATGGAGGCCTAGGGAACACAAAAGATGGAGAGGTAGACCACAGACAAGATGGACGGACGACATAAAAAGATTAGTAAGACAGGATTAGATGCAAAAAGTAAACGATAAAGCTCATTGCAGGCAACTTGGGGAGGCTTACATACGACTATGGATGGAATAAGCTACTGATGATGATGATGATGATAAAAACAATGAAAAAGAAATTAATGAAAATAAATAAGATAAAACATACAATGAATAGCTATTTTATCTTTGTTTTGACGAACGAAAATAAGATTATTTAAGAACAGTTTTGTATATTGACCTTTCATGTGGTTATCCTCTTGATAATTCTCGTTGTTATCTCCTGATGTAGGACATACAATCATTGTTTCTATTTTTGACAAAACAAGTATTAACCCTACTTCTTTCAAGTTACTCTTTTAACTTAAAATAATTTAGTTATGGTGCTTAAAACATCACCGGGCACTAATTCCTATTCAATCAAGTTTTCGGGAAATGGTGAATGAACGGTCAGTCAATAAGTTTTGAAAGCGGAAATGAAATAAGTTGAATTAAGGAGTCAAAATACATTTATTCTTCAGTATAATCTTCCCTAAGCTCAATACATTTTTTCTAGCGATTTTCCATTTCATTTATCCCATCTCTGAAGTAGTTTTCCGAAACACCTTCAAAATATCCATCTACGGTGCTATCACCTCATTATTTGTTGAAAAAGGTTTTCCACATAGAAATTTTTTGAGGTTTAGGAACAAGTAGAAGTCAGACATAGCCAGATCTGGCAATAGGGTCCAACAGTTCGTATTTTAATCCTACCAGCTTTGCTGTTGCCAAAGCACCTCTGTGAGCAGGTGCTTTGGCAACAAACTGCCAAACTGCTGCAAACCGGGCCTTTTCTTACGAATTTTCCCATCGAACTGGTCCAAAAGGTTGCAGTAATACTTTCCTGTGAATGTTTTACCGGTTTGAAGGTAATCAATTAACAAAATTCCTTTTGCATCCCAGAAAACTGATGCCATAAAGTTTTTGGACGACTTTGACCACTTTAGCTGTTCTGAAGCTAAACAGCCGGCCACAGTCCGGTTTGTTGTCGCAGTTGAGGATCATACTGGTAAACCCAAGTCTCATCCATAGTTACAAATCGACGCACGAAATCTATTTTATTCTTTGTGGAACGAGCCAAATATTTAGAAAGTTTCTCTAGTACGTTTTTATTCCGATGTTAGCAAATGCGGCACCCATCTTGTGAATATCTTTCTGATACCCAAAACATTAGTTAGGATTTCATGTACTGATCTGTGTGAGATGCCTATAGCCTCAGCTAAATCATCCTCGGTTAATCGGCGGTCTTTCATTACCATGCACTTGCACAACATTTTTTTCAGTTATTGTAGTTTTTGGACGCCCTGAACGGAGATCATCATTGACGCTTGTACGACCACGTTTAAACTCTAGAGTCCATCTATGAACAGTTGAAAATGAAGGAGCAGATTTTTTTAACACTTTTACTAACTTTGCATGGATTTCAGTTGCTGATAAACATTTCGAAACAAAGAATTTTATCACTACACGATATTCGAGTTTTTCAATTTTTAACTACTTTAACCAGCTGACAAACAATGAATGACTGGACAGATCGACTTGAAATTTAGTGTGTGTTTATCTGACAGAGGAAGCTTCAAAATGGCGTTCAATATTTGGTTCAAGTGATCTTCTATAGGTGTATTGACTGATATTTATTAAAATCATTCTGTACAGTTATGATTTGGCCAGATTGAAAATTATTTATTGTTAATATCGAGATTTGCTATATAATTGTAAAATTATTATTACGTTGTTGATAATTCAACTTTGAAATTTCGAACGAATGACGCAAAAATTTCAAGTGTCCGTATTAGACATCGTTATCTTTGCCCTTTATTATTTACTTTACTGTAACAAAAATAATAACATTAGGTAATTATTAATTGGTTTAGGTTAAATTTATGGAACTAAACAATGAAATTATAGTACATATTTATGATAATTAAAAATTAATTTACCTAGGATTCAACAATTCGCATTTTGATCTGGATATAAACTGTCATCTACAAAATATGTTAGGTTTTCATGGGGTCTGAAATATTACTATTTATTATTTTTTTAGATAACTACCGTATGCGACATAATCTTTTAAGTTTTTAAGCTTTGTCGCGAAGTATTAATTATAACTTCTTCTTCTTCTTATAGTGCCATCTCCAGTACTGAAGTTGGGCTGTAATCAAGGCGAATTCTTCCCTATCCTGGGCAATTCTTCATAAAGTATGGGTATCCAGACCTGTCCAATCTCGTATATTTTTCAGCCAAGAACGTTTTCGACGCTCCACACCTCTTTTCCGTTCAATTTTCCCTTCCATCAACAACCGGAGCAGTAAGTAATGTGGACCCCTATAAATATGTCCCAAGTAACGAGTTTTTGTCTTTTAATAAATGACAATAGTTCTTTTTCTCTACCCATGCGACGAAGTACATCTTCATTAGTAACAGCTCTGTCCAAGAGATCTTCAATATTCTGCGCATGACCCATAATTCGAAAGACTCCAAACGATTTATTGATTGTACTCCCAAAGTCCAGGTCTCAACTCCGTATAAAAGCACTGGATATATATATAGACCTTTACAAACACCCTAGGTATTTGAATCTGTTTACTTGTTCTATCAATTGATCGTAAACAGGAATATCTGTTTGCAACCCTGGTGTTCTTGAAATGACCATTACTTTCGTTTTATTAACGTTTGCTTTTATGCCTAAAACATCGCCTTCCCTAGATATATTGTTCATAAGACGCTGAAGTCCATCCGCTGTATCTGCTATAATAACGGTATCATCAGCGTACCTTAGGTTGTTAATGATTTTGCCATTAACTTTGATACCATCTGTGGCATTCTCTAAGGCCTTCTGGAATATGTGCTCAGAGTATAGATTAAACAGGAGCGGGAAAAGAACACATCCCTGACTAACACCTCTTTTTATTCCTATTTCCTCAGTCTCTCTGCTATTTACTTGTATTGTTGCCACCTGATCCCGCTATAGGTGAGTAATGAAACTGATGTCGTTTTCATCAAGGCCCATATTTTGAAGCATTTGTATTAACTGTGGATGCTTGACTCGGTCAAATGGTTTATCGTAGTCGATAAAACACAAGTAAACGTCCTTCCTTTGATCTCTACATTTCTGTAAAAATACACTCAGCCTGAAAAGTGCTTCTCGAGTTCCAAATCCTTGTCTAAATCCGAATTGCTCTTCGGTATTCTATGGTGAATGATCTTAAGTATTACTTTCAAACCGTGGCTCATTAGGCTTATAAGACGGTACTGTTCACGTCTGTTCGCATTTGGCTTTTTAGGTAATGGTATGAACACAGACTCAAACCAATCTTTTGGTATAGTTCCTGTACTGTAGATGGAATTTATGCAGCTGCACAAGATAGAAATATTTTCTTCATTTAAAAGTTGAAACATCTCCGCAAAAAGATTATCAGGTCCAGGAGCCTTTCCAGTTTTTGCATGTTTTATTGCATCCCTAACTTCTACTGGGAGTATATTTAAAGAAATTCCGTCCGTAATGAGTTCTGCTAATTCTCTGTCGTCATCAAACGTATTTTTAATGTATCGAGCCCATTCTTCTAGCTCTTTTTGTTCGGTTAATATCTGATTATTACCGTTTATTAAATATGTTGGCGTTCGTGTACTGTTTTGACCGGTAACTTCTTTATACATAGTGAAATAGTCATGCTTTAGCTGTAATTCTTCCATTTCCTGACATTGTTCTTCCATCCACTTTTCTTCAGCCTTTTTTATAAGCTTTCGAATCTGTTTACTGATCTCTTTATATTTAGTTTTGTTATTGTTTTTATACCGTCTTCTTTCATCCATAAGTCCCAATACTTCCTGGGTCATCCATTCTCTTTTCGCTGTCTTTGTTGGTATATTAAGTTTTTCGTTTTGTACTTTGACACAGATATTTTTAAATGACTCCTATGTGGTTTCAACTGATAGCAAGTGGCCTACTGAAATTGTTTGACTTATTTCATGGTTGAGTGTTTCAGTTACTTGCGATCGAATTTCTGGGTTTCTCAGCAGTCGAAAGTTGGGCCTTACATTTTTTGCGGTTTGAATATGCTTCAGTTTGATGCTAATTATATCGGTCAGAAGGATATGGTCAGACTCGATGTCGGCTCCAGGATACGTTTTAACTCCCCGAACCCCATTCCTATAGCGCTTAATTATAACTATTAGAACGAAATTTTTTAACTAAACGTCTTTCTTAATTTGGGAATTGAATCAGAAAGTAAAAAAAATTGTTATCTTCTAATTCTCTATTCCTAATTCATACATGACTTCTAAAAAATTTCTGTATTGTCAATTGTATTTTAAGATACTATATTGTAAGCCTTTATTTGGTCTGATTAAGTATTTTAAAAAAGTTTCTTTTATATAATTTCCTGAGTGATGATAAATGAGCATATTTTTTTTTTAAAAAAGGTTTCTTTTATGCCAATTAAATTTAATTTCCTGAGTGATGATAAATGAGGAAGGCGTGTAAAAATATTTTACTCAAATTATCTAAGAAAGTAGTAAAACAGGCAGAAATAAAAGAGATAGTAATAAACGACGATTTTTAACTTAAAAAAAAACGACCAAGTGCAAATCGGACTTAGGCAAACTCGTGAAAGATCACATTCAATGTTCCGTACCGTGAATAGAAATTGTATCAAATATGTTAATAAAATTCAATCACATATTCATCTTCAATGTTCAATATAAGAATTACCAAGAATAAAAGAATTACCAAGCGAGAGATCTGTGTAGTAAAAGTTTTAAACAAATAATTACTACCTAAATGTTTGTTTAATTATAAACAAACAGAATAAAATTATTTTGTCTTGGTACCTATTCGTGGAACACCAGCCATCATGGAAATTTATTTTATCTGTGACTGGCCAAATGCTTAAGGTAGAAATGAAAAGTATATGAGTATATTACTGATTACACCGAACACGTATTGATACTTCGTAGCTCTTAGTCCCGGTTAAATTCACAACTTTCCACGAAAAAATTCTCCAGCATATTGTCAATTCGAATAGTTTTTTTACACCAGGTAAATTATCAAACGTAAAGCACTCGTGATAATTTTCGCTTAATCTAAATAGGGTGGAGAGACAGCGATATTACATCATATATATTTTTGAACTTGTATTTTTACAAGCTTTCATTTGACACCCCACTCGATGATCTTGCAAATTTTTTTTTTCACTTCCGTTTCACCTCCCCAAAATTAACCCCTTAAGTCAAAATTTAACTTTCAAAACTACACGGCTCTGATTGTGCCATCAATTTCTATATTTGTGCCAAATTTCAACTTCGTATGTCAAATAATTTCGGAAAAAATCGGGTATGACAGACAGACACCGAAGTTATCCTATAAATATTCCGTGCGAAACACTAAAAAGAGAAATAGAACAGGCCAAGAAAGTATTACTAACGAGCTGCTTAAGTATAATGGAGAAACACTCACTCGAGAACTAACAACTGTAATCGAGTAGATTTTTACCCAAAATAAAATTCCAGTCGAATAAAGAACTAGCACTACAATCTTGCTGTTCAAAAAAGAAAATACAAATGTTTTAACAAACTTTATAAAATTACAACAAGGACAATAACAAACAAAACCAACGATCACGTTGTTCTGAAAGAGGAATAAGGAATAATAGGAGCCTGGTTTAGGTAAATTTTGAACAGATCCCGGTTACATCTTAATACAAAAAATCTATGGAATATTATAGGCTAGCGTTCTTATGTTTCATTGCTTTAGAGAAAGTCTTCGATCGATGACAACTAAAGGACGTAGTAAATATTAATGGAAGACACGTACCGCACAACCTCAAGACCATAAAAAATATATACTCAACAAACGACAAGGAAGCTAAAATAAAATGATGAACTTACAAAACCAATGTCGCTATAAAGAGGAAGCTCTCCTTGCTTCGAAAATTCTTAAAGTAGTCACACTTTTAACATAATAATCAAATAATTAGACAAGCTCGTAAACTAAGGGATTATAAAGAAAAAAACATTGTGCTATGCTGCCGATACATTGCTGATAGCACAGAACGAAAACCATCTTTAGAGGCTATTTTACTAATTTAACAAAATATCAAAAAAAAATTAAATAACAATATCGGACTAAAAACAAAGTAAATGACGATATCTAAAACATCGCTAAGCTTGTTGTTGACATGAAAACAACAAGAGAAGAAAGTTTTGGTTATATTAACACAGAAGTATAGAGTCGATGCTTGCTGGTTCGAATCCGGCCCTAGCTACTGGATGTTGTAACGTCCCAGACAAACAAGATTACGACTGGCTATATGGCAAAACTGCCATACTGCCAAGAAAAAAAAAATGAAGACGACGGTCTCATTAAATAATGAGAAATATCGAATATATTAACGTACACAGCGGAAACCTGACCCAAAACATAAAAATAAAGCAAATACTCGAAACAATAGAAATAAAAATAATACGCAGAATAGCAAGAAAGACCCTATTGAATAGAGAGAGAAGCAACACATAAATAAGTTTAATAAATTAATAAGTCTTGAAGCCTTTCAAAGAACAACTCGGTATACAGTACGTGTTGGAACATGGGACATTCTTATTATAAAAATATAACTAAGTTTATTTTTCTTAAATAACTGTTTTGATTTTAGACATAGTAAATCCCAGATGCAATCTCCGGCGCCGCCGGCGCCGTTTCTAACTGGACGTCTATTATTGTTTGTTTACCTCTTACTGACTTTTAACATAATCTGATAATGATAATATATGCTTACTTAAGATAAAAGTAATTAACTATGCCTGTATTACAATTTTTTGATAAAATTCCTTGCAAAATTAATTACTAAAATAAATGATCAAGGATGTGGACCTGTTATTATGTGTTCAGAATTTAAATTGTGATATAATTAGAGGGTGAGAGCAATCAATAAGGCGATCAGACGGCTAAAGCATTTGTGTAGAGTTATTCCTCAATTACATTTTGATGGTTTGATTGTCTGTGCTGATTGGTTAGGTTCGTTAAGGAGACTATAAAGATCTGTAAGTGTTTTATATGTACATAAACGGGTTATATTCGATTTTAAAGCAATTTATATTATAAAATTAGCATAATATTTAGATTTTTTTTTAATTTGTTTAATATTCGATTTGAATACTATCTAGCGACTACACTGGCAATGAAAAACTATAGTAAGTTCTAACAAACAATCCTCTTAGTACTGTAGAAGCTGTGTAAAACAAATATTGATTTAAGTACCGGTACCTTAAATTTTATTTCACAGAACAAAGTAACTACCGAAGAAATTAAATGTACACAGTATGAGTGTGTTTTAAGTTATTTCATGCACCAATGAATAACTCTTTTCTCACCTTCTAAGTTATAATTAAAATAAATAAATAATATTAATTATTTTGAGAAATAATAGAGTTTGTTTTATTTATTATTTATTTATTCGTCTTTTGGCTACATACTGAATAAGTCCTTATAAAGTAACCACATTTTATAAAAATCATTTAAAAACTCTGTCTCTTACAGTTTCTCATTTAAACCGGAAATATGAACTAAGTAATAACAGTTTTAGGAAAATCACCTCAATCGGCATTTAAAAGCTCCACTAGAAATAGACAAAAAGACCAAATTTTCATCAAGTGTTCGCGCACATAACCTTCTAGAAAAAATCTCCATCATGCTGATGGGTTTTTTTTCTTGTGAGATATCTCTAAACAGTAACAGTAATAATGCATGTTTGATGATGAACTCAAAAATTTCTTTCGTAATTAATGGCATGGTATTCCAAAAAATTTTCATTCAAATTTTGATGCCTCCTGGTATAGAAACCTCTGGAGTGACTACTGTAATTAAATACTAGTTTTCTCTACTGACATTTTCAGCCTAGTTTGGAAATAATGAAAAATCAATAAGATTTTTAAGTTTCTTAACTCCAAGAACTAAAAATGAAATAAAATACTGTATATATTCCAAACCTTTATGCTTGATTAAAAAATAATTATTCCTAGTTATAATGACCTGTTTTCTTAATCAAAAACAAGGAAAAGTTAAAATAATATAAACATCCCCCACCCCTTACTAAGCCAAAATTTGGATTTAGAGGTACGTAGAGCGGCTTGCGCGGGCTCAAATTAAAGTTTAAAGACTCTAGTGTTAAAAGCCGTTTGGCGATTTTGAAAATAAAATATTGCGTATGCGCAAAAGTCCGCGAAAAGAGATTGCTTTCCAAAAAATCATTAAAAGTGAAAAAAAAAACAGAGAGAATGCCACTTTTAATAACTCACTGTACTATTATCGTTGTTTTCGAAAAACAAAAAAAAATACCCCCCCGTGGATTTTTTTTGGAAGTCCCGATCGCGAGTTATAACAGGTTTTGTTGGTGCAAAAAAAAAATCAAAATTCGAAAAATCGCATGAAAAAATATAAAGAAATTCACACTTATTCCTCATAGAAAAACAAAACTTTTTTGTTCTATGACCCTGGATTCTAAAGTGCGTTGCTTTCGAGAAAAAAATTCTAAAAGCGTTTCTCTCATTTTTTTTGTCAAAAATAGCGTACTCTAGGACCCAGGTTTATAGGAAAAAAGGATTTGTTATTCAATAAGAAATTTTCAATTAGTTTTTAGAATCTTTCAAATGATTTTTCTAATTTTTTGCCCATTCGAAAAAATCTAAAATTCGTTTCGTCCTAAGGGTATTGGTGGACCCATCAGTAAGAAAAAATTTCTCGCAAGATAAGTGAAAACAAAAAAGCATATATAGAACTACATAAAATCTTGGTTTCAACCATCTTTCTACGATGGAGAGCATTATTTCTTACTGATGAGTCTACCAATGCTCTTAGAACGAAACCGTATATATTTTATAATTGTTTATGTAAAGAGAAGTTTTCTTGTATTTTTACAAGTCTTTCTCTTTATACTTTTGGTTTGTACTTTGCATACACTCTTACTCCTTTTTTAATCTAAAAAAATCCCTTATTATTTCTGTATGAAGTCTAGCACTGAAAAACAAACATGGTTATACTAACATCAATTTAGTCAGAACAGGTCGATAAATTCATTTCAAGTAAAATTTTATAAAAATTATCGGACGATAGAGTCATTTATAAACGTGTTATATTTTATTAAGTTTACAAAATTTTTACAAAATCTCCTGTAATATTTTCAAATATATATCCTGCGGAAATCTGGGTCATGGAATACACTGCTTTCGAAAAAGATGTACTCAGAATTTATAATCCAGGTTCATAGAACAAGAAAGTTTTGTTTTGCAATGAAGAATACGTACGAATTTTTTTAGATTTTTTTTTAAGCGATTTTTCGAATTTTGAATTTTACGCAAACGAGACCTGTTGTAACTTGCGATGAGGACTTCCAAAAAAAATCCACGGAGGGTCATTTCTTTTGTTTTTTGGAAACAAAGATAATAGTATTCTATCTGTTTTTTTCACTTTTAATGATTTTTTTTTGAGAAGCAGTCTCCTTTAGGCAACCTCTGCGCATGTGCACTATTATATTTTCAAAATTGCCAAGAGCTTTAAAACTAGAGTCTTTTAGCTTTAATTTGAGCCTGCGCAAGCCGCTTTACGTGGCTCTAAATTTTGGCTTGGTGGGGGGTGCGGTTTAAAAAGAATAATCCATATATGTATATATATATATATATATATATATATATATATATATATATATATATATATATATATATATATATATATATATATATATATATATAATCATCATTAACTTATTCTATCCATAGTAGAATGTAAGCCTTTCCAAGTTTTCTCTAATAAGCTCTGTTGTTTGCTGTTTGCATCCTAAGAATTAAAATGTTGAAATATAAAACAAATAAATATGAATAAACGAATAAATAAATAAAACACCGTACGAAAATGAGAGTTAGCCCTCAAAATCAAAACTCAATATCTCGATTTTCTACACAAACTGGGAGTAAACCGCCTCGGTGCGTATGTACTGACGTGGATTCCAAATGAACGGAAAAAACAGCGAAAGAAAAAGACTTTATTGACTTATTTTATTTATATCAAGAGGTAAAAATTTTTTAATTATTAATGTTGCAATTGTAAATGAGTAATAAGCATTGATTATGTTGCTCTATTATTATTAATCATTTACAATAACAACATAAATAATTAAAAATTTGCCTCCTCTTTCTATAAAATAATAAAATAAGTTTGTGTTAAAAAATCGAAATGCTGAGTTTTTATTTCGGGGACTAATTTGCATTATTTTACGTTGTTTTATTTATTTAGTCGTTTGTTCATATTTATTTCTTTTATGTTTCAATATGTTAATACCTAGACGAAAAATAATATTATTTCTAATATATTTAATCCGTGTATTAATACTGTAATTACTCCTGAAAAAGTAACGAAATATTGAGTATTAAAAAAGAAAAGAGTGTTACTTACAGTCCAGAGCGATTCCTGATAATTTAACACGCATCTAATTGACGTACGGTCGATAACAAATTATTAAATTATATATATATATATATATATATATATATATATATATATATATATATATATATATATATTTGTGTGTGTGTGTGTTTTTGTGTGTGTTACAATAGAGGTTTTCACGGATGGTGAACTGTAATACATTAAAATTTCGAGTTTCAATCCGTTCGTCTAACAATGAATTTGCACGACGTTTCGCCAAAATCTCATTTGGCATTTTCAAGTGCTCTTGCTGCTGCTGCTGCTAACTGTGAGTTAGCTTGAAGCGGCAGCAGCAGCAAGCTCACAGTATCGAGTAGCAGCAGCAACAACACTTGAAAATGCCAAATGAGATGTTGGCGAAACGTCGTGCAAATTCATTGTTAGACGAACGGATTGAAACCTGGAATTCTAATGTTATATATATATATATATATATATATATATATATATATATATATATATATATATATATATATATATATATATATATATACGAGGTATATCCACAAAGTAAGTTCCGTTTTTATTTCTATCCGCGGCAGCGCTGCGATCGCAGTTCCGAGCATGCGCCATGTACGCCATTTTCAGATCGCTGCTGCCGACGTGTTCTTTGTAGTGCTTCTTTATGATGTCGGCCATAATTGAAAATGCCGCCGCTTGTGAAATCAGATCTATGATTCGTTTTCTAAATGCAAAGAAAGTTAAACCAAGTGAAATTTATCGGCAAATCTGCGAGGTTTACGAACAAACTGCTATGAGTGATTCAATGGTTAGAAGATGGGTCAGACAGTTCAATGAAGGACGTGATCAAGTGCACGATGAAGAACGATGTGGACGCCCGTCTTTGGTTACTGATGAACTGGTTCACGCAATTGAAGAGAAGCTTAAGCAAAACCGTAAGTTTACAATTAGTGCTCTTGCTATGGAATTTCCGCAAATCTCACGATCACTAATTCATGAAATTGTTAATGAAAAACTGAAATTTCGAAAACTTTGCTCACGTTGGGTACCCAAAATTCTTACTGAACAACACAAAAAACAACGGATGAGCAGTGCACTTCAGTTTTTGACACGCTACAATGAAGACGGTGATGATTTTCTTTCTCGGATAGTCACGGGGGATGAAACTTGGGTATCTTACGACACCCCAGAAACTAAACGGCAATCATGGAATGGAGGCACACTTCGTCCCCAACGAAAGTTAAGCCTAAGCAAATCTTGACACCTCGAAAACTCATGTGCACCGTTTTTTGGGACAGAAAAGGCATTTTGCTGATTGATTTCTTACCACGAGGCCAAACAATCAATGCACATGTTTACTGCGAGACCATTAAGAAATTGCGCCGTGCAATACAGAACAAGCGCCGAGGATTACTGTCGAAAGGTGTTGTTTTTTTCCACGATAATGCCCGACCTCACACTGCGAACGTGACAAAAGAACTCCTACAGGAATTTGACTGGGACGTGTTTGATCATCCTCCGTACAGCCCGGACCTCGCTCCTAGCGACTTTCATCTCTTCTTACACCTAAAATCTTTCCTTGGTGGTCGACACTTCAACGATGATGACGAGCTGAAAGAACATGTTACCACATGGTTAAAAACACAGGCGGCAACTTTCTATGAAGAAGGCATACAAAAACTTGTGCCACGCTATGACAAGTGCCTAAAAAATTTCGGAAGCTATGTAGAAAATTAGTTTTTTTGTACAATAAAATATTTTTTTCTGTATCTGTACACGTTTTTTTTATATAACCAAACGGAACTTACTTTCTGGATATACCTCGTATATATATGTAATTCTGTTTAAAATTTGTTAATTATTAAAACTAAAAACTAAGAAAAATGCTTGTAATACATCTGACCCCCGCTCCTTGCAGAAGTCTGCTCTAAGACGATACCTCCTAAATAGGTCTTAATCCATTTAAAGTTTTATAATCATCGAATATCTTAAGTCCAAACATCTTAAGTTTTCTTAACACATTTATATCCTTACCTAAGCTAAGTTAATTAGGTCCCTGACATGTATATATCTTATGCACTCTCAAGTTAAATCAATATACAGTAATACCCCGCTTTACGCGAGGGATACGTTCCGAAAAAAAATCGCGTTAACTGAAATTCGCGTATATCGAGGTTTATGATTAAACATAGTCAAAATTTAATACAAAAAAATACAAATCATTTTAATCAATCACTTTAATTCTAAGAACACTTTATGCAATACATACTCTTATTTTTTACGGAAAAATACATCTATTGTCTTTTGGGTAACGTTTTGTTTACGTTCTTGTAAAATACGTTCATAACACCCAACACTGTTTTTAATTGTTTGACACACGGTCAAGACACGGTCATCATTATTGTCTATACTCTGCAATATGTCCAAACCTGAATAAATTTTTGAAAGTGCATTTTGTATTTCCCCTGAAGATAAAACTTTCTCTTCTACTTGTTCTTCCTCATCGTAGATAGGATTATTCTGTAACTCGATCAGATCTTCATTGCTAATAGGATCGTCGTGCGTTGCTACAAGTTCTACGAGATCTTCTACCGTGACATCTTCAAGTTCAGACCCCTCAATCATTGCAGCAATGTCTTCAAGCACTTGTCTCTGCATCTGGACAATTCTTCTAGGTGCTTCCACTACATCTGGCCAAAGATTACGCCACACCCCATTCATACAACTCATTTTAACTTCCTTCCAAGCCTCTTCTATGTTGTGAATAGACTTCATAATGTTGTATGACTTCCACCACTCTCGCATAGACTGTCTTCCTTCCCCGTCAGTTTCATGAATTAGTTGGCTAAAAGTGCGGCGATGGTAATAAGCTTTGAAGTTTGCTATTGCTCCCTGGTCCATAGGTTGTAATATTGACGTAGTGTTTGGTGGAAGGAACTTTACGTACACTTTTAAGTCTCTGGGCGTATCAAGTGAGGTTGGATGTCCTGGGGCATTGTCTAAGAGTAATATAACTTTAGGTTCAAGCCCATTTCTGTCACAGTATGATTTGACTGATGGCAAAAACTATTAGAATACCATTCTTGAAAAATTTCCCGTGTAACCCACGCCTTTCTGTTTGATCGCCACACAACTGGTAGACTTGTCTTGTCTGTGCCTCGCATTGCACGGGGTGTTTCTGAATGGTACACTAGTAAAGGTTTCAGTTTGAAATCACCAGTGGCATTACCACCCAGCAGAAGTGTTAGTCGATCTTTCGCAGCTTTGAAACCACTGGCTTGACGTTCTTCCTTAGAAATGAATGTTCGAGATGGCATTTTTTTCCAGTAAAGTGCGGTCTCATCAACATTGAAGATGAGACAAGCAGGAATTTTCTCTCGTCTAACGAAGTCTTGAAACTTGTCTGGAAACTCAGCTGCAGCTTGAATGTCCGCGCTGGCCGCCTCGCCTGTTATGTGGATATTGTGAAGATTAGAACGCTGCTTGAACCGATGGAACCAGCCTCTGCTGGCAGCAAAAGTCGGAGTGGCACTCCCTTCTCCTTCTTTTGTTTTCAGCATCTCATACAAAGATTTTGCTTTTGTGCATATGAGATCTTGACTTAGTGGTGTGTTCTTCTTATTCAAATCTTCGATCCAGACTGACAGTAATTTCTCCATTCTTTCTAAGATAGATGATCTCGAACGAGAAAGTTTTGTTGCACTTATAGGTGTTGAACCTTCGCTGGAGATTTTAATTTTTTTTCCCGATTTTTATAAATCGTTCTCACAGTCGATTCTGAGAGTCCAAAATCTCTCCCAACAATTGTTGCTTTGCCTCCATTTTTCCATTCTTCTTAACACTTTCATCTTCAATTCCAAAGTGACGCTTTTACGCTCTTTTTTCTTTACAGGCGGCATTTTTAACGTAGGGTTAAATTATGTATGTATGTATCTCCAATAAATATTAAAACAAAACTGCCAGCCGACCGAACTAACATTACGGAACAAATGAACACACGAAACGAACGAGGAAATCCCCATAGAACAAAGTCGAAGGACAGGGAATTCCCAATTCTTCAAAGAGAATATTCAGAGAAAGCGGGGATCCCCCCGCGACCATAGAGAAGTTAATGACTACATGAGCGCGAAATTTGAAATTCGCGTTATAGTGAAACCGCGCGTAACGGGGTCGCGCTAAGCGGGGTATTACTGTATATATATATATATATATATATATATATATATATATATATATAATATATATATATATATATATATATTAGTAATAGCTAATAGGTATTTAATGAGCTAAATAAAGACATTAGACATTAAAAAAATCTTTTAGAAAATTGTGGTAATTTTTCGATGTTCGCCAAGGCTCGCCGAGAGAGCTTCAGGGATCTTTGCTCTTTGATATTAAGACACTGAATATTCATTCAACGTCGGAAAGTTACTCTAACTCAACACAATCTAATCCCAAGAACCATGATATCGGATCTAGCCAAAACTGTGATGTTAAAAAGATATTTATTTATATAAATTATTTTTCTTTTATTTTAATTCTTGATTTTGCAAGCATAAATATCACAGTATTATTCAACGTTTATTGCCTGATTCACTAAAGCTGACAATAAATTTAGGTAGATGAAAATAACTCAATTTTTACTAATAAATTTAATACATTTTTTTTAATATTGAAAAACGGCAGAGTGGCTTAAACTGTGTTCCGACAAGGTTGTGCGGCGAGTGGTAAAATAGGATACCCTCTAGCGTCTGCTTTATTGATCTAAATGCATTTTTCTTTAAATTTGTGATTTATATATATATATATATATATATATATATATATATATATATATATATATATAAACATATTTATTATTAAATATTATTGTTATTTAGATGTGTGCAAGGTTTCAAAGAAATTGATCAAATATTTCTTGAGTTATTAATTACGCCAATTTCGAAAATAATTTCGAGAATATTTGATCGATTTTGTTAAAATTTTGCACTCATCTAAATAAAAGTAATACTTGAACATAAATATTTTTAAAAGTAATTAAAAGAAAGCATTTTTTTATGGAAAAATAACTCACAAATTTTACGAAAATTTCAAAACATTTTTTAAGAGATGCCATTTTCGCAATTTCTATATTTTTTTAAATTTCTTTAGGTACGTACACCATATGAATGTTAATAATTTTTTTTAAAAAAAACAGGTTTGATCAAAACAACAGAAACCAGAGGTTAAGTCATTTTATCACTCGCCGCACAACCTTACCGGAACTCTGCCATTTTTCAATATTTTAAGAAATATATGTGTTAATTTGTGTCTTACGTAACAAATTATACCTAAAATTCTATTAATGTTAACATAAAACTTTCACATATAAAAATTTATCATAAAAATTGACTTATCTTCACCAGCCTAAACCTATTGCCCGCCATTCTGTAAAAATATTTAACTTCAATTCTGATCTACGTGAGTAAATATAAATGAAACTCTTTCCTGATCGGAGAATATTGTTCGACGTGTTGGGTAGGGATATCAGATTAGCCTCGTCAGACCCATTCAACAGTAAGGCTTAAGATGTCCCTCAATAGGAAGGAAGGTATATGACATACTTAATGAAAGTTGAAGGGTTTTGTAAAATCTATCAGAAAAAATAATATTCAAGGTATGCAATTTAAAAAAATTGAGATTTTTCAATTTTAAATAGTCGAAATGCATAAATTTATCTTGATCACCCTGTAGCATCTAACCCAAATTTCTTTACATATATCTTTTTTTCATCTCTATAGAACGCTGGTTCCAATTATGAGTAGTCCACCTTCAGAAACAATGGCGCTACTGGCAATTTTTTACAAAACTGAAAACTAGTATTTTTTTAAAAAAAATTGAAATATTAGAAAAACTACTAGGTTTAGGTATATAGCATTCTTAATAAAAAAGTTATAAAATTTTACGCAGAATTTAAAAATAAATTAGAAAACAGGATGTTCCATTTAAAAAAACATATGTTATATCGGCCACACTTTTTGAAGTACCCTGTATTCTTAAAAATAATTTTAAACTGTGCATCTTAACATTCCCTAAAACTATTATATTTAACATTTTTTCGTCATTTCCGAAACAAATGAGATAATGGACTTTACTCTATCGTTGACTCAACCTGTACTGTGTCGAAGGCACATAGTCAATGAAATAAAACACGTCAGGAACATTATATTCGTAGACTGGACAACTAGATGTTTTAAATTCCATCGGAATTAAATTTACCTTTAGTGAACCCAGCCGTTAACATTTTAGGAAAACAAAGAATACTTAAAAAATATGTATTGTTTAAGCTTAAAATAAAAAAGAATACAAATCATAGCTTAAAGTTTATAGATGAGAACCTCGTAGTTCTTGTGGGGAATTTCGCTTCCACCGAAAGCAATGTAGCAGGTTTTATGACTTGGGTGAATCTGTAAGAAAAATACATTTATTAATATCAGTAATAATATCTTATATTATTCTCATACATTGCATTATAAAAGATAATAAAAAAAAAAGTGTAATCACATTCATCTAAATAATTTTGACATTAATTTTCCTTTATTTTAAGAGCGCTCGTACTGTTACTATATGTTATTTTATACCTACGTTCAATCACGATACTCTACTGATACCTTTCGTTTCAACGATTCCGGTTTTGTGACTGAACAGATTAGCTGCGGCAACTAGTGGCTGCAACTAATCCCGTAGGTTTACATTAATGTTAGACGACCTTAAAATAGTTAGCTAATGTTACATTCGATGGCGCGTTCTCTAGAAATTGCAATCCGTTTCTTTATTATTACTTTGCTTGAATTCCGAAGGAACCTACATGCTTTGGAGTCGGGCTCTTCCAGTTTCAGTAAAAAATAAAAGGAAATTTATGCAATTCCAACGCAACCAAAATGGTAAAGGTCATAGTGGATAGAATTTTACGGCAAATCATTGCTTGTTTCATTTAAAGTAACAAAATTAATGCTTGTTGGTAAAGGAAACTATTCTGTTCGATAAAACACCGTTCTTTTCATCTGTTTTTGTACAAGTCCTTAAACCACAAACAATCTAATTTTCATTTCCGTTGATCTGTAGATCTGTCGCTTTGTTACAGTAGTAATTTCCTGACGAAATGCGACATCGATTTAAAATTTGGTACATATGTTACATCATAATCGACTGTCAAAAGAACATCTAAAATTATGCAATAATAATAGCTTCAAACAAATGTTTAAACGGTTCTGTTGAGTAAAACCGTTTTAATCAGTAAAACTTTTTGGAAAACCAAATGTTTTGGTATTATTGGATGGAGTAGAAAATCAGCATTCTAATGATACCAAAAATAATACCACTGTTTGAAAATTAAATTTAAGGATCGGTGTTAAATGAAGCAAACTTGTCTAAGTCGATTTTTCTGTTCACCAGTGTATATCTATTTTAATTTAATTCGCTATAGTGTTGGTGAATCCAATTGAGGTATTGTCCGCTTCTTTTATAAACACTAGTTTCATTGGATTTTTTACATTAATCTGTTTTAGTATAAATAGTCTAGTTAGTGTTCCGTACGGAACACTTATAAGATCACTTCGGTGTCTGTCTGTCTGTCACACCCGATTTTCTCCGAAACTATTTGACATAGAAAGTTGAAATTTGGTAATAATATAGGAATTGATGTCCTCATCAGAGCCATGTAGTTTTGAGAGTTAAATTTTGACTTAAGGGGTTAGTTTTGGGGGGTGAAATCGGAAGTGAAAAAAAAAAAATTTTTATTAGATCATCGAGTGTGGTGTCAAATGAAAGCTTGTGAAAACACGAGTAAAAAATGTATATATAATATAATACTTGCGCGCACTTTTCTTTGTATTATTTTTAAAAAATCGCGAAAAATCGCTGTCCCGGGCCTTATCTCGAAAAGTACTTATCAAAAAATTGGGAAAAAATTCCGGAATATTCTCCACGGGGTGTAGATTGAACGAAAATTATCACGAGTGCCTTTAATAATTTTTCTGATATTTAAAAAAAAAAAAAAAAATTTCAAGGTCATCAGATTTCAGTAAAGATTGGAAACAAACTTTGTTGAAAACTCATTTGGGGTGTGTTTTGTGAAGTCACTGATCATTTTATACATCTGTAACAAAATTTTTTTATTTTAAAAGCAATCAACGTACGGAACACTAATTGCGCAAGTTCAACTTGCACTTGACCGTTTTTTTTTTAATATTAGATTCAATCAGTCATCACTCCTGATGATGTTGACATGGTTAGTGAATCGCGTGTCGAGCAAAAAAATAAAGTATTTGGTGTAATGGTGTTAAGTGTGTAGTATCATTGTGCCAAAGATTCTAAAGTCCCAACGTAAAAAAATTGTTTATTTATTTTTTATATTAATTTATATGAATGTACAGTAATAGTGTTGTAGCAAAGCTTTAGTTTTACAGTTCCCTTTCGCCATGAATCTCGACGCGAACCCATCAACGTTTTCGTGCTATTATTATAAAAATATGTTTGTCGGAGAGAGCCTATAATTCGTCAAATCTGACTTCGGATATAAGGCTCGCTCTAGAAAAAGAAAACATTGTCTATATCACCAGCCTTTCTGGCATTTCAGCTTACGTGCGTACTCCTTGCAACAACATGCTGTACAATGATTTCTCTATCGCCACCCCTCTTCTTGTCGTAAGGGCTCGTCAAATGACTAAGATCGAGGCGGAAAGCTGAACCGAGGCGAGCATCATCATCACTCTATCTCAAAGTAGGCTTGAAAGTTTGCTAATGCCTCCTATATGATGTATGTGGCCCCATATATTTCGGCTGGTTGGGAAAAACAGTTTACGTCAGAATTCCTGATTTCGAACTACAGCTACTTTTAAGTTGAAATCTTGAACATAAATCATTTTTCGCTATAAATACTAAATGTTATCAATTTTATGAAACATAAGTTAACACATTTTTAAATACAAATATTATAATATTAATCCTTAACACTTCCTGTATCTCAAATTTGAAAATTACTTTAACAGGTAGGCTGAAAAATTTTTGGTCTGACACACAGATGTTGCCCTTTTCAAAAAACCATATGATTTTTAGGAAGTACCCACCTTCAAACGATACGTGTCAAAATTTTATGATATTTCGATGATTAGTTAACAAGTTACAGTGGTTTTTTAGTGACGCTACTTTGGATATTTTCAAAACCATGGAAATATCGAGTTTCGTGTGTTGATTAAACACTTTTTTTTGATGGGAAAAAATACCGTTATAACCAAAATAATGGCTTCTTAGATATTACAGGGACTCTGCCCTTGGAAAATCACTCATCATTTACTGGTATGCTAAATTTAAACGCGGTCGTACAGACACAAATGATGCTGAACGCTCTAGACGCCCAAATGAGGTCGTTAGACCGGAAACATCAAAAAAATCCACAAATTTGGTTTTTGGATGACGGTAAAGTGAAATTGCGTGAGATAGCTGACACTCTAAAGATATCAATAGAACGTGTTGGTCATATTTCGCGTTTGGGCATGAGAACGCTCTGTTCGAAATAGGTACCGCGTTTGCTCACAGTGAACCAAAAACAGCAACCTATTGATGATTTTGAGCGCTGTTTAAGTACAATAAAAAGGATTTTTTTAGGCAATATATCACAATGGTTGAAACATGGATCCACCACTACACGCCGGAATCAAATGGGCAGTCAGCTGAGTGAACAGCAGCCAGTGAAAGCCGCCCGAAGCGACTAAAGACGCAACAGTCGGCTGGGAAGGTTCTGGCCTTTGTATTTTGGGATGCGCATGGAATAATTTTCATCGACTATGCTGAGAAGTGAAAAACCATCAATAGCGAATATTACATAAGGTTATTGGTGCGTTCGAAGGCAGAAATCATAAAGAAACGGTCCCAAATGAACAAGAAAAAGTGATTTTTCATCAAGATAATGCACCGTGTCACAAGTCAGTGGTTACGATGGCAAAATTGCATGAATTGAAGTTCGAATTGCTTCCTCATCTACCGTATTCTCCACATTTGGCCCCCAGCGACTATTATCTATTCGCGAACCTCAAAAAAATGGTCGCGGGAAAGAAATTTGGCTCCAGTCTAGAAGTTATCGCCGAAATTGAGGCCTATTTTTAAGGAAATGAAAAATCCTTTTACAAAAAAGGTATAGATATGTTAAAAAAGCCTTGGACTAATTGTATCGTTCTTAAAAGAGACTATATTGATGAATAAAGTCGAATTTTGTAAAAAAATGAATTGTTTTAAGTAGCTAGACCAAAAACTTTTTAGCTTATGATGTTCATAAGAGGCTGATATTAAAAGTATGAAAAAATATTGTCTTTAAAGATTTGAAAAAACTTTTAATTGGAAAAAAACGAAAAATTATAATTTATCTAATTGGCAATGTAAAGGACGTCAATTATAAAAAAGATTTAGAAAAAATGCAAAAAAAAACATCATGTATCACTATTATTTATAAAATAAAAATTCAAAATATAAGTTCGGCCTATGAATCCGAAATTTTAGTTTTACTATGAAAGGACTGAAAACTATTCTACTAACAAAATTCCGCTGGACAGTGGGATATCTATTTGAAATAGCCCTCCTTTATATAGCTAACAAGAAGAATAGTGTCAAAGTATAATACACGCACGGTATAAAATCACGCAGTTCATTGTATATGTTAGCACAGAGTCAAAAAACTGACGTCAAAGGGGCGCAAATTATTTTCAATTTTAAATATGACGGATTTTAAAATAATATTTAATTTAAATTATTTGCTTGATATTCTATAAAAAAATATTTTTCACCAAAACAGCTTAAAAGTATTCACTACGAAGAACAGCCTTAGAGAAAAAAAAATTGTTCGTTCAGACACTAATATAATTAAGAAAAACTTTCAGATGAAATTACCAGTAGAAGAAAATTTTTAAAATCACTTGGCAGATGTCAAACTTTAAAATGACATAGTGTACCGATAGGGGTTTAGATGTAAAAAAAAATAGTTACATGATATGCAAATATCTACCTTTCACTTGCATCAGTTTAAAAAAATGAGTTGTTTCTACTCTTTTAATTTTTTTTGCTTATAGTACAAACAATTAAATGCGGGAAATATATTTTTCGCAAGAATTAGGAACAGCTTTACAAGATTTGGCATATCATGTTCAAGGGTAAATTGAACTTGCGCAATTAGTGTTCCGTACATGGATTGCTTTTGAAATAAAAGTTTTTATTATTGCGGTGGTATAAAATGATCAGTGACTTCACAAAGCACACTCCAAATGAATTTTCAACAAATTTGTTTCCGATCTTTACTGAAAACTGATGACCTTGAAATTTTTTTATATACCAGATAAATTACTGAAGGTAATGATAATTTTGGTCCAATTACAGCCTGTGAAAAATATTCTAGAATTTTTTCAAAATTTTTTGACCAGTATTTTTCGAGATAAGAGGGAGACAGCGATTTATCGCGATTTTTTAAAAATAATACAAAGAAAAGGGTGTGTAAGTATTACATTATATATATTTTTGAACTCGTGTTTTTACAAGCTTTCATTTGACACCCTACTCGACAACCTGGTAACTTTTTTTTCACTTCCGATTTCACCCACCAAAATTAACCCCTTAAATCAAAATTTAACTTTCAAAACTACACGGCTCTGATGAGGCCATCAATTCTTATATTAGTACCAAATTTTAACTTTCTATGTTAAATAGTTTCGGCGAAAATCGGGTGTGACAGACGGACGAACGAACGGACGGACGGACAGACACCGAAGTGACCTTATAAGTGTTCCATACGGAACACTAAAAACACAAAAAGTGATCTTATAAGTGTTCCGTACGGGACATTAAAAATTAATATATTTTGCAAAAGTTAGGTCATGTATGTAGAGGGCATTTATATATGATTTTTTAATAAAAATGATACAAGATCTGAAACTTACTTTGCCGACGGTTCTAGATCCATTATGATAAACTCTGCCAATATACAGGTTCTCACCGGAAGACGTCTTCCCCCCAATTACTGCTTGTGGTGGGACTTGGCCGTTAAAGGCTGGTACCCAGTCAAAACGTTGTTCACACAAAACCTATAGAAAAAAAAACAATATTAAGTACCTTACACGATTTGCTTACATTTGAATTATTGTGGAAACGTTCTAGACGTCTTACTCATTAACACATTGAGATAAAGATCCCTAATAATAGCAGAACATTTTGGCATTTTGTAATGGAAAAAGATTATGATAACTTGCCGTCCAATATATCATATATCATAACGGCAAACACGTGTAAAAATGTATGTTATTTGTTCGCCGAATATTTCAAAACTATTTTTCAGCTTAAATCGAACGATACTAATGAAACTTAAGCATATGGAGGAGCAAATCTTCGTCAACTCCCTTTTAGCTTTTTAGAAATAATATGTATTTTAGAAAAATTCGATACTAAAAAAGGGGCTGGAGTTGACGATAATCCAGTACTATTTGTAGCTATATACGACGAGAGTCTGGCGCTACCTCAATCTCTCTATAATTAGTCTTTAGGATAGGGTTTTTTTCCCCAAATTATGTACCCGTCGCACAGTGGGGAAAAACGAAAAATCGTGTTTCAAAATTGTCTAGAGCCTTCAATTTTGGTTCGATTTGGACGATTTTTTTTAAATTGAAGCTTATTAAATTCCGAACAAAGTTGTCGGAGCCGATTTTTCAATTAAACTTTTGTTTCAAAATGGCGGACGTTGGTTTCTGATTAATAGCGACTGAGACACAGAAAACGCTTACAGTTTTAAACCAAGTTGTGCTAAAATGCGTGTATATATGTTTTTTTATGTCGCAGATAATATATCTAATATCACAGTTACAAGATTAATAATAATGAACCCAAAATGGCTGCCATGAACAATAAAATTATTATAAATATGAATAAACGTACCATTATTATTTTATATCCATAACATTTGCATAAATAATTTCTTTAAGGTTGTTAATTATAAATATGTTTCAACAATTGACTTAAAATGACAAATCAAATATGGCGGATGCCAAAATTGAATCGAGCAAGAAAGTTTCTCTGTGGCATTTAGACTGTGGCAGTCAGATCATTCAAGTTATTCAAGTTTAGTTGCGGGATTTAAATTTACATGCAGTTATTGCTAGAATATTGCTGCTGTAAATTTTAAGTATCGTACACAATTTTCTAGCAGATACAAAAAACAGCGATACACGCAGAAAAGGACAGCTCACACAGCTAGAAAATGGCTACAACAGCTAAAACGTTTTGTTAAAATAGGGACAGCTAAATATTTTGCTGCACTAGCCACATTGTTTGCTGTTGTAGCAAAAAAGTGGCTGCTGTTGCTAAACAGTGGCTAATGCAGCAAAATATTTAACTGTCCCTATTTTAGCATAGCTAACAAAACTTAATATTCCATCGCGACCGCTAAGACAATGTCCTTTACTTCACGTATCTCAACATAGGACATTGTATGGCAGTAATTCTACCGGTAATCGACTATGCATTTACGCCAACCTATTTTCTAATTCTGTAAACTAGTTTCAAACGTCTCCTGCGGCATTCAAAGCATCTTTTCTACGTTGTTCTCTTCTAGACACTGTCTACTAACACATTGTGTATTTTATAGACATATTTATTTTCTTATTTTTTCTAGTCTATTCCTATAATTCAGTAGTTCTGTATATGTACTAAAGGGTTTTCTCATTAATAAAGATTATTATTACTCTTACAAAGTACACGCAGAGAAATGCTAAAATAGGGACAGTTAAATATTTTGCTGCATTAGCCACTGTTTAGCAATAGCAGCCACTTTTTTGCTACAACAGCAAACAATGTGGCTAGTGCAGCAAAATATTTAGCTGTCCCTATTTTAATAAAACGTTTTAGCTGTTGTAGCCATTTTCTAGCTGTGTGAGCTGTCCTTTTCTGCGTGTATCGCTGTTTTTTGTATCTGCTAGAAAATTGTCTACGATACTTAAAATTTACAGCAGCAATATTCTAGCAATAACTGCATGAAAATTTAAATCCCGCAACAAAACTTGAATAACTTGAATGATCTGACTGCCACAGTCTAAATGCCACAGAGAAACTTTCTTGCTCGATTCAATTTTGGCATCCGCCATATTTGATTTTTCATTTTAAGTCAATTGTTAAAACATATTTATAATTAATAACCTTAAAGAAATTATTTAAGCAAATGTTATGGATATAAAATAATAATGGTACGTTTATTCATATTTATAATACTTTTATTGTTCATGGCAGCCATTTTGGGTTCATTATTATTAATCTTGTAACTGTGATATTAGATATATTATCTGCGACATAAAAAAACATACATACACGCATTTTAGCACAACTTGGTTTGAAACTGTAAGCGTTTTCTGTGTCTCAGTCGCTATATAATCAGAAACTAACGTCCGCCATTTTGAAACAAAAGTTTAATTGCAAAATCGGCTCCGATAACTTTGTTCGGAATTTAATAAGCTTCGATTTTAAAAAAAATCGTCCAAATCGAACCAAAATTGAAGGCTCTAGACAATTTTGAAACACGATTTTTCGTTTTTCCCCACTGTGCGTCGGTCACCTTTTAATCCAATCCGAAGATCTTTTGGATCGTTGAATTGGCATGCTGGGGTGCCTTTTCCAAAAATTATTGATATAACCTGTTGCTGCACTGTAGCACAATCTGGATTCTCTCGCTGTCAGGTAGATCATTTCTAATAAATCACAGGATTCCAGTGATTATTTTTAGGGCCTTATTCAGTGATACTTACATGGAGTTTTCATGTGTTGTATACTAATAATTTTATGTGTGATAGCCATACAGAAGGCATGCCCTGAAAATTTCGTGTACTGCTAGCTTGTACCGCAGCCCAAGCTTGCTGAAACCCTTCAGCAGAGGATTGAGCCTCGACAGCCAGGCCATTTTAGTTGCCACAGTTGCAGTCTAATCTTATCGTAATATAAGTACTTGACTCTGTCAGGCGCTGTAAGCCTGTTACCTCCAGGTGTAAGATCTCTATAGGAGCGGAGTGTTATTGCAAGACGATAGGAATCCGCATTCAATAAACTAACAAGATTGTTCAGCTCGATTGATTAAATCCAGCTACATGCGGCATTAACGCCGCTTCTGTAAAACTGGCTGGGTGTGTTATCGCCATTCAAATATTGTTCTTATTTTACCTGGTAACTGTGAACCGGAATCTCTCTACCATTGTAGGATACGTAAGCTACTCTTCTTGAGGGAATAATTTTAGCGGGGATCCAGTCACCTGCATGGAATGCTTTGCCAACATAAATTGGTGCTCCGTCAAGGTCACTACCACCAACAACAGCTGTGGGTGGGAAGTAGCCATTGGATTGAGAGTCTACCCAACAGTAACCTAAAATTTAAAATTTGTTCAGATCGTTACTTTTTTGCTAACTGATATACAGTCAGTCCAAAAAGTCTCCATACACCACGTGCTTTCTATACTATTTTTCTGTTTGGTTTAACTGATTAATTGGAACTATGAGAAAACATGTTTAAATTAATATTTAAAACTAAGCAACGATGATTATTATCAAAAACAATTACGGAACATTTTATTTAGAAGTGACATCATTGTTATAAAATGTAAACAAAATTAATGTCAAAAAATTCTCAAGAAGTGAATTGAAAAAAACACGTTATAATCAGCAGCATTTTATCAAGCTATCTATTGCTCGCTAAACTGAAAACAAATCAACAATTTTCGGTCATATTTTGTAATCTGTCCCTTGTTGCTAGTAATTTTGTAGTGGGTTTTCAAATTGAAATTATATTTCAAGTTCGAAAGATCATAACTGATTTGCGGCAAGATGGAAAATCGTACAGAAATAAGGAAAAATTGTTAAAAAGTCGCATTCTACTGTTCAGTACATTGTAAACCAATATAACACATGGGCTGAAAAGTCCCGGGCCTAACAAAGAAAACACGGTTTTTTTTTTGGTTCAAAATTAGCTTTATTCATCAACGTAATCTCCATCAAGAGCAACGCAATCATTCCAGCGCCGCTCTAACATTTCAATACCACTTTTGTAGAACGATTTATCTTTTGCCTCAAAATAGGCCTCAGTTTCAGCGATAACCTCTTCATTCGTGCGAAATTTCTTACCGGCGAGCATTTTTTTCAGGTCTGCGAACAGCCAGTAGTCGCTGGGAGCCAAATCTGGCGAATACGGTGGATGTGGAAGCAATTCGAAGTTCAATTCATGTAGTTTTGCCATTGTTTTGATTGACTTGTGACACGGTGCGTTGTCTTGATGAAACAAAATTTTTTTCTTTGCCATATGCGGTCGTTTCTTTGCAATTTCGGCCTTCAAACGCTCCAATAACGCTATATAATATTCACTGTTGATGGTATTTCCTTTCTCAAGATAGTCGATGAATATTACACCACGCACATCCCAAAATACCGAGGCCATAACCTTTCCAGCCGATTGTTGTGCTTTCGGGCGCTTTGGACGAGGTTCACCAGTTGCTGTCCACTCAGATGACGATCGTTTTGATTCCGGAGTGAAGTGATGGATCCATGTTTCATCCATTGTCACATATCGACGCAAAAATTCCGGTTTGTTACGTTTAAAAAACATGGCCAAACACTGCTCAGAATCATCAACACGTTCTTGTTTTTGATCAACAGTGAGCAAACGCGGCACCCACTTTGAACAGAGCTTTCTCATAGTCAAATGCTCATGCAATATAAAGCCAACACGTTCTTTTGATATCTTTACGATGTCAGCTAACTCACGCAACTTCACTTTTCGATCATTCAAAACGATTTTATGGATTTTTTTGATGTTTTCTGGTGTTACCGCCTCATTTGGACGTCCACTGCGTTCTGCATCATCGGTGTCTCTACGACCACGTTTGAAGTCAGCAAACCAACGTTTTATTGTTGTTTCTGATGGAGCGGAGTCCCCATAACACTTTTCAAGCCATTGCTTCGCTTGAACGGTATTTTTTCCCATCAAGAAGCAGTGTAAAATTAAAACACGAAATTGTTTTTGATCCATTGTTTTGAAAATAACAAAAGTAGCGTCACTCTTAGCACAATAACTCACAAACTAATGAATAGAATATCATGAAATTTTAACAGCTGTCTTTTGAAGGTTAGTATTAACTGAAAAAATAAAACGATCTATGTAACTTTTCAGCCCATGTGTTACGGTAAATCAACGGGTTCCTATAAAATTCGACCACGCTTCGGTCGTCCCAAGAAACTGACTCCACTTGAAAAGTCTAGTATTGTTAGACAAATAATTATAGATCCCAAGAAAAGTGCACCAAAATTAATAGAAGATATACGGGAACTATTTTCGAGAAATGTTTGTTCACGAACAGTGAGAAACTGTTTACACAGGGCAGGCTATAAGTGGTGTGCAGCCAGGAAGAAGTTAATTTCGGAAGCTAATCGTAAAGAGCGATTAGCTCTTGCTAGGGAATACGTTACTAAACCTCCTGAATTTTGGGAATTCGTAAACTTTAGTGATGAAACTGAAATTAACATTTTTGGGTCTGATTGCAGAATTAAAGTTTGGAGAAAAAAAAATACCGCATTCGATATTAAAAACATTTGTTCCATGGTGAGACAAGGGGGTGGCAGTGTTCTGCTTTGGGGATGCATGTCCGCTGGGGGGGTTGGAAATTAACATTTTATTAATGGTGCCATGGATCAGCATGCTTATCTGAACATTTTGAGAGACAATTTAAAAGATATATTTTCCAATAGGACAATGATCCGAAACATACCACAAACTTGGTGCGAGAATGGATGATTCTTAATGTGCGACAGCAGCTTCATACACCTCCGCAATCTCGATGTTAACCCCATCGAGCATTTATGGGAGGAACTTAAACGGCGCTCTCGCAAACATAATGTTTCAAATAGAGAAGAATTAAAAAACAGAATATTAAATGAATGGGAGAACATGCCAGCAGAAGTTAATAGAAAGCTGGTTGCAAGCATGAAAAAAAGGTTACAGGAGATTGCAAGGCCAACGGCGGTTCCACTAAATATTAGTTTAAACGAAGTTGTTATTTTCCGTTAAATTTCGTCAAGCTAGTATTGGCAATTGTTAAGTGTATGGAGACATTTTTGACATTAATTTTGTTTACATTTTTATAACAATCATGTAACTTCTAAATAAAATGTTCCGTAGTTGTTTTTAATACTAATCCTCGTTGGATACGTTTCAAATATTAATTTAAACATATTTTCTCATAGTTCCAATTAATTAGTTAAACATAAAAAAAAAAATAGTATAGAAAGCGGGTGGTGTATGGAAACTTTTTGTACTGACTGAAAATTTTTCTGGATTTCAGCTTTTACTGCTTCACCCTATGTATAGTCCTTTAATCTGTATCAAACTCAACAAAGAGAAAAAAAATTCTTACCGCTTCCCTGCGAAACGAGGGGATTCAAAAAAAGGGGCTAACGCTATTGTCTATGTCTAGTTTTAAAAATAAGTATATTATCACAATAAATATAACAATAATATTTGTTATATTTATTAGTCATAGTCCAATCGTCAGAGGCAAATTTTGATGAAAAGCTCTCATTAAATGTTAACAGGCTGCATTTTGGCATACAGGTAGTTTTTTGGACGTAGAATACCTTAAAAAAAGTTTGCTGCTCTAAAGTAGACGTTAAGCCTACAAAATCGAGAATAAAATGAAAAATTCGGTTTTTCGCAAATATCTCAAAAAATAAAAAAGATATCTAAAAACTAATAAAAAATAGTATATAAATTATTTTTTTTTAGTGTTACCGATATTAAAAAAAAAAATTAAAATAAAATGGCTGTTTAACCCCTTCAGTTGTAGTGGGAATCATGCCTCCAACCTCATTTATGATTAAATTAACGTTTCCATATACAAATATTTTGAAATTGGCTATTAAGGGGTTTCGCGGGGTGCCGATTAAAAATACGATAACAGATTTGAAAACTTCAAAATGGCGGATCCAATATGACGGCCAGAGAGTACATAATTCATTTAATTTCTTTGAGTAACTTAGAATTTTGTGTTTTCTTTGTACCTGGATGTTTAAATGAAATATAAATACTTTATACTTAAAACTTAGACTTTCTTCTTTCATTTCTCACCTTTAAATATTTTTTTATTTTAAGTTTAAGTTGTATGTTTAATAATAAGCAACAAATACGTTTATCGTGAGCACTTGTTTAAGAGCAAATCTACAAAAAAAGAGAAAGTGTTTTTAAAGTTTTTAATGATTTTAATGATTTTCTAGTGTCAAGTATACTTTTAACTAAAAAAATTGTCCGACTTTTTTTGACCATTTCCTACTGCTTTGAATGTAAAATTGTCGGTGGCGCACTACAGCAGGCAAAGTTTAATATTTTAAAACCCAATTTTTAAATGTGGGTATTTTTAATTATTCTTATACTGAAACTTAACGTATAATAATGATTTCGTTTTAAGTTTTATGAATTATCAAGCAACAAAAATAAAAACTGTTAGTATCATCTGAATACTGAAAGTCTCCTCTCCAAAGAGTGTTTTAATTTTTTTTTTACACTCTGAAAACAAGTAATATTGATTACCATTCGAGCGATGCGCGTAGAGTTTCAAATTAACCTGTTTGGCGCGCTATATTTTGTGAATCACCTATCCGAATCATAGAGATATTAGAATAGAGGAGGTAAGTTCTCCTAGAAGCGTGGCGCTGGTAGAAAAAAAAATAAATGATATGAGTCACTCTGTCTCTCTTACTCGGCGCACGCCCATAACACTCTCGCACGGGTACGCACTCTAACTTAGTGTTGTGGACGTGCACCGAGTAAAAGAGACAGAATGACTCATATTATTTCCTTCTCTTTTTAATGACTATACGCTTTCACTTACAGCAGGCTATATACTTTCTCTCCTCTGTTCTAATATCTCTATGATTCGAATTTTTAATAAATTCTCACACTAATAAAGAAAAATTTAAAAAAAAATATATATATATATTATTTTTTTTGTAAAATTTCCCGCTCTTTCATATGGTGTTATTAATTTTTAGATATTTTTTTTAGTTTTCGAGGTATTACCGAAAAACCGAATTTTTGATTTTATTTTGGATTTTGTGGACTTAGCGTACATCAAACTTCAGCAAACTTTTTTTTATCGTATTCTACGTTCAAAAAACGACCTGTGTGCCAAAATGCAGCCTGTTCACATTTAATGAGAGCTCGAAACCCCCGGCGACTGGGCTATTAAATAACCGGTCAAGTGCAAGTTGAACTTGCACAATTAGTGTTCCGTACGTTGATTGCTTTTAAAATAAAAAATTTTGTTACGGTGGTATAAAATGATTAGTGACTTCACAAAACACACCCCAAATGAGTTTTCAACAAAGTTTGCTTCCAATCTTTACTGAAAACTGATGACCTTGAAATTTTTGTTTTTTTTATATACCAGATAAATTATTAGAGGTAATGCACTCGTGATAACTTTTGTTCAATCTACACCCTGTGGAGAATATTCCAGAATTTTTTCAAAATTTTTTATCAGTACTTTTCCAGAAAAGGTGGGGGGACAGCGATACAAAGAAAAGTGTACGCAAATATTACATTATGTATATATATATATATATATATATATATATATATATATATATATTTTTTTACTCGTGTTTTCACAAGCTTTCATTTGACACCACACTCGATGACCTAGTAAAAAATTTTTTTTTCACTTCCGATTTCACCTCCCAAAACTAACCTCTTAAGTCAAAATTTATCTTTCAACACTACACGGCTCTGATGAGGTCATCAATTCCTATATTATTACCAAATTTCAACTTTCTATGACAAATAGTTTCGGAGAAAATCGGGTGTGACAGACAGACACCGAAGTCATCTTATAAGTGTTCCGTACAGAACACTAAAAATATGACACTTATATGGCGACAATCAAGTGCATGCAACCTCCTCAAGACGATTGTAACGCTTACAATTTATTTTATTTTCAAAATTAAATTAAGCATTAATTATTCATGTATTTTTTTATATAAAAACAAAATAGTTAGTAAGTAAGAATATTTTAGAGTTTCATAGAAACTACTTGTAGATTTTAACAGATTTTCAAACAGAGTATTCTAAAAATCTGAGACAGAGACGGATATAAGATTATGTTTATAACTGATGGAAGGACGTACCAAATGCAAGATATCAAACACATAATACTGAAGGCAAAAAGGAGATGGTCAAAACATGTAGCAAGATGAAAAGGACAAGGTGGACACGGAAAACGACGGAATAAAAACCATGGGGAAAAAAAGAAACCCTGGATGGCCCTTACTGAGAAGATAGGATGATATTGGAAAGTAGCTTAAAGGGGACGGACGAATGTAACACAGCACAAAAACATGGAAGGAAGTGGAGAAAGTATATGTACTCTCATAGCTAATAGATATAAAGAGAGAGAGAATTATTTAATGATAATAAATGAAAATTAAATAAGTAAATCAAACACAATTAAATACCGAATAGAAACTAAATGTTTAAAAACATAAGTAAATAAAAATATAATATAACGAAATATATAAATACCCTTAGTAATACTATCAGACCTGCCTCGATTAAATTTGGGACAAGGGAATGCCCCCGTCGCTCCTCTGCAATATCTACCTTAGGAAAATATTGGAAAAATATATTAATTTTATCTGGTGTATGAATAGAATTTCTTAGACCTTTGTAAAAATTATATATTTGAAGTTAGTTTGGTTGGAGTTGATAGCACACAACATGGGTTATAAACATTAAAATGTTATAAACCATAAGCATCCGAAACTCTATCAATTATTTGCACTTTTGCAACTTTTCTCTAAAATATATATATATTATTACATGCCTTCTAAACTTCACAACAAGCTATATAAATCAACGCATTTCAAAGTTTATTTTAATGAGGAAATGATGGAACTAAAAATCTTATTTCTATGATAAAGGCCTAAACGAGTACAATTAACAATTCCTAAGAACTAGAAATCTATAGTGTTATAAAGCTTAATGATAATAGGTACAATAAAATTATTTGGGATTTTAGCAGTTATTGAAATATAATTAATCAAAGTAATTATCGGTAGGTAGGTACCTAAGTACCTAAGTATGCACTAAAAATATTCTCTGTAAGTATAAAAACAAAGCAAAAACCTATAATATGCTTAGTTCAAATCAGCACAGCGATGGCTTCAACTTTCAGTTTTGCCCCGGTCAAACTTCGCGGAGTCTGTAAATCAGCATTTTCCCTGCAAGAAAAAACAATGATACTTAATGTCCACGATGCCCTAGTGCATCAATCGCCAACAAGCCAAGTCCGTGAAATTCTGGAAGCCTGTGCCAACATGACGGAAGTTGGATCAGCAACTATTTATAGATTATTTCCAACAAATGATTGAATGTATAGCAGTAGAATCAGTTATAGTATTAGACAATGCTCCATACCATTCTCAATTATTAGAACGACTCCCGACAAATTCATGGAAGAAAGCGGATATTCTTCAGTGGATAAGAGACAAGAATCTCAAATATAAAGATGGTATGTTAAAAGCGGAACTTCTCAATTTCTCAAAATTGCGAAACAAAATAAGGCACAGTTCAAGAAATACGCAGTCGATGAGATGGCAAAGGTACGGAATATCACACTTAGTACTTAGATTACCTCCATATCATTGCGAATTGAATCCCATAGAGTTAATTTAGGCACAAATGAAAGGTTTCGTTGCAAGGGAAAACACCACGTTCAAACTTCAAGACGTAAAGTAATTATTACTCGCCGGAATAGAGAGGATGAAAGAGGATAATTGGAAAAAATCATTCGACAGGTTATAAAAGAAGAAAATAAAATGTAGAAACTTGACGAACACATCGAAGAAACTGTGGAAATAGAACCCTTAATTATCAATTTAAGAGAAGTCGAGTCTTCAGATTTTGAAGATGACGATTGTTTTTGATTGTAATTAAAGTACTTATATATCGTGAATTTGTATATATACATGGATCTATAGATTAATAAATTTTTGGTAATAAATCTTCTATTTCTATAACTTCATTTTTAAGATAATTTTGTTTTATTAAACACTAAAAGTAGGTTACGCTCGGACGGCTGTGCTACCGATGAACCCTCATTTACATTTTATGACTCTATTGTATAGCAGAGGTTTTCTGCCTAAAATAGGGTGAACTCTTAAAAATAATTCAAAACAGGTAGCAAAATCCAATAAAATGCATAAGAAATCTCTTTTTTTTTGGCGCACCCCAACATGTATTTGCATCTACAATGAGAGAATTCTGCTATCAACTCCAAGCGAATACACTATAGCTTGATATTCTTATAGAATGTTTTCTAGAAATCTGTAAATATGTTTTGATGTTGTCATGTTTCATAAATTGAATGTTCTAGTTATGAAAATGATACATTTCCATAAATTTACGGTTAGATTATTCTAGAATAATAAAAGTCTAAAAAAATTCCAAGTAAAGGGTAATAACATCTAATAATGTAGAATTATTATTAGTATAATCAAGATACAAGCTAATAAACAGGTTAAGTTCTCGAAATCAATTTTGATAAACTGATAATCCACTTTATACATAATAACGGTTCTCTCAAAGGCTATCTTGAATAAAGTAGTCAAAATATTTAATGTGACCTGATTATCCCTGAACCTACTAACTAAAAATTACGTAGATAAATAAAATTGATATATATATATATATATATATATATATATATATATATATATATATATATATATATATATATATATATATATTTGTAATACACATGAAAATCAGAAAAATTCTACTATTAGGCACAAATATGGCAACAATTTTCTTCATCATAAAATCATATATAAATATAAATATAACCAACATTAATGATTTCGAGCCGCGTCAAGCATGAATGACTAGAAAAACACTTAACAAGATTATTTTAATTTGAAAAAATAGTGTTTAATTAAAATTAAAAAAAAGATATAAAATTATCAGCAGTAGTGGTTTATTTGAACCGAAAATCTTAAATTTATTTATGTTATTTTGCACGTACCTGCCATATTTCAAATTAAACAAGAAGTGTGTCTAAATTTATAAAATTGCACTATTGTACTAATTCTGTTATCGTAAACGACCCACCTATAAAAGTTTTTGTAATCTTATCACATTATATTTGGTTATATATCTTAATAGGTATCTGCACATTTAAAAAAACAGTACCAGAAATACCTTTCTAGTTACCAGGGAATGAATGAATAATTCATAAAGTTGTTTACCTTGATTACAAATACAAGATAAAACTAAATACTGAATTTGATTTTTCTAAACTAAAAAATTACTTAATACAACGTTTATACCGCCGCCACATGATTTTTATAGCGAAATACTCAGTCTCTGATGCCCGTCTCAGCAGATCATTTTGAGTGTTCCGTACGGAACACTTATGAGATCACATCGGTATCTGGATAACGTCCGTTCGTCTGGGCCTCTGTCACACTCAATTTTCTCCGAAACTATTTGACATATAAAGTTGAAATTTGGCACAAATATAGGAATTGATGGCCCAATCAAAGCCGTGTAGTTTTGAAAGTTAAATTTTGAGTTAAGAGGTTAGCTTTGGGGGTAAAATCAGAAGTGAAAAAAAAATTTACTGGGTCATCAAGTGGGGTGTCAAATGAAAGCTTGTGAAAACACGAGTTCAAAAATATATATGATGTAATACTGGCGCACACTTTTCTTTGTATTATTTTTAAAAAAATGTTTGGTAATTTATTATTATTTTTTTTTTTCAAATCCAGATCGGAAAAAGCTTTGTTGAAAACTTATTTATTCGCGGTGTGTTTTGTGGGGACACGTATCATTTTATACCCCCGTAACAAAAATCAATCACAGTATGGAACACTAATAACACAAGTCCGACCTGCACTTGGCCGGTTCCTTTTTACTGCATTCCTACAGTTTTATTTCTGTGCGTCCCTCACCCAATTCAGTCCTAGAGTTAGTTATGAGATCATCTGTCCTCCTTTCTGGATTTTGCCAAGGTATATTCTTCAGTGTAATGTCCTGTTCTGTCTTGAGTTTTGGCATCTTGCTATATGTCCAGCATAATTTCACTTCAATCTAGTAATTCTTTCGATAGCGTATCTTATTACTGTAATTCTTCTGTTCCAAGCATTGTTTTTAGTGTTCCGTACTTATACGCTTATAAGATCACTTCAGTGTCTGTCTGTCCGACTGTGTCATACCCGATTTTCTAACTACTAAAAAAACTAAAAAAAAAAATCTATACTATTTTTTTGTAAAATTTCCCATTCTTTCACGTGGTGCCATATCTTTTTTATTTTTCGAGATATTTGCGAGAAATCCAATTTTTCATTTTATTTTCGATTTTGTGGGCTTAGCGACACTTTGGAGTAGCAAATTTTTTTATCGTATTCTACGTCTAAAAAACTACCTACATATACGCCAAAGTGCAGCCTGTTTACATTTAATGAGAGCTTTTCGTCAAAATTTGCCTCTGGCGACTGGGCTATGACCAATAAATATAACAAATATTTTTGTGATAATATACTTATTTTTAAAACTATTCATAGACAACAGCGTTGGCCCCTTTTTTTGAATCCCTATTTTTCGCAGTCAGGAGGTCAGAATTTTTTTCTTTTTGTTGGGTTTGACACTGATTAAAGGATTATACATAGGATGAAGCAGTAAAAGCTGAAATCCTGAAAAATTTAGTCAGTCCAAAAAGTCTCCATACACCACCTGCTTTCTATACTATTTTTCTGTTATGTTTAACTAATTAATTGGTACTATGAGAAAACATGTTTAAATTAATATTTGAAACTTAACCAACGAGGATTAGTATTAAAAACAACTACGGAAAATTTTATTTAGAAGTTACATCATTGTTAGTGTTCCGTACGGAACATTTATAAGATCACTTCGGTGTCTGTCTGTCTGTCTGGCACACCCGATTTTCTCCGAAACTATTTGACATAGAAAGTTGAAATTTGGTACTAATATAGAAATTGATATTCTCATCAGAGCCGTGTAGTTTTTAAAGTTAAATTTTGACTTAAAGGGTTAGTTTTGAGGGGTGAAATCGGAAGCGAAAAAAAAAAATTTTTTACTTGGTCATCGAGTGTGGTGTCAAATAAAAGCGTGTGAAAACACGAGTAAAATATATATAAATATATATATATATATATATATATATATATATATATATATATATATATATATATATATATATATATATATATATATATATATATATATATACAGTCCCTGGCCAAATTATTAGACGCACTGTATTTTTTTTAGTAATTTTATGTTTCTTAAGAGTTTTTATGCAATAATGGTATATTTAAACTACAATATTATTGATTTTTATTTAAAAGAATTGTTGTAGACTACATATTTGTATTTATTTTTAACATATGGCAACACTGTGTTGACAAAGTGATACATGAACGTAAAGAAGTACAAACCTGTATCAGTCGCGATCGGAATCGAGTCAGGTACGGACGTGTTTCTGTGGCTTTATGGACTGTGATTGTTTGTTTAACAGTTTTATACTACTCAGTTATTAGTTTATTTTGTATGCAGTATTTTAAAAAAGTAATTGGACTATTTTCATTATGGGTAGAAAAGGCGATCTTTCACCACGTAAAAAAGCTGAAGTGAAGGCCCTTGTGATTGCGAAAACATTTACAAACCGAGAAATATCACGAAGATTGGAGGTTTCTGAAGCTAGTGTACGACGCATAAAAAAGAAAATTGAGTCAGGGAAGGAATTAAGCCCGAAAAGAAAGAAAAGATGCGGTAGAAAACCAATTTTCACTCCACGGTCAGAGAGATGTTTGAAGAAAATTTGTGTAGAAAACAGATTTGCTACCACAAAGGTAATAAAATCACAACTCCAGGATGCTAGCGTAAATGCTTCTGAGGGCACTGTTCGAAGAAAATTGAAAGAATTAGATTTTAAGGCCTGTCGCCCCGCCAGGAAGCCCAAGTTAACAGCTGCAATGAAAGCAAAGCGCCTGAAGTGGGCCAAACAATGGCAAGACAAAGATGTGGACTTCTGGAAATCGGTAAGATACAGCAATTTAATCAATAATTGATACATTATTATCATTTTCAGTTAAATAAAGCAAATAAACATGGAAGTTTATATATTTTTCCTATTTTTTGACGGGTCTGCTTCAGTGACGAAAGCACATTCGAAATTTTGTAGAATAAAGCTCAGTATGTGCGTCGTCGTCATGGAGAAAAGTTTCATCCTGATTGTGTCGTCCCGACGGTTAAACATCCCACCAAAGTGATGATTTGGTCAGTCATCAGCGGCAAGGGCACTGGACGTCTGTACGTCGTCAAAGGAATAATGAGGCAAGATCAGTACAAAGAAGTATTACAAAATCGGTTGATTCCGCAGCTCAGAGAATGGTTTCCAAATGGGGAACCATTCACTTGCATGCAAGATGGAGCTCCCTGCCACACAGCTCGGTCTGTTAAAGCTTTTTTGGCAAAAAAAAATATCCCTCTGTTGGATTGGCCCCATTGAAAATTTGTGGGAGCTGATGAAAAGAGAAGTGGCTAAAGATGTGATTACCAACAAAACCCAGCTCCTAGAAAAGATTATTCATGTGTGGAATCATCATCCTCAAATGCAGGAGACAGTATAATCTTGCATTAATAGCATGCCGCGCAGAATTAAAGCTTTGATAGCGGCTAAAGGTGGCTCAACTAAATATTGACTTTTACTAACATTAATTTCACTTTTCTTTAAAACTTAATAAACTTATGCTTTTCTAAATTAATACTGTTTTATTTATGTCAAATAAATAGGTAATTGATTGGATAATATAAAAATAAAAAACAAATCAATTTAAAATAATAAAACGATACAATATCACTCGGTAATTAATATTTTACATGAAATCTTGCAGTGCGTCTAATAATTTGGCCAGGGACTGTATATATATATATATATATATATATATATATATATATATATATATATATATATATATATATATATATATATATATATATATATATATATATATATTAGAGTGACCGGATCTCATAGAGGGGAAAAAAAAAAAATGTCGGAATCTTGTTCGTCTGGATCCCATAAAACGATTCCCCTTTCGAGATATTGAGATAGCCGAAATTTGAGCTCGATTAAACGACATTAACCCCTGCCGCTCGTCGCTCAAAGTTTGAAAAAATCCAAATTTTTGGCCAAAAAGCTGACATATGGAGCCATAACTCCAGAACGGTAAATAATAGAAACACGCTTAATATCTCAAAAGAAAGCTAATGTTGTTCTTCAAAATTTATATTCTATACATAATTGTTGTTATTTTAAGTCAAACCGAGTTACAACAGCCTTTAGCCCCAAAAACGTGACCTGGTACCACTAGGAGCATACTTCGTATATTTTGTTATTAAGTGATAAATTTTGCTTTTTTTTGGTATATTTTTGATTTTAAAGTAGAAATATAATAAAAAAAACAGGTAATACTGATAAGTCTAATGATATTTTTTATTTTAAAATTAGGTATATAATACATACAAAACAGACACAGAAAAGATACAGACGTAGTACCTACATGAGTTGATAATTTTACATAGTTATCTAATCTATTCTAGAGCTTTTGTTAAAGTAGTTTTTGAAACGTCAGGATATAATGCTCGGCATTTACTTACAACTTGCAGGACATATTGCTTTTGGTCTTCATCTTTTGTCAGAAGGTCGTTAAAGTCGGTTATTAATTTAACACCACGCGCAGCCATATCATTAACTACTTTTAATGTTTTGACAATTTTCAATCCTTCTCGGAAGTCATTATTTTGAGGCCAGGTGTTTGGATGTTATCTTAGGAAATCTGTTTTATATTAAATTGGTCAAAGAATGTAAACGTTTCTTTGGGAAGTAAATTTACCAATCCTCCATCAACTACCTTTTTTACGTTTTCTTTCCTAACTTTTGGATTTACAACCCTAGCGTGCTGTGATGGTTCATCTGTGCTACTGAGCAATTTATTAGCCATTAACAACTTTTCATCGTCTGTAATGGTGGGATCAAAAAACGATAATCCCACCAACTTTGCATTCAAATACCACAAATGGTTCGAAAATTTGGTCAGGGCTATTTCTGCAATGTCGTTGTCACATTCTTTATAGTCTAACAGACTATGCAAAATACCTAAATCTTGCTTTGGTGCAAGATGAGCTTTTCGAGCATTGAATCAAGCTTTACAATAAATTTTAACTAGGAAAACAGAAATGGGACCCACAGAACTTTCTTCTTCTTTAGACATCTTAAATTGACGACGAAAAATGAACATTTTTAAGCAGTAAATAGCCTTTGCCATCCACCTAGCGTGATGAATGGCTCCTGGAGTTCTAAAACCCACAACATTGCCGTCTAGTGATCCAACAAATACGAGAACCAACTGTAATAGCTCCTTGTAGTCATCTCTGGGGTGGCTCTCAGTTAATTTGGTCTCGAATTCAGCAGTAACATTTGCAATTACTTCTGGAGTTAGCTGCTTTTGTATTAGATTGTCACTGATACCTGTGTCGTATTTTCCTTTGTCTATCTTGGGCCACGCAGTGAGGAATCTCTTGAAAATGTCTGGATGAGGTCCAGTCCCATTTTTGAATACGCCTCTTAACAGAATTTCCAAGATATGGTGACGGCAAACTAGGTATAACAATTCTCTTTCTAATATTTGCTCCAATATGATGCATGCTCCTTTGAGTCTTCCCGTGTTGGATACTGTAGTGTCGAAGCACATCGCCTTGACGGTGTTGAGAAGACCCCATTCATGTAGGCATTCATATACGGCTACGGCTTGCTCCTCTTTAGAGCTGTTTGCTGTTACAGGAACTCCCAGCAGCTGTTCCTTTTCGCCATATGAAATAGCTATAGCTATTCGCTCACATTGTTCATTTTTTAAAATACCCGGTAAAATTTTACCGTCTCAATGGACAACCACGGGCTCTTTTTCAGGAATGTTTAGTTTATCAAAAATGTTTTTATTATATTGTTCTCTGTACATTTGCCTTCTAACATGTAATAAAGTTTTCGAGACTTTGTACTCAAGAGGGTCAAGGTTTAGTGCTTCTAGAGTAGCTATTAAAATTCTCGTGGCATTTCTGTCGGATACCTTACATCGATCTAATAAAATGGACAATTTCATGTTTAAAATCTCTTTAACGCCCCTTGCAAATGAAACTTTCATCCTCTTGCTCTCAGATGGTCCTGGATCTTCTGCAGCTTCTTCAGGGATGTCCATTTCCTCCAAGTCTCAAGTTCCTGGTAGATGCTGTCCTCTTCAGTGTCTTAAAATATCTTCACTAGATAATTGTTCGATCTAACTAGCTCAAAGGCACTTTAGAAACTAAACTGAATAAATAAAAGGTCGGTTGTACGCTGAAGTAAAATCACCATCCCTAAAATAGAAATTAGATTCACCCTCCTTTTTACCTGTCAAACGGGTCTTTCTTTGGTAAACTAGTCAGGTAATCCCCATATAATAAAAGATTAAATTTGAACAAAAGGCTCTTTATGTTTGAAAATTGAGTTCCAAAATACTTTTTAACAAAAAAATGTTAATTCCGAGACACATTATGTAAAAACCCGTAAAATTCTTAGAATACTCCCAAACTGGCTCCTACTGGTACCAGGTCACGTTTTTGGGGCTAAAGGCTGTTGTAACTCGGTTTGACTTAAAATAACAACAATTATGTATAGAATATAAATTTTGAATAATAACATTAACTTTCTTTTGAGATATTAAGCGTGTTTCTATTATTTACCGTTCTGGAGTTATGGCTCCATATGTCAGCTTTTTGGCCAAAAATTTGGATTTTTTCAAACTTTGAGCGACGAGCGGCACGGGTTAACGTCGTTTAATCGAGCTCAAATTTCGGCTATCTCAATATCTGGAAAGGGGAATCGTTTTGTGGGGTCCAGACGAACAAGATTCCGACATTTTTTTTTTCCCCTCTATGAGATCCGGTCACTCTAATATACATATATTTATATATATATATATATATATATATATATATATATATATATATATATATATATATATATATTATATATATATATTATATACTCGTGTTTTCACACGCTTTTATTTGACACCACACTCGATGACCTAGTAAAAAAATTTTTTTTTCACTTCCGATTTCACCCCTCAAAACTAACCCCTTAAGTCTAAATTTAACTTTAAAAATTACACGGCTCTGATAAAGATATCAATTTCTATATTAGTACCAAATTTCAACTTTCTATCTCAAATAGTTTCGGAGAAAATCGGGTGTGACAGACAGACAGACACCGAAGTGATCTTATAAATATTCCGTACGGAACACTAACATTGATGTAACGTCTAAATAAAATTTTCCGTAGTTGTTTTTAATACTAATCCTCACCCTAATGTATATATATATATATATATATATATATATATATATATATATATATATATATATATATATATATATATATATATATATATATATATATATATATATATATATATATATATATATATATATATATATATATATATATATATATATATATATATATATATATATATATATATATATATATATATATATATATATATATATATATATATATATATATATATATATATATATATATAAATATATATATATATCTAATGTAATACTTGCGCACACTGTTCTTTGTATTATTTTTAAAAAATCGCTGCCCCCCTACCTTATCTCAAAAAGTACTGATCATAAAATTTTGAAAAAAGTCTGGAATATTCTCCACGGGGTATAGATGGAACGAAAATTATCACGTGCATTACCTTTAATAATTTATCTGGTATATAAAAATTTCAAGGTTATCAGTTTTTAGTAAAGATTGGAAACAAACTTTTTTAAAAAACTCATTTGGGTGTGTTTTGTGAAGTCACTGATCATTTTATACTATCGTAACAAAATTTTTTATTATAAAAGAAATTAACGTACCGAACACTAATTGTGCAAGTTCAACTTGGACTTAACCGGTTATTTTTTCTTTCTAGGATATACGAATAACTTATCTCCTCATGATCTTTTGAGTGACTGTTAATTTTTTCATTGACTGTTAATCCAGGTTTATATACGGCAGCCGGAAAAATATATTTGTCAAATAGTCTTCATCTAAGCTTTAAGGGAATGTTTTTGACTTTGAGTATGTGTTTAAGTCTTCCGAATATAGATCAGGCCAACCTTATTCTCCTATGTACTTCCGTAATTTATTACCTTTTTCTAATTGTATTTGGTTGCCTAGAAATACGTATTGTTTGATGATTTCAATATGACACTGGTCAATTGTTATATCCAAATCTTCTTTACACATGACTTTCCTTTTTTTTCAAGTTCAAAGTCAAGTCTTATTTTACCGGCTTTCTCATTGCATTCTATTAACATATTTAGGCAGAATACCAGAAAGCTGGTTTATAACGATCCCAAAAAATGCAGGCATTTCTGAAAATCATTCACAGAAAAATATACAAGTTGTGTAAAGAAAACATGTCAGCTACACAATTCGGCTTTCGTGATGCCATGGGAACCAAAGAGGCCTTATTTCCTATGCAGGTTTTGATTTAGCGATGTAGAGACGTCAATTGTTACGTATACCTGTGCCTGATGGACTACCAAAAGGTCTTTGATATAGTCCAATTCACAAAATGGTCGGAATTCTGAAAGACCTTGGGCCAGATGGAAAGGATTTGCGGGTTATTAGCAACCTCTACTGGAACCAGATGGCATTTATTAAAGCAGAAGGGGAGCGCTCAGAAGCAATATCGATTAAACGTGGAGTAACGTAGGGTTGTGTCTTGTCTCCAGTATTGTTTAATATACACTCTGAGCCAATCTTCAGAGAGGCATTGGAAGAGGCTGAAGGAATACTGCTTAATGGGGAGCGAATAATTAATATTGGTTAGGCTGATATACGGCGATTATGGCTGATAATATAAGGGGTTTACAATATCTTATGACAAACATAAACGAAGTCAGTAATCGATACCTCCTCGAACTTAATATCAGCAAAACAAAGTACATGGTAAGCAGCAAGTCTCCGGTTCCTGCTACCTTGTTGATGGTTAACAATCAATAAATACAAAGAACCCTATAAATATTCATATCTCGGTACCATGATAAAGGAGCAGTGGAATTACTTGCAGAAAATTCGTTGCCGTATCGAAAAAGCAAGAGCAGTGTTCCCTCAAAATAACATCACTTTTCAAAAGCTCAGCATTAAAATTAAGCACCAAAATAAGACTCCTAAGATGTTATGTCTTCAATGTCCTTCTTTACGATGTGGAATGTTGGACCCTGACTGAAGCCACTTCTAAGAAACTTGAAGCATTTGAATTATGGCTATCTAGCAGAATATTGAAAATTTTATATACTAACCATATTACCAACGAGGATGGCTTACGTCGCATGATTGATTGCTAAGATTCGAACCGAATAGGCACTTTAAGAAGAACATATTTTGTATGTGTTTTGAGTTTTCCGCCATAACACCACATCTTCAGTAAATCTAAGTCTATTGCCGTTTATCAGAATAATTTTATTTTGTCATTCTACATATTTAAGCCAGCACCAGGACTAAATTGAATAATCGAATAGATCTTTCGAGGTCGCTTTTCCATAGATATACTTTATTACATATATATATATATATATATATATATATATATATATATATATATATATATATATATATATATATAGTTATCCAGTATTCAATGGCGTCGAAGGCTGTGTAGAATCCACAAGTGCCAGGCACATCATCAAATTACACTCGATCACTTATTCTATTAGTAACCCTATTATCCAAAGACGGTCGTTCATGCTAGAGTTCTTCCTAAACGTAGTGTGTGTTACAGATTGGTAATGATCTAACTTATTCGTAATTTTATTCGTTACTATTTTAAAAAACCCGTCAATGCAACTTGGGCAATTAGTGTTCCATACCGTGATTATCATTAAAATAAAATTTTTTGTTACAGAGGTATTAAATGATCAGTGACTTCACAAAATACACCCGAGTGAATTTGCAGTAATGTATAATAGTTGTGGCATCTTAGCTACCTAATAGCCAATAAATTAATCTAGCTCAATCTAGAATCTAGCAATAAAAGTGTAAAACAAATATTTACTAGCTAACTAATTGTTTAATTAATAAACAAATAAAATAAAATTATTTTGTATCTATAAGAGCGACACGCGGTACTGAAAATATATTAACCTCCACCATACTGTAATGAAACATAGTTTTTAGTGTTTTTTTTTATACCAGGTAAATTATCAAACACTCCCACTCAATCTACAGTTTATGAAGAATATTCTAGCATTTTTTCAAAATTTTTTGATCAGTACTTTTCAAGATAGGGTAGGGACAGAGATTTCTGGCCATTTTTTAAAAATTATGTAAAGAAAAATGTGCGCAAGTATTACATCGTATATATATTTTTGAACTCGTGTTTTCACAAACTTTCATTTGACACCCCACTCGACGACCTAGTAATTTTTTTTTATATCCGATTTCACCTCGCAACACCAACCCCTTAAGTCTCTGAAACTTGGCGATTGGGCGAATTCCTATATTTGTGCCAAATTTCAATTTTATATGACAAGTAGTTTCGGAGAAAATCGGATGTGACAGAAGGACAAGCGGATTCCGAAGTGATTCCATAAGTGATCCATAAGGAACACTAAAAAGATCTCATATATTTACGAGAGCAAGCTAATAAGTCATTAGATGTCCAGGTTTGCTTAATCTCCTTTCTGACACACTGGGGCTAAATAGTCTGAAATAGTTCTGACCAGCTGTGGCGCGCCTGGGCGTATACGTATTATTTGCGAATAGTATGAATGATACAATTTTATAATGTTTAAACATTTATTAGAAAAAAAAACATTTTATAATGAAACATTATGAATTAAAAAATATTAATTGAGGAAGTCAAACAACAATGAAAAAAGTATTACCACTCTTCTATCTCCGACATGCTTCAAAACCTATCATTGTCTTACTCATTTGAATTTACATGTATAATTAAAGCTTCAACAATGGCATCCGCTGCCATGTCCACAATCCACATTTTATCTTCCACCCTTAATACATGCTCGACGCATTTTCGTCAGTTTTTTGTGGAAACATTGGATATGACATTCTAAAAAAACTTTTGTACCCCTGCTGATTTGTAGGTTGTATTGTTCCTGGCGGCTTCACCTTTAACCTGTGACACATAAGTTCTGTCGGAGCTCGCAATGATATGGTGGTAGGTGATAAACAGTAATATTATGTTTTTTTACTATTTCGTCGATGACGAAACTGAGAACTTCAAGCTTTACAAGTTCTAATAATTCTCCTTGACGCTGTAGTTTGGAAATAAAATATTTTTCTCGGTCATCCAAGATTGAACGTCCTTTTTTAACCAATCCAAGGTTGGAACTCGTTCTAATTTTTTAGAATGATAGCTCGCGTTATCTATTACAACAGCAGAACCAACTGGTATTAAGTCTATCATCTGTGAAAATCAATCTTCAAATACATCGGAATTCATATCTTCGTCATAATCTCCTGTTTCTTGGATATGAATGTTAAAAGACCTCCGTCTACAAAACCACTTTCGCTTCCAATATGCGTAATAATTAACCTACGTCCCTTACCAGATGGCAGTTTAAGACCAGTAGAGAGGCCTTCATTGAATGCTTGCCAAGCATTTTTGATATTCCCGTCTTGACTGTGTACCCTCCATTTATCCACGTCTCATCTAAGTAATATATCCTTTTTCCTTCAGAGCGAGCTTTTCTCACCTTCCTTAAATAGTCTCTTCTCCAGGATGCAATTTCCCCATTTTCTATCAATAAAGATTATCTTTCACATTTTTTCTAATAAAAAATCATACCATTAAAACACTCCATAGTTTTACTCTACTCATTTTAGAAATTTCTAGGTGGCTTGTCGCAGCCTGCAGGATCATATCTAAAGTTCGAATTCTTTTTTCCATAAAAAAATCATGAACATTACGCCTTACTGCTTGTTTTGTGTTATCTGTCCGATGAAGTTCTTTTCTGCCTGGTCAATTTTTTTGGGGAGTCTGTACCCCCTCCTTTTCTTCTCTTAAAATTCTGTAAACTGCGGCTTTACCAACTCCGGTCATTATGGAACATTTTGTCACACAATCGCCCAGACTTAAATCACAATTCTGATCGTTTTTAACGTAGTTAAATACATTTTTAACTATACGCTTTTCAGTATGGGTTAGCTGCCAGAATTTTTGGCGTTTCGCTGGAGAAGACGTTTTTTTTTTTTTTTTTTTATGGGTCTAGCACACGTGCTGCAGGGAAGTCTCTAAAGCGCACCAGGAGCGGCACGAGTGCGGAAAAAGCGATTCACGTTGTTCTCGAATCGCTGTAAATTGTACTCGGTGGGAAACACAGCGCTGGGCAAATTATTCCAAAGGGATGACGTTCTCCATATAAAAGATTGCTTGAAAAGCGTCGTACGCGGAGTAACAAGCTGAACCTCATACGGATGCGAAGCACCAGCGCGACGTGTATTTCTAACATGCACCGCTTTGGGAGGAATTAAGCGGGCTACATCCTTCGAACACTTTCCATGAAAATACTTGTAGAACAGACTCAAGTCGCCAACCGTTCTTCGATGCTGCAGCGAATCAAGGCCGCCGGTCAATTCCGGGTCCCCAATCAGACGGACCGCTCTTCTCTGAACAGAATCCAACAAATGCAGTGTATGTTTGGGAGCGGAGCCCCAAACGTGGGAGCAGTATTCCATAGTTGGTCGAATTTGGGCTTTGTAAAGAATTAACAGTTGCTGTGGGGTGTAAAGCTTTCTGGTTCTAAATAATATTCCCAACTTTTGAGAAGCTCTCCTTGCTATGCCTGCAACATGTTCATGCCAAGACATATCTGCTCCCAAACTAACGCCCAACAAATTGAGCGACGATGCTAGGGGAATGGAGTGCCCCGACATAACTATGTTGGGTTCAGCAACGTTAACTTTTTTAGAAAAAACTGCCGCTTGGGTTTTTGTAGCGTTAAATTCCACTTGGTTACTATCACCCCAAGATAGAATTTCTTCCAGGTCTTTGTTAAGTTGAACGACCTCCTGCTGTCTGCGGATATTCGCCTGAGCAGCCGATGTCCGAGCGTTCAAGGTGAATGAAGAGACAAGCGTACTGTCATCTGCAAAGCTATAGATTGGAATCCCGGTCTTTTCCAGCAGATCGTTAATGTAAATGAGAAAGGGAGTAGGAGACAGTATGGAGCCCTGGGGCAGACCGGCGTTGATAGTGAGGGTGTTAGAAAGAAACCGTCGACCGCCACTCGCAAAGAACGCTCTCTGAGGAAACATGAGAGCCACAAACAGAACCTTTCAGATATACCATAAGAGCGTAACTTAGCCAACAGTCCATCGTGCCAAACACGGTCGAATGCCTTGGATATGTCAAGAGCAACCGCTCGAGATTCTCCAAAGTGTTCAATTGCGTTGTGCCAAACATGTGTTACATAAGTCAGAAGATCTCCTGTTGATCTATGTTTACGAAAACCATATTGATGATCGCTAATAATATTGAATCGTTCAAGATATTTTAGAAGATGCTCATTGATAACCTTTTCCATGACTTTCGATATTATTGAAAGCAGTGCAACTGGTCGGTAGTTATTTGGCAAGGTCTTCTTACCTTTTTTAGGTATCGGCTGAACCGTGGCACATTTCCAGCAGGACGGAAATATTCCCTTTCTGTAGGATAGGTTAAAAAGTCTACAGAAAACTGGTGTTAGTTCCCTTGCACAGTTTTTGAGACCTATGGCAGGTATTCCGTCAGCGCCAGAAGCCTTCTTGGTGTCTAGCTTCATTAAAATACGCTTTATGATGCGCTGTCTGAAGACAACATCGGGCATCCTTGACTGCAATATGGGAATAGTAGGTGGTGTTTTTCCTTGGAAATCGACAGTAGAATGTGAAGCAAAGAGTTCAGCCAACAAGTTCGCTCTCTCAACAGGTGTGGTTGCAATGGAATTATCTGGCCGTGTGAGTGGTGGTATGGTGGATTTGGTAAAATTTTGACTAATTGCCTTAGCGACTGCCCAAAAGGACCTGGAATTGTTGGGACAAGCGAAAAGTTTGTTTCTAATTCGTTGATTGTGTGCCTCCTTGGTTTCGTCGATAATTCCCTTGCATCTGTTCCGGGCATGAACAAAGATGTTACGATTTACGGTGTTAGGATTTTCACGCCATTGTCGATAGGCAATATGTTTAGAAGCAACAGCTTCTATGCATTTTCGGTCGAACCAAGGCTTGCCGTTGGAGGAGCATTTCTTCGAAAAAGGGATATAAGCTTCCATACCAGCCAAAATAACATCGGAGACCTCCCTGGCGCAGTCAGATTGGTTATCGGATCGAAAACAAATGTCCATCCAAGGGAAAGTTCGAAAGTATTCCATAAGATCTTCCCATTTAGCAGGTTTGTAGTGCCAAATCTTGCGCGGCCTAGGCGCCTCTCTGTCAGTGATTGGCAGGATACTCGATGTCGAAAGCAGTTTATGGTCGGAAGAACCTAACGGCGGATTTACGGCGACCGTGTAAATCTCCGGATTGGTAGTTAAAAACAGATCAAAAAGACTGGCGAACTCCCCGTCTCGATCAGGGATCCGTGTTGGTTCGTCAATAAGCTGAGTTAAGCCATAACTGATTGAGAATGATTCAGCTTCACGACCTTGTTCGTCGGTAGTATTTGAATATTTAAGCCAGTTGATATTGTGGACATTAAAGTCGCCCAGGATGGCAATTTCGGCACTTGGATAGTTACTTTGTAAATGATCGATGGTGTTTGCAAGAGAAGCGAAAAGTGTTCGAAAATTAGTATCACTTGGTGGTCGATACAAGATACAGATGAACCTTGTGGTTTGTTGAGTCGTTATTTTTAACCACATAACATCAAAGTTTGGGGGCTCCAGAGCTTCTTCTCGTTGACAAGAGAGGTCGCTTCTGACAAAAAGACAGATTCCAAAGTTACGCCTAAATCGGGAATAGAAGTCGTACCCAGGATAAAGATAGTTGACCATGCTGGTCGATGGACTGACCTTGGTTTCACATAGAGCGAGTACATGAGGTTTATTTGATTGCAGGTGTTGATGCATTGAATTTATGTTCGAGTTTATACCTCGTATGTTGCAAAAATCTATCTTAAAATTATGATGTCTGCAAGTCGACGCCTCCGAACCAACCCCCACCTGGAGACCCGAACGGGGGGCCATTCTACCTCCGGAACTTCTTGCATCCAGGCGCCTCATCATGCTCTTTGGTCCCACAGTAGTTAATGTGGAATTTTCCGGTTCTGTCACATGTTTATCTTTGCCTTCTTTGGTTTTGATCCAGGGGGTGTTATTATTGGGTAGTTTGTGTTCTGACCAGATACTTTTCCAATGATCTGTGAGTTCTTGTTTGTTTGGTGGTTCGGTCACTGCTGTCTGTTTGCTGTGCATAATTTTCCGGTACAACTGTGTTTGGCTTCTTCGGAAGAGGTTGTTGGTATCTTTCCTCTCGTTTGGTTCTTTGTATCTACGGAGTCTTGCGGCATATACGGATAATTTTTGTTTTAGAGTATCCAGAATTTCTGGCAGTGTTCTGTTGGGAGACCCGGACTTGATCTTGTTTATACTCTGTGTGACTCGTTTGGACGCGTTCCCGCTGATAACCTGGGTAAGGTGTCCTAGATATCTCCTGATGTTGTTGATTTTGTTTTCTATTCTTATTTGCCGTTTGAATTTTGGTTTTGTGCTGTTGGGATTTCTTTGTCGTTGCGGGAGTTTTTGATTAAATACTTCGTCGGTTGCGTTTGCGATTGATGGTGGTGGGTCTAGGCGGCGAGTGATTCCCTTCTCAGTGGTTTCTTTGTCAGGACTTGTGCTTTTATCAAAGCAACGCATGGTGTGTTCGTTTGTTCCTGTAGTATAACTCATGCGTTGCCTAGATTTTCCCGCCTTGGTGGGTGTCGGCTTACTCGCCGTCACAACACTTTTGGCAGGTCCATTGTCAGTTGCCCGGTCTTCATTGTTTTGGTCGAGCTGCCATTTCCCCGCGACGTCCTCGACCGTTACGTCGCTCGCCCCGATGCTTCTTTTATTGGTCTACTGTTGTTTGGGGTGTTTTTAGTGTTTTGTGGTGTCAGAAGCTCAAAGTGTTAACACACTAACTGTTATAGCTGGGGCAACAGGAAGGTATGTAAATAAAATGATTTAATAGGCATTAAGTCTTCGTTACAAAAGAGCATTATTACCTGAAAAATACCTGGAAATAGATAGCATGCCTTTATTATCGGACCGCTGGCGTCGGCACTCACATTTTAATTACTATCAGTTTCAAATAATCAGAGTATAATGCATTGTTCCATGATTTCCTCTTCTCCTTCCTTCAAAATTCTATTGTTATATCATCTTCTCCCAGAGCCTAGTTGGTTGTCATCCTGGACAGGACCAATTTAATTTCTTCTTTGTCGATATGAGGCATTTCTTCGGATCCGGCGTTCATTATTTTCTTTTTCATAGTCAAAACGTGAAACTCTGCGTTTTCTTCAATATGGAAAGTGTACTTATCCCTATAAAAAGTTTCTGTTATATTAATTAGTTCCCGTCTGTCTTGTTTCTCTTCCATCTTTGTCTCTTAGATTGCTAATTTATTCCTTCCACTTTTCTTAAAATCAGTATCAACTAGTAAAAATGAACAAAGTTCATATTTCAGCAGTGATCCACTATTTTCTTATCTGTCAATTCTTCTCGGGGTGCGTTTCGTCGTATCACGGCTCATTAGCTGAGCTAGGATCGACAAACAAGGGAAAAAAGCTTACAGAACTTATTGCAGTATTAGCGTAACATCGCGGTAAGATATAACAGATTGTCTCTCTGGCTGGTGAAAGCCTAAAACTTATAACAAGCCTGTTCTCCGTCGAGAGTTTTTAAGGCGACAGACCGACAGAGGCTTGTCCAGCTTGGCTGACAATAATTACTGCCAGCGGTCAAGTGTAAATTGAACTTGCGCAATTAGTGTTCCGTATGTTGATTGCTTTTAAAATAAAACTTTATGTTACGGAGGTATAAAATGATCAGTGATTTAACAAAACAAACCTCAAATGAGTTTTCAACAAAGTTTGTGTCCGATCTTTACTGAAAACTGATGACCTTGAAATTTTTGTTTTTAGTGTTTCATATGGAACACTTATAAGATCACTTCGGTGTCCGTACGTCCGTTCGTTCGTCCGACCGTCTGTCCGTCCGTCGTCCGATTTTCTCCAAAACTATTTGACATAGAAAGTAGAAATTTGACACTAATATAGGAATTGATGGCCTCATCAGGGCTGTGTAGCGATTTTTCGCAATTTTTTAAAAATAATACAAAGAAAGGGTGTACAAGTATTATATTATATAGATTTTTTAAATCGTGTTTTTACAAGCACCCCACTCGATGACGTAGTAAATTTTTTTTTCACTTCCGATTTCACCTCCTAAAACTAACCCCTAAAGCTAAAATTTAACTTTCAAAACTACACAGCTCTGATGAGGCCATCAATTCCTATATTAGTACCAAATTTCAGCTTTCTATGTCAAATAGTTTTGGAGAAAATCGGGTGTGACACAGACGGACAGACAGACACCGAAGTGATCTTATAAGTGTTCTGTATGGAACACTAAAAATGGACAATAATTTATATTTCAGTAGTTTTATCTGTCAATACAATGATACGGCGAACCCTGTCTCGCGATGGATTGACAGATCAGAGAACAGTGGGTAACTGCTGAAAGATGGACTTTATTCATTTTCAGTAGTTGATACTAACATATAGGAAGGGTTGAACCTTGATGATCGCGTAGCCTGGCGATAATTATTGCCAGCTATGTAAACAACTCTCTGGCGATCTGTGAACTTAAAAGCCCCTGATGGTGGGCGGGTATGCTGTTAAGTATTAGGCTTTTACCAGCCAGAAATACGGTTTGTTATATCTTACTATGACTTTCTTGCTGCTTTAGAAATTCTTCTAGTGGGAAACTAGCCACAAAAAAATTGAGCACTGGAAAGGCTTTAGACATATTTACAACTAAAAATTGATATTTTGGCAGCGTCCTATAGAAAAAGAATGGACAACACAGTCTGCGCCTTTATTAATTTGAAACAAACTTCTGGTTTGTTCCAAAAATTCCAGGTCCTTTTGGTCAGTAGCTAAGGCAGTTAGTCAAAATTTCACCAAATTCACCATACCACCACTCGCAGGGTCAGATAATTCTATTGCAACACCTGTTGAGAAAGTGAACTTGTTGACCGAACTCTTTGTTTCACATTCTACTGTCGATTTCCAAGGAAAAACACCACCTAGTATTCCCATAGTGCAATCAAGGATGCCCGATATTGTCTTTAGACAGGTAAACTGTGCGAGGGAACTAACACCAGCTTTCTGTAGACTTTTCAACCTATCCTACAGAAAGGGAATATTTCCTTCCTGCTGGAAATGCACACAGCCGATACCTAGAAAAGGCAAGAAGATCTTGCCAAATAACTACCGACCAGTCGCACTGCTTTCAGTAATAACGAAAGTCATGGAAAAGGCTATCAATCAGCATCTTCTAAAATATCTTAAAGGATTCAATATTATTAGCGACCATCAATGTAAACATGTAACACATGTTTGGAACAACGCAATTGAACACTGGGGAATCTAGAGCAATTGCTATTGATATATTCGAGGGATCATTTGACCGTGTTTGGTGCGATGGATTATGGGCTAAGCTATGCTCTTCTGATATGTCTGAAAAGTTCTGTTTGTGGCTTTCATGTTTCCTCAAAGAGCATTCTTTGCGAATGCAGTCGACGGATTTCTTTCTAACACCTTCACTATTAACGCCGGTGTGCCATACTGTCTCCTACTCTCTTTCTCATTTACATTGTCGAACTGCTGGAAAAGAATCCAATCTACAGCTTTGCAGATGACAGTGTGCTTATCTCTTCATTCACTTTGAGCGCTCGACATCGGTTACTCAGACAAATATCCGAGGATGGCAGAGAGTCATTCAACTTATTTATTTATTTATTTATTTATTTTAATGGACAAGCCAATTACAATAGTAATATAAAAATAAAATAATGTTAAAACACAATGCACATATACAATTCATAATGTGAAAAAGGAGAAAAAAAACAAGCATTACGACAGTTTACCATGTCAGATCCCGATCGTGCTTACAAGCGTTTTAAATTCGCTAACACTACAACTGAAGGGACCAAGGCTCTATGTATTAAATAATCGGCACATTCCCGTGAGAGGACTGTAATAGCCATAATTAGCACTGTGAAGCGGAATACTGAGCAGTACACTGCCACGAGTCCTATGAATAGTATTAAGCTGGACGCTCTCCAAAAGTGGTGGACAGGAAACAAAGCCATTCAGGAGTTTATATAGGAATAAAACATCTGCAAGATCCCTAGTCAATATGAAAACTTGCATCCTTATGAATATTTATTCCAGCTTTAAAAGCTAAAGTTCGTAGAAATCTACGCTGCACTGACTCAATCTCAGCAATATGGTACTTGTAAGATGATGACCACACTACCGAAGCATACTCCAAACCAGAGCGGACCATTGAAAAATACATCACTCTAAACGTGCTAGCCGACAATTGTTTACTATATCTAGTAACAAAACCAAGATTTCTGAGACCCAGTCTCAGAATATTATTAATATGGCCACGAAAATTAAGTTGACTGTCCAAAAGCACACCCAAATCACGAATCTCCGACACCGACTCAAGCAGGGCGCCGTTCAAACTATACCAATGACGCTCAACATTCCGCTTCCTACCAAAGGAAATGCAGAAACACTTTTTAACATTTAGACTTAAGCCATTTCTTTCTGACCAGTGATAGAGTCGATTCAGATCTTCCTGCAGACGCGTAACATCGTTTACACTTTCTATTCCTCTGTACAATTTGAGGTCATCCGCAAATAAAAGATATTCAGAATGGTTGAACATCTCACCAATATCATTAATGAACAAATTAAAAAGGAGAGGCCTACAGTGTGAACCCTGCGGGACACCTGAACATACCGATATGTTTCTTGAAATATGATTTAATATACGTATACACTGGCTACGTTCAGTCAAAAAACTCTTGATCCACCTAGTCACGATCGTGCCGAATCCCAGGGCTCTAAGCTTTCCCACCAAAAGCTCATGATTAACCCTGTCAAACGCCTTCGAGAAATCAGTGTATACAGCATGAACCTGCATACCTCTCTCAAACGTACCCAACAGATACTGCTCGTAACTTAGTAAGTTTGTGACTGTGGATCTTCCCCGAGAAAAGCCGTGCTGCTCGTATCTCACAAAGTTCCTACAAATCCATGAAAGTTAATCCGCGACAAGCTTATCAAAGAGCTTCGGTATAGCCGACTGAATACAAATACCCCTAAAATTGGTTATATCCTCACGATTTCCCGATTTATAAATGGGTGTCAAAAAGCTAGTCTTCCAATATTGCGGAGAAACGAAGGAGCCCAACGACAAACAGAAGATATAGTGTAATGGTCTGCTCAGGGAAAACACACATTGTCTCAGGAATGCTGATGGAATCCCATCTGGGCCATGAGAATAACTCATCTTAAGCTGATTAATGTCTTCAAATATTTCGGCCAATAAGACCCTCACAACGTTCACGTCCAGTGCGTTATCAATATTACAGGCTGAAAAATCACAGTTCTCTCTCACATAACTAGCCGAAAAATGACACGCGAACAAATCCACGATGCCATTGCCATCATTAGCAAGTGAATCCATCAAAAACATGCTATGTAGACAAGAAGTACACCTTTGGAATTGTTAACGTGTCTCCAAAAAAACGCAGGGTTGACTCTTAAGTTATTGTCAACTCTAGACATATATTCTTTATAGCAAGCTGATTGAAGACGTTTACATCTATCACGCAATAAAGAAAACTCTTGGTATGAGGTGAATAAACCGTTTTGTTTATACTTTTTGTGCGCAATTTTATTTTGCATAACCAGTGTTTGTAAGTCTGCAGAGAACCACGTTGGAAAATTTGTTGTTTTAAAGCGTTTAACCGGTACGAAGATGGCAATGACATCATATAAAATATGGTAAAAATTCTCGACACAAACATTTATATCATTTTCATTGAAAACCGACTCCCATGAAACATAGACTAAAAATTCATTGATCTGAAAATTGCAATTCTTAAAATCGTAGTATAGTATGTCACATTTCAAACTATTGGGGAATGGGAATCGATATTTCATATGCAATATGGTGCTGAGAAACATTTAAAATACACTCAAGGGTAACAGAAACATTGACCTCTTGATTGTTACAAAATACAAGATCAAGAAATCTTAACAAAAATCTGGAAGAAATCCTATCTTAGGGTAACAGTAACCAAATCGAATTTAACGCTACAAAAACCCAGGCGGCAGTTTTTTTCTAAAAAAGTTAACGTTGCTGAACCCGACATAGTTATGTCGGGGCACTCCATTCCTCTAGCATCGTCACTCAATTTGTTGGGCGTTAATATGGGAGCAAATATGTCTTGGCATGAACAAGTTGCAAGCATAGTAACGAGAGCTTCCCGAAAGCTGAGAATATTATTTCGAACTAGAAAGCTTTATACTTCACAACAACTGTTAATTCTTTACAAAGCTCAAATTCGACTAACTATGGAATACTGCTCCCATGTTTAGGGCTTTGCTCCCGAACATTTGTTGGGTTCTATTCAGAGAAGAGCTGTTCACCTAATTGGAGACCCGGAACTAGCCGGTGGTCTTGAATCGTTGGAACGTCGAAGAACGGCTGGTCTATTCTACAAGTATTTTCATGGAATGTGTTCGATGGATGTAGCCCGCGGTGCATGCTCTGGAGGAATTAACGAATTCACACCAGTTCATGAGGTTCAGCTTGTTGCTTCTCGTACAACCCTTTTCAAACAGTCTTTTATATGGAAGACCTCATCCCTTTGGAATAATTTGCCCAGGACTGTGTTTCTCACCGATTACAATTTACAGATATTCAAGACCAACGTGAATCGCTTTTTCCGCACACGTGTCGCTCTTGTAGCGCTTTAGGGATTTCCTGGCAGCATGTGTGCTGGACCCAAAAAAAAAATTGGCACACATAGTGTACTAGAAGTAGGAATAAATCCTATAAATCTTGCGCGATTTTGGTTGAAAAAAAAAAGTTAGCCGTTACTTGATGGAGATCCATAATAACCAGGAATAAGAACAGCTGTTTAAATTCTTATTCCTAGTTAAAGTTAAAAGCGTCTGTAAATATCTATTTTTTTTTTTTTTATGGGTCTAGCACACGTGCTACAGGGAAATCCCTAAAGCGCTACAGGAGCGACACGTGTGCGGAGAAAGCGATTCACGTTGTTCTTGAATCGCTGTAGATTGTACTCGATGGGAACACAGTCCTGGGTAAACCATTCCAAAGGTATGATGTTCTCCATATAAAAGACTGCTTGAAAAGCGTTGTACGAGGAGTAACAAGCTGAACCTCATACGGATGTGAAGCATTAGCGCGACGTGTACTTCTAATATGCACCGCTCTGGGAGGAATTAAACGGGCCACATCTTTCGAACACTTTCCATGAAAGTACTTGTAGAATAGGCTCAAGTCGCCAACCGTTCTTCGATGTTCCAGCGAATCAAGGCAGTCGGTCAGTTCCGGGTGTCCAATCAGACGAACAGCTCTTCTCTGGATAGAATCCAACAAATGCAGTGTATGTTTGGGAGCGGAGCTCCAAACATGGGAGCAGTATTCCATAGTTGGTCGAATTTGAGCTTTGTAAAGAATTAACAGTTGTTGTGGAGTGTAAAGCTTTCTGGTTCGAAACAATATTCCCAACTTTTGAGAAGCTCTTCTTGCTATGCCTGCAAACATGTTCATGCCAGGATATATTTGCTCCCAAATTAACGCCTAACAGATTGAGTGACGATGTTAGAGGGATGGAGTGCCCCGACATAACTATGTCGGGTTCTGCAACGTTAACTTTTTTAGAAAAAACTGCTGCCTGGGTTTTTGTAGCGTTGAATTCCACTTGGTTATTGTCACCCCAAGATAGAATTTCTTCCAGGTCTTTGTTAAGTTGAATGACTTCCTGCTGTCTGCGGATATTCGTCTGAGTAGTCGATGTCCGAGCGTTCAAAGTGAATGAAGAGATAAGTGTACTGTCATCTGCAAAGCTGTAGATTGGATTCTCGGTCTTTTCCAGCAGATCGTTAATATAAATGAGGAAGAGAGTAGGAGACAGTATGGAACCTTGGGGCACACCGGCGTTGATAGTGAAGGTGTTAGAAAGAAATCCGTCAACCGCCACTCGTAAAGAACGCTCTCTGAGGAAACATGAGAGCCACAAACAGAACTTTTCAGACATATCGCAAGAACGTAGCGAACAGCCCATCGTGCCAAACACGGTCAAATGCCTTGGATATGTCAAGAGCAACCGCTCGAGATTCTCCAAAGTGTTCAATTGCGTTGTTCCAAACATGTGTTACATAAGTCAGAAGATCTCCTGTTGATCTATTTTTACGAAAGCCATATTGGTGATCACTAATAATGTTGAATCCTTCAAGATATTTTAGAAGATGCTGATTGATAGCCTTTTCCATGACTTTCGATATTATTGAGAGTAGTGCGATTGGTCGGTAGTTATTTGGCAAGGTCTTCTTGCCTTTTTTAGGTATCGGCTGAACTGTGGCACATTTCCAGCAGGAAGGAAATATTCCCTTTCTGTAGGATAGGTTGAAAAGTCTACAGAAAACTGGTGTTAGTTCCCTCGCACAGTTCTTGAGAACTATGGCAGGTATTCCGTCAGCGCCTGAAGCCTTTTTGGTGTCTAGCTCCATCAAAATACGTTTTATGGTACGCTGTCTGAAGACAATATCGGGCATCCTGGACTGCACTATGGGAATAGTAGGTGGTGTATTTCCTTGGAAATCGACAGTAGAATGTGAAGCAAAGAGTTCAGCCAACAAGTTCGCTTTCTCAACAGGTGTCGTTGCAATAGAATTATCTGGCCGTGTGAGTGGCGGTATGGTGGATTTGGTGAAATTCTGACCAACTGCCTTAGCGACTGACCAAAAGGACCTGGAATTGCCGGGACAAGCGAGAAGTTTGTTTCTAATCCGTTGATTGTGTACCTCCTTGGTTTCGTCGATAATTTCTTTGCATCTGTTCCTGGCACGAACAAAGATGTTACGATTTATGGTGTTAGGATCTTCACGCCACTGTCGGTATGCAAGATGTTTAGAAGCAACAGCTTCTTTGCGTTTTAGATCAAACCAAGGCTTGCCGTTGGAAGGGCATTTCTTCGAAAAAGGGATGTAAGCATCCATACCGGCCAAAATAACATCGGAAACCTCCCTGGCGCAGTCAGATGGGTCGTCGGATCGAAAACAAACGTCCAACCAAGGGAAAGTTCGAAAATATTCCATGAGATCTTCCCATTTAGCAGATTTGTAGTGCCAAATCTTGCGCGGTTTGGGCGCCTCTCTGTCACTGATTGGTACTCGATGTCGAAAGTAGTTTATGGTCGGAAAAAACTAACGGTGGATTTACGCTGACCGTGTAAATCTCCGGATTGGTGGTTAAAAACAGATCAAGAAGACTGGCGAACTCTCCGTCTCGATCAGGGATCCGTGTTGGTTTCATCAATAAGCTGAGTCAAGCCACAACTGATTGAAAATGATTCGGCTTCACGACCTTGTTCGTCGGTAGTATTTGAATATTTAAGCCAGTTGATGTTGTGGACATTAAAGTCGCCCAGGATGGCAATTTCGGCATTTGGATAGTTAATTTGTAAATGATCTATGGTGTCTGCAAGAGAAGCGAAAAGTGTTCTAAAGTTTGTATCACTTGGTGGTCGATAGAGGATACAGACGAACCTTGTGGTTGGTTGAGTCGTTATTTTTAACCACATAACATCAAAGTTTGGGGGCTCCAGAGCCTCTTCTCGTTGGCAAGAGAGGTCGCTTCTGACATAAAGACAGATTCCAAAGTTACGCCTAAATCGGGAATAGAAATCGTACCCAGGATAAAGATAGTTTACTGTGCTGGTCGATGAACTGACCTTAGTTTCACAGAGAGCGAGTACATGAGGTTTATTTGATTGCAGGTGTTGGTGCACTGAATTTATGTTCGAATTTAAACCTCGTATGTTGCAAAAATCCATTTTGAAATACTGTTCTCTGCATGTCGACGCCCCTGAACCAGCCCCCACCCGGAGATCCGAACGGGGGGCTATTTTACCTCCGGAATTTTTTGTATCCAGGTGCCTCATCATGCTATTTGGTCCCACAGTCCGGGACATCGGCACAGCCACGAAACGTTAAGCAACTTCACGCAGCTTAAGCCGATGCGATGGTATCACACCGGGCGATGCTGGTGGGATCTGGGCATCTACCATCTAGATTGTTCTTTAAGTCGCCTCCTACGACAGGCAGAACATACCGGGGGAGATATTCTATCCCTCCCCCCCACGGGTCTATGATCAAACTTAGCATTTTTTTCAACGTGTTTTTTAGTGAACGATAGTTTCTTTAAGAAATTTGTTAAAAAATAAAAATAACTTCCTCACATTCATCTGATTCTTATCTGCGAATTTGTGTTGAGAAGATTTTAATATTTTGCTCAATTCCTATTTCACTTTAAAAAATACGCCCGGAGTCCAGATTTTCTAGAAATGCAATGCATCTAAATTTGATCAAATATATTCTTTGTCTATCTATCATTATTTTTTTATAAAATAATAATACAATTTTCATTTTAACTCTGCAGCATCTTTTATTAATATTTCTTGTACATAATGTAGAAAAATAACTTAAGGTCTACGGATGAGGATCTCATAGTTTTGGTAAGCAATTTCTTTTCCACCGAAAGCAATGTAGCAGGTTTTATGACTAGGATGAACCTAAAAAGAGGAAAAAAAAAACACTTTAAAAGCTATTTATCAGCTGAATGCAAGTCGCTTTTTAGGAAAATCTAAGATGTTTGGTTATTTACCGTCCAATTTTAATGTTATTTTTTTAAATGTTTGGAATATGTAGATATTAATGGAACTTCTGTTGTTCATTATCAACTTCTTTTGATCTTTTAAAAAACAAAAATTTTGAAATGAAAATTTAGTTCCCATTAATAGTAGTGTATTGAAAAATTATCCCGATTCATGTTTATATTTTCTCAATTATCTCAGAAAGTAAGAGATATTATATTTCCTCCTCGCTCTACGGCACACAGTGCGAGAAAAGTGTCATTTTTTTCGACAAAAATCTGTTGACAGTCGGCATTTAATCCAATTTGAATAAATAAAATGGGATAAATACTCGTGAAATATTGTACTTTAAGATAGTACTGCGCCGAAAAAAGTTAAAATTAACATAACCTATAAAAATTCCCTAGAATACACATATTCATGATTATAAAAGAGTTATGAACAAAACGACTAAAACAATTCCTCATAAGACTTTTGTTTGCATGCATCTATAATATATATAAAATGCAACGTCTCTCTGTCTGTCTGTCTGTCTGTCCGTTAGTGCGCTTATCACTGGAGAATCACTTATCCGATTTACCTATTTTTTTTTTAAACATACATATGTTCTCTAGCCAGGTTATAGGCTATATTTTATTACTATAGGTAGCATAAGAAATGAGCAGTGACGATAATAGTGAATGAAGTCGCAAAAAAGTTTGCCGCTAGCGCGTTCCCTTGCAATACACAGCCTAAACCATTAAATATGGAACAATATTATGTAGTAGAGAATATCTATAATCTATAATATATTTATAAAATGCAATGTCTCTCTGTCTGTCTGTCTGTCCATTAACGCGTTTATCACGCGAGAACCACTTATCGGATTTACGTATCTTTTTTTAAATTCATACATATATTCTTTAGCCAGGTTATATAATACTAATAATAACACTGGTCAACATTTGATCTAAAAAAAAACACTCGGAGCGGTATGGACCTTATGGGGTTTTTGGGGTCGCTGATTACGATGAGCGGGTTGGTTAACCTTCATCATATCAGATTCAAGGTCGTTTGAAGGTCAAATAGAGAAAAAAACCGTAGGAAAAATCTGAAAAAATTCATGCGTATGTTTTTGAGGTCCCTGAGTCCGAATCCGTAGTTTGTTTGACCTTACGCCTTTTCCCAGAGGTCATTTGAAGGTCATTTGAAGGTCAAATAGAGAAAAAATCGTGGAAAAAAAATTCATCTATTCATCTTTATTTTTTCGATCATTCAGTTCAAATCCTGCAAGATCTTATGCTCAAAAGATATACGGTGGTCATTTTAAGTATCTTTGTATATATATTTGGAGTTTTACTTTGACAATAAAATGCTTTTTAATTCCTCGCGAAATTATTTATCCTCTTCTTTTTTATAAATTTAGCTCAGTCTCGCTTTAAACTTCAGTATTAAGGTGTAGTTGCACCCAGGGCATCTCCACGTGGTGACGGTGGGCAACGGAGTTGTCTCACTATCCGGCGAAGTCCCTGGGTTACGGCGTTTATGCCGTCATGGCAACTAATCCTAAAAAAATTACGAGACAGGGTCCCGGAGACCCAGAATCGGCGGCTGGTCAGGGTGGAAAAGCGGGCCCGCAGGCGTCGTTATCATGCGACCGTAGTTCTACATTGGTGGGAAACTTGGCCTCTGTAGAGTCAAATGCTACAAGAAATTCGTCATGTTCCATTAAACTCGACAATTTTTGTGTTGTTTGTGGGGAGTATATTCCACAAAAGAAATTCATGTTTTCAGATTCGTTAAAAGTAAAATATCACCAAATTTATCATATTGATACAAGCTCATTGGATAACTCTTACACACCAAAATCTATATGTCATAAATGCCGCAATGTTCTATATAGAATTAACAACTAGTTATTTTCTCGGCCAATGATATGGAGACCCCCAACAGACCATACCACCGGCTGTTACTTCTGCTTAACAAGCTTGAAAGGGTACAACCGAAAGAATAAGGATTATATTTCATATGCATTCTGATCATATCATGGAAATTAATGAATTGGGAGAAGAAGTAGTAATTGATGAAGATATGCCAGATGAAACATTCGAACACGAAGAAAGAGAAAATTTCAGCACAATAGAATCAGATGTTGAGGAAAATTATATATCGGAAGCCGAAACATTTAATCAAAACGAATTAAGTGATCTGTGCAGAGACTTGGAACTCTCGAAAGATAGATCAGAGCTTTTAGCATCTAGGCTAAAAGAAAAAAAATGTCTATCCACAGGAACAAAAATTTCTGTCTATCGTTCGAGAGAACGTCCATTCAGAAAATATTTTTCTAAAATGAATAATCTAGTCTATTGCCATAATAATGAAGGGTTAGTGCAAGAATACGGTATAGAATACACAGCAAGTGATTGGCGACTGTTTATAGATTCTTCAAAAAGAAGCTTAAAAGCTATCTTGTTACATAATATAAATATTTATGCCCCTTTACCAGTCGCTCATTCTGTTGTATTAGATGAAGAATACCATAATTTTGGGTTGCTATTGCAAAAATTGAATTACGATCAAAACCAGTGGGAAGTTTGTGGGGACTTAAAGATATTTACAATATTACTGGGACAGCAATCTGGAAACACTTCTTAACCGTGCTTTATTTGTGAGTGGAATAGTCGGGCTCGAGATGAGCATTATGTGAGGAAAGACTGGCCGTTGAGACAAGAATTAATTCCAGGTGAAAAAAACATCATAGGTCCAAGTTTGATATCAACCAATAAGGTCCTACTTCCACCTTTGCATATCAAACTAGGTGTTGCAAAGCAACTTGTCAAGGCCATGAGCCGAAACGAAAGTCCTGCTTTCATGCATATTTTTAAAGTGCTACCTAATCTTTCTGAAGCTAAAATAAAAGAGGGCATATTTACTGGACCACACATAAGAGACCTCCTAAAAAATGATGCATTTGAGAGGAAAATGAATGCCAAAGAAAAAGCAGCATGGCAAAGTTTTAGAGAGGTGACGACTAAATTTCTTGGAAATCACAAAGACCCTAATTACAAAAATATTGTTGGAAATTTAGTACAAAATTATAAAGAAACGGGGTGTTTAATGAGTCTGAAACTGCATTTTCTCCATTCCCACCATGATTGGCTCCCTGAAAATCTCGGAGACTTTAGCGAAGAACATGGTGAAAGGATGCACCAAGACTTGAGTGAATTTGAAAAAAGGTATCAAGGTGTTTGGGGGATAAACATGTTGGCAGATTATTGCTGGAGCCTGAAGCGAGAATCAAATAAATCTCATAAAAGAAAAGCAAGTCGAAGATCATTTCACGAGAAACGAAAGCATTCTCGTTTAGAGTAGTACTTCAAATATGCTTTGACTACTAAAAGAAGCAAACTCTTATGCTTAATTCATATTAAATACTGACTGCGCGATTTCGAAAATCTACTTGGACACTCGAGAGTCTTTACGAAGTATGAGCCGAATCATTTTTAGTAGTTAACTTACGCATTGAGGTATTATATAAGACAATATGAGAGTATAAGTAGATATAAGAATTACTGTACAAATAAGTTATTGGGTTCAAAGGTATTGGGTATTAGAATTTATTTGTCGACAAGGATTAAGTATTGAAGTATACAGATTAAGGGTTACTTGATAACAAGGTTGTTCGACATTAGAATTATTAATTTGAAATGTATTGGGAATTGAGTTATAAAACGAAATTTAAACATAACATAGCGCACAATGTTTCATTTATACCTCAAGAAACACAGTCGGGCTGGACTTTAAATTTACTAGATATATGGAACGAACATCGAGAGTACAAAAATTAGGTCAAATTTTTTTTTAGATTTTAAAAGTCTATTTCACAGTCACAAAACTAGTCAAAATATTTGTATAGTCTATTTTTGATATGAACAATATTTTAAGTTTTACTAATAAACAGTATTAAAACATTTGCTTGTATCAGTCTACCTGCCATTATTTAGCTTATATTTCACATATTAATTCCCTTGTAATGACCGAGCAGCATAAAAGACATTTTTGATTGTAATATATTAACGTAAATGTAAAATGATATGTATAAGATATAATCAATAAAAATGTACCGTAAATTAACCTCTGTATGCTTCGCAAGTGTACGATAAAAACAACATTAAATTTAACAACGCAAAATGACCATACATATTTTTCAAATAAACTTAAACTGATGATGAAATGACCTATAATGACCTCTGAAAGGCGGCTTGAGTCAAATAAACTACGGGTTCGGACTCAGGGACCTCAAAAACACATGCATGAATTTTTTCAGATTTTTTCCACGATTTTTTCTCTATTTGACCTTCAAATGACTTCTGGGAAAAGGCGTAAGGTCAAGCAAACTACGGATTCGGACTCAGGGACCTCAAAAACATACGCATACATTTTTTCAGATTTTTCCTACTGTTTTTTCTCTATTTGACCTTCAAATGACCTTCAAATGACCTCTGGGAAAAAGCGTAAGGTCAAACAAACTACGGATTCGGACTCAGGGACCTCAAAAACATACGCATGAAATTTTTCAGATTTTTCCTACGGTTTTTTCTCTATTTGACCTTCAAATGACCTTGAATCTGATGTGATGAAGGTTAACCAACCCGCTCATCGTAATCAGCGACCCCAAAAACCCCATAAGGACCATACCGCTCCGAGTGTTTTTTTTTAGATCAAATGTTGACCTGTGTAATCTATATCTATAATATATATATAATGCAACCTCTCTCTGTCTGTCTGTTAGTGCGCTTATCCCTCGAGAACCACTTATCTGATTTACGTGATTTTTTAAATTCATACTTATGTTCTCTGACCAGGTTATAGATATATATTTTATTACATCCATAATATATATAAAATGCAACGTATCTCTGCCTGTCTGTCTGTCCGTTAGTGCGCTTATCATTGGAGAACTACTTATCCGATTCACGTACTTTTTTTTTAAACATACATATGTTCTCTGGCCAGGTTATAGACTATATTTTATTACGATAGGTAGCATAAGGAATGAGCAGTGACGATAATAGTGAATGAAGTCAGAAAAAAGTTTGTTGCTAGCGCGTTCTCTTGCAATACACAGCCTAAACCATTAAATATGGAACAATATTATGTAGCAGAGAATATCTATAATCTACAACATATATAAAATGCAATGTCTTTCTGTCTGTCTGTCCATTAGTGCGTTTATCACGGGAGAACCACTTATCCGATTTACGTGTTTTTTTTTTTAATTCATACATTTGTTCTCTGGCCAGGTTATCTATAATCTTCTATTTATAATATATATATAAAATGCAACGTCTCTCTGTCTGTCTGCCTGTCTCTCTGCATGTCTGTCTGTTTGTTCGTTAGTACGCTTATCACTGAAAAACCACTTATCCGATTTACGTGCTTTTTTTTAAAACATACAAATGTTCTCTGGCCAGGTCATCTTTCTATAATATATATAAAATGCAACGTCTCTCTGTCTGTTTGTCTGTCTGTCTGTCCGTTAGTGCGTTACTTGCTTTTTTTTTAAAACATACATATGTTCTCTAGCCAGGTTTTTTTATTGCGTTAGGTAACAGAAAGAATAAGCAGTGACGATAATAGTGAATCAAGTCGGAAAAAAGGTTACCGTTAGCGCATTCTCTTGCAATACACTGCCTAAACCATCAAATATGGAACAATATCATGTTGCAAAGAATATAATATATATTAAATGCAACGTCTCTCTGTCTGTCTGTCTATCCGTTAGTGGGCTTATCACTTGAGAACCACTTATCCGATCTACGTGTTTTTATAAATTTATACATATGTTCTATATAATACGATATAAGCCTAGATAATTTGAGAGAAGGTGAGATAATTGGAGGTAACTATAAATAATGGGAGGTAAGGATAAATAATGGGAGATAAATCTAGATAATGGGAGTTATGGTGAGATAATGGGAGATAAGGAGAAATAATGGGAGATAAGGAGAAATATTGCGAGATAAGTCGAGATAAGCCTAGATAATGGGCGATAAGGTGAGATAATGGGAGATAAGGGCAAATAATGGGAGATGAGCAGAGATAAGCCTAGATAATGGAAATTATGTAGAAATAATGGGAGATAAAGAGAAATAATGGGAGATAAGTGGAAATAATGGCAGATATTTTATTACGTTAGGTAACATAAGGAATAAGCAGTGACGATAGTAGTGAATCAAGTCCACGCGAGCGGAGCCGCGGGCACTGCTAGATATACAGTATTGTCAAATAAAAAATTTAATTCGTAACGTTATTATTTCTTGCATTAGATTAGGACAGGATAGAAAATATTTAGATTTATGGGTTAGGTTTTGTTAGGTAAAAATTCTTAGTTTGTAGTTCTGTAAAACATGAATTATTAGTCAAAATTTAATTGCTTTGTGCATTCGGTTGTAATATATTTAAATTTCTAATTTTTAAATTGAAAAATATTGTTTTGTAACATTACTATTTTATAGGCACTAGATGATGTTAATTATAAAACTTAAATTTATGCATTAGAAAATTTTAGTTTCGATATGCTTTGTATACAGGTCTTGGAATTATCATTATTATTATTATTATTTTATGAATTAGATTATGTTAGTTTTATTGCTATTAGTGTATAATTTTAAGAATTATATAATAGTATAATAATATGCGATTATTGAAAAATTATTCATAACAACTTTGCATTAGATTTTCCTAGAATATTGTAAGGTTGATAAAAATGTGATTTCCCTTAATTTATACATCTAAAAATGTTCTGTATATCATTAAACGTTTAGATTATTTAATAATAAACTTTCAAAACTTTTTCTTCTGAAATATTGTATTGAAATTTATATGTTAAGATAAAGGTCTATGGTTTTAGTTGTTTTGTTCATAACTCTTTTTTATGATCACGAATATGTGTATTCTAGGGAATTTTATATAGGTTATGTTAATTTTAACCTTCTTTGCCGCAGCACTATCTTAAAGTATAACATTTTAGGAGTATTTACCAATTTAATTTATTCAAATCGGATAAAATACCGACTATCAACAGATTTTTGTCCAAAAATGGCACTTTTCTCACACTGTGCAGCAGTACAAGGGACACTTAAGGGCCAGAGAGATAGCACGCTGTGGTCGTGTCTTCCGGATTTAGCGCGTATAATTAATTTATATTTTTAGAGTTCCGTACTTACACTTATAAGATCTCTTCGGTATCTAGCCGTTTGTCACAACCGATTTTATCCGAAACTAGTTGACATAGAAAGTAGAAATTTGGCACAAGTATAAGAATTGATGACTCTACTGAGCCTTGTATTTTTGAAACTTAAATTTTGACTTAAGGGGTTAGTTTTGGGAGTGAAATCGAAAGTGAAAAAATTTTTTTTTACCAAGTCATCGTGTGAGATGACAAATGAAAGCTTATAAAAACACGAGTTAAAAAATGTATATAATGTAATACTTGCGCACACTTTTGCATTATTTTTTAAAAATTGCCAAATATCGCTGTCCTATCCCTTATCTCGAAAAGAACTGATCAAAAAAATTTGAAAAACTTCTGGAATATTCGCCACAAGGTGTAGATTGAACGAAAATTATCACAGGTGCATTACCTATAATTTATCTGTTATATATATATAAAAAAAAAAATTCTAGGTCATAAGTTTTCAACAAAGATTGGAAATAAAGTCTGTTGAAAACTCATTTAGGGTAACAAGATTTTTTATTTTAAAAGCAATTACCGTACTGAATACTAATTAAGTCTGACTTGCACTTGGCCGGTGTTTAATAATAATTTTTGCACAGGATTTAATTTTACGATTTTATTTTTATTTTTGTATTATTGATTGACTGTTAACCTCATGGACACTAATTTTTTTTATAAAATGTATTTTTAACTACATTTTTCTATAGCTATGATGATTTTCAAGCATTAATTTAAACATGTTTTTTACAGTTCGAATTAATTAGTTAAACATAATAGAAAAATAGTATAGAGAGCAGGTGGTGTATGGAGACTTTTTGGACTAACTGTGTATATGTACGTATATATATATATATATATATATATATATATATATATATATATATATATATATATATATATATATATATATATATATATATATATATATATATATATATATATATATATATATATATATATATATATATATATATATATATATATATATATATATATATATATATATATATATATATATATATATATATATATATATATATATATATATATATATATACATATACATATCTATATATATACATATACATATACATATACATATATATATATATATATATATATATATATATATATATATATATATATATATATATATATATATATATATATATACAATCTGTATTAATAATAAATAGGTCAGTTATTGGTAATTAGAGTCAATTTTAACACAAAACTTACATTGTTTGATATATTATTTACAGTCCCTGGCCAAATTATTAGACGCACTGTATTTTTTTTAGTAATTTTATGTTTCTTAAGAGTTTTTATGCAATAATGGTATATTTAAACTACAATATTATTGATTTTTATTTAAAAGAATTGTTGTAGACTACATATTTGTATTTATTTTTAACATATGGCAACACTGTGTTGACAAAGTGATACATGAACGTAAACAAGTACAAACCTGTATCAGTCGCGATCGGAATCGAGTCAGGTACGGACGTGTTTCTGTGGCTTTATGGACTGTGATTGTTTGTTTAACAGTTTTATACTACTCAGTTATTAGTTTATTTTGTATGCAGTGTTTTAAAAAAGTAATTGGACTATTTTCATTATGGGTAGAAAAGGCGATCTTTCACCACGTAAAAAAGCTGAAGTGAAGGCCCTTGTGATTGCGAAAACATTTAAAAACCGAGAAATATCACGAAGATTGGAGGTTTCTGAAGCTAGTGTAAGACGCATAAAAAAGAAAATTGAGTCAGGGAAGGAATTAAGCCCGAAAAGAAAGAAAAGATGCGGTAGAAAACCAATTTTCACTCCACGGTCAGAGAGATGTTTGAAGAAAATTTGTGTAGAAAACAGATTTGCAGAATAAAGCTCAGTATGTTCGTCGTCGTCATGAAGAAAAGTTTCATCCTGATTGTGTCGTCCAGACGGTTAAACATCCCACCAAAGTGATGATTTGGTCAGTCATCAGCGGCAAGGGCACTGGACGTCTGTACGTCGTCAAAGGAATAATGAGGCAAGATCAGTACAAAGAAGTATTACAAAATGGTTGATTCCGCAGCTCAGAGAATGGTCTCCAAATGGGGAACCATTAACTTTCATGCAAGAGGGAGCTCCCTGCCACACTGCTCGGTCTGTTAAAGCTTTTTTGGCAGAAAAAAATATCCCTCTGTTGGATTGGCCGGGTAATAGCCCTGATATGAACTCCATTGAAAATGTGTGGGAGCTGATGAAAAGAGAAGTGGCTAAAGATGTGATTACCAACAAAACCCAGCTCCTAGAAAAGATTATTCATGTGTGGAATCATCATCCTCAAATGCAGGAGACAGTACAATCTTGCATTGATAGCATGCCGCGCAGAATTAAAGCTTTGATAGCGGCTAAAGGTGGCTCAACTAAATATTGACTTTTACTAACATTAATTTCACTTTTCTTTAAAACTTAATAAACTTATGCTTTTCTAAATTAATGCTGTTTTATTTATATCAGATAAATAGGTAATTGATTGGATAATATAAAAATAAAAAACAAATCAATTTAAAATAATAAAACGGTACAATATCACTCGGTAATTAATATTTTACATGAAATCTTGCAGTGCGTCTAATAATTTGGCCAGGGACTGTAAATTACTTATTCCAAATGTTTCTGTTTTTCTATCAAAGTGCTTAATTTAGGTGATCAGTTATGATTTCTAAATAATGATATTGTAAAAGGTATTCTTATCACTATCATTCGTACCTATGATTTCGATGATTGTACATTTACTAATTCGCAGACCGAATGACTGTACTATGAACCGGTAAATGTTTTTACAAGGTAACGTATCTGAAAGTCGAATCTCTAGGCTTGTATATATGTCATTTGCGAAAATAGTTAAAAAAAAACAAATTGGTTGTTAAGGTCAGCTATGCTTCATTGCCCAACCTATTATTTTATGAAATAGACCATTCTAGAGGAATTTCCATTATTCCAGACTCACAGAAACGTCAGAAACTTACCTTTCCTACTGTTCTAGATCCATTGTGCAAAACCCTGCCGATATATAAGGTCTCACCAGAGGCGGTATTCCCTCCAATTACTGCATATCGTGGGACTTGACCATTAAAGCTTGGGACCCACTCAAAACGATTTCCACACAAAATCTATAAAAAAAATTGGTAAAGTTATTTACCCAGCACTTTCTTTACAAATACAAGTTACAAAGCAAATGATCAACTAAATGATGGTAGTATTTTTTTAAATCATTCAGTAAATCATATCCCCTTCCCCTCTATCTATCATTTTTAAATTTCGTTATATGGGATAAATATTAAAAGAAACAAATATCTAACATAATTTTCCTTTATTCTAAGAACCTAGGAAAAGATATAACATAACATATTCGAAGTAGGAATTGGATTAGTAATATACTCGTATAACCTGTCCCAAAATATAAGATCCTGATTTTTGCCGTTTTAAGTGGGCAATATAAAAATTCTGACCTTTTGTTTATGATAGGTTGCAGAGATGGACTTAAGAATTTTATTTATTAATGCAAATAAATAAAATTATAAGTGTGAATAAAAAGTACAAATATACAGTTTGAATGAATGGAGTTTACAAAAGGGGACATATTGTATAAATCAAAATATTAACTTAAGCCTAATTCGGTTTCACTATCACTGTCATCAGCTGAGGTAATTATCAGTGGTTTTATATTATTTACATAAATATATGAATCTTCGACTTTAACAACGCGCTGAATGGAATTCTTCCAGCTTTCACAAGGTATATCATTTATAACTTTTTTTACTAATTCAACCACTGACACGCTTAAAGTAGGACAAACATTTTGTGCCCTTATTTTTGATTTAACTTGATGCCAAATATGTTCAATTGGATTAAACACACAATAATACGGAGGAAGCCGCAAAACAGTGTGTCCCATTTTCTCAGCCATACTATCACAAACATATTTCTTTTTCAATTTATAGTCTTTCAAAACTTCCAAAAGATCACTTTTTTATAACTAAAGTCAAAAGAAATGTCATTTTCTAACATATATTCCTATATTTCCGATTTGAAGTTGGCTGCATTAGGAACCTTATTTAGTAGGCGACTATGGTAACTTGCATTGTCCATAACTATAACACTCTGTTCGGGAATATTTAGCAAAAGGGAATTTTGAAACCAATTTTAAAAAAGTTCTGGGGTCGTGTCTTCGTGATAGTCGAAACTAGAATCATTTATGTTTTTTGCAGATAATAGTAGACAATTTGAAACCCAGCCCTTTTCAGATCCAGCATGCAAAATGGTTATTCGTTTATCTTTATTTGAAGGTGCGTTAGTCTGACATTTTGTACTGCTGTCAACCCATCCTTTTTGCACAGTGTCATGGGTATCGAACTATGTTTCGTCAAGGTAAATTATTGGCTAATTCTCTGATCGATACTTTTTAATTTCTTGTAAATAAGTATGTCGCAAGATTCGTAATCTTTGTGACTTCATCACTACTTGCCTTTTGTTGATTTTTCGGAACGTGAATCCCATTTTTATGAGAATTTTGTGAAGGGTTGATCGGCCACAATGTATATTGGTCCCGTCCTGCACCAGTCTTAATTTTATTTTGTCTCATGTCGGCACCAACTGCTCCTTATACATAGAATATATTTTTCTCCTGATGACGTCTTTTTCACAATCGTCTACATGATGCATTTGAAAATCTTTCCGTTTTTTTCCTGTTCCTGAATGATGGTTTTCCTACAATACCCTTAATTGTAGAAATTGGGGTTTTTGTTAGTTCACTGGTTTCTTGCAGAGCACTTTGTTTATTCAAATTTCTTTTTATCAAACTGTCGTAAACATTTTTCACTATTTGTTTAGCGTCAAGTGATAAATTTTTTCTCTTGCGATAACCACTATTGCACTTTTCCCACGGACGCCACATAATTAAAATAGAACCGTTACGTTGTAAGTTGTAAGTAAAACTAAAAATAAAAATAATAAAAAGTATCTTTCAAATCTTAATGGGGACCAGTGGTCATTAAGCCTATATCAAATACTTAAAGGGCTCCAAACCGGGTTGCCAGGTAGTAAATATATAGGTAAAATAGATCCAATATGATTACAGGTGCAAGTGAGGGCAGTATACAAAGCAGTTAAAATAAAAATACGTTTATCGTAATACCTGGCACCTATGCACAAAGCCTTAATAGGGTCGTTTATTGCCCTATTGAAAAAGCAAAAAGGTAGGATCTTATATCTTGGGATTTACTTTACTTTAATACAATAATGACTTGACCTAGGTTTTGTATGTATAATACAATAAATATTATACTAAAATGCATATTTGTGTCCCAAAATACCATATACTACTAAATAACCTTGCTTAACTATTTTGCTCATCAACGTTGTGTAGCTAGGTTTAAGAGGAAAAGGGGGACATGAATAAAAAGAGCGTTTTTTTAAGAAAAAAGAGATAACACTAAACGAGGAGCTACTTATAGAAGGGGACGGGACAAAGAACAATCAGGAGTCGAAAATGAAAAAATAAGCTTAGGCTTGTTGATTTTTCACAAAAAACCCTTTCACAGAACCGAACTCTAAAAACTTACACCTCCTTTAAAAAATGATGATCAGAAGAAAAGAGATTTTTCACAAATAGATTCCCTTCCTCCAGTGGAACTTTAAAAACTTGCATCGGATTTCAAAATCGATGATCGTTGGGTGAACATTTGTATGCCCTGTTTCTAAGAAGCCTTATTTTATATATCCATAGGGATGAAGGTATATGCTCCCTGGCAAACCCTTCACCGGATCTCTGAATACACAACAGTTTACTCAATAACTCTATATGTGGCACCGGAACTACTTTGCAATAAACTACTCTCTGTGTTATTGGCCTTATTAAACATTTCTATTTTACCTGGAAGTTGTGAACTGGAATTTCATTGCCGGCGTAAGATACGTAGCCGGCTTTTTTGGTTGGCATAATTTTAGCTGGGATCCAGTCACCTGCATGGAATGCTTTGCCAACATAAATTGGTGCTCCGTCAATGTCAGTACCAGCATGAAGAGCAGTACGTGGGAGCGGGCCACGGGATTGAGCGTCAGTCCAACTGTAGCCTAAAATTTAAAATTTATTATGATGTGTATGTCTAAGCTGATTGCTGATACAAAATTAAAAATTAAGCTCGGATAATCCAGATTTGTTTTTTATTCATTCAAAAAATAAACACCAATACTTTAAACCGATGTATTAACGTTTTCAACATATAAATAGGTACATACATTTTAAAACAGTGACATAGGTATCTATGCGCTTCTGTTTCATATTGCATCTTCTTTTTCTCGCTGCAATGTTTCTCCATCTATTAAGAAGAAGCAAATCCGCTTTGGTTGCCTCTGGTTGTTGTTCGATATACCTCAAAGCTTTTTCCAAGAAGCAAAACCTTCTTGATAAGAGATCTTAGTGGGAGACTGTTCATCCACCGCCGCTTCATCTTCGTCATCGTCATCTGATTTTTCGGTTTCCTGAAAGGCATTCGTTATTTCTTGAATACTCATTTCTTCTTCTGAATGATCTGCTGTAATCCATTCAACAACATCTTCTCTTGTCACATTTTTTTCTTTTTCTTCTATCTCGCTGTCAAAATTTAAACAGGACATTTCTCCATGGCTTCTCAATTTCAAAGCTAATTCATTTAATGTAGTATCATATTCATTATCATTATAGTCCTCAAAATCAATAACATTTCACCAAGATTTTTGAATAGTGGTAGTACGCACAGACTTACCCAGTAAATAACATTTTTCAGTGTAACCTTTCGCATCCCATTGATAATATCCTTCTTTTCTGTGTATTCTAACAGATGTTCAAGATTTGAACGTATATATTTTTTTTTATGTTTTCGAGGATGCCTTGATCCATTGGTTGCATTATGCTGGTTACATTTGGAGGAACAAATGTTACAACAATTTTGCCCACATGAAGTCCTTCTCCAGGGTGAGAGGGGGCATTATTCATTAACAAAATTACTTTGATGCTAGGAAGACGGTTTATGTTCAAAAATTTAGTTACAGATGGCACGAAGTCTTCTTCAAACCAGTTAGTAAATAAGGTCGCGTCCATGCATGCGCTCTTCTGACTTTTGTAATATACTGGTAAGGCTTTGGGTGAGATGTTTTTTAAAGCTCTTGGACGTGCAGACTTGCCAGTCACCATCAGTGGGATTTTGTGCTTGCCAGATGCATTGGAACATACCATTATAGTTAATCTTTCCTTACTTCGTTTGTGCCCAGTAGCTGATTTTTCCTGTCGAGATGCCAAAGTTTTTGATGGAAGCATTTTATAATTCAGACCAGTTCTGTCACAGTTGTAAATTTGATCACATGTGTATCCACAATCTTCGATTTGCTTTTTAAAGTTCTGCTTAAACTTCTCAATTGATGACATATCAGCAGAAAGTTTTTCACCACATACAGTCAGTCGTCGTACACCGTACCGTTTTTTCCAGCGGTCAAGCCATCCAGAACTTGCGGTAAAATGATCTATCTCTGGGAATTGCCTACTAATCATTATTGCTTTCGGTTGTAAAATTGGATCTGACAGAGGCACACCTTTTGATCTCTGTTGGTTAAACCAGATGAATAAAGCTTCGTTAACCTTTTCATAGTCGCCGGTTTTCATTGATTTTCTCCCTGAGAACGAGGAGGCTTGATTTATGCACCACTTTTCTATTTTTGTGCGGTTTCTTTTCCAATCTCCAACTGTCACCTCACCTACTTCATAATCTTGTGCAACAACTTTAATTGCCTCTCCTGCTTCAATTCTTCTGATGGCTTTTAATTTTTCTTCAATAGGAACGACGATTCTTTTACGCTTGTTTTGCTCCATTATAATAGGACAAATAAAAATTCAAACAAAGCAGTTCGTATTAATTACACTTAACTACCAGAACTCCAACCAAATAAATTAAGTGCGTATACTCGTACTTCTCCGTAGTAAACGCTATAACGCACTGCATTCACGCAAATTTACATGCTGAAAGAGTCCAAAAACATAAATAGGGGAACCCCTCACACGGGCCAGAGGGATTCCCCGAAGACCCCGACCATTTTAAATGGAAATATGTACATACATATTTGAGAAGCTCGGTTAATACGCAGCATAGACGCGCGTACCTCGGATAATCAGGTTATTAGATTGGCTCGGTTAATCCGGAGCTCGGATAATCGCGACTCCGTTAATCGGGGTTCTACTGTATGTATTTTGTCTAAATCGCTTCATTATTACTCCCTAGTAGAAATTACCATGGCTGAGTACAGTCAGTCGCTGGAAAGTCGTAAGTGATCGGAGGATGCGAAAAATTTCCGAATCACTCATAGAAATCAGCGCCTGCTTAGTGATACGAGATAACCAAATGCAAACTACCTACCAAAAGTGATGTTATTTAATTGAAGTCCCTAGTCATAGACAGGCAGTTGCAGTAATAGTATCCAAAAATTCAAATAAATCTATAATAGACACTTCAACTAGGTAGAGGCAACACTATTGAAATTATTTCAAAAAAATTATTTGATGTATTGAATACATTTTAGAAGCTTCCAAATTCCCATCTATATACTGGGAAATCTCCTGAAGGGAATAGACACAATATTGTCAGAAGTCAAGTAGATTTTATTCTTATAAACCATCGATATAATAATACTACGAGTATTAAATCGGCAAAGATCTACCCAGGTGTAAGTAACTCATCTGACCATAACCCACTGATAGTTTAACTTATAGTCAAAATAAACAGTTAGATCAAAAGTAAATAGAATGGATGTTTATGTTTTAAGCACAAACAAATAAAACAAGAAATACAGAATAGTAACGAAATCAAGACCTTAGAAAGCAGTAAGTAAAAAACTTAAAAACATATATATGAAAACATGAAAATGTAATTCATAAGAGAACGTACAAAAAAATTAGACCCAGACATTAGACTTTGCTAGGTTTCTGAGATGACCTAGGTACACGGAAAGAAGTCTTCGCTCTGAATTTACTAGTACAACGGTTTCTGGATAAGACATCCATATTTGCTTCATCTATTTCAATAAGATTTTCGATGAGATACGTCACGATCACCCTGTGTCAGTTTCATAAGGAAAGAAAATTCGATGCCAAAAACGTTAGAATCATGGAAAATGTCTATTTTACCTAAAAAGCGAATGTAAGAAGAAGAAACCGCTACTGAAGAAATTGAAATCAGAGACAGTCTCAGACAAGGATCTGTGTCGTTACTGATATTGTTTAACCTAGACTCAACAAGAGGACTCAAAGGCAACGGAGTAACAAGATATGTGAATGATACAATAATTAGAAACCAACCTAGATGACCTGCAAATAATAATTAATAAACTATCCGCATCAAGCACGAAATAATGTTTATATATGTAAGCAACTCTTCTTTGGAAAGAGTTTGCATAATATGTATCTCTTGGTATAGTTGCAAACCAAAAAAACCATTACTCTGAAGTAAATCAGGATAGCACGTACGAACAACTTTTGTGAGAACCAAATGAGTATTCTGTGGTACTGATATAAGTCTAAAGTTAAAGTTACTGAAATGTTATATGCTTTTAGTGTTCTATGGTGTGGAGGTACGAACGTTTATGAAACTAAACATTCAAAACTTGGAGGCATTTGTGCTACGGTTGTATTGTAGATTACTGAAAAAAATCAGTGATAAAATAACAAATGTAGAAGTGATCAGATGAGTGAAAGAAGAAAAAGAAGTTGTAATTACAACGAAAAAAACGAAAACTGTAATACTTGAGACCATAAGAGGAAAGAAGTACTATGTGACAGTACAAGATGGAGAAGTGTAAGAAGAAAACGTCATTCCTGGTTGCAGAACTTAGAAGACTGCTTTAACTGCATAACACAATGGCGCCAAAATCAGGAATTGGGCTTGAACCCAAGTAAAATTGACTAGATCCTTTTCAGAAAGCAATAACCGGTCAAGTTGGGCTTGCGCAATTAGTGTTCCGCAAGTTGATTGCTTTTAACATAAAAATTTTTGTTACGGAATTATAAAATGATCAGTAACTTCATAAAACTCATCTCAAATGAGTTTTCGACAAGGTTTTTTTCCGATCTTTAGCGAAAACTACCTTAAAATTTTTGTTTCTTTTTATATACCAGATAAATTACACAGCCCCACAAAAAAAAAGTGGGGTATACTTTCGATGCGATATATCAGATCCGTAGTATTTTTGCCCGCTGATCACGAATCTGACGTCAGAATATCGCCATCACATCTCAATTTTTTTCTAACCTCAAAAAATAGGTAAAAATTAGTAAAAATTAAGAAAAATATACTCCTAAAAAATTGATTCAAGCTTTTTCATGAATCCAAAGATGTATTAATATGTATTCGGACACGCTAAGCTAATATTCATCGGTTGGATTGAGCCATACAGTTCTGTTTTCTTTCTAACCTCAATAAATCAGACAGATATAGTGCTTCTCGAATGCAAAAACGAATTCAAATTAAAATTCAACCGATCCTTACCAAATTTGGTACACGGGGATTTTTTGGGTCGCTGATCACGAATCTGAGGTTGGATTTGCAAAATTCAAGATGGCAGATGTTTTCGCGCCATTTTGAACGCCGAGAAAATTCATCGGTCGATTTTTATTCTTCTACCTGCATCCAGGGCACCTCCACGTGGTGACGATGGGCAACGGTGTTAATCCACTAGCCGGCAGAGTCCCTGGATAACGGCTTAGATGCCGTCATGGCAGGTAGAAGAAAGAGAATTACGATGCAGATACGGATAAGATTAAACCTTATATAAGGATTGTTTTAACATTGAAATACAGCACCAGGATACAGATTGGGTTCCCCACATTATTTGCAGTTGTTGCAAAATAATGTTGTACATCAATAAGAAGGCGATTAAATATTCCAGACCAGCAATATGGAATAGACCATACAGTGAAAATGATTGCTACTTTTGTATGAATGTTGTATCTAGGCATAACCGAAAAAATAAAAGCACTATCACTTATAACGATGTTTCGACAGTAACAAGACCAACTAAACTAATTCCGCCTCCTGAACCACTTGATGCTGATGTTATGGAAACAAATGATTTCACCTTATCAGTTCATGCCGAAAACATTGAGACTGTCGAAAAAGATACAAACACTGTTACTAATGAATGTTCTAGTGACAACCTATCATATACTAGTGACACAGATAAAGAATTTCTACCATACAACCGTAAACCAGAACCAGTACTCTTATCACAGTCAGAACTTAGTGATCTAGTCAGAGATTTAGGCTTATCCAAAGATGGTTCAGAGCATCTTGCTTCCTTTTTAAAGAAAAGACATTTACTTAAGCCAGAAGCTACGATTTCTTATTATAGAAACAGAGATGAAGAATTTCGAAAATATTTCACAATGGACGAGGAATTGTCACTTTCATATTGTACCGATGTAAAAGGTCTAATGGATGAATTTCAAAATAACTCATACGATCCTGAAGAATGGAGATTGTTCATTGATTCTTCTAAACGGAGCATTAAGGCAGTTTTGCTGCATAATACTAACGTTTACGCTCCCATTCCGATTGCTCATTCCACAGTTATGGAAGAGCAATATGAAAAAATGAAGCAGCTTTTGATAAAAATAAAATATGCTGATCATAACTGGAAAATTTGTGGAGATCTGAAAATTGTAACAATATTGCTTGGCCAACAGTCAGGGTTTACACTTTATCCCTGTTATAAATGTCTGTGGAATAGCAGAGACAGGGAACGTCATTATAAGAAAAAAATTTGGCCAACAAGAGAATCGTTCACTCCTGGTGAAAACAATGTATTGTTTCCACCATTGGTAGATCCAGGAAAAGTTCTTATTCCCCCGCTTCACATTAAGCTTGGACTTATGAAGCAATTCACGAGAGCATTAGATACAAACGGCCCATGTTTCAAATATTTGCATAAAAATTTTCCGAAATTTTCTGAAGCTAAAATTAAGGCAGGCCTATTTGACGAGCCACAAATAAGAAAATTGTTTCAAGATTCATTATTTGTTACTAAAATGAATAAAGTTGAAAAAGCTGCTTGGCTTAGTTTTAAAGAAGTCGCAACAAACTTTTTGGGAAATAATAAAAGTCCTAAATACAAAGAAATAGTCGAGAAAATGGTAAAAAATTTTCAAACATTAGGTTGCTTAATGAATCTAAAATTACATTTCCTGGACTCCCACATCGATGATTTCCCAGATAATCTTGGTGACTACAGTGAGGAGCAAGGGGAACGTTTTCACCAAGATCTGAAAATCATAGAAAATCGGTATCAAGGACGATGGGATGACCATATGATAGCGGACTATTGCTGGTCGCTAAAAAGGGAAACAAGTCCTCAAAAGCGTTTGGGCAGAAAGCCTTTGAATAGGTCATTCGCGGAAAAAAGAACAAGATACAGCCAAAAAAATGAAAGTTAGGCGCGGGTCTAACCTTCGCAATTCTAGGGCTTAAGGGTCTACTATTTGAGAGTATATGGTTTAAAAGTCCTGGTTTTGTGTTTATTGGGTCTCATTTTTAAAGTTACAGGGTTATTGAGGTCTATTTTTTGAGGTTTCAGGGTGTGGGAGTCTAAGATTTCAGGGTTTAGGGTTTAAGAGTATCAGGTTTGAGGATTCCCCAACTGTATACCAAATTTGGTAGGAATCGGTTGGTTTTCCAAAATTTTGTCCGCCATCTTGGATCCGCCATTTTGAATTTTGCAAATCCGACCTCAGATTCATGATCAGCAACCCAAAAAACCCTCGTGTACCAAATTTGGTAAGAATCGGTTGAATTTTAATTTGAATTCGTTTTTGCATTCGAGAAGCACTATATCTGTCTGATTTATTGAGGTTAGAAAGAAAACAGAACTGTATGGCTTAATCCAACCGATGAATATTAGCTTAGCGTGTCCGAATACATATTAATACATCTTTGGATTCATGAAAAAGCTTGAATCAATTTTTTAGGAGTATATTTTTCTTAATTTTTACTAATTTTTACCTATTTTTTGAGGTTAGAAAAAAATTAAGATGTGATGGCGATATTCTGACGTCAGATTCGTGATCAGCGGGCAAAAATACTACGGATCTGATAAATCACATCAAAAGTATACCCCACTTTTTTTTTTTGTGGGGCTGTGTTATTAAAGGTAATGCACTCGTGATATTTTCGTTCAATCTATACCTTGTAGAGGATATTCCATCATTTTTTCAAAATTTTTTGATCAGTACTTTTTGAGATAAGGGGGAACAGCGATTTTTCGAAGTTAAAAATAATATAAAGCGAATTGTGCGCAAGTATTACGTTATATATATTTTTGAACTTGTCTTTTTACAAGCTTTCATTTGATACTCCACTCGATGACCTGGTAAAAAAAAATTTTCACTTTCGATTTCACTCCCCAAACCCGGAGAAAATCGGGTGTGACAGACAGACGGACACCGAAGTGATCTTTTAAGTGTTTCGTACGGAACACTAAAAAGAAGCTGATGATACTGTTTGGATTTACGCTTTTGTTAGGTAAATATCTACGATTAATTATGTATAGTGAACTAATCTGGATAAATCAAGTAGAGAATAAACTAAAAAACACTGCGAATAAGTCTTGGCCATGTGAGCGAGCTTTTACTTGCTCTTAGAGACTCCGGCTAGGAATATTCCATTGAATATATACAGCAGGAAAAAGACCACAAGTCTAATGGGTTCGACTTAATGGATTAGTTTAGCTTAAGCCTGACAGAGTCCAAGAGTCCAATACTTGAACAACCTAGGTATAACGAGTACAATAAGAACAGCATCTAGCAAAACAATGGAAGCTACGTGCCTATGAACCTCTCTCCTATACTTCCTCTGCATCTGAACACCGAAGACTTAGAACATTGCAGCGTGTAGGCCATAATAGTGAAGGACTACCCACCTACTTCTGATAAGAAAAGATGAGGGTGGGCAGTCAGTTTTAATACCAGAGGGAAAATATTAGTTTACCGGAACTGTCTTCTCAAAGAGGGGGCTCATGTGGTATACAGAAAGAGTGGACATGAGCAAACGCACACTGCCCATGGACAGGGACGCATCGGTTTCCAAGCGGAAAGCTACGCCATCCTCATGTGTAACTCGGAGATGGGGAAAAAGAAAATAACACGGAGGACCATGTACATTCGCTCAGATAGCAGAATCGTCCTGCTGGCTTTAAAACCGGCTGAGAGCTCGCAACTGATAAGCAGTTATAAAGAGTTGTATATATATATATATATATATATATATATATATATATATATATATATATATATATATATATATATATATAGTTTTATACAAATGGAGAAAAAGTTTATCTTACATATTACAAAAGAAAATTATTCTTTATAAGAAGTTTTGCATCACATGGAAATTCATAATCAAGCTTCGAAAGTTTAAAATATTTGATGGTATACAGGGAACAAGCAATAATGAAGAGTAAAGTGGGTTTAAATTTAAATGCAGGGTAAAATATTAATTGAAAATAAAAGGAACTAAAAAGTTATGCTCACGTTTAGATTTGTGGCCTTCCTAGTTAAGTATTCAAAAAGAACTCGAGTAAACACGTCAGTAATTGGAGGATTATTGGTTGAATAAAAGAAAACGAAATCACTACAAATTTTAGGCTGAAAATAAATGAACAGATCTTTGGAAATACCTAACAACTGACAATAAATTTCAAAGCTGACGTCCGTCTGTATTTGCAATAATTAGAAATGCCAATAAAATTGTGTGTTGAAGATAAAATTGAAATTGTTCTCATAGTTGGAGATAATTATAAAACTTTTAGAGAAGCAGCAGAAATCTTTAATAATAGACACCCTGATAAAACTGTACAATTGACAACTGTAGGATATCTAATAAATAAATTCAAGATTTATGGAAATGTTGAAAATAAATTTAAAAAGAAACATCGGACATGGGTTTCAAAAGAAAATAATCAAAATCAAGTAATGCTGTCGGTAGTAGAAAAGCCAAAAGATTCACTTCGGAAAAGATCAGCTTTATTGAATATAATGAAAACTACAGTTGAGAGAATTTTAAGATCAAATAAATTTCAACCATACAAACCCCAATTTGCCCATACTTTAAAAGCAGGAGATTTTGAATGAAGTGCTTGATTTCAAGGAGAGTTGGAAGTTAAAAGGTTTATGGCAAGACAAACACTTTTCTCTGACGAAGCGACATTTACGTCTAATGGGACAGTAAGTTCTCAAAACTATCGCTGGTGGAGCGATGTTAATCCTAACTTCAATATCCAAACTCGAGATCAATACTCGTTTAAATCTAATGTATGGTGTGGAATTTTTAAAGATAGAATAACTGGACCACTCTTTTCGAAATAATATGAATGCTAGACGTTACCTAGAATGTTTAAGTAATGAGTTCCCTAAGTTTCTTAATCGCCTACTAATAATTGAAAGGCAACGTATATGGTACCAACATGATAGTGTATCTTATCACAGTACGAGAAATGTTAGAGATTATCTCCTCCACATTTTTAACGGTAGAGTAATAAGGAGGTATGTGCAGTTTCTTGGCCCCCAAGGTCTCTGGATATCACCCCTCTAGACTTTTTTATGGGGCTACTTAAAAGAAAAAGTTTATCTTAATAGGCCATTTCAAGATGTTGATCATCTTGAGAGAATCATTAGGGAAACATGTGAAGCTATAGCTCCGGACGTAATTAGAGATGTAATAAAAGATTTTTCTCGAAGAACAATCACCTATTTAGAAAGGGACAGTGGATACATTGAAGCACTTATGCAATAAATTAGAATTAATCCATATGTTTAGTTGTTATATTATATACGTAGTAATTCAGTAATGTTGCAATTCAGAATAAAATGATATTAGCACAAATTTATTATGGATGTAATTGTTGCAAAGAGATAAAAGGTTATCAAATTTTTAACAATGAAAATCAGTGCACTAGTTTTTAATTAATTTCGTTTTCCTGTATTCAATAAATAATCCGACAATTACTGCCGTGTTTACTGGAGTTTTTTGAATTTCTAACTAGGAAGACCACAAATCTAAACGTGAGCATAATTTTTTAGTTCCTATTAACATTTTCAAATAATATTTTGCCTGTATTTAAATTTAAACACAACTGACTATGCATTATAAATCATTATTTTTTATATTCCCTGTATATCATCAAATATAAAAACTAATGATGCTTGATTATGGATTTTCATGTGATGTAGAACTTTTTATCAAGAATAAATATGTAAGATAAACTTTTTCTCCATTTGTATTAAACTTTTCGGGACACACTGTATATATACGAGGCTGGTTTGAAAAGTCCGTGCAAAGTCCGAGAGATGGCACCACCGGCGCGTATCGAGGTCATGTTTAGTTAGTAGCATCTCTTGAATGAACGCACACCAAGTTTCAGCCATATTGGTCTATTTCTTTGTGTTTGGCATTCGTGTGAATCAAGGAAGTCGAGTGATTTTCAAGAAATGGACGAAAAAGAATTTCGTGTGGTGATTAAACATTACTTTATGAAAGGCAAAACGCCTCAGGAGACTAAAGAGAAGCTTGATAAACATTATGGTGACTCTGCACCTTCGATTAGAACAGTTTATAAGTGGTTTCAAAATTTTCGGACTGGCCATATGGGCACAAGTGACGCTGAACGTTCTGGACGGCCTGTGGAGGTTACGACTCCAGAAATCATTGATCAAATCCATGATATGGTGATGGATGACAGAAGAGTTAAGGTGCGTGAGATTGCTAGTGCTGTGGGCATCTCGACTGAACGGGTACATAATATTTTGCATAAACATTTGGACATGAGAAAGCTATCCGCAAGATGGGTGCCGCGATTGCTCACGCTTGACCAAAAACGGAATCGTGTGAAGTGTTGCAAGGATGGTTTGCAGCTGTTCCAGAAGAATCCGGAGGACTTTAAGCGTCGTTTCGTCACTGTGGATGAAACATGGATACATTACTATACTCCTGAGACCAAACAACAATCTAAACAATGGGTTACCAAGGGGGAATCTGCACCAAAAAAGGCGAAGACCGTTTCTTCGGCCGGAAAGGTTATGGCGACTGTCTTTTGGGATTCGCAAGGGATAATCCTCATCGACTATCTGGAAAAGGTTAAAACTATTACAGGTGAATATTATTCATCGTTATTGGACCGTTTGAAAACCGAGCTGCAAGAAAAACGCCCGCGATTGGCCCACAAGAAAGTCCTTTTCCATCACGACAACGCATCAGCACACACACTCAACAGTTGTGGTCGCAAAATTAATGGAAATAGGATTCCAACTCGTTTCACATCCCTCCTATTCTCCAGACTTGGCTCCCTCGGACTACTATTTGTTCCCCAATTTGAAGAAATGGCTGGCGGGACAAAAATTTTATTCAAACGAGGAGGTGATTGCAGACACTAATGGATATTTTGCAGACTTGGACAAATCCTAGTATTCGGAAGGGATCAACAAACTAGAACATCGTTGGACGAAGTGTATAAGCCTAAATGGAGACTATGTCGAAAAATAAAAAAGGTTTACCCCAAACACATAAGTAGTTTTTATTTTTGCACAGACTTTTCAAACCAGCCTCGTATATATATATATATATATATATATATATATATATATATATATATATATACCATATATTTATATATATATATATATATATATATATATATATATATATATATATATATATATATATATGCACAGCAAACTAAGCTACTATTTAGATCGACAGTCTCGAGGCTATGTGTAGCCCTGATAAATGCCAATCTTCGTAACTACACATCAAAAAGATCATTTGTGTCATTGTGTTATAGATTAGAATTTTAAACAAAAAGTACACCATCCCCTTTAAGGAATATTAAAAAAGTATCCTTAACACTTTAAAAGGTAACTAAAAACGTCAAATTAAAATTTGGTTATACAAATTTACAAGGCATATTTTATTTTTATTTTTGTCTGCAAATTTGCCTTCCTGAGCCATGTTGCTGAAAAGAAATATTACGTTGTTCTAAGTTCGTATGTTATTAATATATACTGATCATACACAAGTAAGTATACAAAAAACTTTGGGACGTTACTTATAATATTTGATAAATTCTAGAACAAATAGTTTATAAAGGCTTATCTTAATCGGCTTTGGTGTGTGGGTAACACCCTATACCTTATGGGCGTCGATTACTAACGCAACAACCTGACTCAACCGTACACGTCAGTAAGAAAACGTTTTATATATCTGCCATTTTCGAGATTTGTTGCATAGAATCCTATAAAATTAAATGACTTAGAGTTAGACAACGATATCTTATATTTACATTGACAAAATATAAATGCAGCAAAAATTGTAAACCCTGCTTTAATTTTATTTACACGTTTACATATGGTATTTAATTATCTACTAGCTAATAAATCGATTATTTATTTAAGTTTAATGCCTTGAACTTTGAACATATTATATAGAGATCATTATTATGACAGATTTAAATGAGTACTAGTGCACATTATGTGCATCCCTTTGATCAATTTGATATCCAATAAAAACAAAACTGTGAAAAATTTCGTTATGGCCTGGTTGCAAAACGTAGTCATAAGTCAACGATATTGTTAATTACTGACTTTGAAAAGGAGTACATAGTACACATGAAAAATCATTGTTTAAACGACTATGAATATGACATTTCTACTAACAGCGTAATACCATAGAATGAAGAATTATTTCCTGTAAGACTATGTCACTCCATGTAAATTTAAGACAACATAAGTGAATAGTATATACGTTTTAGTTTATGGTAAAACCTTTGTTTGATTTATGCGAAGAATATGTTAGAACGTAATAAAAAGAAGATGTGTTTTGACTAATTTATACAAAGAAAGTTATAGAATTTTTATATTTATAAATATTTTATAAGAAAACCGTAATAACAAATATCAGTTAAACCATTATTATTGCAACCAAGAAAGATAGAAGTTGACATACAGGTTATGTTCTCGTATCGATTTTGATAATTGGAAAATTGGACAAAGTTCTTACGGTCCTATTGAATGCTATCTCGATAAATAATTTAAATTGTTTATGTAGTTTGTATAAATAATCGGGCATAATTCCACTAACTAAAAATCGTATAGGTAAATAATAAGTATTGTATAAAAATTATATAAGTACATACGAAAATCAGAACAATTACATTTAAGCAGAAATATGGCAATAATTTTTGCGAATGTTATATGTTACTCTGAGGGTGGTAGTAACCAACTGACATCTCGAAAATCTATATAATAAAAATATAATGAACATTTTTATATATTTTTTCAATTAAAATCAAGTGAAGAAATATAACTACTTAATAAAAACAGAAAATAACTTTTCTTTTTGTTACTTTGTACATACCTGCCATATTTTAAACCTTTTTAGGATTTTTGCTAAATTTCAAACCAATTCAGTAGTCTACTAATTTAGTAATCACAAACAAGTCAAATATAAAGGTTATCGTAATCTTATCGTATCATAAACACATATAAATAGAAATTTAAAAAAAATTGTATAATCCATAAAGTTGTTCACCCAGTGTTTCCCTCGCTTCTAGTTGTAAAGTAACACGTAGGCTGAAAAGCTTTTGGTCTAGCTACTTAAAACACATTTTGCAAAGTTCAACTTTATTCTTCAACATAGTCTCCTTCAAGAGCGATGCAATCAGTCCAGCGCTTTTCTAACAGTTCTATATATTTCTTGTAGAAGGATTTGTCTGCCTTCAAAATAGGCCTCAGTGTCGGCGATAATTTCTTCATTGGAGCCAGATCTCTTTCCCGCGAGCATTTTTTTGAAATCTGCGAATAGATAATAGTCACTAGGGGCCAAATCTGAAGAATACGGTGGAAGAGGAAGCAATTCAAACTTCAATTCATGCAATTTTGCCATCGTAACCATTGACTTGTGACACGGTGCACTGTCTTGATGAAAGAGTACTTTTGAGATCGTTTCTTTGTGATTTCTGCCTTCAAACGCACCAATAACTTTATATAATATTCGCTATTACATAGTCGATGAAAATTATTCCATACACCTCCAAAAATACAGAGGCCAAAACCTTCTCAGCCGACTGTTGTGTCTTTGGTCGCTTTGGGCGGCTTTCACCGGCTGCTGTCCACTCAGCTGACTGCCGACTTGATTCCGGTGTGTAGTGGTGGATCCATGTTTCATCCATTGTCACATATCACATGAAAAAATCCTTTTTATTGCGCTTAAACAGGTCCAAACAGCGCTCAGAATCATCAACACATTGTGAGCAAACGCGGTACCCATTTCGAACAGAGCTTTCTCACGCCCAAATGTTCTTGCAAAATATGACGAACACGTTCTTTTGATATCTTTAGAGTGTCAAATATCTCACGCAATTTCACTTTACGGCCAACCAAAACAATTTTGTGGTTTTTTTTATGTTTTCCGGAGCTTTCAGCATCATTTGTTTCTGTACGACCGCGTTTAAATGCAGCATACCAGTAAATGATGAGTGATTTTCCAAGGGCGGGGTTTCCGTAACACTTATCAAGCAGCTGCTTCAATGGTACTTTTTCAACTCAAAAAACACTGTTTAATCAAAACACGAAATTCGATTTTTTCCATTGTTTTAAAAGTATCAAAAGTAGCGTCACTAAAACCACTGTAACTTATAAACTAATCGTCGAAATGTCATAAAATTTTGACATGTATCGTTTGAAGGTTGTTACTTGGGCGACATCTATGTATCAGACCAAAAACTATTCAGGCTAAGTGTTATTATCCAGAAGATTTATTGCTACTACATAAGATTTAAATTTGATCACGCATGTGACGCTACTCATCTTAAAAAAAATAATGTTATAAAATCAGACTTACGAGTTAAACTATTGGTCACTTGAATCATACTTTTTTTTTGAATGTCGCAAATATAGTAATGATCTATACCCAAAATTAATAAATAACTACTGTACGTCAGGACCGTTAAATTTTCTACATATACTCACGATTTTCGATAATTTTCTTATTTACACGAAAATAATTTTAAACTTCGAGTTCTGGATATAACTATTGTCTTGTTTGTTAAAAATCCTCATGTCATCCCAAATTTATATGTTACCCCTGGCCTACCTGCATGTTTTATGATGCTGTGATTGGCCTAGAGAGAGAAGAGTATAACCTGACTATATTCCTGTTAAGGAAGGTCGTTTTGCTTTTTTTTATCATTTTGTAATAAGTAGCAACGGCTCAATCTCTGTGAATAATTCTTGCTACACTGAAAATTCAGTAAAAAGTGTTCCAGTTAACGACTGGCTATATGACAAAGCATAATGACTCATTTCCGTCAGTGTGTCTATTTGTCTTTTGATACGATATCTCTCAAACAAACTAAGATATAGGTTTCAAATTTGGAATGGAATACTTGAAATAGGAGTGGAACTTGTCGATTTTAAGCGATATTACTTTAGGGGAAGGGGATGAAAATAATGAGGTTGATAAATTTTATGAATTTTTATTTAAAATATTAGATTTGTTTTGGTTTTTGGATAGTTTTGCAGTAATAACGTAACATCGCGGTAAGATACAACAAATTGTATCTTTAGCTGGTGATACCCTAAAATTTATAAGCATACATACCCTCCGTCGGGAGCTCTTAAGGCCACAGACCGACGAGGATTGTCCAGCTTAGCTAACAATAATGACCACCAGGCAGCGCCATCGTCAGAGTTACAACTTCCAAAAATCAGTATCAATTACTAAAAATGCACAAAAATCCATATTTTAGTAGTGACCCACTGTTCTCTTATCTGCCAATGCATCTCGAGTCCCGTTTTGCTGTATCACGGTTCACCAGCCAAGCTGGGATGAACCGTGATATGGCGAAACCCGTCTCGAGATGAATTGACAGATAAGGTAACTGCTGTGTTCATTTTTAGTAGTTGAAACTGATTTTTATATACCAAGAGTGGAACCCTAACGAAACCGCAGCCTGGCGATAATTATGGTCAGCTTAGTTGAACAATTTTTTGACCGTTTGTGACCTTAAACGCCCCTAAAGGTGGGCAGGTATGCGTTTAAATTTTAAGCTTTTACCAGCTAGAGGTCTAATTTGTTGTATTTTACCACGATATTTCTTCTGATTTGTTTTCTGGTAGCTTTGGAAATAGTGAAAAACTAGCCACAAAAAAGTTGAGCAAAGGAAAAGCTTGAGACATATTTACAACTGAAAACTGATATTTTGATAGCGCCCTATAGTCATTTAAAAAAGGAATGAACAAAACTGTTTGCGCCCTTATTAATTTGAAATTTGGCACATACACTGTAGTTGAAGCAAGAAGAGATGCTACTTCAAGTACTTTTAAGCGATATCGAATCAGGAAAAGAGGTTAAAAGGATATAGAAATATTTATGATCAAACTTTTTTAAACGTATTTTTAGTGGGCAATAGTTTCTTTATGAGATGTGTTAAGAATTCTAATATTTTATTCAATTTCTTTTTCACTTTGAAAAATACGCCCATGTGTCCAGATTTTTTTGAAATGAATGAAAAATTTTTTATCAAAAATACTCTTTTTGTATGGGTCTAGCACATGTGCTGCAGGGTCACTAAAGTGCTACAGGAGCGACACGTGTGCGGAGAAAGCGATTCACGTTGTCCTTGAATCGCTGTAAATTGTACTCGGTGGAATCCACAGTCCTGGGCAAATTATTCCAAAGGGATGATGTTCTCCATATATAACGTTGTACAAGGAGTAACAAGCTGAACCTCATATGGATGTGAAGTATTAGCGCGACGTGTACTTCTAACATGCACCGCTCTGGGAGGAATTAAGCGGGCCACATCCTTCGAACAGTTTCCATGAAAATACTTGTAGAATACGCTCAAGTCGCCAACCGTTCTTTGTTGTTCCAGCGAATCAAGGCCGCCAGTCAGTTCCGGGTCTCCAATCAGACGAACAACTCTTCTCTGAATAGAATCCAACAAATGCAGTCTATGTTTGGGAGCGGAGCCCCAAACATGGGAGCAGTATTCCATAGTTGGTCGAAATTGAGCTTTGTAAAGAATTAACAGTTGTTGTGGAGTGTAAAGCGTTCTGGTTCGAAATAATATTCCCAACTTTTGAGAAGCTCTCCTTGCTATGCTTGCAACATGTTCATGCCAGGACATATTTGCTCCCAAATTTACGCCCAACAAATTGAGTGACGATGTTAGGGGAATGGAGTGCCCCGCCATAACTATGTGGGGTTCAGCAATGTTAACTTTTTTAGAAAAAACTGCCACCTGGGATTTTGTAGCGTTAAATTCCATTTGGTTACTGTCACCCCAAGATAGAATTTCTTCCAGGTCTTTGTTAAGTCGAACGACTTCCCGCTGTCTGCGGACACTCGTCTGAGTAGCCGATGTCCGAGCGTTCAAAGTGAATGAAGAGATAAGCCTACTGTCATCTACAAAGCTTTAGACTGGATTTCCGGTCTTTTCCAGCAGATCGTTAATGTAAATGACAAAGAGAGTAGGAGATAGTATAGAGCCTTGGGGCACACCGGCGTTGATAGTGAAGGTGTTAGAAAGAAATCTGTCGACCGCCACTAGTAAAGAACGCTCAATGAGGAAACATGAGAACCACAAACTGAACTTTTCAGACATACCATAAGAGCGTAGCTTAGCCAACAGTCCATCGTTCCAAACACGGTCGAATGCCTTGGATATGTCAAGAGCAACCGCTCGAGATTCTCCAAAGTGTTCAATTGCGTTGTTCCAAACATGTGTTACATAAGTCAGAAGATCTCCTGTTGATCTATGTTTACGAAAGCCATATTGGTGATCGCTAATAATGTTGAATTCTTCAAGATATTTTAGAAGATGCTGATTGATGGCCTTTTCAATGACTCTCGATATTATTGAAAGCAGTGCGACTGGTCGGTAGTTATTTGGCAAAGTCTTCTTGCCTTTTTTAGGTATCGACTGAACTGTGGCACATTTCCAGCAGGAAGGAAATGTTCCCTTTCTGTAGGATAGGTGGAAGAGTCTACAGAGAACTGGTGTCAGTTCCCTCGCACAATTTTTGAGAAAACTGACATTTTGGTATCACTCTATAGTCATTTAAAAAAGGAATGAACAAAACTGTTTACGCCCTTATTAATTTCAAATTTGGCACATATACTGTAGTTGAAGTAGGAAGAGATGCCACTTTAAGTATTTTTAAGCGATCTCGGATCAGGAAAAGAGGTTAAAAGAATATAGGAATATTTATGATCAAACTTAGAACTTTTTTAAATGTGTTTTTTAGTGAGCAATAGTTTCTTTAAGAGATGTGTTAAGAAAATTCTAATATTTTGTTCAATTTCATTTTCACTTTGAAAAATGCACCTACAGTGTCCAGATTTTCTAGAAATGAATGAAAAAAATTTGACCAAAATATTCTCTTCTTGGTTACTATCTATCATTATCTTTTATAAAATAGTAATCATAATTTAAAAATCATGATCCCATTAAAAAAAAAAACCATTTTAACTCTTTACAACATCTTTTATTATATTTTTTTGTTAATTTTGACATAAAATTTTAGCAAAACAAAAAATGTACACCATAGAGATATTAGAATAGAGGAGGTAGTTCTCGCGAGAAGCATGGCGCTCAGAGAAAGAAATAATATGAGATATGTTGTCTCTTTTACTCGGCGCACGCCCACAACACTCTCGCGCGGTTGAGCGCTCTAACTTTGTATTGTGAGCGTGCGTACCCATGCAAAAGTGTTGTGGGCCTGCGTCGAGTAAGAGAGACAAAATGAGATATTATTTCTTTCTCTTTTTAACGACTAGACCCTTTCGCTTACAACAGTCTATCTACTTTATATCCTCTATTCTAATATCTCTATGCAAATAACTTAAGATTTACGAATGAGGATTTCGTAGTTTTGGTAGGCAATTTCTTCTCCATTGAAAGGAATGTAGCAGGTTTTATGGCTGGGATGAAACCTAAATAAAAAAAAAAAAACAAAATAATAAAACACTTTAAGAGCTATTTATCAGTTGAATGCAAACCACTTTTTAGGAAAATGAAAATTGTTCGGTTATTCCAATTTTAATATTATTTTTTGAAATGTTTGGAATATGCAGACAGTGATAAGGCAACTTTTTTTCATTATCATCTTCTTCATATCATAAAATTGATTTTCTAAAAAATAAAAAATACAAAATGAAAATCAATAGCAGGGTATTAAAAAATTATATCGATTCATGTTTATATTTTCTCAAGAGATATATTTGGGCTCAAAACTATTCAAAAACTTATATTTCCTTCTTGCTCTACGGTAGTAAGAGCACAGTAAACCCACTACAGTAGCGAAACTCGGTATAGGAAAATCAGGTCTCAGCTTTCAAGAGGTCACGTGGCCGTCTGCCATGTTAAAAAGGGGATCGACCAGTGGGAAATTTTAAATATAATGTTACTGTGCAAAGTTTTATCATTCAAAATCAGAGTGTTATATAAATGTTTGAAAATTTTCAATTTAATAAAATGTCAAGTTAATGCGGCATGAGTAATATAAAAAAAAGGAATGGAGCGCTTTGTTAGAAAATAGATGAATCAAAGTGAAAAACTTGACAGGAGGGCATTTTCAGAAAAGATGTTGCAGGCAAAAGTTTTAGCTTTTTGTCCAGGGAATTAAATAGGTATATCAGATTTTGGGCCCAACGTTTTGTTGGGACTCTATAAGACCCAAAATTGAAAACTGAAACTGGAATCCAAATTTTTAAATACATATTTGAATTCAGCAAGGAATTTCATGTACAGATTAAATATTTCTGGGACTGATTGGGCATCATTGTAACTACAATAAAATCGAACTCTTTATAAGGATCTTTAACAGTGTTATTAGCCTTTGACACACGGAGTATTCTTTTCTCACGGGTGAAATTATATTCAAGCTAAGCCCAACAAATTTGAAAAAAAAGCTTTTTTTAACCACTCGAATAAATATATTTTGAAATGTGACTTTATCAGAGCGATTTAAATACAATCTCTAATTTAGAAGCCTTTGGAGAGTACTACTAAGTAACTAAATACTCCTGGTTTATACAAAAATAAAACTTTTCAATTTACACCTCCATTCTCCATGAATTATATAAATTGTTTGTCAACCTTTTCGATTTTCTTCACTTACAAACGTTCTTAATTATCTTTTTATACAAGCTCTCTCTTCCTTTTGTTTTTAAATTCATAAAAACTGCAGCCACATCAAGAAACGATACATTTCAAAAGACACATTCCGAAATCAGATGTAAACATTTAGCGGCCGTTTTGAAAGAGGGACCCGTCGACGCATGCGCCGTCAAAATCTCATCACCAACTTTCGCTACTGTATTGGCTTTACTGTGGTAGGAGGGACGATGAAGAGAAAAGCCAGAGAGATAGCACGCTGTCGTCTTCCTGATGTTGAGCGCAGGTAATTAATATTTTTTATTTATATTAGGAGAGTCACCGTTATGCACTAACTTGACAATTTTTAATTATAATTTTTGCACAGGCTTTAATTTTACAATTTTATTTTTATATTTATATTATTTAGTTAACGTTTTATTGTTACTTTAGATATAAGCAGCTAATTGTACTAATATATTGTACTCCCGTTAGCTAGCAATGGTGATTGACACTCATCTTTATAAAATACGTTTTTAACTACATTTTTCTATAATCGTGATATAATGATTACTTCTTAAGGAGGTTGAGGCGTTAAACGTAGAATATGAAAATTATTTTGTAAACATTTATTTCGATATTTTCTATGAAAAATTTCAGGTCTTTAGAAAACTTATTTAAATGAAAATCGAAATTAACAATACATATAGTCTTATGGAGAATACGTCAATTTGGTATCAAAATAACACATTTTTTGTTATAACAAATGAAAAAAAAATGCCATCAATAGGAAATTTAACTATGTTAGACATTGAAATTTCGCGATTTTTCGAAATTTTTCAAATTTAATTAGAAAGCTTTAACTTTTTGAAAAATAACAATTATTGGAGGTACTTGTGAATGATTTGCCTTTTATCTCTGAAATAGCGGCAACGTTCCATTTAGTAATAGTGGCGGGAAATTTAAATATTTTAAATTGTAGAGTACAAGTTAATATAATTAAAATATATGGTGCAAGTAAATAATATTAAGTTTAACTAATAATAGATTTGCAATGGGTATTAGTTTTATAAATAAAATAAAAATAAATAATTTAAAGCATTTCTTCTAATTATTTAATTAATTTACTTGCTTAACTTATAATTACCTAGTGCAGCTTCAGTGTTAGCAATAGTGTTCCTTATTGTCATTCGATATATGTGTACTGTCTGCTAGACATTTATCACACTTTACGGTTAGCAGTGAAGCTGGACCACAACGTTTTTCATTAGTAATATAACATAATAAAAGTGTTTCATTACATGAAGAACATTTTAAGTTTTCTCCAAGTGATCGCATGTCAACAATTCGACGACCACTCTCACAGAGGTTAGGAAACACTTGATTTTCTGTTCCGTTTACAAACACTTTGTTGGCTTAATCTTTGATTGTATACAGTCTCAGTAACGCGTTTTCTCTTCTACATAATTTTTTTTTATCATTTTTATCAATATTTGTTGATTTTTTATTATTATCCATTTTTTTACTTGTTTACACTAGCTGATCACAATAACCACAAAATTCTATATAATCTATATACAAGCATATCAGTAGAGCCAACAGTAAATTACTTTACAACGTTGCCGCTTCGAGACACCGGAATTTTAAGATTTTTAATTATCATTTTATATTAATTACCAATTTTTTTAACTATTAAAATAATTATAAAGTTAATCCATTTATGTTAAATTATTTAATAAAATTAAATAAACAATATATGACTTAAAATCTTTCGATAATGAATTTATTATCATAGTAATAACTAGAGACCGGATTATATGCAACATAAAAATCTTGAAATATGCATGCAAAAATGCTTAAAATGGTCAAAATATGCAATATTAAATAATAATAAAAGTAGTAATTTTTAGTTTTTTATTTCAAAATCAGCATAAAATTAACAAGTTATCGAAGATGTTTAAATTTAATTAACAATTATTTAACATTTTTTAAAATTATTTAATATTTGTATTCTTGTACATGTAAACAATAAGGTATTGTTCCAAATGTTGGGTAGTAAGATTGTGTCTTCGATCACTTAAAATATTTTTATAAGTGAAAAAAGACCGTTCCACATCCATTGAGGTAACTGGGCAGTATTTGAATTTGGGTGCTATGTTAGCACTTATTGTTTCTGGCAAAAGTTCACCCGTCCCATTAATAAAACTATCAAATTGACACAAAGGTTCAAAGCCTGGGTTATTAAACAAAATGTTTTCAAACTTCTCTTTAACTCTACGCGGGAATACATCTGGCAATGTGGAGTTTATTTGACGGATTTTATTCATTAACTGAATTGATTCGGTCAACGCCAAACCCCGAGTTTCAAGCTTTTTAATATCCGCAGGTATGTGGGAAAAGTGAGTGCTAATCAAAGCTATGTTTTTTTAATATCAGATTCGTTAAATGCTTCCTTGTATTGACGAACTGCCATAGCCTCTGCACTATTGATGTCATTTACTACACCTTTGATGGCCTCGAAATGTTCATTGTAAAATAGTACAGCTTCAATCCATGTTCCCCATTGAGTTACCACTGGTTCGGGAGGTAAAGGCAGATTTGGTTGTTTTTCTTTATAGGCGTTATTGCGAGCCGGTGCCTTAAGAAACACTTTCTTTGCTGATGAAATCAGTTTATTTACATTTCCAAACATGGATCGTACTTCTTCAGCGAGTCGATGGACTCCGTGAGCAAAGCACGTCACATGAATTAAATTTGGATAAAATACTTGGAGGACTTTGGCTGCCTTTATCATATAGGGAGCAGCATCTGAGAGAAATATAAACACTCTTTCATCTGCAGAAGATTTAGGAAATATTTTTTTAATACCCTCATTTACAAATCTGGCGATCGTAGAATGATTTGTCTTGTTAGGTTCTTTGCAGGCCACCAAATAGGAATAAAAAGGCTCTAATCTTAATGCACCCACAATTAAATTTGCAATATAGCGACCACAACTGTCGGTAGTTTCATCAGATGAAATCCAAATAATGTCATCCTTAAGTTCATTACGTATTCTTCCAGAACATGTTGGTAAAATTATTGGTATGTAATTTTTACGCGGTGTTGATTCGTCTGATATTTTTTGATTCAAGCAATATTTTCGCAGAAAATCTTTGAATTTAGGATTTGTAAGTGTGTGGAGAGGAATATTACTTGCAAGCAATGCTTCACATAAATCCATGCTAAAGTGTTTTTTTTTTTGTTTGCCTATAGAAGTGGAATCACTGCTACTTGCTGCTGTTATAAGTTGTTGTAGTGGGCCTTTTTTTGCAATCCTGCGATATGAAGACTTGTCTTGACATGCTGGTCAATTTGAAACTTTTTTGTGCACGAAACATTTTTCTCGCAAACTCGACAATATAAAACATTTCCGTCGTACGTAAATGTTCCAGGATAATCAGCTACTCACGAAGAGCCACTTTTTTTTGCGGGTGGCATGGTACACGTTAAACTTTAACACAACACGTTAAAAATTGCAAAAAGACTACACTGATGCAAGCGCGTCAACAATAACGTTAAAACTGATATATAAAAATTCGTCTTCGAGAAAATTGTTTATTTGATCCACGTTCAAACAAATATTCTTAGAAACTAACTACTTATCACTTAATATCCCGACCAAGAAACAAAGGAATAAAATATCGTCGTAATTTTGGGTATTCCCTTGGCACTATAACCTAATCGATGTTTAGACTATTGCAGGTAATGTTCCGGCGATAAGATCGGTTCCAGGCGACGACATTAACAATACGCTGAGCAATTCAATTGCCTAGTAATACCGAGAAATATTGTAAATATAGTAAAAATATGCATCATTACTAGAATTTGGGTAAAATATGCAATAATCGGTGAGAATGGTCTAAATATGCAAATGCAGATGAAAATATGTAAATGCATATAATCCGGTCTCTAGTAATAACCATCGTTGGTCTTATAAAATGTTTTAATTATTTAATACAAAGCATCTCTAAATGACAAGATTCAAAAACTTTTGGTTGGGACTAGCCCACCTCAACGTCCTTAACAATGATATTTTAAGAAGTCTTATCACAGCCATTCGTAACCATGATTTCGATTATTGAACATTTATTTATACACAGACGGAAGGACTTATATTATGAACGGATAAACGATTTTACATTGGGTAACGTATCTAAAAGTAGAATCTTTAGGCTTGTATATACATCATCTGTGAAAATAATTTAAAAAAAAAACTGATTAATTGTTAATGTTAGCTATGCTCCATTGTCCGACCTATTTTTTATAAAATAGATCATTGCCTAGGAATTTCCATTATTCCAGACTCACAAAAACATCAGAAACATACCTTTCCTACTGTTCTAGATCCATTGTGCAAAACTCTGCCGATATATAACTTCTCACCGTAACAGGTATTCCCTCCAATTACTGCATGTTGGGGGATTTGATCATTATAACATAGGTTGGGACCCACTCAAAACGATCTCCACACAAAATCTATAGAAAAAAATTGGTAGTTATTTATCCAGCACTTTCTTCATAAATACAAGTTACAAAGTAAATGATCTCTTTCTCCTCTACATTCTATTTCTGTTACCATTAGAAATAATAAAAAAAAATACATGATTTTCAGATTCCTCGGTTTTATAAAAACTACGACACACGTACAGTACTCGTATAATGGAAGTTACACCCTCTTAAATCCTCCAAAACTCTCTACAAACCTTACATGTTTGACTAAAAATTTTTAAACTCAAAAATTGTGAAGAGAACAGAAGAGTAAAGTCAAATAATGGTAGTGATTTTTTAAGTCATTCTGTTAATAATATTCCCTCCCCTTCTACCCACTAGGTTTGGATTTCATTATATGTGATAAATGTTAGAAGAAACTAAAATGTAATATAATTAGTGGAGTAAAAAAAAGCATTTTAAATTGCACAGTGACCTCGAAAAACTTGTGCTTTTTGTTTATAAACAATTGAAGTTTTCAAAACGCGTTTTTTGAGCTCAAAATGCGAATAACTCCGTTTACATATGTCGGATCGAGATATAAAAAAACTTAACTTTTCGTAATGAAATATCCAACAAATCCGAATTAGTTTTAAGTCGCTCAAATTGTACATAACCTACAAAATTAAAAAAACCGACACCGTATTTTTTTTTTCATTTTATTGTACAGGCTGACTAAGTGACCTGATTGGCTTGAAACTTTCAGGAAATATGCCTTTTATTAAGCAAAAATACGCTGAAATTATGGTTCAAAAATATTGAACCCAGTGGGCATAATTGAATTTGTTATTTAAAATTGGAATTGCCCGCCATTTTATACCATTTGGTCTTGACACCAGCATTCCGATGCCTTAAAAAAATTCTTTGTGGAGTAATTTTAACCGTTTTTTTTTAAAATTTGTTTATTAATCAATTAAAAGGAATGCGCTTTGTCAGTCATTTTGAAAAAAAAATTGAAATTTTTTTATCATATCTAGTAGAGAATCGCGAGACCTTTATTTAAAAAAAATCATTTTCGTCGACAATTTTTTCTTTCTAAATGTCAGTTGTTATTTAATTAATACACAAATGTAAAAAAAAACTTTTTTTTTATAAGATCGAAATTTTGAAGAAAAAAGATTTATTTTGAACTAAATGGCATAAAATGGCGAGTAATTCAAATTTTAAATAACAAATTCAGTTGTGTCCACTGGGTTTAACATTTTTGTACCAATATTTCAAGGTATTTTTGCTATAGCAAAAGGAATATTTTTTGAAAGAATAGTAAAATGAAAAAAAAAACAGATTTTTGCCTGTTTTTTCAATTTCGTAGGTTATGTATCCATTTGAGCGATTTAAAACTAACGGGTATTTGTTGGAAATTTCATTACGAAGAGTTCAGTTTTTTGTTTGTCCCGATCCGACTGATATAACCGGAGTTATTCACTTTTTAAGCCCAAAAAACGCGTTTTGAAAACTCATATTGTTTATAAACAAAAGAGCAGAAGTTTTTCAAGGTCCAAAACTCGGGACAATACTCCTGGTGATAATCTAAACTATGCCTACCTCATCATTATTTTGACCATTTTTTACTGCACTAATCTTGCTTAATCCTAAGAACTTATGAAGACATTGTAACCTGTGAACTTGCCCGCACTTTGAGGCGTCTATTTTGTAACCTTTTTTTTATAGGTCGCTTTTTGCGGCGTCATTTTAATTTCTGAGAATGAATTGAGTGAATAATGATTTTAAAAGAACTAAAGAAATTAAACAAACACTAGCTCAGTTTTCCTTGGTAGAGAAATATGGGTAAGAGATAATTGTTATACGTCTTTTTGGAATTATTTTCTATTCAGTTGTACAAATTTTTGGGCACCATTCATTTTAAAATAGAAAGGATCTAACTTCAGTTAAAAAAATGAAAAAATACTGAAGTGTTTTACGGTTATTACTAAAAAGAATTATTCTAGTACAACTTTTCTTATCCTGAAAAGAAAAATAGGTATTCAGTGAGACACTAGCTTTAATCAACAAAAAAAAGAAAATTTATTCAGGATTTAAAATGAAAGTTCTAACCTTTGCAGTTTTAAGGAATACAAAAAAATTCTAGCCTAAAAGTAGTTTTTATAAATTAGAGTCCCTAAATCAGAGATTTTACTTCTAAATCTTGACTACACCCGAAATCGAAGAGTCGTGATTTTCACTTCGCGATCTTTCAGTTCAAATTGCTGTTAAGACACTTATTTGCGGGGAATATATTTATTGATGTATGTTCTGGTAACTTACGGTTTTCCTATGGGCTTCTAGGCCTTCAATGCAACACAAAACCGATTTCACACTTTTGAGAAGAGCCTACTTTAACTACTCCATTTAGGAAACACACAAAACCCACTACGGCTTTATGATAAAAAACTCGTGCTTAACTTGGCTCTCGTAGATATTGTCGTAAGCCTCTACTGCGGCTCGGTGGAAATTAGCCTGGCAGCGGCTTGATGTTACTAAGCCTGGCGGCGGCTCAATGGTACTCAGCCTGGCGGCGGCTCGATGGTACTAACCAAGATTCGCGTCCTCCGGACCCTTAAATAAGCCGTGGGCACTCTGTCTGTAATATGGCGACGCCGGAACCAAAACTCCGGATACAAACATTTGACCAATCCCGGCGTACCGATAGATTCGGTCGCAAACCCGCACAGCACACTATATAACGGGCGGCTACGGAATTTCTGATTAATATACCGCTCGATACAAAAATGAAAAGAAGTACTTTATAAAGTGAAAAATCAGTAACATTATATGGTCTTAAAATCTAGGAAAAAATGAATGTTACAACATATACCATAACATATTCAAAGTAGGAATTGGATAATTAATATACTTTAATACAATAACTACTTGAGCTAGATTTTGTTTTTTGTGACCATGCACGAAATAATACAAAATATATTGTACTAAAAGGCATATTTTGTCCCAAACTACTATATATACGTATATACGTATATATATATATATATATATATATATATATATATATATATATATATATATATATATATATATATATATATTTATATATATATATTTATATATATTTATATATACCAAATACAGTTGTGTAGTTAGGTTTAAAGCGAAGTGAAGCATTGATGCAAAAGAAGCTTAGACCCCTTCGAAAGCAATAAAATGAAAATCGATGACCAGAGGAGTGATTTTTCACAAAGAACAGCGGAACTCTAAAAACTTAAACGTCCTCTCAAAAATGATGATCAGAGGAACGGATATTTTTCACAAATAAATCCTCTTCCTACAGTGGAACTCTAGAAACTTACACCAGATTTAAAAATCGATAATCTTTGGGTGAACTTTTTTGTGCCCTGTTTTTAAGGGGCGTTATTTTATATTTCTACAGAACTGAAGGCATATGCTCCCTGGTAAGCCATCCCCCCCTTATTAAGCAACAGTTTAACCATTAAGTCTATATGTGGTACCGGAACAACTACTCTCTCCTTTACCGTCTTTAGAAAACATTTCTATTTTACCTGGAACTTGTGAACTCGAATTTCCTTACCGGCATAAGATACGTAGCCGACTTTTTTTGTTGGTTTAATTTTAGCTGGGATCCAGTCACCTGCATGGAATGCTTTGCCAACATAAATTGGTGCTCCGTCAATGTCAGTACCACCACGAAGAGCAGCAAGTGGGAGTGGGCCACTGGATTGAGCGTCGGTCCAGCAGTAGCCTAAAATATAAAATTTATTATGATGTGTATGTCTAAGCTGCTTGCCGGTACAAAATTAAAATTAAGCCACTATATATTTTGTCTAAACTGACTCACTATTAGTCCTTATATAAGACGCTCAGTGGCTGAGAGATTTTCATTGACCGGAAGGTGTTGAAGATTCACGAATCACCCATGGATATTAGCGCATGCTCGGTGATACGAAATGAGCAAATGCTGGCTACCAACCTTTGAAAAGTGGTGCAATTTAATTATTAAATAGCCAGCCAAGTGCAAATCGGACTTGCGCAATTAGTGTCCCGTACGTTGATTGCTGTTAAAATAAAAAATTTTGTTACTGAGGTACCCCAAATGAGTTTTCAACAACAATAAAGTTGTTTTTTTTTCGGATCCTTACTGAAAAATAATGATCTTGCAATTTTTGTTTTTTTTTATGTACCAGATAAACTATTAGAGGTAATGCACTCGTAATTTTCGTTCAATCTACACCTTGTGGAGAATATTCCAGAATTTTTTCAAAATTTTTTGATCAGTATTTTTCGAGATAGGGGAGGGACAGCGATTTAAAAAAAAAACAAAGAAAAGTGTGCGCAAGTATTACATTATACATATTTTTGAACTCGTGTTTTCACAAGCTTTTATTTGACACCCCACTCGATGACCTGATCTCTTCAAATTTTACCCTTCAAAACTAACTCTTTAAGTCAAAATTTAACTGTTAAAACTACACGGCTTTGATGAGGCCATCAATCAATTCCTATATTAGTGTCAAATTTCAACTTTCTGTGTCAATTAGTTTCGGAGAAAATCGGGTGTGACAGACAGACACCTAAGTGATCTTATAAGTACGGAATACTAAAAATGAAGACCTTAATCATAAATACGGAGTAACAGTATCCAAAAATACAAAAAAAAACTATAGTAGATATTTCAACTGCAAATGAATCACTGCAATTTAAACATATTCCAAACGTATGCTACCGTTGTTGAAGCAGAACAAACAGAAGAATTCTACCAAGGAGTTGGCAGTGTTTTGTAATCCCTTAATCCATCAGACCTTAGACTAGTAATGTGGAATTTCAATGACTAGAGTAGAGGCAACACTATCGAAGTTCAATCAATATTGTTAGAAATCAAGTAGATTTTATTCTTATAAATAATATATAGAAATATGATTAAATCAGTAGAGATTTATGCAGGCATAAGTGTCTCATCAGACCATAACCCACTGATAGCTTAATTTATAGTCAAAATGAATAAATAAACAGTTAGATCAAAAGTAAATAGACTGGATGTTTATGATTTAAGAACAAAGAAGTAAAACAAGAAATACAGAATAATAATTAAATAAAGACCCTGGAAAGCAATAAGTCAGAAACGTAAAAATATATGTATGAAAACATGAAAAACTATAAACATGTAACTACAAATTGTACAGGTAAATAGTAAGTATTGTATACAAATAATATACATGTACATACATACGAAAATTAGAAAAATCTACAATTATGCAAATATCGTTTTGTAAAGGTCTATATATATCCAGTGCTTTTATATGGAGTTGAGGCCTGGACCTTGGGAGTACTATCAATGAATCGTTTGGAGTCTTTCGAATTATGCTCAGAATATTGAAGATCTCTTGGACATAGCGTCTTACTAATGACGATGTACTTTGTCGACTGGGTAGAGAAAGAAAACTATTGTCATTCATTAAAAGACAAAAAACTCGTTACTTGGGATATATGTATAGGGGTCCACGTTACTCACTGCTCCGGTTGTTGATGGAGGGGAAAATTGAAGGGAAAAGAGGTGTGGGGCGTCGAAAATGTTCCTGGCTGAAGAATATACGAGATTGGACAGGTCTGAATACCCGCACTTTATTAAAAATTGCCCAGGATAGGGAGGAATTCGCCGTGATTACAATCCAACTTCAGTAATGGAGATGGCACTATAAGAATAAGAATGCAGAAATATGGCAACAATTTTAATTAATGTTACATGTCACTCTAGGGTGATAATAACGAACGTAGATCCTGAAAATTTATATAATTAAAATATATAGCAATGCACATGAATGGTTTTGTGTCAAATTAAAACATAACAAGACTTTTTGATTTCAAACATATTTTTCAATTAAAATCAAGTGAAAAAATATAACTAGGTACTTAATTAAAACAGAAAATAACTTTTTTTTGTTTCTTTGAACATACCTGTCATGCTTAAAACTTCGTAGAAGGTATGCTAAATATACTAATTCAATAAACACAAATAAGTCACATATGAAGGTTGTCGTAATCTTATCATTTCATAAACATGTATAAATCCAAATTTAAACAAAATTGTATAATATATAAAGTTATTCACCCAGTACTTCCCTCGCGTATAGTTACATAAAGAGTAAGGAGAAAAAAGGGGGTGGGGTAACACGACTTTTTTTTTTAACTTTACAGGCCAGCAAATTTTCTACGAAAATAGCATTTTCTCCTACTCAGTGACTTTATTTTTTAAAAGATATGCCATGAGTCGTCTCTTGATAAGGAAACTAATAGTACCCTAATTTAATGAAAAGGAACGTAATTAACAATGATTTTTTTTAAATTGAAAACAGAGTTTATTTTGTGTGTTGCTGGTCTAGCGTACTTAGTCCTGCTAGGCATATCTTAGTAGTTAACTCCATTTCCCGTAGCGCTCTTCATAAAATTCCACCACATGGTCATTTTAGATCACATAGGGATAACATAATATTTTGAAAAGCTATTGTTATGTAAGAAAAAAATTATTTATGAAACAAAATTAAAAGATAGGTGTACTAAAAAAAAGTTATACTACCTACTTTAACTTACTATTTTTTGCCTTCAATTTACTGAAGTAGTTTTGTGTTATCGAGCTTCAAAACTGCTTCAAGTGCTGCAAATCATCATGTTTTTCTACTGAGATTGGTAGCTTTTCGCCGGAAAATAGAATTCGTTTTCTGGAACCTCCGCAGCTCGCATTCTAAAAATATAGCACACTTTATATTTTGCTTAAATCTACTTTAAAATATAAAGGTTTTTAGTTTTTACACATTTTGTGAAGTAGACTTGAGATGGAGCGACAAAATCAATTGTATACCGATAGCAGACAAATCGTAAAAAAAAATTCCCAGAAGTAACTCTGAAAGTCATAACTACAATGAAATTTACTAAATTCTATAGTACTTTAAACCATGTAGAAAATAAAACAAAACAACAATAAAACAATTTATTCCGAGTAGAGCAAACTAAAACTAAACAATGTTCTATAAGAGATGTTCGAAATGTCGACCAGTTTCATTTATACATAGGCGGCACCTTTTCTGGACACTTCTTACCGAGTTGATTAGTTCAAGAGGAGTGAGAGCTGCAAAACTTTGTATTACTGGTCTTTAGGTCTTTCAATCTTCCCCAGAGATAAAAGTCCATAGGTGTTAAATCCGGTGATCTTGCCGGCCAACGGTTCGGACCTTGGTTGGCTATCCAATTATTGTCCAAATTGGCAGATAAAAAATTATTGATAACTGCAGCGTTATGAGGGGGTGCCCCGTCGTGTTGAAAAAAATATATTTCTAAGGTCCATTAACCGCAGTTCATCAACAAGAGGTTCTATTTGCTGCTTTGCTCCACAACTAAATGAGGATTTCCTTGTGCCCTCGTATAAGAATTGTAACGGTTAAAAATACCTGCATTGCTTACATAAGCTTCGTCTATCCAAATGCAATTTAATGAAAAATTCGGAACATGGTTGCAATTCTCCAGAAACCATTGACAAAAATTCATACGCCGTTGAAAATCTCCGTCTCTAAGGTGATAAATTTTTCTTGTCCTATATCGCCTGAATTTGTGCTTCTTCAAAGTACGACTTACGTTAGTTCTTGGTAGTCCAGTGGATTCTTTTAACTGTCGGGTTGAAATGTTGGGATTATTTCCGATAGTTCCTAAAACTACTATTTCTTCTAACTCCTTATGTCCCTATGATGCATAATTTTTGGATCGTTTCTTTTCAAACTGGCCACTATTAACTAGGTTATGTCGCAATTGAGCGAATATATCCTTGAAGGATTGACGCCTCTCTGGATACCGTACGTGGTATAAATTACTTGCCGCTTCCGAATTTTCTCCGATTTGTATGAAACACACTATCATATCCCATTTCTCGTAATTTTCAAACTTCATTGCAATTTATTTGACAGTTCAATAACTGATCCTGAAGTAAAATTTGACAACTACGAGTAGACAATTGAATTAAACCATATGGCTGCTCCGTTCAAAACCTACTTCACAAAATGTGCATTTGAAACTCTCGTAAAAACTGAAAACCTTTATATTTTGAAGTAGATTTAAGCAAAATATAAAGTGTGCCATATTTTTAGAATGGTAATTTAAAGCCCTATTCGGATAAGGAAAAATATACAGGGTATCCCATTTAAAAAATATATTTTTGCGTTAATAACTATTAAAATATTAGGTGTAAAAAAATTTAACGTATACTGTTGAAATCCACGTGAAAAAGTGCTTTGAGAATGTTTTTACGGAAATCAAAAATTTTCAATAGGAAAAGAATTACAAACATTTTTCCAAAATACAGATTTTTGAAAAACACCCTGTATATCTGAAACGGTACTAAATATCAATATGCGGTTTTCACCATTGAGTTTATCATAAAAATTGGGCCTCAGACATCGACATCAGTTTTCGTCTATTTCCTTTAGATAAAGGGGTTTACCTTTAAAACTATCCAATTTGGACCACCCTGTACAGGGTTACATCGTGGTCGCTCAAGCGGTGTATGTTAAATGAAAAAGCTTTTTACAAATGACATCTTCTTGGACTTTATGACTCTCCTCAAGCGACTTTGCATCTATTGCTCAGGAGTTTTCGTTGATCGCTTGAGTACTGATCCACTGTTTATTAGGCCACATAAATATGCGTTCTGTTCATTCTAATTGCCCAACAGATTAAAGGTTTGAATGATATGTTGCCTTTCATCAAGAATGATCTTTCTGAAGCACTCATAACGCAAATATTTACAGTCCATACCTGTTTCGTGTGAATGGAGACCCATTACCTTATTAGCTTTACGAATTCTTCCAGGTTTTTTTTCGCTTTCGTGTTAATGAAGGCCTAGTGCTTAGATCTTCCTCAGCAAATTATGTTGCAACCGTAATAATTATTTAACAATCGATTGCCTAATAACCACCCACTTAAATAACTCACAGCTCAGAATAAAAACAAACAACAGATGTCACTGATAATCAAATCAAACAACAAAAGGCCAGTCAAGACAGGATTGAATATTGACAGAGAGTGAGGCGCTGCGTGCGCAGCCGACCGTCTGGAAGAAGTGAAAAGCATGATGCAAGTTAACTCGTTCTTCTCCTGTACGCTCGGAGGAACTAGTTCTTCCCCCGTACGCGATGTTTTTAGAAACTATTTTAGACCATCCAGACTCACTGTTCTCGTGTTTCAAATAGACCAAAACTCTATAAGAAAGAGTTTAAAACGTAATTTTCAAAAAAAAAATGTGACCTAACTCCGCTGTATCCTTCAAATGTAATTTGGTAAATATGACTTTTTTGTGCCCACAAATAATATAATATAAATATTGAAATTAAATGATAGGTATTTTATGGTAAAATATTATTTACGAAGAAAGGTGAGCACAGGAAAGTCTTCAAACATTAAACTGCACCCTGATATTTTTCCAACGTTCTAAAAGTGCCTTTTGGAAAAATCTTGTGTTCATTTTGTTTGTTTATATTATATCGAAAAGCTTTAACTTCAACTGAAGGTACCAGTTCACTGAGAGGAAGTTGTTGGAAGTCCGAAAGTTGAGTTGTTATTTCTGGATAAGGAATGGAAACTAAAACAAAAACACGTGAAGTAACATGTGGCTAAAACTCGTATTATTATAAAAAAAATTCAATATTTGTAACGATGGAAACTCTTTTACATATTTAAAATATTGCTTCATAGGTTGTAGTATTCGAAATATTATCCAAATTTTAATTGGCTGAAACCTCTACAAATTCTTTTGCAGTCAACATGCACATCACCACTAACTTTTGACGTCAACACACGACAGAGAAAATCTTCATACATTTACGTTGTTTTTAATTTTTTCAAATCAAATTCAAAGTTGGCTTACTTATCTAGGTACAACTGATACACTTTACTTCATATAAATTCATCCGTTGTTAGCCTTACGGCTAGCTGGTGGTCTGCCTTTTGGTAGTCCGTCCCTTATGTACTTGATAATATTGTTTTTAATCATTTCCGAGCAATTTTTTAATGACTATTGTTCGTTTGATTTTGGAGAAAAAGTTTCTTGGTATTTATTATTAATATTGTGTAGATTTTTTTATTTGGTTTTACTGGGAAAATTATTTGAAAAAGCCCATTTTAATATTATCAGGTATATGTAGTGATATTCTCTCCCTTTTATTCTTCTCTTTCTTTCATGCATCTCTTTCGCACCTACGTATATCCATTCACTATGTTTACATTATTGACTATCTTATCTTTTAAAGCAAAAAATGAGCAATTTTGTTTTTGCTCTGCATTCCTTCATTTATGACTACTGAGAAATTTTCATAATGTAATTTGTGTTGCAAGCTTAAGCTTAAATCTAATATATCTAGATTTTATTGCATTTTCTATAAAAGGTAACTTTAATCCAAATTCAAAATTTCTGAAAAATCTCAGTTTTCATTCTAAACTCGATGCTTCGAAATCTCCTCAAGCTTCAACTTGCTGGGTGTAGTATTAGAGGACGCAATATTAGAACTCTTACAGGAGAAATGAAGAAATTAAAAAGCCAACTGCCACTTTGGTTTTTAAACCACTACATCTTGTCCTTTTTTTACAAAACAGACTGTTTAAATCTTTTCTCATAAGTGTTTTTAAGGTAACTAAATATGAAAATGCCATACAAAAAATTGCTGAGTTGTCAAATTAGTGTAACTGATCTAATGAATTTTACCCCGATATTAGGTGGTGTTTAATTACTTCAACCTGGAATGATTTACTGCAAATTGAACATAACCCAAACCAAGGAATTCTACTAAGGAGTTGATACTGTTTTGCAATCCCTCAATCCATGAGATACAGAGTAATGAGGAATTTTAATGACAAGATCGATAGAGGCAAAATTATTGAAATTCTGTCGGGAAAATGATTTAATGAAATGAATACATTTTTAAAGCTTCCAACTTCCCGTCTGTATGCTGGAAAATCTTCTCAAGCTGATGATAACAATATTGTGAGAAATAAAATAGATTTCATTCTCATAAATGATCGATATCAAAATACAATTAAGTCAGTACAGATCTAGCCAGGTGTAGGCGTCTTATCTGACCATAACCCACTTAAAGTCAAAATGAAAAAAATAAACAGTGGGATCAAAAGTAAATACAATGGATGTAGACCTACTTGCTGTACGTAGTACTGAAGAATTCAATATTAGAATTCTAATTGAAGAAACGTGGAAATTAAAAAGGCAACTGCAACTTTCTTTTTTAAACAACTACATCTTGTTCTTTACAAAATAGACTTTTTTTTGTTCTTATAAATACGAGGGCCTATTTAAGTTACCTAGTAAGTTGTATAAGTAGTTCGGAGGATCACACAATGCTAAGAAGGAAATTGACTAAAAGCTATTCATGAAAGAATGTGCCAGGTGTATGGTAATGACGCCCTGAGATGAAATGGTGGTCTAAACAGTTTCAATGGGACCGATACTTAATTCAGGATAACTCTAGATCAGAAAAGCTGGTTGAGGCATGAGCTGAGGAAACCATCTGGCCTGTTGAGGGCTTGCTACAGCCATATCAACAAATGGAGATTCCGATGCTTGCTAAAGCAACTGGAATATCCGAAACTATAGTTTTCAAAATTATTCATGAAGATTTACAGATAAACAAAATGTATGCCCGATGGATTTCCAAACTCCTTACACCAGAGCAGAAACTGCCGAGGAAAGAAATTTCTCGAGACCATTTACCCGCTTTAGACAACGATGGGAGTTCTTGTTTTTGAATTAGGAATCCTCTTGTGAATAGTTGATGACCACCATTTTTACTTCGCTTGCTAACTACTACATAAGACTTAAATTTGACCATGCATGTTATGCTGTTCATCTTAAAATAACCGATCAAATGCAAATTGGACTTGCGCAATTAATGTTCCGTAAAAAAACTGACGATTATTAATTATAATTAATTATTAATAACAATTGTTAATTTTAAAATAACTTATAACCGCGTATAATAGTATAAGACACAACTAAGGGTATGGTTGCAATAGTATAAGCCACAACTAAGTGTGTGGTTGCAATAGTATAAGTCATGTAATTAAAGTAATTTTCAAATTTTAATACAGAAAGTGTTAAGGAATTGTTAATTATTATACTATTAATTAAAAATGTGTTCATTTAAGTTTCCTAAAATTGATAATATTTTAGTATTCATAGCGAAAAGGGATTTGTGTTCAAGATTTCGACTTAAAAGTAGCTGTAGTTCAAAACTAGGGATTCTTATAATGTTTCTTTTTATTGAACCTTTGACTATTATAAATTTATGTATGAATATTTTCTTGTTTCTATTATGTATATTTATGTATGTATATTTCTAATACCCAAGAAAAATATACATACATAAATTTATATATATATATATATATATATATATATATATATATATATATATATATATATATATATATATATATATATATATATATATATATATATATATATATATATATATATATATATATATATATATACAGGGTGCCCCATATGTATGGAATAATGATTCCACAGCATTTATTATTCAGTGTATCAAAAAAATGTTTAAATAAAAGTTATAGGGTGTTATACGGCGCACATGCTAATGTTGACAATAAAGTGTTTTGAACTGTCAGTTCGAAGAAATTACGCCATCTTGATTTTTTTAAATAAATATTATTTGTCTGACATACCATATATCTAAATAGAACTGTTTTGGAATTATTGTCATTTGAAATTTAAAATAAAAAAAAGACAAAAACTATTAATTTAATTAACTCTAGGTTTTTTTTAAGGTAGCAATTGCTAAAAATGTCTACCGTTCACAGCGAGGTAATGACCCAATCTATCATAAATAGCCTGAACATAGTTTTGCAGAGAATTCGGGGTGATCTGTGCTACTTCATATTAAATTATTTGTTATAAATCCTTTACAGTTTCAGATCGACTTCGGTAAACTTTAGTTTTCAAATGACCCCATAAAAAAAATCGAGTGACGATTAGGAAAAATCGCATCCAAATATCTACGAACATTGATTTCATAGTGAGAAGGTGCTCCGTCCCGTTGATACCACGAATTCCTGTTAGGGGTATCCAAATTATTTTTATCGGGAAAAAGACCTGCATAAATTGAAATAATTTGCTCTTGGAGTGACTGTAAATACCGATGTCCTGTAAGATTTCTATCGATAAAACAGGGACCAATGATATGACGTCCACAAATCCTGGCCCACATCTTTATCTTTTGTGGTCTGTCGATTATCTAGTGGGAATTCTCAGTAGACCAGTACCGGCATTTATGCCTGTTAACTCTTTCGTTAAGCCAAAATGTGGCCTCGTCAGAAAAAACAATATTATGAATTAGGTTAGGATCATTATTGATTCGTTCCATCATGACCTCGCAAAATTCAACGCGTCTATCGTAGTCATCTTCAAATAACTCTTGCGATAGAATGGATGCAATTTTTCTTCATTCAGTATACGACTTAAGATACCTTTACTTATGTGTATGTAATCTAAGCAAAGCTGACGAGTGGCTGTATGGGGATTTTCTGTAATTTTCAATAAAATATCTAACTTTTTATCATCGCTTGTTTTAACTTTTGGAGGTCCAGATTTCGAACGACCCTTAACATGACCTGATTGTCTAAATCGTTTTAATGTTTTGTTAACTACGGATTGGGTAACAGGTTCTCGATTCAGATATTCTGCGTTAAAAAGATCACACACCCCCTGTTGTGTTCTCCTACGGTCTCCGTAACCAACCATCATTAACAAAGTGATTCTAACCTAGAGGTAATTAAATTAATAGTTTTTTGTCTTTTTTTATTTTAATTTTCAAATGACAATAATTCCAAAACAGTTCTATTTAGATATATGGTATGTCAGACAAATATTATTTATTTAAAAAAATCAAGATGGCGTAATTTCTTCGAACTGACAGTTTTAAAACATTTTATTGTCAACATCAGCATGTGCGCCGTATAACACCCTATAACTTTTATTTAAACATTTTTTTAATACACTGTGTAATAAATGCTGTGGAATCATTATTCCATACATATGGGGCACCCTATATATATATATATATATATATATATATATATATATATATATATATATATATATATATATATATATATATATATATATATATATATATATATATATATATATATATATATATATATATATATATATATATATATATATATATATATATATGTATATATATATATATATATATATATATATATATATATATATATATATATATATATATATATATATATATATATAGATAGGTAGATAAGATATGGGAGAGGACTAGAGGAGATACTTCGTATATATTGTATTATATGTCCTTCTTCGGGTTCATGGAGTCGAAGTATCTGAATTTAGTATTATTTTTTCCTTATATTAAATTGTTCATTGTCAAAGAGAGGAAGTCAAACGGGATACTTCGTATATTTCGTGTTATAGGTAGTATCGCTGGGGTAAAAGAGGTGGCGATCGATAAATTTACTTAACCCAATCTAAACAGTTAGTAAGTAGAGAAGACTAGAATTTTTTTTATTGTAATTATTTTTAATCACACATATAATCAGCGATATAGCTGATTTGGAACGTGGAGATAGGAATCGTTGTTTTGTGATTAATCTCGCACCATAACCTATACATTTCTTCTTTAAAACTTGGTAATGCTTAGATTAGACACTAGTGTGAGAAAATCAAATTTAGCTTTTAGTTTTGGTATAACCTGTATCAAAATATAAGAACCTGATTTTTGCCATTTTAAGTGGTCAATATAAAAATTCTGACCTTTTGTTTATGATAGGTTGCAGAGATGGACTTAAGAATTTTATGCATTAATGCAAATAAATAAAATTATAAGTGTTTTTGGAGATGTTTATTTATAGATGCATTTAAAAACAAATGGATAAGAAGTACAAATATACAGTTTGAATAAGTGGAGTTTACAAGAGGGGACATATTGTATAAATAAAAATATATTTTAACTTAAGCCTAATTCGGTTTCACTATCACTGTCATCAGCTGAGGTAATTATCAGTGGTTTTATATTATTTACATAAATATATGAATCTTCAACTTAATCAAAATGCTGAATAGAATTCTTCCAGCTTTCACAAGGTATATCATTTATAACTTTTTTTACTAATTCAACCACTGACACGCTTAAAGTAGGAGAAACATTTTGTGCCCTTATTTTTGATTTAACTTGATGCCAAATACGAGTATGTTCAATTGGATTAAACACATAATAATACGGAGGAAGCCGCAAAACCGTGTGTCCCATTTTCTCAGCCGTACTATCACAAACATATTTCTTTTTTTCAATTTATAGCCTTTCAAAACTTCCAAAAGATCACTTTTTTATAACTAAAGTCAAAATAAATTTCATTTTCTAACATATATTCCTGTATTTCCGATTTGGTGTTGGCTGCATTAGGAACCTTATTTAGTAGGCGACTATGGTAATTTGCATTGTCCATAACTATAACTCGGTTCGGGAACATTTGGCAAAAGGGAATTTTGAAACCAATTTTCAAAATGTTCGGCGGTCGTGTCTTCGTGATAGTCCAAACTAGAATCTTTTATGTTTTTTGTAGATAATAGTAAATAATTTGAAACCCAGCCCTTTTCAGATCCAGCATGCAAAATAGTTATTCGTTTACCTTTATTTGAAGGTGGGTTAGTCTGACATTTTGTACTGCTCTCAACCCACCCTTTTTGCACAGTGTCATGGGTATCGAACCATGTTTCGTCAAGGTAAATTCTTGGCCAATTTCTTGTAAATAAGTGTGTCGCAAGATTCGTAATCTACTACTTGCCTTTTGTTGATTTTTCGGAACGTGAATCCCATTCTTTAGAGAATCCTGTGAAGGGTTGATCGGCCACAATGTATATTGGTCCCGTCCTGCACCAGTCTTAATTTTATTTTGTCTAGTGTCGGCACCAACTGCTCTTCATACATAGAATATATTTTTCTCCTGATGACGTCTTTTTCACAATCGTCTACATGATGTATTTGAAAATCCTGTTCCTGAGTGATGGTTTTCCTACAATACCCTTAATCGTAGAAATTGGGGTACTTGTTAGTTCACTGGTTTCTTCAAACTTTGATTATTCAAATTTCTTTTTACCAAACTGTCATAAACATTTTTCACTATTTGTTTAGCGTCAAGTGATAATGTTTTCTCTTGCGATAGCCACTATTGCAATTTTCCCACGGACGGACGCCACATAATTAAAATAGAACCGTTACGTTGTAAGTTGTAAGTAAAACTAAAAATAATAAAAAGTATCTTTCGAATCTTAATGAGGACCTCTGGTCATTATATTATGGCCTGGCCTATATTATCAAATACATATAATAAATATAGCGAGGGCGGTATACAAAGCAGATAAAATAAAAATGCGTTTATCGTAATACCTGGCAACTATGCACAACACCTTAATAGGGTCGTTTATTGCCCCATTGAAAAAGCCAAAAGGCTGGATCTTATATATTGGGGTTTACTGTACGTATATTTGCAAAAGTACTGGGAAAAAAACTTTAAATTTTTTTTGAGACTGTAAATAAATGGAAAAAAGGCTCTACAATTATTGATGAGACTTATAAATTAAGAGGGAGATCCGAAATTTTGATCTGTCGACTAACCGTCTACCTAGTTGTTCATTCTATCGGGCGAGTCGAATAAAAACCTTGAACGTTGATTTTGCGTCCCCCCCCCCGATTTAAAAATGGACTGTCATTTAACCATATAAAATCAATAAATTACGTTTGTTTTTGATAAAATAAGAGGAAGCCTGTAAAAGGCAGAAGCCGCCAATACTGGAGGACGAAGCTGGACCCGCTTTTTTCAGCTAAAAACGGTCGTTTTTCGAGTTTATGAACAAATGTTATGGTACTTGATTCAAGTGGTTAAACGACAATCCATTTTTGGATGTAGCATTTTGGTCCTTATCTGGGAAATCTAGGGTACGGGGGCAGTAAAATCAATGTTAAAGGCTTTGATTTGACTCGTCCGATGAAATGAAGAACTAGGAAGACAGTTAGTCGACAGGTCAAAATTTCGGGAGGCCCTCTTGGTCTGTTACAGAACAACGATCCTAGGCCTGAAGCAGGCTATTAGTCAAAAACATCCGAATTCATGGGAAACCACTTTGCTATTGAACAACTGCACATTCCACAAGGCGCGTACATTTCAAGCCTTTATCGAAAACTGTGTTAAGTAACAACATCCACCTTATAGCCCTGATATGGAGCCCTGGAATTTCTATCTGCTCAAACATCTAAAGATAGACCTCAAGGGTTGAATATTTTCCTCAAATGATGAGTTGAAAGCCGATGTAATGTTGTGTTTTAAGGCGCAAACAAAAGAATTTTTTTAGATGTAATGAAACAACTCAACAGACGTTGGTTTCAGTATATTAATGTAGACGGGAATGATGTAGAATCTGTGAGTTTTCCTTTATAGCTAGGCAAATAACTTAAAAAAAAGGCTCGTGGTATAAAACAACCTTATTTTTTGATATTTATATTTTCACGACATTTTTTACTATTCATTACTCATCACTATTTCTCTACACTTAACGAAGATTTTAAAACAAATATCAAATGAGTATTACACAGTTTAAACAATGGTTTAATTATTTCATAAAAGGTGAAAATTTAACCTGAAAATGCCATTTAGAAGTTCTCAAGTGATTTTCAAGGCAGCTTCCGACTTTCCTAACCCTAAAATTAAATCAATACCCGATTTTTTTTTATTATGAAAGCAAAAACATTATTCAGGGTAAGAAAGTCTAGAAGTTCCTCATGGAACGACTATGAATACGGCCCTTAGCGTTGAATTCGAATAATATCAATTGCACCACACTTCTAAATACATTAGAAAACAAGTATTCCTTAATTTGCTAAATCTAGTTATTTATTTAAAGTCCGTTTGATTGGAGCTGATAGCACACAACATGGGTTATAAACATTAAAATGTCATAAACCATAAGCGTCTGAAATTTCTCTATCAATTATACGCTTTATTTTCTATCTCTATACAACAGTGCGACCTTTTTCTAAAAAATATTTTATTAGACGCCTTCTAAACTTTACAATAAGCTATATAAATCAATGCGTTTTAAAGATTATTTTAATGAGTAAATGATGAAACGAAAAATCTTATTTGTATGACAAAGGTCTAAACGAGTACAATTAACAATTCTGAAGAACTAGAAATCTGCAGTGTTATAAAGCCTAATGAGAATAGATACAACAGGATTATTTAAAATTTTCGCAGTTATTGGAATATAATTAACCAAAATACTTATCGGTAGATAAGTGCCTAAGTACCTAAGTATGCAATAAAAATATTCTGTGTAAATATAAAAATAAAGTAAAAACCTATAATATGCTTAGTTCAAATCAGAACAGCGACGGCTTCAACTTTCAGTTTTGCCCCGGTCAAACTTCGCGGAGTCTGTAAATCTGCATTTTTCCTGCGAGAAAAAACAATGATACTTAACGTCCACGATGCTCTAGTGCATCAACAGCCAACAAGCCAAGTCCGCGAAATTATGGAAACCTATGCCAATATGACGGGAGTTGGATCAGCAACTATTTATAGATTTCTAAAAGAAAGAAAACGCGGCCCTTGCAACGAGTCTCAGAATCACAAAAGAAAGGAGCCCGTAGAGGTCGATGAAGACTTTAAAAACGCAAAAAGAAGAAAAATATACCATTTTTTATTGAGGAAGAAATGCCTACACTACATAAAGTTTTGCAAGACCAGATTTAAAAAAATGGAAATTATGGAAAATCCTTCATAACCTGAATTTCGAACCGAAGAAAGAAATATTTTTTATTTAGATGAGACTTGGGTTAATGAGGGACACACAGTGAAAAAAATCTGGATTGACAAAAGCATTAAGAGGGCCAAACGAGCTTTTGTGGAAGGTTGGTCAACTGAATTACAAAAACCCTTCAGGAAAAGGTCGCAGGCTAATTATAGTACATATTGGTACTGAAAACGGATTTCTCGACAGTGGCTTGTTGGAATTCGAATCAAAGTCCTGAACTAAAGATTACCATGAGGAGATAACGGCTGATGTTTTTGAGGAGTACTTCCAACAAATGATTGAATGTATACCAGCAGAATCAGTTATAGTATTAGATAATGCCCCATACCATTCTCAATTATTAGAACGACTCCCGACAAATTCATGGAAGAAAGCAGATATTCTTCAATGGATAAAAGACAAAAATCTCAAACATAAAAATGATATGTTAAAAGCGGAACTTCTCAAAATGGCTAAACAACATAAGGCAACGGAATATCACAGTACTTAGATTACCTCCATATCATTGCGAATTGAATCCCATAGAGCTAATATGGACACAAATGTTCGTTGCAAGGGAAAACACTACAAACTTCGAGACGTAAGGCAATTATTACTTCCAGGAATAGACAGGATCAAAGAGGATAATTGGAAAAATGCCATTCGACATGTTATAGAAGAAAATAAAATGTGGAAACTTGACTAATACATCGAAGAAACTGTGGAAATAGAACCCTTAATTATCAATTTAGGAGAAGTCGAGTCTTCAGATTTTGAAGATGATGATTGTTTTTGATTGTAATTAAAGTAGTATATCGTGAATTGTGAATTTGTATATATACATAGATCTATTATATAGATTAAAAAATTTTTGGTAATAACTATAACTTTATTTTTAGTCATTTCATGACTCTATCGTATAGCAGAGGTTTTCTGCTTAAATAGGGTAAACCCTTAAAAATAGTTTAAAACAGGTAGCAAAATCCAGTAAAATGCCTAAAAAATCCTTTTTTTTTGGGCGCACCCAAACATGTATTTGCATCTACAATGAGAGAATTTTACTATTAACTCCAAACAAATACACTTTAGTTGAAACCATAGAGCTTGAGATTTTAGCCACTCATATAGGTGGATTTGCCAATTTAAGGTGCACCTTCTCCACTTAAAAGCAAGATTTTACAATTGACTATAAGTAAATGGCAACATATTTATTATCAGCATAACTTTTAACAGAAAAAATTGTAAACGTATCGTCCAATCTCTCAAAACGATTATTATAATCGTGAGTAAAGTATCGTGCAATGGGTAACCAAGCAATACCTGAAAAAAAAAACAATTTAAATCATATACCGTATCCTTTACTAAATACTGAGTTACGCAAAAATTTTGATTTTAAACCCCTAATCGAAACGATCTAAATAAATAAAAAAAACCCTTGTAACTACCACATATCATTTCAAAATTGGCAAACCAATTTTAATCGTGATTTATAAAACAAATACGACCGATAATTTGCATAACTTTTACATGCCAGTTTATAATAAGGCTGAGTTTGGGCCTACAATGCAAACAGGCAGGAAAAAATTGTATTTAAAAAAAATTTAAATATAACTTATGTCACACAGCTTTTCAACAAGAAAAATTAAACCTTGTGGAGAGCTTGAAGTATCTGGGGCACTTGACATGATGGGTGTTGGATAAGTTTCGCTCTTATGATTGAGAAGCTTTATTTATACCTGTCTACTTTCCTCAGCAATAGATCTTTGCAAGTGGCACTTGATGGATTTTTTTCCGATAACAGGTGTAATTCAATCTGTAGCTTTGCTGATGAAAGCATGCTTATTTCTTCACTTACCTTGACTATTCAAATATCAGATTCCTATGCAAATATCAACAGACAAGCAGGGAATGTTACAGCTGAAAAAATGACTGGAAGAAATTCGGTTTTAAGGAGATACAAACCAACTAGAGAATTATTCTTCATACACTGTCAAGTGTTGAATGCGGGCTGATGGGTCGATGGTCAGTGACTCCTTTTGTCGATCTATGTTTGGTTATCATCATCTACACCCCTCTTTCACTTCTGGAGAAGGCACGGGAGCACGAGCTTCACGTTTATCCTATTAATGAGATCAACGATTTGTTTCCAAGCGAGATATTTCCAACGTGATACCGTCATGCTCTACAGTTGGATCACACTTGATGACCTTCTTAGCTACCTGAAGGGTATTGTAGGGCAGAGGGTGAGAAGCTGGATATGGACCAGATTAAAAATACGGATAGTATAAGCTATCTTATCTTCTCTGTCTATGTCTGGGCATAATGGTGCAGTCGACGAAAGCTGGTAATCTCGGCCAGAAAATTTACTCTCTTGTGTGACATAAAAGCTGTCCTACTGTCGAAAAATATTACAAGAACTGACCTTCCTTTTTCTTTTCCTTGATGAGTGTTTCTCCAGACTGCCATTTAGAAGAGAGCTGTTGCCTTGTTTTTGGATTCAATATTCACTAGAAACCTTGAAAAATTAAAGAACGGTTGGCGTCTTGGGGCTCTACTACAAATAATTTCACTGATATTATTTGAGTGAAGCAGTTTATTTGTTGTTCCTAGAGCGATATGTGTTTCATGTATATTTGTATGAGGTTCAACTTATCAATCCTTATACCGTTCGTTAAGGTGCGGGCTTCATTCCCTCGGTGGTACTACCAAATAAAACCTACAGTGATACAAGACTACAGCGCAAGTGTTGTGCCCACAAAAATAGGTCATCTAGAGATTAGGAAACAGCAATCGTGAAGGAAGTAAATTTGCTCTAAGGCGAGTGACAGAGAAATGCTTGATATAAAGATTACTCCTAGATTAAACCAACGGCGACCATTAGTGGCATAGCCAGATTCAAACTAGAGCATTTAAACATGTTAGAACAGAAAATTTAATCCAATATTTAAACATGCCACATATTGAGTAATAAACACGTTGGTGTTCGTCCCACTCAACATGGCTAATCGAACACGTTAGGACAACTGTGGTCCACTTAATCTGCTTATATCGTTTGCTTTGAGTATCTTAATCATAACTTATTATTACTCTGGTCGGTCTGCTAACATCATAGGCCGTCCGAAGGCTAACTTCTACCAATAAACAACGAGATAAGCCAGAACTCGTTAAGGCGGCCGGTTATTATTCTTTGTTGACATACAAATTATAGGTTATGGGTACGAGATGGCTAGCCCCTCATAGTCCCCTCTGATCCAATACCCTCGGAGAGATGAAGCAGCAGACGCTGAAGATTACGAAGCTACGCGAAAAGAAATTCTTTTGTCAGAATCAGTTTGCCAACAAAGCATCGGAAACACAAGGTCCAATTACTTTAAAGCCCATTTTTTTTTTACATTTTTTAGCAACATAAAATGTTAATGAATATTTACCTTTTTATTGAAGAAAAGGAGAAAGAAGAATAAAGATACCATCCCCTTGGGTAGATTTTTAGTTTCCACTTTAGAAAGTTCAAAACAAAATAAAATTAAACACGTTCATTGGTATGAAAAACTAAACCATTCCCAGTAGACACTGCTTCCCAATTTTCAAGCCACCCGAAAGTTTGGAAGTAACAAGGCCAGTCATACAGACAATACAAGGGAACAGGCACAAATATATAATCTGTAATCCGTGGGAACAATCTAAATGCAATTGAAACCCGCTTAAGTAAAACTACACCAGAATCTCTTTCTCTCTGTCCTAAAATAACGTATACAAACAACGGAGATAATATTATAAATTTCTAAAATCAATCGTTGGATATTACAGTTGCCTTTGTTAAAGATAATAATAACTAATCTTAATTAGGGTTAAATTGGCAAATTTTAATTTAATAAATCAGTGTTTAAAAATTGTGGACTGAGATGCTCTATTTGCTGGAGCTGAAATACATGAGATAGTAAATATATTTTACTTATATTTTTAAAGGAATCTTATTGGGATATTTCTCTGTGTATAGGTCACTCAATAAGTTTTGAAAGCGGAAATGAAAGAAGACGAATTAATGAGTCGAAATATCACTTTCCAGCTTTCCGTGTTTCTGGTTCCACTTAAATAGGTATTTATTCTTTGACAATTCCTTTCCCAAGAGTCGTTCTTTTTCTTAGACATTTGTCTTCTTAATACTGCTTGTATTTCTTTATACTTTATTCTATCTTCAAATTTTTTGGTGTCACACCAATAAGACTTATTTGTTCTGTTTCTTGTATAATATCCCTCTGCTTCAAATGCCGCTTCGTCTAAACATTCTTTTATAGCCTGTCTCAAAATATAAAATCCTGATTTTTGTCGTTTTAAGTGGGCAATATAAAAATTCTGACCTTTTGTTTATAATAGGTCGCAGAGATGGACGGATGGAATTTTATTCATTAATGCAAATAAATAAAATTATAAGTGTTTTTGGAGATGTTTATTTATAGATGCATGTAAAAACAAATGGATAAGAAGTACAAATATACAGTTTGAATGAATGGCGTTTACATGAGGGGACATATTGTATAAATAAAAATATATTTGAACTTAAGCCTAATTCGGTTTCACTATCACTGTCATCAACTGAGGTAATTATCGGTAGTTTTATATTATTTACATAAATATATGAATCTTCAACTTTAACAACGTGCTAAATGGAATTCTTCCAGTTTTCACAAGGTATATCATTTATAACTTTTTGTACTAATGCAACCACTGACACGCCTAAAGTAGGAGAAACATTTTGTGCCCTTATTTTTGATTTAACTTGATGCCAAATATGTTCAATTGGATTAAACACACAATAATACGGAGGAAGCCGCAAAGCAGTGTGTCATATTTTCTCAGCCATACTATCACAAACATATTTCTTTTTCAATTTATAGTCTTTCAAAACTTCCAAAAGATCACTTTTTTTATAACTAAAGTCAAAATAAATGTCATTTTCTAACATACATTCCTGTATTTCCGATTTGGTGTCGGCTGCATTAGGAACCTTATTTAGTAGGCGACTATGGTAACTTGCGTTGTCCATAACTATAACACTCTGTTCGGGAACATTTAGCAAAAGGGAATTTTGAAACCAATTTTCAAAAAGTTCTGCGGTCGTGTCTTCGTGATAGTCCAAACTAGAATCTTTTATATTTTTTGCAGATAATAGTAGACAATTTGAAACCCTGCCCTTTTCAGATCCAGCATGCAAAATGGTTATTCGTTTACCTTTATTTGAAGGTGCGTTAGTCTGATATCTTGTACTGCTGTCAACCCACCATTTTTGCACAGTGTCATGGGGATGGAACCATGTTTCGTCAAGGTAAATTATTGGCCAATTCTCTGATCGATACTTTTTAATTTCTTTTAAATAAGTATGTCGCAAGATTCGTAATCTTTGTGACTCCATCACTACTTGCCTTTTGTTGATTTTTCGGAACGTGAATCCTATTCTTAAGAGAATTCTGTGAAGGGTTGATCGGCCACAATGTATATTGATCTCTTCCTGTACCAGTCTTAATTTTATTTTGTCTAGTGTCGCCACCAACTGCTCTTCATACATAAAATATATTTTTATCCTGATGACATCTTTTTCACAATCGTCTACATGATGCATTTAAAATTCTTTCCGTTTTTTCCTGTTCCTGAGTGATGGTTTTCCTACAACAGCCTTAATCGTAGAAATTGGGGTTTTAATTAGTTCACTGGTTTCTTGCAAAGCACTTTGTTTATTCAAATTTCCTTTTACCAAACTGTCGTAAACATTTTTCACTATTTGTTTACCCTCAAGTGATAAATGTTTTCTCTTGCGATAGCCACTACTGCAATTTTCCCACTGACGCCTCATAATTACAATAAAACTTTAACTGTTCGTATATTTGTTCGACATTGTTGGAGTATTGCGCCTTTAGAGTACTTTCATTTTCTAGACTTTTGATATTGTATCTCTGTTCTTCTAATTTTCCTTTTTTTTATTTTTCTTTATGTCCTCTTATTTTCTGATAGGGAAGTTTATTTTCGCTCACAGTAAGTAATGGTCACTACCACGTGTTGTACTTCTTTGGACTCTCATGTCTTGTACTTTCAGCTGTTTTTTGGTTTCATTAACGTATATGTAGTCGATTATAGATTTTAAATTTCTTTTTCTTGGATCCACGTGTAGGGGAGCTAGGGGCTTGTCGTAACAGGGGTAAGTAGTAACACGCAATTTTTACTGGGAATCTGAACTATATAAACCCATATTTTTTGCTCAATTATTATGTCATTTGACATCACAGCCAGTGTCCCGCCCGGCGGCGCAATGAATAGATATGTGCACGTGCTTCATTTTGGCTAGTAACGTAAAATTTGGTTTTGGTTTTTCGTATGTATAACTAATTAAATTAAAACTTTTAGTTTTGCATATAGTTCCAAAATGTACTTAGTTTTAATATTCTTTACAAAGTTTCACGTTTAGCGACATAATTTTATGAAATTTTTGTTAAATGTAGAAAATTATGGTACTTTGTTTGTTATAACAATATATTGGGACACATTTTAACATATTATCCGGCATATGGCCTTTCAATGCCGATATCTTTCAAGACAGTGACTTTACACCATCCTATTTCACTGATCGTTCAAATCACTCCTATTAAAAAGGCAGAAAAATTTAACGTTGGACCTTGAAAATCCAGAATTTTTACCATCTGCTCCGGAACTTAATATAACCACTTCTCAAATTATACGTGACATTGAAACTGCAAAAGAGTCAACTCCAAGGTGTTCCGGTTTGCTAAAACATTTTTCACCTTCGAAGGTTAGACCTCTTCCAAAAGCTCCACCGCGGAAACAAACAACGCATAGCAGAAGCAAAAGAAAATTTACTGTTTTAACTGATACTCTAAAAATGAAGCTTTAAGAAAAGAATATAAAGAAAAAATGACAAAGGGGCAGAAAAAAGATTGTAAAGATGGATCAAAAGGAAAAGGAAAGGGGGAAGGAAAAGGAAAAAAGCAAGAGCAAATCAACAAAAAGAAAGATGATAAAGAAAAAGTTGAAAAAAGAATTTTGAGGTCTGATTCAGAACCTGAAAACTGAGGAGTGGCATTGTCTGTGTGAAGCCTCTAGCGATTCTAAAAAAAGAGTCGAATCTATATCATGTAAAATGCGGGCACATGTGAAATGTGTGACAGGAGATATTATATCATTTGTTTGTATTAATTGTTACTTTAATGAAGACTAAATTTAGTCATTATGTAGTGTTTATTTTTCGAAGGCTGATTATTTTTTTAGATACTTGTAGTATATCAAGTAAATGAATGTGATACAAAGTGCCATGTTGATTATAGATATAGTTTATCTAACTAAAAAATTAGTTAAACACTTAAATCCTTAATGTTGATTGGTTTTATAGAAGTATGTTTTAGTTCCACTGATGAAAAATATTATAGCTAATGTAAAGTGTTATGTTGGTCTAGAAAATAACAAAATTAAAGCTCAAAAATGTATCAAAATTTACTATATTTTTACTATTACTACCTGCCCCACGGCTGTTACATCTAGCCCCAAAGATGGGGCAAGTTGTACCAACGGTCTTTTTTTAAGTAAAATGTCTGGTGTGAAGTATATATTAAAAATCTTGATCTTATTCCTTTTCGATATAGTTAGACTATGGACAGACGCTCTTTTAATGTTAAAACAACATACGGATATTAAATTAAATTATTTTTTTTTCCAAAAATTGTTACAACAAGCCCCTCGCTTCCCTATCTGTTTATCCATTTATCCATAATTTTATAAATACATATAAAAAAAGCTCTAATTTTGAAGACATACTGTATATTTTATTTTAAAATTCCTTTAAAATACTATGTTTGTTTTACTTAAAGAAAATATACTGCGGTAGATAAAAAACCCACAACTATTATATTTTTTAATTACATTTCTATTATATTTGGGTTCAAAGAGATTAAAATTTCTTGCGCTCCAGAAAATTTCGGTAGCAGTACAAAGAATATTTTAGGTATACCTCAGAAGTACGGTACAGCGGTTTTATTAGAGATATTAGTAAAATAAATATAACACCAATTCTATCAACATAAGAGTAAACATTGTATCAGGTCTGGGAAAAAGTTCGTGGCTTTTTTTAGTAAAATTCAACTGGTTTTCTTATAGTATGAAAATGAATTTATTTAAACCAAATATGCTCCATTATTATCGACAATGTTTAACCATTGTTCGGGTAGATCCATGATGCCATCGGTGAAGAACTTCTGTGGTTTCTGGTTGAAAAATTGAATCAAGTGGTTTTCACAGGTTTCTTTCGAAAACAGCTTAATTCCATTAAGAGAGTTCTACAGAGATCGGAACAAGTGATAGTCAGAGGGTGTTATGTCTGGATTATACGGTGGATGCATCAAAACTTCCCAACCAAGCTCTCACAATTTTTGACGGGTCATCAAAGAAGTGTGTGGTCGGGCGTTGTCATGATGGAAGACAACACCTTCCCTATTAATCAATTTGGGCCGTTTTCTTTCAATTGCCTGGCGTAATCTCTCTAGTTGTCCACAGTAGAGTTGAGAATCAATCGTCTGACCAACTGGAAGTAGCTCATAGTCATAGACGATTCCCTCCCAGTCCCACCACACACACAGTATCACCTTTTTCGGCGTCAATCCTGGCTTCGCGAACGCTTGTGACGGCTCACCATCCTTTGTCCACGATCTTTTACGCTTCCGATTATCGTACGTGGTCCATTTTTCATCACCGGTTATGACACGTTTCAGAAATGGCTCGATTTCATCGCGTTTTTGCAGCGCATCGCAGATGTTAATTCGTTCTGTCATGTTTTTCGCACTCAACTCATGAGGAACCCATACATCGAGCTTCTTTTTGTAGCCAGCTTTGTGTGAATGGTTCAAAACCGTTTTGTGGTCAATACTTAGCTCCATACCAATATCGATACTGTTGATATGCTTATCTTGCTGGGCTTTTTCAAGAATTTCATCAGCTTTTTCAGTGATTGGACGACCAGAGCGTGACTCATTTCACATCAAAATTATCAAAACGAATGCGACGAACCATTTCAGCAGATTTTGATAAAGTACCTTCACACACAGCACAAATTTTTTCACAAGCCTGCGCAGCGTTCTTCCCTTTGTCGTAATAATATTGCAAAATATAGCGCAATTTTTCATTACTTTTCTCCATTTTCAAACGCAAACAACTTTCCAACCACTGCACCAATTTCGATGTTTATATATTCAAAGAAACGCTCGATGTGTCACCTTTCCAACGAGCGTTTAGTGGTGTCGCTGCGATCTGTGTTTCTTGAGTTATTTGCAATTGACGCCATCTATCGGGAAAAATGCCACGAACTTTTTCCCAGACCCAATATAATGAATATTCCTGTAACCTTAGGCTGGAAAATTATAAGTAAGAATGGAGAAAATAATTTTTAATATGGAACGAAACGGAAATGGATTTAAAAGGATCCCAGAATTTAGTGTTCATATCTTTTTATGGATTTTAGTGTCATTTGAAAGCCCATTCTGTTCTCTTTCTAATACCTCATGTTTTACTGATTAAAATGATTGAAAGAGGAAACAAGGAGAACAAGAATTGAAAACACGGGTTAGAGAAAGGAAAAATTAAACAAATTTTAAGTTTAACAGTAAAATTATTGATAGAAACCAAAATGAATATTTTGTATTACCCCCCCCCCCCCCCCCGCCCTAGTTCTTATTACTGTTTTCGGCTGGTTTTTCATGGAGCTGGTGAGCTTTTTTATCACTGTCTGTGGGATTCTTCCCCACCCTTCAGCCATCGCAACCTTTAAGTCCCTCAGCGATGTAAAGGCTGGATTTCTGACTCGAACCCTCCTTTTGAGCTCATCCTACATTGTGCTCGATTGGATTGAGGTCAGGACTCCACGCAGGCCAGTCTAATGTGGGTATTCCCACTTCCGCCAGGTATTGCCGCACCAATGAAGCAATATGTGGCCTCGCATTGTCGCAACAAACCGAGAGTAAGGAACGACGTGTTCCTGTAGGATTTCCTCAATGTACAGTAGTTAATCCACCGCTACGATTCTCATCAGTCACGAAAACTAAATCGGTTTTCGCATCCAGTGAGATGCCTCCCCACACCATGACAGAACTCCCTCCGTAGGCGACGGTTTCAGTAATGTAGAACTGCGCAGAGCGCTGCCAAGGCCTCCTATAGACTCGTCTTACTCTATCATTGCCATGTAGGCTCATTCGGGACTCGTCGGAGAATAACACGGAGCGTCATTGCTCTAAGATCCAGTCGCCATATTCTCGGGCAAATCTGAGTCGCTCTTCTTACAATAGGGCAACGACTTGTGCGGTTTTTTTTAGGGGTGGTATCCATTTTCCGATGACGTAATTAGTGAGCAGGTATAACAGAGATGTTGATGGTTTGTGTCTCCATAAAGCAATGATAGGAAAATGCAGTTGTTGTGGGATGAATAGCGCACAACGAGTGCGTTGGTAAGCGAGCAATAACGGTTCTATTGAGTAAAACAGTTTTAATCAGTAAAACTTTTTGGAAATCCAAATATTTTTAGTATTATTGAAAAGGGTAGAAAATCAACATTCTAATGATACCAAAAATAATACCACTGTTTGAAAATTAAATTCAAGGATCGGTGTTAAATGAAGCAAAATCTTTTAAGTCGATTTTTGGCTCACCAGTGTTATAATTCAGCTACTAATAGCTTGTGTTATTTACGAAAGTTAAAAAAAAAATATGATTAACTCCCCTCCCTTTCCTTGTCGACACATGTTAAAAAATAAGTTAATCCAAGAACTACAAATCGATATTTTAAATGATGGGTTTTCAGATTTTTTAAGTCGACGAACCCTCAAATGGACTTATACCACGATGTGTACAAAGCAACACCTCTAACTTCCTTCTCCACCATTAGTCCTATATGTATTTGACCATAAATAATTGAAAATAATGGGAAAAAAATATAGTTTTTTTATCCTTCAACTCTAAGAATTCTGAAAAAAAAAGAGTTATAATATATATATACAAAGCAACCCCATTAACATCCTGTTCAACCCCAGGTATATTTGACAATAAATAATTATTTTTTAAATTTGTTCACTTATCCAACAGAAAAAATAAGAAAGCTTCACATAATGATATTGAAAATATACAATATTTATCGACTCCCATCTCTTTCACCTCCTTTCCCTAACGTAACATTAGTCAAAAAACTTGAGGTTCTATACCTGTTTCAAATATTATATATGTACCAAATTTTAAATCGAAATCTTATTTAGTTCGTGATTTATCTTGCCAACAGACAAACGGATTTACAGACAGACTGAGGGGGACTATGTTTTCGTGATCTAGGTACCAAGAAACGTGAAAAAATGCAGACATTTCGCAGAGTTTTTTTTTTCCTCAATAGAATACCAGGGAAGTAAAAAAGAATTATTCGTATGATAGGTTTACTTGGAGGGTACTTTTTACATGGTTACATGAAATTTTGGAATTTTCTGATTTACGGAAATCAAAAATCGCCAAATTTAAATACGTAATGACCAAATTCGCCAACGCCCGAAACAGTTTTGGCAAATTTAGTTTCTTTATTATAAGTATCACAGTCCAGAAAAAATGCAAAAATGCTCTGACTCCTCGATCTATAATAAACCATTATATACGAGGCAACTATCTACTAACCTCTTATGTATTTAACTAAAACTAATTATGCTTAAAATTTGTCCATCATCCCATGGAAAAACAAATAAAGTCTCATAATGCTTTTGAAACTATGCAAAAATTATCGACCCTGACCTCTTTACCCTGGAGTGACATCTTTCAAATGCTACAAGTTTTATTTCTGCTTTAAATAATATGAAGCATATTTTTTTATATTCCAAATCAAGGTTAAATTTTTGGGGGGACGGGTGAGGTCAGGCACCCGTCAAGTATATCGAAATTTTCTAAAAATTTTACGTTGGCACACATTAAAATTTGATATTTTCAGTCAATGTCATTATATTAAAATTTCTATTTCAAACAAAAATAGCATTAAAACATTTTGTCAAAAGGCGGGAAGGAATACTGACGGATATGGGAAACTGTTTTTCGTGCTGTATACATGCTAAAACGTGAAAAAATGAAAAAATCTCGTAGAGTAATGTTTTCACGATTACAATACTAATCTTCAGATTAGAGATAATATAATATATATATATATATATATATATATATATATATATATATATATATATATATATATATATATATATATATATATATTTATATATATATATATATATATATTATATATTTCTATCAATATTCCAAGGTTCAAGAAAGAATAAATCCAACTATATATATATATATATATATATATATATATATATATATATATATATATATATATATATATATATATATAATATATATATACACACTGATTCACAGCTTAGATGATGCAGTCGCTATAAGAAAAGACTAACTGGTCTCAGTGCCTCTTTATTTATTTGGAAAAAACAACTTATTGAAATTAAATTAGTAAAGAGTCTTCTAAAAAAGTATGAATTACTTTTTATTTTAAATATGCCTTACTTAACAATAAATAATTAATTAAATTATATGCGATTTTAACGTCACAGCTTAAATCATGCAAAATTCAATATACCAAAATTATTAGAGAAAACAAACTGTAGAATTTGAAATAAGCTTGCTAATATTTGGTCGGGCCTCCCTCATTATCAATAACGGCTAGTAATCTTTGGACATTGATTCAACTAACTTTCTAGTATACTCCGGGGAAATAGTGTTCCATGCTTCAGTAATTTTTACTTTTAATTTAGTTTTATTTGATATTGGGGCACTATTTACTTTGTTTTTTAATGTCAGCCACAATTTTCAATTACATTTAAGTCTGGTGACTGGGCTGGTGTTTTAATAACATTTGGACAGTTATAAAGCAACCAACTGCGGACTCGAAATGACGTGTGCTTTGGATCATTGTCGTGATAGAACCGATAATTGTTTTCAATATCTAATTTTTGGGCACTATCGACAAGATGCTGCCTTAGTATATCCAAGTACACATATTGGTTCATATTCTCTTCGACGAAATGCATGTTACCTACTCCTGCAGATGAAATACAGCCCTATAACATCACTCCACCTCCACCGTGCTTTACTGTAGCTTTCATATTTTTCAATTTTAATTCTTCGTTAGGCTTTCTCCACACTGATATTTTTCCATCGGACCCAAATAAGTTTATTTTGATCTCATCAGCAAATATTACTGAATTCCAGAAGTTCAAGTCTTTATTGATATGTTCTCTGGCAAATTCCAATCTCACGCGTCTATTTCTTTGGCTAATGAAAGGCTTATTTGTAGTAGTTCGACCATGTAAATTATTATTTCGCAAGATCCGTCGAACTGTTTCGGGGTTACACCTTTTTCCAAACTGTCTTTCCACCTCGGCGCACAACTTTGGCGCACTTTTTTTTGGATTATTTGACACCTCTCTTAAAATCCATCTTTCTTCACGTTCATTGAAGATCTTATTTGGAGCCAACCTTGACTTATTCTCGACTCTATTTTCATTCCGGTAACGTTCAATGATATGCTGAACAGTTGACGGACATTTATTTACCATTTTGGCTATGTCTCTTTGGCTGTATCCATTCCTGTAATGAGTAATAATTAAGTTTCTCTCAGAAATTGTAGTTCGACGACCCATTCTTAAACAATTTCGTTTTATTGAATGAAAAAATGTCAAACTAAACAAAACCCAATTGCACTAAAGAAATCAAAGCAACGCCGCCTTCGTAAATTTCAGATTTCAGAGATAAGTTTTGACCCCTGTTGTTATTTTGCATCATTTAAGCTGTGACGTTAAAATTGCATATGATTTGATTAATTATTTATTGTTAATTAAGTAAGGCATATTTAAGACAAAAAGTAATTCATACTTTTTTAGAAGACTCTTTACTAATTTAATTTCAATAAGTTGTTTTTTCCAAATAAATAAAGAGGCACTGAGACCAGTTAGTCTTTTCTTATAGCGACTGCATCATTTAAGCTGTGAGTCACTGTATATATATATATATATATATATATATATATATATATATTATATATATATATATATATATATATATATATATATATATATATATATATATAATATATAAATTAAAGGAAATAAATTCTTCTTTAGTTCATATCTACTATATTGAGGGAGGACCTGTCGAGTCTATCAATAGTCTCTTAAAATTTTATATTGGTATATATTAAAATTTGATTTTGTCAATCAATTACTATTTTATCTGACACAATTTTTTAGTTAATCTCCAAATGTAAAAATATTGTACCAAAATAGAAAAAAAAAACGTAAAAACAATGTTACCAAGATTAGAAAAGTTTGGGAACGAATATAAAAAGAAAACTAACTTGAGACTGTCGTACAAGAAAAATTGAAAAATAAGAAAATATACAATAATTGCCTTAAAATGTTTTCGTATATTTTACTAACGCTCTCGGTTTGATGCAGATTACTTACAAATTTTGAAGTTTTTACTTACAGAAAATGTCTGGCCCGTATTATTAATAAATCTTGCTTCTCAATGGCTTTTAGCTTGAGAAGATACTGTCTACATTATGTTTTTAAATTAGAGTTACCATATTATCCCTTTTTTAAATATCTTCCAAGTTTTTTTTTTAATTTGTGCTTTTTAGTATTCCGTACAGAACACTTATGGGATCACCTCGGTGTCTGTCTGACTGTCTGTCATACCCGATTCTCCCCGAAACTATTGACATATGAAGTTGAAATTTGACACAAATATAGCAATTGATGGCCCAGTCAGAGTCGTGTAGTTTCGAAAGTTAAATTTTGATTTAAGAAGTTAGTTTTGGGGGAGAGAAATTGGAAGTGAAAAAAAAATTACTGGATCATTCAGCGGGGCGTCAAATGAAAGCTTGTGAAAACACAAGGTTCAGAAATATATATGATGTATTACTTGCGCACGCTTTTCCTTGTATTATTTTAAAAAAATTAACAAAAATCGTTGTCCCCCAATCCTATCTCAAAAAATACTAATCAAAATATTTAGAGAAAATTCTGGAATATTCTTTATAACGTGTAAATTACGTTGGATAATTTAGTTGATAAAAAAAATCTATCTGCCCTGACAATACTGCGGAGGTTTTTTAATATACTTTTCAGTTCATTACTGATACTAAGTCTCGTGGAGCTCCTATGCCGAGACAAAATAATTTTGTTTTATTTATTTATAATGAAACAAATATTTAGGCAGTAAACATTTGTTTTCCACTTTTATTACTAGATTATAGATTGAGCTGATGCTATAACTATTATACTTTATTGACTAAGAAAAACGTAACTAAGTTGGGAATGTGGAATCTTTGGCACAATGATACTACTCAGTATATATCACCACTACACCAAACACTTTATTTTTGCACTCGACGCGCGTTTCGCTAACCATGTTAGCCAGTAGTTATTTGGCAAGGTCTTCTTGGCCTTTTTAGAAATCGGCTGAAGTGATTGACTGGCTAACAACATGTTAGCCAGTCAATCATCGCTCCTGATGAAGCTAACATGGTTAGCGAAACGCGCGTCGAGTGCAAAAGTAAAGTGTTTGGTGTAGTGGTGATATATACTGAGTAAGTAAGAAAAACGTGCAAATACATATTGGATTTTAAGCTGTATACATGTCAGGGACCTCATTAACTTAGCCTAGGTAAGGATTTTATTTTATTTTAAAAGCAATCACCGTACGGAACACAAATTACGCAAGTCTGACTTGCACTTGGCCGATATAATAGACGTAATATAATAAAACAAATATCATTCGAGATTTATTGTATTTCTTCACATTTCTCATCCGTGCGTTTGTACGATGACTACCGAATGAAATGGAATATCAATTTCAAATTTAGTACACATATAATACTTTAAGCAGGAATTGAACCTGTAGTAATGAGCAATATCGCTTGAAGAAAACGGATGAAAAGGGTGGGAGCCGTTTAGTGTTGTACATATTTAAGAATATACCTTTATCCTGGGTACGACATCTATTCCCGATTTAGGCGTAACTTTGGAATTTGTCTTTTTGTCAGAAGCGAACTCTCTTACCAACGAGAAGAGACTTTGGAGCCCCCAAACTTTGATGTTATGTGGTTAAAATTAACGACCCAACAAACCACAAGGTTCATCTGTATACTCTATTGACCACCAAGTGATACCAACTTTAGAACACTTTTCGCTTCTCTTGCAGACACCATCGATCATTTACAAACTAACTATCCAAGTGCCGAAATTGCCATCCTGGGCGACTTTAATGTCCACAATATCAACTGGCTTAAATATTCAAATACTACCGACGAACATAGACATTTGTTATCGATCTGACAACCCATCTGACTACGCCAGGAAGGTCTCCGATGTTATTTTGGCTGGTACGGAAGCTTACATCCCTTTTTCGAAGAAATGCAAAGAAGCTGTTGCTTCTAAACATCTTGCCTACCGACAATGGCGTGAAAATCCTCACACCATAAATCGTAACAAGTTTGTTCGAGCCAGGAACAGATGTAAAGGAATTATCGACGAAATCAAGGAGGCACACAATCAACGAATTAAAAACTAACTTCTCGCTTGTCCCAACAACTCCAGGTCCTTTTGGGCAGTCGCTAAGGCAGTTAGTCAAAATTTCTCCAAATCCACCATACCACCACTCACACGGCCGGATAATTCTATTACAACGACACCTGTTGAGAAAGCGAACTTGTTGGCTGAAGTCTTTGCTTCACATTCTACTGTCGATTTCCAAGGAAAAAGACCACCTACTATTCCCATATTGTAGTCAAGGATGCCCGATGTTGTCTTTGGACAGCGTATCACAGAGCGTATTTTAATGAAGCTAGACACCAAAAAGGCTCCTGGCGCTGACGGAATACCGGCCATAGTTCTCAAAAGTTGCGTGAGGGATCTAACACCAGTTTTCTGTAGACTTTTCAACCTATCCTACAGAAAGGGAATATTTCCTTCCTTCTGGAAATGTGTCACACTTCAGCCGATTTCTAAAAAGGCCAAGAAGACCTTGCCAAATAACTACCGACCAGTCGCATTGCTTTCAATAATATCGAAAGTCATGAAAAAGGTTATTAATCAGCATCTTCTAAAATACCTTGAAGGATTCAACATTATTAGCGATCACCAATATGGCTTTCGTAAACATAGATCAACAGGATGACATATATATGGAACAACGTAATTGAACACTTTGGAGAATCTCGAGCGGTTGCTCTTGACATATCCAAGGCATTCGACAGTGTTTGGCTAAGCTACGTTCTTATGATATGTCTGAAAAGTTCTGTTTGTGGCTCTTATGTTTCCTCAGAGAGCGTTCTTTACGAGTGGCGGTCGACGGATTTCTTTCTAACACCTTCACTATCAACGCCGGCGTGCCTCAAGGCTTCATACCGTCTCCTACTCTTTCTCATTTACATTAACGATCTGCTGGAAATGAAAGGGAATTGCAGATGATAGTACGCTTATCTCTTCATTCCTGTCCTAGCATGAACATGTTGCAGGCATAGCAAGGAGAGCTTCTTAAAACTTGTTTCGAACCAGAAAGCTTTACACTCCACAACAACTGTTAATTCTTTATAAAGCGCAAATTCGACCAACTATGGAATACTGCTCCCATGTTTGAGGCTCCGGTTCCAAACACACACTACATTTGTTGGATTCTGTTCAGAGAAGAGCTATTCGTCTGATTGGAGACCCGGAACTGACCGGTGGCCTTGATTCGCTGGAACATCGAAGAACGGTTGGCGACTTGAGTCTGTTCTACAAGTATTTTCATGGAAAGTGTTCGAAGGATGTAGCCCGCTTAATTCCTTCCAAAGCGGTGCATGTTAGAAATACATGTCGCGCTAATACTTCACACCCGTATGAGGTTCAGCTGGTTATTCCGCGTACAACGCTTTTTAAGCAGTCTTTTTTATGGAGAACAACATCCCTTTGGAATAATTGGCCCAGCGCTGTGTTTCCCACCGAGTACAATTTACAGCGGTTCAAAAACAACGTTAATCCCTTTTTCCGCACACATGCCGCTTCTGGAGCGCTTTAGGGACTTCCCTGTAGCACGTGTGCTAGACCCATAAAAAAAATACCAAAATAATAGAAATTTATCCTTCTAATTGTTAACAAAGTGGACAAAAAAACGACACTATTTATTACTAGACGTGATATTTACCATTATTAATAAAGAAAACAATATATATACTTACTTAGTTATTATTTTATTTATTTGAAATTGATTAAAACGATTAGTCTATAAGTATTACTAGTTCAATAAACACGGCCGTTTAATTCGATTGAAATTTAACGATGTTGACTTTGACCGGATTTTTACTGTTTACGATCAGTGTTCTCAAAATATCCGTCACAAATTATACTAGCATATTACAAAGTTTTCTCAAAAAAAATATTTTAGATTAAAAAAAAATTAAGTCTAAAGTCAATTACAAAAGTTATTTTACCGGCATAATATTTTTGCTAAGATATGTGGAGGTGTAAAAAAAATAATAATTTTACAAAACCAAAAATTTTTTAGTAACTGATTAATTAAGTTTTTTCATGTGAATTATGAAATTAATATAAATTAAACCGGTCAAGTGCAATTCGAACTTGCGCAGTTAGTGTTCCGTACCGTGATTGCTGAAGTATTGTATGAAATTAATTCACATATTCATCCTCAATATAAGAATTGCCAAGAACATATAAAAAGCGACATATCTTTGTAGTAAAAGTTGAAACAAATATTTACCACGCAAAAAAAGTGTCTCTTCGTGGGTAGCTGATTATCCTGGAACATTTACATACGACGGAAATGTTTTATATTGTCGAGTTTGCGAGAAAAATGTTTCGTACACAAAAAAGTTTCAAATTGACCAGCATGTCAAGACAAGTCTTCATATCGCAGGACTGCAAAAAAAAAGGCCCACGACAACAACTTATAACAGCAGCAAGTAGCAGTGATTCCACTTCTATAGGCAAACAAAAAAACCACTTTAGCATGGATTTATGTGAAGCATTGCTTGCAAGTAATATTCCTCTCCACAAACTTACAAATCCTACATTCAAAGATTTTCTACGAAAATATTGCTTGAATCAAAAAATACCAGACGAATCGACACTGCGTAAAAATTACATACCAACAATTTACCAACATATTCTGGAAGAAATACGTAATGAACTTAAGGATGACATTATTTGGATTTCAGCTGATGAAACTACCGACAGTTGTGGTCGCTATATTGCGAATTTAATTGTGGGTGCATTAAGATTAGAGCCTTCTTCTTCCTATTTGGTGGCCTGCAAAGAACTTGACAAGACAAATCATTCTACGATCGCTAGATTTGTGAATGAGGGTATTAAAAAAATATTTCCTGAATCTTCTGCAGATGAAAAAGTGTTTATATTTCTCTCAGATGCTGCTCCCTATATGATCAAGGCAGCCAAAGTCCTCCAAGTATTTTATCCAAATTTAATTCATGTGACGTGCTTTGCTCACGGGGTCCATCGACTCGCTAAAGAAGTACGATCCACGTTTGGAAATGATTAGGACTCACTTTTCCCACATACCTGCGGGTATTAAAAAGCTTGAAACTCGAGGTTTGGCGTTGATCGAATCAATTCAGTTAATGAATAAAATCCGTCAAATAAACTCCACATTGCCAGATGTATTCCCGCGTAGAGTTAAAGAAAAGTTTGAAAACATTTTGTGCAATAACCCAGGCTTTGAACCTTTGTGTCAAATTGATAGTTTTATTAATGGGACGGGTGAACTTTTGCCAGAAACAATAAGTGCTAACATAGCACGCAAATTCAAATACTACCCAGTTACCTCAGTGGATGTGGAACGGTCTTTTTCCACTTTTAAAATATTTTAAGTGATCTTACTACCCAACATTTGGAACAATACCTTATTTTTTACGTGTACAAGAATACAAATGTTAAATAATTTTAAAAATGTTAAATAATTGTTAAATTTGAACATCGTTGATAACTTGTTAATTTTATGCTGATTTTGAAATAAAAAACTAAAAATTACTATTTTTATTATTATTTAATATTGCATATTTTGACCCTTTTCATGCATATTTTAAGCATTTTTCATGCATATTTCAAGATTTTTATGTTGAATATAATCCGGTCTCTAGTTATCAGACATTCCAAATTTTAAAAATCTTTGGTTTACCGACTTCTTCTTCTTGAAGTACCATATCCGATACGGACGTAGGTTACCCTCTCTCCTTTGCCTATACTTGGTGCCTTTTTAAGTGTGCCACAGACAAAGGAGACCTACAGTCTAATGTCGGTTCTGAACTGCCAAAGTGAGATGGCTTTAGTAGGCATGATACTACGGGTGGTTTGCCATTGCCTTTCCAAGAGAGGCGACCGTTACGTTGTAAAGTTTTTTTTATCTAATTATTTTCCGAGCTGAGATACCGACCCGACTACCTCAATATTATTTTAGCTTATAAAAAAGAAAATAAATCACATTATGTTTAAGAATCAGGGCGTGATCAGTGAAGACCAGAGGGCTTTAGACCAAACAGATTCACAAATAACTACCATCCGAATGATGCTGGAAAATGTTGGGAGTTCAACAGAAGCCTTCATCACCTTTTTATCGATTTCAAGCAGGCATACCATAGTATCAGTCGGGTAGCCTTATGGGATACAATGGCCGAATTTTCTATACTTAGAAAATTAATTAATCTGCCTGAATCATCGGGTCAAATAGTCGTGCGAATAGAGCCCACACTTTCTGAGTGTTTCTCAGTTAACAAGGGCTTGAGACAGGGAGATGCGTTGGCCCTGCTACGTTTTAATCTAGCTCTAGAAAAAGTCAAAATAGACCCTGCACTAAATCTACAAATATTTACACAGAATGGAAAGCAATGTTCATAAAAAATTGAAAAGGAAGCCAATAGAATACGATTAAATATAAATGAAGAGAAGACCAAATACATATGTGTTAGTAGATACCTTGACAGAGACAAGCTTGGCGAAAATGTAACGATGGGAGATTATAACTTCGGACGAGTCGACAGTTACAAGTACCCGAGACCAACCATAACAGCAGATAACAGCATAACAGAAGAACTCAAATGACCTATACAGAGTGCGAACAAATATTTATTTGTCCTCAAATCGGTGTTCAGTTCCCGGAACATCTCAAGATCGTCAAGAATCTAAGTGTTGAAAACTGACCAGTTCTCCTATACGGATCAGAAAGCTGGACGATGACGAAACAAAATGAGAGGAAGATACTCTGAAAAATTTTCGGACGAGTACAAGACAATCAGTCAAGACAATGTAGGAGGAGGGAAAATGCGGTACTAAACGAAACAAAAACCCAGACGTGGTACAGGAAATCAAATCCCTAAGGTTAAGATGCCTGGGACACATAGAAAGACAGACAGATAAACCACATAGTATGGAATGAGAACCCGGTCGGGAGAAGACCACTAGGCAGACCGCGCCTACAATGGAGGGACAATATAAGTTCGAATATGCTTGCCATGGGTTTTGAGTATGACCAACAAAGGATTCAAGATCGTGCGGAATGGAGACGCATTGTAAATCGCAGCCAAGATCCAGTTAGGGTTGTAATGCTACCAAATAGGTATATAGATAGATGTTTATAAATAACAGCTGAATATTTTCTAAATCTCTACTTTAATAAATGATATATAACCACATATGACCATTAAAATTAATAAGTGGTTACACCGGTATCCATCAAAGGTAGTGCAAGTGCATTTGGTACTATATAACAGCATGAATACTAAACTTAACATCGGAGTACGTAAAAATGTTGTCATACTTTAAGGACTTCTTTCTCAGTAATGTAAATCAATTAGTTTTCTTTACAACCAAGTTTCCTTGAGGATATAATTTTCTTTTAGCTAAAATGGAAGCAATCTCGTCTTTGACGGTAAATGCTAGTTAAATCCATTTCTCCGTAAATAACTGTTTTCAAAAAACCACAATATCTCATGTTTGTTAGCTGATATTGCAAATAAATATGGATAAGGTTTTACAAGGTGATAGACATATTTATTTTAATTCCATAAAATTTTACAGCTGATAAAATTCTATTTTTTTTTTTCGTTAGAAACTGAGGCGTAATTCCAAGTAGTTTAGGTTTTGTATTGATTTGGGGCCCATTATGAATAGGAGCTTAAGAAAAAATCTCTCTTTCTTTTTTACCACGCAAGAAGGGTTATGTATATATGTATGCATGTATGTTATTTTCTATTTTAGTACCTTTAACTTATTTAATTAATTTCCCCCTTGGGTTGGGTAGTTTTTCTTCTTGTCCTTCTTCTTCCTATAAAACAAGGTCTTGGTTCGTCTATTTTTAAGCCTCTTATGATGTACTTGTCCCGCTTTCGGGCCATTTTTTTGGTGGTCGACCGGGAGGTCTTCTTGTTTCTGGTTTTTCAACCAAATATTCTCGATGCTTTATTTGCCTAATTGAATACTTCTTGAAATATGTTTTTTGAACTCGATAGGTGTACTCCCATGTGTGTACAGTGCATGTGCTGTGCTATTGTTTCGTTATAGACGGCTAATTTACATCTAATGGGATCTTTAGCTATAACTATTGATTCTCTTTTTTCCTCTGATATTCTCGTATTGTAAGTTTCTGCTGTGGTTTTGGAAACGATGTATTGCCATCTTCATTTTCTGCTGTTAATATTGTATCATCAGCAAAGCACAATATTTTTAGAGTTTTTCTTCCCATTTTGTATCCACTATTGACCTCGTTGACACTGTTTATTGTGTTGGACTCATGCTATCGCCTTGTCGAATTCCAGATAATATTAGTACTTTTTCAGTTAGTCCTTGTTGTATGTTTATACGTGTCCTATTGTTTTCATTGAGCTGTTCTATCACTGTAATGTAATTGTTGTTGAAGTCATGATCTCGTAAAATTTGTAACACGTCTCTCAACCGTATCCATCGAATGCTTTTTTTAGATCAACTAAGCACAGAAATAGAGGTTTATTGAATTCTAATGATTTTTCAATCAATTGTCGGATTGTAAATATAGCATCCACTGTCGATCTATTTTCTCTAAATCCTTGCTGTTCTTCGCTTATTTTGACCTTTTTTGTTTTGCAGTCATGATCTTGGTTAGTAATTTACTAGTACTATTTAGCAGGGTAATGGCTCTATAACTGTCGGGGTCGCTTTTATTTCCTTTTTTGAATATTGGGATGGCAATACTGTTCCTTCAGTGTTCAGAAGTTTTCTGGCTTAAGATTATCTTTTGAAGTAAGGTTATCAAGATATTTCTATTCTAATACATCCATACTTGAACATTTCGTTGATGTCATTAGGCTCAGGAGCTTTTCTGTTCTTTAGTTTTTTCAGTGCTTTATGTACTTCCTCTTAAGATATATTCTCTTCATCTAAAAGCTCTTCTTCGCCATCTGGTTCCACCTGGCCATCATTATTCTCTTCTTGCTGGCTACTGAATACATTGTTTATGTGGGATTTTCATTTGTTAGGTCATATATACTTGTACTTCTTCGTTGACAGCTCTTTTTCTACTCCCGAATACATTCCAGATTTTCTTTTGTCCTCCATACAGATCGTGGTCCATCTCTGTGGAAAATTTTTGCCAATATGTCTTCTTTATGTTTTTTATTGCTTCATTGACTCTGTCTCTAACCTGTCGACATGCTTCATATTCTTCTGCTGTTCTTATGTTTCTCTACTTGATAAACGCGTCTTTCTTTTGTTTCGCTAATGTCTACTTCATTGTTGAACCATAACTTGTTGCTTTGTCTTCCATTAATGTTTACTCGTCTGGTTCCGAGAATTTCTTTAGCACTACTTATTACAATTGTGTTTAAATTTTTTAAAATGTCGTCTATATATTCACTTTCCAAAATGAGGTTTAATGCTATTTTTTCTTCCATCCTGTTCTTATATAAGGTTTTTATTGTTTCATCTTTATATGACTCTATGTTAAAATTTTCAACGTAAAGAGGAGTTAGTTTTTGTAACTTTTATGAATAGAAAAAAATAATATTCTTGTTTCAGAAGGCTGATCCAATGTTGCGAAAATTATAAACCGCTCTCGAACCTATAAGCTTTAAAACATTTTGAATATAATTTTGTTGAACTGTCTGAGTTTTTGAATACCTATCATATACTAAGTACAAATCAATATCTATTTAGGCTAAGATTTTCTAGAGATACGGTTCTGACTTCTTCATATAATATTTTTGTCACCTATATTGAAGCTGATGAGAGCCTACTGGATTGTTTGGTAATCTCAGCAAGGCACTTAACTGTGTCGATATGATATATTATTGGAAAAGTGATATGGCATTACCAGAAAGTTAAAGTTGAAATTCGGTTCAATAAATTAAATGCCTTGTATATCGGTTTGACTGAAAAAAAATATCAAGTCAATATTTTTGTAAATGTATGTAATTTGCTTTTCTCTCCCTATTTTAAAAAAGTCGGTTGTCAAACTTGAAAAGTGACAAATTTTGAATTCTCATATTTGGTTGCCTTACCGACAACTAAGTTTATTGGTAAAATCACTTTTTAATACCTTAAATAGGCAAATAGTAAATACTTCAATAACTCAAAAGTTAAAATGCAGTTCAATAATTTGAATCTCCTGTATATCGGTAACCACCGAAAATAAATATCAAGTGTTATATGTTATATCTTTGTAAACGGACTGAAAAATGGTATTTGACTGTGTGCACATATATATAGAGGGTGTCATTAAAAGAATCCTAAATGACGTTGTAATCTGTCAAATTTAACTAGTGACAAATTTTTTCTCATCATATTTGGCTTTTTCTTAAAGAACTAATTTTAGTACTGAAAGAATTTTCTCGGTATGTAGTATAAAAAAATAGTGAATTAGGTGAGACCCATAACATATTGTCGCTGCGCCTTAATTTGCGGAAAAACCGATAAAAAAAGATTTCACAAGACAAAATGTACGTGATAAATTGAGTGTTTTCGATCAATGACGCATCTATAGAAAAACAGGCAACCAATAATTTTTGGAAATTTAAATAGACCAAAAATTGAACTGAAAAGCTTATTGTCATTGCAATACAAAATACGTACCCTTTAAGTTTTTACAAAAACAATGAAAGAAAACAAAATTTGGTACATATCGTTTTATTACTTCTCAAAATATTCGCCTTTAAGATTTATACACTTTTCGGTGCGCTCGAAAGCCGTTGGGCAATAAACCAGGTGAAAACGGGCAATGAGCCATTAATTCGATGTTTTTCCCCGTCAAATAATCAATTGTTTGACGTGCTGCGTTTTTGTTGTATTCAAAACGACCTCTTATAAAACTTTAAAGACTTTAAAAATTTCGTTGTAATATACTGTTTATGTTTTTGATTTAAAAAAAAAAATATTCGTAATAGTGAATACCATATATTAATACACACCATTGTGATAATTTTGGAATACATTTTACTGGATTAAAGGTGTTGCCCTAAATTTTTATAATAAATTACTCAAAAGTTTAAAAAATATACAAAGTTTTCGAGTATCAAAAGAAAAATTCTTTTACGTCGATTTTTTACGTTAGCTTTTAGATTTTCATATTTTTAGTTTATAAGCAGTTTACATATATATATATATATATATATATATATATATATATATATATATATATATATATATATATATATTCACAGGAATATGAATACGTGAATGAAATTACATATAAATTAAAAATATTAAAGCCTAAAAGCTAGCGTAAAAAATGGCGTAAAAGAAGTTATTTAAGTTATTTTTTTTTTATATACTCTTGAAACTTTTTCAGTAATTTATTATAAAAATTTAGGCCAAGATATTTTGAAAAAACATGTGACACCTTTAATCCAGTAAAATGTATTCAAAAATTATCACAATGGTGTGTATTAACTATTACGAATATGTTTTTTAAAATCCGTATGAGTACATCTCAAAAACATAAACTATATTACAATGAAATTTTTAAAGTCGTTAAAGTGTTACAAGAGATTGTTTCGGACACAATAAAAATGCAACATAATTATTATTTTGATCAAAAAATATTTACTGCACTGACTTAGCCGTTACTTGTTGGAGATCCATAATAACTAGGAATAAAAATTTAAACAACTATTTAAGATCACCACTTATGTTTATTATTGCTGACAATTGTTTCGACACTCTGTGTCTCCTTCTGGAGCACGATGTAAATTAACTAACAAAGTATGTTACAGAATATATAGTTTACCTAAATACGAGTACTAAATTCATTAACGATATTTATCTTAATACCTAGAACAAGTTCAGTAAAGGAGACCCTCCCCCATCTAATTGATCGTTGAGTAATAAACCTGAGGATTTTTTCTGGTTAATTTCTACCTGTTCTAAACAATTCAGTAATTTTCCTTTCTTTCCATTATGCAAAATTTTGGAATCTTCATTGAACGTATGATTTTCATCTGTTAAATGTTTACCGTAATGAGATTTGTTATTTTTCATTCTATAGCTTTATTTATGTTCCTTTATTCTTTTATAAAAAGATCTGCCTGTTTGTCCTATATACGTTTTATAGCAAGTGCCACAGCATAATTCGTAAACCCTCGTTTTATTTTCTTTTTTTGTTTTAGTTTGATTATTTTTAATATGTCGAGCTAATGTGTTATTTGTACGGAAAGCGATGTTTTCATAATTTTTATGGAAAAAATTTTGAATTTTATTAGTCAGTTTTCCGGTATAAGTGAGTGTATGAAATTTTTGTTTGTTTTATTGTTTGTACGGGTACACCAGTCCTATTGCTTTTTTAAATTGTTTTTTCATTAAAATATTATCTACGAAATCGCTCCTGTACCCATTGTTTATACTAATTTGTTTTATAGTATTTAATTCTTTCTGAAAATTTTCTTCCGTTAATGGTATATTTATTAGTCTATGGATGAAACTATTATAAGCCGAGATTTTATGTGTGAACGGGTGGTTAGAACTAGCGTAGAAATAGAAAGAAATAAATCGATTAATTTCCTAGATTTAAAAATATCAAACAAAATGAATAAACTCATACTCAGAGATAACTATACACGCTAATTCTAACCACCCGTTCACACATAAAATCTCGGCTTATAATAGTTTCGTCCATAGACTAATAAAGACACCATTAACGGAGGAAAATTTTCAGAAAGAATTAAATATTATAAAATAAATTAGTATAAACAATGGGTACAGGAGCGATTTCGTAGATAATATTTTAATGAAAAAACAATTTAAAAAATCAATAGGACTGATATACCCGTACAAACAACAAAACAAAGAAAAATTTCATACACTCACTTATACCGGAAAATTGACTAATAAAATTCTGCTCGAAGACAATCTCAAAGCGGTTCTTTTGCACAACGGCAATAAAAAGCCTTCTATCCCAATAGGTCAAGCAGTGAATTGTAAAGAAACCTATGAAGCAATGTCCATATTAATTAAATTGATCAAAAATGAATGTCACAATTGGTATATCTGTGGTGACCTAAAAATCACCGGTATGTTTTTTTGGATTTGCAATATAAATATATATGTATATATATATATATATATATATATATATATATATATATATATATATATATATATATATATATATATATATATATATATATGATATATATATATATATATATATATATATATATATATATATATATATATATATATATATATATATATTCACAGGGATATAAATAAGACAATGAAACTATTTTAAATGAATGATGAACGACGTACTTAGTCCGTATATGTAATGTCTTTGGTAGTACACAACAGCGTGAATACTAAATTAACATTCGAGTACGGAGAGATGTCATACTAAGGCACTTCTTTCTCAGTAATGTAAGCAAATTAGCTTTTTTCACAGCCAAGTTTTAGTTGGAGATGTCATTTTCTTTTACCTAAAATGGAAGTAAACTCGTCTTTGACTGATGCTAGTTAAATCCATTTCTACGTATATAACTGTTTTCAAAATATTAGAACAATTACCAAAACCAAAATATCTCAAATTTGTTAGCTGATATTGCAAATAAATATGGATAAGGTTTTCCATATTTATTCCGATGCCATAAAATTTTACCGCTGATAACATACTGAAATAAGAAATTCTATTTTTTTTTTGTTGCAGACTGAGGCGTAGCTCCAGGTAGTTTAGGTTTTGTGTGGATAGGAGCTTAAGAAAACCGTGTCTTTCTTTTTTACCAGGCAACATATATGTATGCATGTAAGTTACTTTCTATTTTAATATATTTAACTTATTTAATTAATTTCCCCCTGAGTAGGGTAGTTTTTCTGGCTTTTATAACTAGAAAAAAATGTTACTCTTATTTCAGAAGGATGATCCTAATGTTTCGAAAATTATAAACCGCTCTCAAACCTATAAGCTTTAAAACATATTTGAATATAATTTTGTTGAATTGACTTTTTGAATACCACTCATATATTAAGTACAAATTAATAGGCATTTAGGCTAGAATTTTCCAGAAATATAATTCTGACTTCTTAATATGATATTTTTGTCACTTATATTGAGCTTGGTGAGAGCCTACTGGATTGTTTGGTGATCTCAGCAAGGAATTTAAGTGTGTCGATATGACATTTTACTGGAAAAGTGATATGCCCATGGCATTACCAGAAATTCTATAAAATGGATAAGCAATTATGAGTTGAAATTCGGTTCAATAAATTAAATGCCCTGTATATCCGGTTGAAAAAAAATATGAAATTTTATATATTTTTGTAAATGGACTGAAAAATGTTATTTAATGGTGTACCGTTATGTAGAGAGTGCTATTTAAAAAAGTTGGCTGTCAAACTTGATAAGTGACAAATTTTTAGTTCCCATATTTAGCTGCCTTACAGACAATTAGGTTTATTGGTAAAATAAGTTTTTAGTAACTTAAATAGGCAAATAGTAAATCGATTAACAACTTAAAAGTTAAAAGTCAGTTCAATAATTTCAACTGACTTTGAATGCCTTGTATATCGGTAACCGCCGAAAATAAATATCTAGTGTTATATATTTTTGTAAACGGACTGAAAAATAGTATTTAATGTTGTATTCATATATAGAAGGTGGTCATATTTGCTTTCTTCATAAAGAACTAATTTTAGTACTGAAAGATTTTCCTTGGTACTTATGTAGTATAGAAAAACAGTAAATTAGATGAGACATCTAAAATAATGCCACTGCACAGACGAAAGGTAAAGTAAGTCCCAAGATATAAGATCCTACCTTTTTGCTTTTTCAGTGGGGCAATAAACAACCCTATTATGGTTTTGTGCATAGTTGCCAGGTATTACGATAAACGTATTTTTATTTTACCTGCTTTGTATACCGTCCTCACTTTCACCTGCAATCATATTGGATCTATTTTTTACCTTTATATTTATTACCTGGCAACCCGGTTTGGAGCCCTTTAAGTATTTGATAATATAGGCCTAATGTCCACAGGTCCCCCATTAAGATTCGAAAGATACTTTTTATTATTTTTATTTTTAATTTTACTTACAACGTAACGGTTCTATTTTAATTATGTGGCATCCGTGGGAAAATTGCAATAGTGGCTATCGCAAGAGAAAACATTTATCACTTGACTTGATAGTGAAAAATGTTTATGACAGTTTGGTAAAAAGAAATTTGAATAAACAAAGTGCTTTGCAAGAAACCAGTGAACTAACAAAAACCCCAATTTCTACGATTAAGGGTATTGTAAGAAAACCATCACTCAGGAACAGGAAAAAACGGAAAGATTTTCAAATGCATCATGTAGACGATTGTGAAAAAGACGTCATCAGGAGAAAAATATATTCTATGTATGAAGAGCAGTTGGTGCCGACACTAGACAAAATAAAATTGAGTCTGGTGCAGGACGGGACCAATATACATTGTGGCCGATCAGCCCTTTACAGAATTCTCTTAAGAATGGAATTCACCTTCCGAAACATCAATAAAAGGCAAGTAGTAATGGAGTCACAAATATTACATATACAAACTTATTTACTTGACGAAACGTGGTTCGATACCCATGACACTGTGCAAAAAGGATGGGTTGACAGCCGTACCAAATATCAGACTAACGCACCGTCAAATAAAGGCAAACGAATAACCATTTTGCATGCTGGATCTGAAAAGGGCTGGGTATTAAATTGTCTACTATTTTCTGCAGAAACATAAAAGATTCCAGTTTGGACTATCACGAAGACATGACTGCAGAACTTTTTGAAAATTCCCTTTTGCCAAATGTTTCCAAACAGAGTGTTATAGTTATGGACAATGCAAGTTACCATAGTCGAATACTAAATATGGTTCCTAATGCAGCCAATACCAAATCGGAAATACAGGAATATATGTTAGAAAATGACATTTATTTTGAAGTTTTTGAAAGACTATAAATTGAAAAAGAAATATGTTTGTGTGTTTTGCGGCTTCCTCCGTATTATTGTGTGTTTAATCCAATTGAACATATTTGGCATCAAGTTAAATCAAAAATAAGAGCACAAAATGTTTCTTCTACTTTAAGCGTGTCAGTGGTTCAATTAGTAGTAGTAGCTGGAAGAATTCCATTCAGCACGTTGTTAAAATTGAAGATTCATATATTTATGTAAATAATATAAAACCAGCTGATGTCAGTGATAGTGAAACCGAATTAGGCATAAGTTAAAATATATTTTTATTTATACAATATGTCTCCTCTTGTAAACCCCATTCATTCAAACTGTATATTTGTACTTCTTATCCATTTGTTTTTTACATGCATCTATAAATAAACATCTCCAAAAACACTTATAATTTTATTTATTTGCATTAGTGAATAAAATTCTTAAGTCCATCTCTGCAACCTATCATAAACAAAAGGTTAGAATTTTTATATTGCCCACTTAAAACGGCAAAAACAGGATCTTATATTTTGAGACAGGCTCTACGTGATAAATTGAGTGTTTCGATAAATGACGCATCTATAGAAAAACAGGCAACCAATAACACCAGTTTACGAGGTTTTTGTTCATGAAATAAAACATATATTTTGTTTATTTTAAATGTCCTCAAATTAGAAAAAATATTTAAAAACTTTTAAGATATTTAATAAGAAATATTTTACAAAAAAAAACCATTTAAAGTACGAATAAACAATTACACTTTTAAAATATTTATTAAGAAATATTTTACAAAAAAAAAACATTTAAAGTACGAATAAACAATTAAAAATGATAAGTTTTAGCTCTTTTTTGTAAATACTCGTATCTGTATCTCTTACAACAGACAACAGTAGTCTCTTAGCATGTCCCAAAAACCTTCATAATTTTGCTCAAATAATTTTAGACCCTGATGAAACCGCTCGCCATGCTCATCACTCATACTTCCAAGGTTTTCCGGAAAAAATCGAGATGGGAATGCAAAAAATGAATTTTGAGGGATATGTTCACATCCATCAGTTCGTAATTCCGCAATAATTTACAACAATCTCTTGATAATTGTCATTTTTTCTATTACCTAAAAAATTTCGAACAAGTTTGAAGGAATTCCAGGCCGCCTTTTCAACGTCCGTCAAATGGCTCTCACATGTTTTATCATCCAAAATTTTCCTGATTACATATATAAACTAAGTACGTCGTTCATCATTCATTTAAAATAGTTTCATTGTCTTATGTATATTCCTGTGAATATATATATATATATATATATATATATATATATATATATATATATATATATATATATATATATATATATATATTATATATATATAATATTAGGGTGACCGCAAAAAATCGATGTCGGAATTTTGTTCGTCTGGACCCCACAAAACGATTCCCCTTTCCAGATATTGAGATAGCCGGAATTTGAGCTCGATTAAACGACGTTAACCCGTGCCGCTCGTCGCTCAAAGTTTGAAAAAAATCCAAATTTTTGGCCAAAAAGCTGACATATGGAGCCATAACTCCAGAACGGTAAATAATAGAAACACGCTTAATATCTCAAAAGAAAGCTAATGTTGTTCTTCAAAATTTATATTCTATACATAATTGTTGTTATTTTAAGTCAAACCGAGTTACAACAGCCTTTAGCCCCAAAAATGTGACCTGGTACCAGTAGGAGCCAGTTTGGGAGTATTCTAAGAATTTTACGGGTTTTTACATAATGTGTCTCGGAATTAACATTTTTTTGTTAAAAAGTATTTTGGAACTCAATTTTCAAACATAAAGAGCCTTTTGTTCAAATTTAATCTTTTATTATATGGGGATTACCAGACTAGTTTACCAAAGAAAGACCCGTTTGACAGGTAAAAAGGAGGGTGAATCTAATTTCTGTTTTAGGGATGGTGATTTTACTTCAGCGTACAACCGACCTTTTATTTATTCAGTTTAGTTTCTAAAGTGCCTTTGAGCTGGTTAGATCGAACAATTATCTAGTGAAGATATTTTAAACGTTTTTTTTTTTAATTTTCCAAGTGTGTGTGTTATTGTTTTTATAACTATTATAGTATTATTTTAAAAGACATTTGAAAACATTTTATTGAAATTAAAGTTTGCAATATATTTTGTTTCATTTTCCAAGTTAACTGTTATTTACCTATTGACCTCTGAAATGGCATCCACATCAGGTGTACAAAGCCGGACCAAGGATAAAATACTTCTTGTGGGCTATCCCATTCACCAGATCACCGGTTGTAAACTACCCTCAAATCGTCAAGTTTTGTGTGCTTTATTTTATAATTTACGTACTGTGCAATTAACTGTAAGAGAATCAGCAAAACTTACAATACGAGAAGTGTTCATTTTTTGGGAGAAAGCTCGAATCCCGACTAAACATGAGCAAGATGCAATTACTAAGCTGGAAAAACTTCACGCCGAGTGGAGAACTCTTCAAAAAGACCGGAAGAAAACATCGAAAACGGCCAAGAACAAATTTAAACAGTTTGTTGAATGATCTCTTTGATATTGCTCAACAAGATGCCTTGGCCCTGATGAAATCGGAAGAAGATAAGGCGCTTCTCGTGAAACAGAGGCAGAAGGGCCGCCCAGGTTCCATGACTGGAGTGGATCTCAAGTTGTCTCGAGCTGAAAAAATCAAGGTGCAAAAGGAACTTGCAAAAATGAACCGACGAATCAAAGAAGCAACTTTTGATATTGGTGAGTTTTTTTTATTACTAGTATTCTAAAAAATAGATAAACAAATAAATAAATAGTTTTTATTATAATTGAAAGAAAATGGTACATGAGAGCATGATTTGGTATCTTTTTGATTGAGTTTATATTTTTTAAATAATACCTTTTGATAATTAGAAGTAGGTAATTTAGTACCTATGTATTATTACTATTCTGCTAAAACGACAAGTTTTTATAGTCTTTTTTTTTCTCTTTCTTTTGTTACTTCTTAGAGACGGATGATGAAGACAAGTTCGAAGAAGGAGAAGAAGACACTGAAGAGGACAGCATCTACCAGGAACTTGAGAGCTTGGAGGAAATGGACATCCCTGAAGAAGCTGCAGAAGATCCAGGACCATCTGAGAGCAAGAGGATGAAAGTTTCATTTGCAAGGGGCGTTAAAGAGATTTTAAACATGAAATTGTCCATTTTATTAGATCGATGTAAGGTATCCGACAGAAATGCCACGAGAATTTTAATAGCTACTCTAGAAGCACTAAACCTTGACCCTCTTAAGTACAAAGTCTCGAAAACTTTATTACATGATAGAAGGCATATGTTCAGAGGACAATATAATAAAAAAATTTTTGATAAAGTAAACATTCCTGAAAAAGAGCCCGTGGTTGTCCATTGGGACGGTAAATTTTTACCGGGTGTTTTAAAAAATGAACAATGTGAGCAAATAGCTATAGCTATTTCATATGGCGAAAAGGAACAGCTGCTGGGAGTTCCTGTAACAGCAAAACAGCTCTGGAGAGGAGCAAGCCGTAGCCGTATATGAATGCCTACATGAATGGGGTCTTCTCAACACCGTCAAGGCGATGTGCTTCGACACTACAGCATCCAACACGGGAAGACTCAAAGGAGCATGCGTCATATTGGAGCAAATGTTAGGAAGAGAATTGTTATACCTAGTTTGCCGTCACCATATCTTGGAAATTCTGTTAAGAGGTGTATTCGACACAAAAATGGGATCAACCACTGGACCTCATCCAGACATTTTCAAGAGATTCCTCACTGCGTGGCCCAAGATAGACAAAGGAAAATACGACACAGGTATCAGTGACAATCTGATACAAAAGCAGCTAACTCCAGAAGTAATTGCAAATGTTACTGCTGAATTCGAGACCAAATTAACTGAGAGCCACCCCAGAGATGACTACAAGGAGCTATTGCACTTGGTTCTCGTATTTGTTGGATCACTAGACGGCAATGTTGTGGGTTTTAGAACTCCAGGAGCCATTCATCACGCTAGGTGGATGGCAAAGGCTATTTACTGCTTAAAAATGTTCATTTTTCGTCGTAAATTTAAGATGTCTAAAGAAGAAGAAAGTTCTGTGCGTGCCATTTCTGTTTTCCTAGTTAAAATTTATTGTAAAGCTTGGTTCAATGCTCCAAAAGCTCATCTTGCACCAAAGCAAGATTTAGGTATTTTGCATAGTCTGTTAGACTATAAAGAATGTGACAACGACATTGCAGAAATAGCCCTGACCAAATTTTCGAACCATTTGTGGTATTTGAATGCAAAGTTGGTGGGATTATCGTTTTTTTGATCCCACCATTATAGGCGATGAAAAGTTGTTAATGGCTAATAAATTGCTCAGTAGCACAGATGAACCATCACAGCACGCTAGGGTTGTAAATCCAAAAGTTAGGAAAGAAAACTTAAAAGAGGTAGTTGATGGAGGATTGGTAAATTTACTTACCAAAGAAACGTTTACATTCTTTGACCAATTTAATATAAAAACAGATTTCCTAAGACAACATCCAAACACCTGGCCTCAAATTAATGACTTCCAAGAAGGATTGAAAATTGTCAAAACATTAAAAGTAGTTAATGATATGGCTGAGTGTGGTGTTAAATTAATAACCGACTTTAACGACCTTCTGACAAAAGATGAAGACCAAAAGCAATATGTCCTGCAAGTTGTAAGTAAATGCCGAGTATTATATCCTGACGTTTTAAAAACTACTTTAACAAAAGCTCTAGAATAGATTAGATAACTATGTAAAATTATCAACTCATGGAGGTACTACGTCTGTATCTTTTCTGTGTCTGTTTTGTATGTATTATATACCTAATTTTTATATTTTAAAATAAAAAATGTCATTAGACTTATCAGTATTACTTGTTTTTTTATTATATTTCTACTTTAAACTCAAAAATATACCAAAAAAAAGCAAAATTTATCACTTAATATCAAAATATACGAAGTATGCTCCTAGTGGTACCAGGTCACGTTTTTGGGGCTAAAGGCTGTTGTAACTCGGTTTGACTTAAAATAACAACAATTATGTATAGATTATAAATTTTGAAGAACAACATTAGCTTTCTTTTGAGATATTAAGTGTGTTTCTATTATTTACCGTTCTGGAGTTATGGCTCCATATGTCAGCTTTTTGGCCAAAAATTTGGATTTTTTCAAACTTTGAGCGACGAGCGGCCCGGGTTAACGTCGTTTAATCGAGCTCAAATTTCGGCTATCTCAATATCTGGAAAGGGGAATCGTTTTGTGGGGTCCAGACGAACAAGATTCCGACATTTTTTTCCCTCTATGAGATCCGGTCACTCTAATATAATATATATATATATATATATATATATATATATATATATATATATATATATATATATATATATATATATATATATATATATGTATATATATATATATATATATATATATATATATATATATATATATATATATATATATATGTATATATATATATATATATATATATATATATATATATATATATATATATATATGTATATATATATATATATATATATATATATATATATATATATATATATATATATATATATATATATATATATATATATATTTATATGCAATTAGTCCAAAAAGTCTCCATACACCTATTCTATACTATTTTTCTGTTATGTGTAACTAATTAATTGGAACAATGAGAAAACATGTTTAAATTAATATTTGAAACTTAACCAACGAGGATTAGTATTAAAAACAACTACGAAACATTTTATTTAGAAGGTGGAACTCATTGTTATAAAAATGTAAACAAAATTAATGTCAAAAAACTCTCCATACAGTTAATAATTATCAATAATAAATAACAATTTCGATTAAACTAATATTTACTGGGACCGCCATTGGCCTTGATAATCTCTTATAACCTTTTTGTCATGCTTGCAACCAGCTTTCTAGTAACTTCTGCTGGCATGTTCTCCCATTCGATCAATATTCTGTTTTTTAATTCTTCTCTATTTGAAACATTATGTTTGCGAACGCGCCGTTTAAGTTCCTCCCATAAATGGTCGATGGGGTTAACATTGGGTGATTGCGGAGGTGTAAGAAGCTGCTGTCGCACATTACGGATCATCCATTCTCGCACCAAGTTTGCGGTATGTTTCGGATCATTGTCCTGTTGGAAAATTGTCTTTTTTCGAGTGCTAACTTTTCTCTTAAATTGTCTCGCAAATATTCAGATAAACATGCTGATCCATGGTACCATTAATAAAATGTAAATTTCCAACTCCTCCAGCGGACATGCACCCCCAAAGCAGAACACTGCCACCCCCTTCTCTCACCGTGGAACAAATGTTTTTAATATCGAGTGCGGTTCTCCATCAGACCCAAAAAAGATAATTTTAGTTTCACCATTAAAGATTATAGATTTCCAAAATTCAGGCGGTTTAGTACCGTATTCCCTAACAAAAGCTAACCGCTTTTTGCGATTAGCTTCCGAAATTAACGGCTTGTCCCTGGCTGTACATCCCTTATAGCCTGCCCTGTGTAAACAATTTCTCACTGTTTGTGAACAAACATTTTTCGAAAATAGTTCCCGTACTTTTTTCTTTTAATTTTGGTGCACTTTTCTTGGGATCTATAATTATTCGCCTAACAATACTGGCCTCTTCACGTGGAGTTTCTTGGGACGACCAGAGCGTGGTCGAATTTTATAGGAACCAGTTGATTTATAATGGTTTACAATGCACTGAACAGTAGCATGCGACTTTTTAACAATGTTTCCTATATTTCTGTACGAGTTTCCGTCTTTCCACAAATCAGTTATGATCTTTCGAACTTGAAATGGAATTTCACAATTTCTCTACCTCATTTTTATAACTACTTTGAAAAACCACTGCAAAATTGCTACAAAAAAGTGACAGATTATAAAGTATGGCCGACAATTATTCATTTGTTTTCAGTTTAACGAGTAATAGATAGCTTGATAAAATGCAGTTGATTATAACGTGTTTTTTCAATGCAGTCCTTGATTGTATGGAGACTTTTTTGACATTAATTTTGTTCACATTTTTATAACAATGATGCAACTTCTAAATAAAATATTCCATAGTTGTTTTTATTACTAATCCTCGTTGGTTAAGTTTCAAATAGTGATTTAAACATGTTTTCTCATAGTTCCAATTAATTAGTCAATATAAGAATTACCAAGAATATATAAAAAGTGAGGCATCTTTGTAGTTTAACCTAAACATTTACTACCTAGATATTTGTTTAATTGTAAACAAATAAAATAAAGTTATTTTGTCTCGATACCTATCCGTTGGTCGCCAGTCATCATGGATATTTATTTTATCTGTGACTGGCCAAATGCTTAAAGTATTAATACACTAAAAAGTATATTAATATATCACTGATTGTACCGAATAAGTATTCATATTTCGTAGCTGTTCACAAATTTCCACGAAAAAAATCTACACCATATTGTCAAGTCAAATAGCGTGACAATTTTCGCTAAATCTACACTTTATTGAGAATATTCCAGAATTTTTAGAAATTTTTAATCAGTACTCTTAGAGGTGGAAGAATAGCGGTTATTGGCCATTTTTTAGAAATAATACAAAAAAAAGTTTGCTTAAGTATTACATCATATATATTTTTGAACTCGTGTTTTCACAAGCTTTCATTGGACATCCCAATCTGTGACCCTGCAAAAAATTGTCTTTTTTACTTCCGATTTCACCCCCCAAAATTAACGCCTTTGTGCAAAATTTAACTTTTAAAACTACACGGCTTTAATTGGGCCATCAATTCCTATATTTATACCAGACAGACAGACACCGAAGTGATCCCATAATTGATCCGTTCTAAAAATTGAAGGCATATTTCTTCCGCCTTTAAGGATGTAGAAAATGGCGCTCCCCATTGTCACTGTAATAGAGAAATTCTTTTGAAAAGTCTACCCTCTCGTTCCTCGATCTTTGTTTTTGCTGTTTTTTTTTTTGAGGATCTAAGGTTTTAAAATGCCACTGTAAGAAAGCTTTTTTTCATGAAAAATCTCCCCTCCTATCAACTATTTTTTTGAATTGTGTTTCGAAAGTTTCACTGTAAGAAAGGATTTTTTGGAAGAATTTCTTCCCCTTTAACAAACACCAGTCTTTCATTGAATTTTTTTAAGGTGTGACGAGGGTTGTACGTTGCTATCAGAGGTTCTTGTTTTCAATATGTTCTGCCATGTGTAACGATTAACGTCTCCCCCTCTATAAGCACCTCGCATCCATATGCCCCCTCTCCCCGCCACTCCTGAATCTGGCTACGCTTCAGGTCATTATGTGCTCTTTATGCAACATGAAATAAAAGAGGATTGGATTTGTTGATTTTAAAATATTAATATTAAAGAAAAATATGAAAGGTATCCAAAAAAACTCGTCAAATATAAAACACACATTTAATTTCTGATCGAGTCGACACTACTGTGTAGATTTTGTTGATTGACTGCTTGGATAATGGGACATTGGTTACAAACACCGAATATAATTATATCAAAAATCCAATGTGGCAAACATCAGACATAAATTTTTAGTAATCCGTACGGAACACTTTTGTGTCTCTCTGACACTTCAGTGTCTGTTTGTTACACCCCGATTTTCTCCGATATAGAAAGTTAAAATTTGGCACTAATATAGGAATTGATGGCCCAATTGGAGCAGTGTAATTTTGAAAGTTAAATTTTGACTTAAAAGAGTTTTAGGAGGTGATGTCGGACATGAAATAAAAGGTCATCGAGTTGACACCCAACTCTGAAAGCTTGTTAAAGCCCTAGTTTAAAAATATCTATAATGTAATATTTGCGCACATTTTTCTTTGCTTTATTTTTAAAATATGGCCAAAAATCGCCGTTTACCCACTGCACTGATCAAAAAATTTCGAGAAAATTCTGGAATCCTCTCCATAAAGTGTAGATTGAGAGAAAATTATCGCGAGTACATTATGTTTGATAACACAGGTATACAAAAAATCTCTGTCTTTTAAGTGAGTCACGTGTTTTCTTAACTATTTTTTTATGCTGAACCCAAAAAAATCATAAAAGAGACATCCACCGTGAGGTTCTCTCAGCAAACACACTTAAAGTTGCCAGAAAACTATTAAATTAAAAAAAAATAAATTTTAATAAAAGATATCAAACTGTACAGGGTGAGTCAACGACAGATTAAAGTTCATTATCTCATTTATTTCGGGAATGACGAAAAAATGTTTTAGGGAATATTAAGGTGCATAGTTTAAAATTATTTTTGAGCATACAGGATACTTCAAAAAAGTGTGGCCAATATAACATATGTTTTTTTTTTAAACAGAACATCCTGTTTTCTAATTTATTTTTAAATTCTGCGCAAAATTTTATAACTTTTTTATTAATAGTATTATATTTATTTATTTATTTATTTACTGCACTTTACAGATTGATCACAGAGATCTTTCCAATTACAAAGTACTAGAACTTAAACTAACTTAATTTAAATAATATTACATAATATACACATAATATACATACATACACTTAAAACAACGCACGCAATTTAGTTTTGAAAAGACTGCACTTATCATTAAATATATCTACACTATTCTGGATTCCATTGTATAGCATGCAAGCATTATACAATGGAGATCCCAGGTGATAGTTATTATGGGCAACATCTGATATATAGAAAGTGCTATGATTTCTTGTGGTATACGTTGGCACATTAAAATATAAGTTGGACAGAAATGCCGGGTCATCAATGAGACCATTCGCTACTTTGTACAAGTAGAACATGCAATATTGTTTTCTACGTTTCTCTAAGGTTACCATCCCATAGCGTTCGTGCAACAGTGTGGAAGAGATCATAGAGTTATATGAACCGGTCTGTTTATAATGCATGTAACGCATCATTTTATTCTGTATCAATTGAAGTGTTCGCTTGTGATAATTATAAAAGGGTGACTATACTATACTAGCATATTCTAATATACTTCTAACATAGGATATGTATAGCTGTTTTATGCAATTTGTACTTCTAAAATCTTTTGTGCTTCTGACAATTAAGCCATACATTTTGTTCGCTTTACTTGCTGTATAACTTACGTGATAGTTAAACGTCAATTTGGAATCAAAAATCACCCCTAAGTCCTTTATCTTATCATCATACAAAAGTGGGACATTCTCAATACTATATGTAAACTTTATTGGCTTCAGTTTTCTAGTATAAGAAACAACAGTACACTTACTTACACTAAAGTAAATCTTATTGTCAGTTGCCCATTTGCAACGTTGTCTATATCATTCTGCAAAATCCGGCAGTCAGCAGGCGATCTGATTTCATAATAAAGTTTTAAGTCGTCAGCAAATAACAGGCAGGATGCATTTTTAACTACACCAGTGATGCCGTTGATATAGAATAAAAAGAGCAGCTCATACCCCTTATCTTTACTACATGTTCACGATTATAAAGGTAAGATTTTAAAAACTCAATTAAATTCACGTGGAATCCAAAATCCTTCTCCAGCTTATTCAACAATATCGCAAATGAGACCTTATCGAATGCCTTTTCAAAGTCTGTATATACAATATCCATTTGGCCGCGCCAATTTAAGACATCTGACGTTGCCTGCGTTACCGCTAATAAATTACTAATGACAGATCTACCCTCCATAAAGCCGTGCTGATAAGTACTTATACTGTGACGAACCGAGTTTGATATATTGTTATAAATAATCTTTTCAAAAACTTTAGCTGCCGTTGAGAGTATTGCAATTGGTCTATAGCTCTTTATATCGTTTTTGTTACCCTTTTTAAAAACTGGACATATTCTTTCCACAGGTGGGGAAACATTTTTGTTTTAAGACTCAAATTAAACAAAAACAGTAGCGGATAACATAATATATCCTCAAAGCCCTTAAATATATATGGGGGAATGCCGTCTGGGCCTGTTGCTCTATCGTCCTTCAACTCCCTCAATGTCTCCACAACATTAACTATATCAATTTTGTCAATTAAAACAGAGTGATGATTGACACTTTCAACACTATCATTACTGCTACATAAATCATTAGAGTAGACGCTTTCAAAGTAATTAGCAGCAAATGCATTAGATATTTCATCCCCTCCATTAAACTCCTCTATATTGAAAAACATTTTATTTGGTATGTGCAATGACCCTTTTTTGTTATTTATAAAGGACCAAAATACACGAGGGCTTATTCCAATATTGTTCTGTACTGTTATCAAGTACGCACATTGAGCACTTCTTATATCCTTTTTCAGTTGAGCCCGTATTTTTTTAAATTCTAACAATACCAGTAAATCATTAGTCCTTTTATATTTTTTTCTCAATTTTGCTTTATACTTGATACCTAAACCTAGTAGTTTTTCTAATATTTCAATTTAAAAAAAAAAAAAATACTAGTTTTCAGTTTTGTAAAAAATTACCTGTAGAGCTATTGTTTCTGAAGGTGAAATACTCATAATTGGTACGAACGTTCTATAGAGAAGAAAAAAAAAGATATATGTAAAGAAATTTGAGTTAGATGATACAGGGTGTTCAAAATAAATTTATGCATTTCGACTATTTTAAATTGAAAAATCTCAAGTTTTTTAAGTAACACACCCCGTATATTATTATTTTTTCTGATAGATTTTATAAAACCCTTCAACTTTTATTAAGTATGTCATATGCTTATTTCTAATAGTTTTCCATTAATTTTCAATTTTTCAATTGTTACCCTTGTTTTTAATACACTTACTCCGTTGTGAAAACATAATAATAATTTTAATATAGTTTAACTTATCTAATGATTAATTATTATGACATAATAAATGTTCAAAAATATGCCCGTCTACTTGAATACACATGTTTAGTCGTTCTACTATATTTTCCTTTACTTTTCTTAGCATAAAGGGCGTTATTGTGCTTCGCGCATCCCGTATCCTATTTTCCATATCTACTGGTATTGTAAGAGGATTCACATAAACCGATCTTTAATGTAGCCCAACAAAAAGAAGTCTAAAGGTGTTAAGTCACATGATCGAGGGGGCCACTGAATGAATCCATCCCTAACGATCCATTTTTGTGGGTAACGATCGTTTAAAAAATTCCCGAACTTCCCGGTGGTAATGAGCAGGAGCTCCGTTTTGTTGAATCCACATTTGTTCCCCTTCAAAGTTATCAACTTCTTCAAGAAGCTGGGGTAATTCGTTTTGCAAAAAATCTAGATATCTAGGCCAGCGGGTCGAGGAAAAAATATGGACCAATAATTCGAAAATTTAATATTCCACACCATACATTAAGCGACCAATGGTTTTGGTTTTGAACTTCCCGGACCCAAAATGGATTAACTGTTGAATAATAATGCATGTTATGGTTGTTAACTGCTCCATTACTGCGAAAAGTAGCTTCATCAGAAAACATTATTTTGGATGAAAAATTTGGATCGGCCTATTGCTCCATTCATGGTGGTACAAAAGTTTACTTGTCGTTCAAAATCACGGTCTTGATGTTCTTGGTATAGTTCCATATGAAAAGGATGATATTTGTATTTTCTCGTGGTGCGATTAGCTGTAGATTGGGATGTGTCAGATAAGTCGGCTAGTTGACGGCTGCTGACCTGGGAATTATTTTCAACATAAGTAAAATTTCTTTTTCCTCATTGACAGCATTCTGCTTTACTACTTTCCGTTTCGTATACTCAACGCTACCACTACCATCAAACCGTTCCATTAAGCACTGAAAAGATTTTCTAGTTGGTGACGTCTATTAGGGTACTCCGCACCGTAAAGCCTTACTGCCGAAAGACAATTTTTTCTCGCCTCGCCCAGTATATAAACCATATCAATTATTTCATTTTTAGGAAAATCCATAACTATTACTTTTATACGTCACTTACTACAACAAATTAAACTATTTTTACTTAATAGACATTTCAAAATTTGACAACGCTTATATTTTTGTTTTGTCTTGGCAACTATGATGTTATAGCGTAAGTGTATTAAAAAGAAGGGTAAAAATTGAAAAATTCAAAATAAATCGAAAACTATTAGAAACAGGTATATGACATACTTAATAAAAGTTGGAGGATTTTGTAAAATCTATCAGAAAGAATAATAATATACAGGGTGTGCCATTTAAAAAATTTTAGAATTTTCAATTTAAAATAGTCGAAATACATAAATTTATTTTGAAAACCCCGTAGCATCTAATTCATATTTCTTTACATATATCTTTTTTTCATCTCTATAGAACGATCGTACCAATTATAAGTATTTCCATTCCATTCCATCTTCAGAAACAATGGCGCTACTGGCATTTTTTTACAAAACTGAAAACTAGTATTTTTTTTTTAAATTGAAATATTAGAAAAACTACTAGGTTTAGGTATATAACAATATTAATAAAAAAGTTATAAGATTTAGGCAAAATAAAAAATTAAATTAGAAAATAGGATGTTCTATTTAAAAAAATATATTATATCGCCCACACTTTTTTGAAGTACCCTGTATATTCAAAAATAATTTTAAACTGTGCACCTTAACATTTCCTAAAACTATTGTATTTAACATTTTTTCGTCATTCCCGAAACAAATGAGATAATGAACTTTACTCTATCGTTGACTCACCCTGTATAATCATTAAAATTATGGAATAAAACTAGTATTTCGGACATCTTTAAATGTTCTGAATCTACATTTACCCTAAAAACTTAAAAATATTAGGTTTTAGTGCTCATGTTTAACAAAAAACACGCATATACCACCTTTAACTAAGCTGATGTTTAAAATAAATATGTGCAACTGCTAAATTAAAAAACCGGTCAAGTGCAAGTTGAACTTGCACAATTAGTGTTCCGTACGTTGATTGTTTTTAAAATAAAAATTTTTGTTAGGGTGGTATAAAATGATCAGTTATTTCACAAAACACACCCCAAATGAGTTTTCAACAAAGTTTGTTTCCAATCTTTACTGAAAACTGGTAACCTTGAATTTTTTTTTTATATATACCAAATAAATTATTAAAGGTAATGCACTCGTGATAATTTTCGTTCAATCTATACCCCGTGGAGAATATTCCAGAATTTTTTCAAAATTTTTGATCAGTACTTTTCGAGATAAGGTAGGGGACAGCGATTTTTTAAAAGTAATACGAAGAAAAGTGTGCGCAAGTATTACATTATATATATATTTTTTTACTCGTGTTTTCACAAGCTTGCATTTAACACCACACTCGATGACCTAGTAAAAAAAAAATTTTTTCACTTCCGATTTCACCCCTCAAAACAAACCCCTTAAGTCAAAATTTATGTTACGGTGGTATAAAATGATTAGTGACTTCACAAAACACACCCCAAATGAGTTTTCAACAAAGTTTGTTTCCAATCTTTACTGAAATCTGATGACCTTGAAATTTTTGTTTTTTTTTATATACCATATAAATTATTAAAGGTAATGCACTCGTGATAATTTTCGTTTAATCTACACCCCGTGGAGAATATTCCAGAATTTTTTCGAAATTTTTTGATAAGTACTTTTCGAGATAAGGCCCGGGACAGCGATTTTTCGCGAATTTTTAAAAATAATACAAAGAAAAGTGCGCGCAAGTATAATATTATATATATATTTTTTACTCGTGTTTTCACAAGCTTTCATTTGACACCACACTCGATGACCTAGTAAAAAATTTTTTTCTTCACTTCCGACTTCACCCCCCAAAACTAACCCCTTAAGTCAAAATTTAATTCTCAAAACTACATGGCTCTGATGAGGCCATCAATTCCTATATTATTACCAAATTTCACCTTTCTATGTCAAATAGTTTCGGAGAAAAAAATCGGGTGTGACAGACAGACAGACAGACACCGAAGTGATCCTATAAGTTGAAATTTGGTAATAATATAGGAATTAATGGCCTCATCAGAGCCATGTAGTTTTGAAAGTTAAATTTTGACTTAAGGGGTTAGTTTTGGGGGGTGAAATCGGAAGTGAAAAAAAGATTTTTACTAGGTCATCGGGTGTGGTGTCAAATGAAAGCTTGTGAAAACACGAGTAATATATATATATATATATATATATATATATATATATATATATATATATATATATATATATATATATATATATATATATATATATATATATATATATATATATATATATATATATATATATCTATATATATATATATATATATATACATATATATATATATATATATATATATATATATATATATATATATATATATATATATATATATGTGTGTGCATATATATATATATATATATATATATATATATATATATATATATATATATATGTATATAAATGTAATACTTGCGTACACTTTTCATTGTATTATTTTTAAAAAAAGCGTGAAAAATCGGTGTCTTCCCCTTATCTCGAAAAGTACTGATCAAAAAATTTTGAAAAAAATCTGGAATATTCTTCACGGGGTATAGATTAATTATCACGACTGCATTACCTTTAATAATTTATTTGGTATATAAATTAAACGAAAATGTCAAGGTCATCAGATTTCAGTATAGATTAGAAACAAACTTTATTGAAAACTCATTTGTGGTGTGTTTTGTGAAGTCACTGATCATTTTATACCTGCGTAACAAAATTTTTTTATTTTAAAAGCAATCAACGTAAGGAACACTAATTGCGCAAGTTCAACTTGCACTTGATCGGTTTTTTAAGTAAATAAATCCAACGAAATAATAGTTTTATTCAGTATTAATAAGAATTAAATACAATTTTTTAATTTAGCGGTTGCACATATTTATTTTAAACAGCATCTTGCTACGTAGCTTAGTTAAAGGTGGTGTATGCGTGTTTTTTATTAAACATGAACACTAAAACCTAATATTTTTAAGTTTTTGGAATAAATGTAGATTCAAAATATTTAAAGATGTCCGAAATGATAGGTTTATTCCCTAATTTTAAGTTTTATACAGTTTTACATTGTTTATTAAATTTTATTTTTTTCAATTTAATAGTTTTCTGGCAACGTTAGTGTATTTTCTGAAAAAATATCACGGTGGATATCTTTTTTTATGTTTTTTTTAGATTCAGCATAAAAAAATACTTAAAAAAAACACGTGTTTCCCTTAAAAAACAGAGAATTTTTTTTGTATACCTGTATAATTTATCTGGTATACAAAAACTATTTGACTTGACAATATGGTGGAGATTTTTCTCATGGAAAGTTGTGAATTTAACCGGGAATAAGAGCTACAAAATATCAATACGTATTAGGTGCAATCAGTAATAAACTTATATACTTTTTAGAACATTACGGCCTTAAACATTTGGTTCATCACAGATAAAATAAATTTCCATGATGACTAATGACTAATGGATAGATATCGAGATAAAATAATTTTATTTTCTTTGTTTATAAATAAACAAATATTTAGGTAGTAACCATTTGTTTTAAACTTTTACGACAAATATGTCTCGCTTTTTATATATCCTTAGTAATTGTTATATTGAAGATAAATGTGTGAATTTCATAGAATACTTCAGCAATCATATTACGGAACGCTAATTATGCAAGTCCGACTTGCACTTGGCTAGTTTCTCTTAACTGAATTGCTTAGAAAACCAAAATAAATTAAATCAGGAAATAGTTCTGTAAGTTGCTATAAAATTAGTATACAAGATAGGCACAGCAGTCTCGGACCATTTTAGAGCAAACTGAAATACGTAAAATTTAAAAATTCCAACAAAATAAAAATACCTAAATGCGATACCTAACCAGTACACTAATATTATGAGGGTTGTATAATAAGTACCTGGCCTTGACAATAAAAAAACACTTTTATGCGTAAAATTTTATTTTTCAACATAGTCTCCTTTTAGCTTTATACACTTAGTCTAACGTTTTTCTATCTTTCTTATCCCATCTAAAAAATACGATTTCTCTAATCCTTCAAAATGGGCGTTCGTTTCAACAATCACCTCATTGTTTCAGCCAAATTTTTTTCCACCGAGCCATTTTTTCATATTCGGAAATAGAAAATTATCGCTGGAGGCTAAATCTGGCCAATATGGTGGATGCGGAAGTAATTCGTATCCTAACTCATGGAATTTTGCCATGCCGATGACACAAGTATGCACGCGTGCATTATCTTGATGAAAGAGAATTTTTCCTTGGTAAATGTGGACGTTTTTCTTTTACAGCATGGTTGAAACAATCCAATAAGTTGACATAATCATCATCATCATCATTATCTTATTCCATCCATAGTCGGATGTAAGCCTCCTCAATTTGTTGTTTGCTTTTTGCATCCAGTCGTGTCCTGTTAATCTTTTTATGTCGTCCGTCCATCTTGTCTGTGGTGTACCTCTGCATCTTTTGTGTTCTCTAGGCCTTCATTCAACTATACGGCATGTCCAACTATTATCATTCAGCCTCGCGATATTCCCTGTCCAATTCCTCCTTAATATTCGTTGCTCTACATCTGTCACTTTTGATCTTCTTCGTATCTCGATGTTAGGAATACGATCTTGGAGTCCAGTATTTATCATTCTCCTCGCCATTGCTTTTTGGGTTACCTGGAGTTTATTTATTATACTTTTATTTAAAGTTCACATTTCAGTGCCATATGTTAGTACCGGCAGTACATGCTGTTTGAATACTCAGGTATATGTATTTGGGATATCCAATTTGAATGTAGATTGTAACCTTCCGAACAAAGACCAAGCTAACGAGACTCTTCTATTCAAGTCAGCCTTTAAATTATTTTTTGATGTTTCGATTTTTTCTCCTAAATATATGAATGTTTGTACCTTTTCTATTCTTTCACCTTCTTTTAATAGTTCCTGGCTGTTATCTTTACTTTCGTTGTTCAAATATTTAGTTTGGTGAAGTTTATTTTTAGATCTGTTTCTCGAGACTTGTTATTCTTCAATTCTTCTTTTGTGTTGGCGATCAGAGTAATATCATCTGCGAACCTTAAATGATTTAATCGTTCACTGTCCATTAGTATTCTTTTATTTTCCCACTTTAACGATCTGAACATGTCCTCTAGAATTAAAGTGAACAGCTTTGGGGATATCGAGTCGTCTTGTCTAATTCCTCTTTTAATTTTGATTTTATTTGTTTTTTTTTCTTCAAGCATTATTTGTTTTTTGGTTATCAACCATTGCTATCGACAAGGTGACCTTATATTCATTGGCTTTTTCCACTATCCACAATCTAATTGTTTGAGGATGGTTCAAAGTGCTGTATTCCTATATCCCGCTTGTTCACGTGGTTGATAACTGTCTAATTTGTTCATTAATCTATGTGTTGTGATTCTAGTGAGGATCTTATATAGTACCGATAACAGATTGATGAGTCTGTAATTCTCCAATTTAAATTTGTTCCCCTATTTAAATATAAGCACAATCAAGGCGTTTACCCAGGTGTTGTTATTTTACTTTCTATGGGGCATCTGTCAAATAGAGCTTGAAGAGATTGTATTATCGATGCCCCTCCATACTTTATCATTTCTATAGTTGTCTGATCGTCCCCTGGTTCTTTGTTGTTGTGCATATGTTGTAGGGCGTTCATTATTTCACCTGTTGTTACACCGGAAATTTCTTCAGATTCCACATTTCTTACTATCACTCGATTTCCTTCCTCTTTTTCGGACGGTGGCGGTATTTTCGTGTCATACAGTGTTTAAGAATAGTTCTCTGTAGCTTCCTTTATCTCTTTGATTTGTGCGATCTCTTGGTTATCGTTATTTGTAAGTTTTATTTTATGATATCTCTCTTCATTCATTTGTTTGTTTAGGTGTTTCAAACTTTTTCCCTCTTTCAAAGTTTCTTCTATTTTCGAGTGTCTCTGATCTCTGATGTCTCTCTCTGATCTTTTTCTTTATTTTGTTGTATATTTCTGCCAATTCTAATCTGCAATTTGTAGGATCATTTCTTAATAGTCGTGTCTGTTTCATGAGATTTTGTGTCTCTTTACTTAATTTTTGTGTTTTTTGTTTTTCCTATGTTGCTATTTGTTTTCTAGTCATGAGTAGGCTTTTGGTTATTTTTGCGTTTAGTTCATCAAGTTCTGTTTGGTAGTTTATGTGTTTTATATGATTTTCCAGCCTGTTGCCGATATTCGCCTGTGTTTTGCTTTATTATTTCTGTTGGTGTCTTTAACTTTGTAAGCGTTACCAATCTATGTCTCTCCTGCTTCAGATTTATTCTTATTTTTGCTCTGAGCATCCGATGGCCACTGCGAATGCTTATCGTGTCGTGTCAGTTACAATATTCTTGTCATTTGATAACACATAATCAATTTCGTTTCTGTTATACCATTTGGGCTTTGCCATGCCCATCGTCTATGTTCTGGCTTTTGGAAAATGTATTCATAACGTAGAAGTTATTTTCGTTTACAAAATTTGATAACATTTGTCCTCTACTGTTCCTCGTACCCAAACCAAACTTCCCGACACCTTCTCATTTGTAATCATTAGTTTCTCTATTTTGGCCTTGAAGTCATCGATTATTATAATATATTTTGTTTTATGGGGTAGCAATGCTTTGTTTATATCTTCGTAGGATTAGTCAATTTATTCTTCCTTGCCGTCTGATGTCGGTGCATAATACTCTCCATTAATTGTTGTTCTTTTTTCAAGGTAATTGATATGGATTATGCTGCATCGCCATTACTTTGTTTGTTTTGTCGATCAAGTTGCCTTGGCCTCCTTTGGCGCCGGTTTGCCAGGGAAAACCGATTGTTTGGACTGTTCTTTAGTCTCTGGTGTACCGTGATGAATCCATGTTTCGTCAACAGTTATGAATCGACGGCAAAAATCATTCCGATTGTGTTTTAACATCGCCATCCATTCTTTTGAAGTTTACACACGTGCGCGTTTATTGTCAGTTGTGAGCAATCTCGGCACTCATCTTACGGAAAGCTTTCTCAAATCCAAATGAGTTGTTAAAATGTTCTACACCCCTTCAGTTGAGAAGCCCACAGTTTCAGAAATCTCACGCACTTTCACTCTCCGATCTTTTATCATTATATCGTGATTTTTTTTCAATTATTTCTGATGTGATGACCTCATTTGGACGACCTGGGAGTTCTTCATCAAAAATACTTGTAGGGCCGCGTTTAAATTCAGCTGTCTAATATTTTATCGTCGATAACGAAGGTGCCGCACTTTAATCTCATCATTCGTTTCCTTTTTCAAAAATAAATATTTTATCACTGCTCGATATTAAATTTTTTCTATTATTGCAAAATCACAAAAGTTATTCTATTTAAATGGCTGTCACTCACAAACTAAATCACGCAGCGACTTGAAAATCTGATAGGATTTTTGTGAAAGGTTATATTTACGAAAAATAAAATTTTTTAAATAGTTGTAACGCCATCTCTGGCCGAGGCCAGGTACTTATCATACAACCCTCGTATAACAATTTCTGACCTCTTTCGATCTTTCTTGTTAACTAAACAACGCAGCTGCTTTTTCTTATGTTTTTGAAATAAATAGGAATTTGGTAAAATTTTTCGTAAATGTTTTCGGCACATCAATATTTAATTTAATGGTTAGTACACAATAAGTTTTATTACATATTTTAGAAAATTTTAAAAAAAAAACCACGGCAAAATGTCTTGATTTGTAAATAATTTAATTTTTTTTTACCGAACGCCATATTACTGCTGTGACGAAAAGCACATTCTACTACAGAATATGGATCTATCGCAAACATACAAACCTTATTAAAAGCATTTTGGTTGGTATGCCTGTCCCAAAATATAAGATCCCGATTTTTGCCGTTTTAAGTGGGCAATATAAAAATTCTGACCTTTTGTTTATGATAGGTTGCAGAGCTGGAATTTTATTCATTAATGCAAATTAATAAAATTATAAGTGTTTTTGGAGATGTTTATTTATAAATGCATGTAAAAACAAATGGACAAGGAGTACAAATATACAGTTTGAATGATTGGGGGTTTACAAGAGGGGACATATTGTATAAATAAAAATATATTTTAATTTAAGCCTAATTCTGTTTCACTATCACTGTCATCAGCTGAGGTAATTATCAGTGGTTTTATATTATTTACATAAATATATGAATCTTCAACTTTAACAACGTGCTGAATGGAATTCTTTCAGCTGACACGCTTAAAGTAGGAGAAACATTTTGTGCCCTTATTTTTGATTTAACTTGATGCCAAATATGTTCAGTTGGATTAAACACACAATAATACGGAGGAAGCCGCAAAGCGTGTCCCATTTTCTCAGCCATACTATCACAAACATATTTCTTTTTCAATTTATAGCCTTTTAAAACTTCCGAAAGATCACTTTTTTTATAACTAAAGTCAAAATAAATGTCATTTTCTAACATATATTCCTATATTTCCGATTTGGTGTTGGCTGCATTAGGAACCTTATTTAGTAGGCGACTACGGTAACTTGCATTGTCCATAACTATAACACTCTGTTGGAGAATATTTGGCAAAAGGGAATTTTGAAACCAATTTTCAAAAAGTTCTGCGGTCGTATCTTCGTAATAGTCCAAACTAGAATCTTTTATATTTTTTGCAGATAATAGTAGACAATTTGAAACCCAGCCCTTTTCAGATCCAGCATGCAAAATGGTTATTCGTTTACCTTTATTTGAAGGTGCGTTAGTCTGACATTTTGTACTGCTGTCAACCCACCCTTTTTGCACAGTGTCTTGGGTATCGAACCATGTTTATTACTGGCCAGTTCTTTGATCGATACTTTTTAATTTCCTGTAAATAAGTATGTCGCAAGATTCGTAATCTTTGTGATTCCATCACTGCTTGCTTTTTGTTGATTTTTCGGAACGTGAATCCCATTCTTAAGAGAATTCTGTGAAGGGTTGATCGGCCACAATGTATATTAGTCCCGTCCTGCACCAGTCTTAATTTTATTTTGTCTAGTGTCGGCATCAACTGCTCTTCATACATAGAATATATTTTTCTCCTGATGACGTCTTTTTCACAATCGTCTACATGATGCATTTGAAAATCTTTCCGTTTTTTCCTGTTCCTGAGTGATGGTTTTCCTACAATACCCTTAATCGTAGAAATTGGGGTTTTTGTTAGTTCACTGGTTTCTTGCAAAGCACTTTGTTTATTCAAATTTCTTTTTACCAAACTGTCGTAAACATTTTTCACTATTTGTTTAGCGTCAAGTGATAAATGTATTCTCTTGCGATAGCCACTATTGCAATTTTTCCACGGACGTCACATAATTAAAATAGAACCGTTACGTTGTAAGTTGTAAGTAAAACTAAAAATAAAAATAATAAAAAGTGTCTTTCGAATCTTAATGGGGACCTGTGGTCATTAGGCCTATATTATCAAATACTTAAAGGGCTCCAAACCGGGTTGCCGGGTAGTAAATATATAGGTAAAAATAGATCTAATATAATTGCAGGTGCAAGTGAGGGCGGTATACAAAGAAGGGTAAAATAAAAATACGTTTATCGTAATACCTGGCAAGTATGCACAAAACTTTAATAGGGTCGTTTATTGCCCCATTGAAAAAACAAAAAATGCAGGATCTTATATCTTGGGATTTACTATAGAGTAAAGACTTTTTAATTAAAAATGTGATTTTATTTTTAATATCTCTTATAAAGCCAAACGTGCTTTCATACTTTGTACGCTGATGTAATTAGGACTACAGGTTATGTATTTTTTCCTGAACAAAAAATCTTCACTAGTTCATGTGTTTTTCTTTATTATAAAAAATGTTATATTAAGGCGGAGGCAAAAACTAGGTGTCTAGGGATGCAAAATTAGTTTGCACTTTCTCTGTCCAAATAGAAACCAAACATGTAACAAAATAAAATAGAGCAATTATAATTGTGCAACCCATTGATTTCAATCAATATACTTCCTTTTGGATTTGAATCGGCAAATAAATTCGTTGAATAAGTTTTTATATCGGTTGTTTGGATACTGTTGAGAGTCGTTATCATTACCACTTGAATATTTTAGTAGTGTTGTATCGCTTTCCTTTAATCGTCAAATGAATTTTAACTTCACTTTCGACTTCTTGTAGTTTTCCAGCCATTTTAGTATTGCTTCAGCCACTCGTACGGTGAAGTATTTATTCTTATATAATATTTGAAGCATTTGATTCATTTCGATTACTAAGTGTTTTTTGTCCCCCTCACCGCCTGAGTAGGGATTTTCCCCTTTTTCATATCCTAAGGATATCGGCGAGGATATCATAATACCCGTCAATGTTGTCCAAGTGCCGACACATACATTTTTGTATTTCAGCACCTTTTGAACAACGCGGTAATGCTGCCACGGACGTTATTGCATTTCTGCAGACAACTACTACCTATGTACGTGGCCAAGCCAAATATACTAAAATAAATTAATAAATAAGTATACCCACCTGCCGGAATTGGAACTCAAAACCTTCTGCACCGCAACCAAGTAGTACGCCATGAAGCCACTGGCTGCCACCCAAAGAATAACATAGAAGTCAAAAGCAGATCTTTTTTCTTCAACTATTCAACAAAACTCTTACCACTTACTCTCTCTTTCTATCTATCCATCCAGCTTTCATCTTACATGAGTAGACATATTGTAACATTCATTTTTTCATCATGTTAAGACACTGTTTTTGTTCCTATAATTTATACATTATTACATTTTTATATTTATCGCAGTGATTTCAATTTTTGAGCAGTGTAGCTTAAAACAGTGTTTTAAATTTTTGAGCAGTTTAATTTGAACCGGCAGTGTGTAACACGTGTTGCTGAATTGACTTATTTAGTTCGCATTGAATCCGTCCAAATTTGCATGCCAGGAAATGACCCAAGGAGAAGGGACAAAGATATTTAAGCAGCCATTTCGAATTTCGAAGGGCTTATTCCACCATGAAGCAGTAACGGCTTTCTTTCGCCAGTAGGCCGTAGTGGATTTCTTTTCCAGCACCCCAGAGTGTTTTTTTTTCTTAGTGATGTAGTAGTGCAGTAACGGTTTCTAGCTCTCAAGTTTAAGGCCTTTTTCCTTTCTGAAAATATCCTGCTTATCCTCAGGCATTTCGGGTCAAAAAGTGTTCAGCACCCCAAATAAAACTAGGATGGTAATGGCTGAGACAATATTTTTATGAGAATCTCACCAGGAGAGGCCAAGTAGCTTATGGAAAACCCACGAGAAGAAACCAATCAGTAAGTCATAAGCACACCAGTCTAAATATCTCACTTCCTGTCTACAAGTGTGTTTCCAACGACTACTCAACACGTGCAACTCGCGCAGTTAATTTCACCAACTTTTAATATCGTGTTTTATCAAGCCTTTTATTAAAAACTTAATAATCCTAATTTAAAAACTCTATGCCATAGTGTACACTCTTCTAGTTTAAGGGATTTTTATTTAGTAGATGTAATTTTAAGAGTGTAATAAAAGTAGGAACTTTTATTTTGTTAATACACCCTTTTTTATTTAAATGTGTAGTGTCTCACTAAACTCCTGCTCTTTCTTTCAGGATGCAACGGTTGTACGTAAATTAATTTTATTTCAACTAAACTAAATAACTCTTCAGTATCTTTTTCATTTTTTGAGTTGAAGTTAGATTCTTTTTATCCTAAAATGCCCAAATCTGTACAGTATTCAAAGTGCCCAAATCTGTACAGCCAAATTTTAACAACTGTAGAGACTATTTTAAAAAGACGAACAAAAATTATCTCTTATCCATAATCACTCCTCTATTAGTATTAATATCCACTCAATCCATTCTCAAAATTAAGATATACGTAGGGGCAAATAACGGTTTCGATTTAATAAATAAAATATTTATTAAAAATAAAGAAAGTTGGGGCTATACAAAATAGCTCTCTAACGTGAGGCTATAAAAAATGGCACCGCTTCTAGCCGATATAATATGCTTTCTCCATGTCCCTCTATCTGTGCCTTATCTGTGCTATGTTTGTCCATCCGTTTCCTTCCACTTTACTAATGTCATAATATATAATACAATATGGGCCGTCCTGGATTTCTCTTTCTATTTTATGATTTTTATTCAATCGTTTTCTTTCTCCATCTTGTCCTTTCCATACTTGGTCCATATCCTGCCCATTTGTATTTTGTGTCTTTGATGCCTTCCATTATGGTATGGTCTCTAACCCATCCTATAGATTTTTTTGTTCTTTATCATAATATTCAGGATTACTTTCTCCATTTGGCGTGGGGTTGTTTGCATCTTACTCATAATTTTCTTCGTAATTGCACACATTTTAGTCCCATATACCAGAACCGGGTTACACATTGATTTATTATTTTTGTTTTCATTTATATCTTAAATCATTTGTTTTTGTTCTGTAGTATATACTTAAATTTTCAAAAAGTTGTTCACGTAAGCCTTATTCGCCTATTTAAATCTTTTAAAATTTAAAAATTTTTCTGTCCATTTTATGTTTTGTCCCAGATACATGTATTGTTCGACTCCTTCGATTTCATTTAGTTTAGGTTCAGGGTAAGTTTTGAAAGCGATACCTATGGAGCATCACTTTAACCAAATATCGTACACCATTTTGAAGTGTCATCTGTCAAATGAACACACACTAAATCTCAAGTTGACCAGTCCAGTCATTCATTATTTATCAGTCGGTTAAAGTAGACGTGTTTGGGGATTTTTAAAAAATGGAAAAAAATCGAATATCGTGCAGTGATAAAATTCTTTGTTTTGAGAGGTTTATCGGCAACTGAAATCCATGAAAAGTTAGTGGAAGTATTAGAGGAGTTTGCTCTTTCTTCTCCTCCTGTTCATAGACGGACTCTAGAGTTTAAACGTGATCGTACAAGCTTCTATGATGATACACGTTCACGACGTCCAAAAAATGCAACAACTGAAGAAACTGTTGTAAAAGTACAAGATATGATAATAGAAGACCGTCGATTAACCGTGGATGATTTAATTGAAGCAATAGGCATCTCACATGGATCAGTACATGAGATCTTAACTAATGTTTTGGATATGAGAAAGCTATTCACAAGATTGGTGCCGCATTTGTTAACATCGGAACACAAACACACTCGAGAGAAACTTTCTAAACAACATTTGGCTCGTTTCATAAAAAATAAAACTGATTTTGTGTGTCGATTTGTAACAATGAGACTTGGGTTTACCAGTATGATCCTGAACTGCGACAACAAACCGCACATTAGACTGAGCCCATTTGTTCACCTCCAAAGCAGCCAACGAACGTAGTCAAAGTCGTCTAAAAAAATTATGGCATCAGTTTTCTATGATGCAAAAGGAATTTTGTTAATTGATTGCCTTCAATCCGGTAAAAAATCACAGGAAAGTATTATTGCAACCTTTTGGACCAGCTGCATGAAAAAATTCATGAGAAAAAACCCGGTTTACAGAAGAAAAAAATCATCTTTCATCATGTTAATGTACACACAGCAGAAGTGGTCGGATTAAAATACGAATTGTTGGAAATCCACCCTAGTCGCCAGATCTGGCTCCGTCTGACTGCCATCTGTTCCCAAACCTCAAAAGATTTCTACGTGGGAAGCGTTTTTCAACAAATGACGAGGTGATAGCATCCGTAGATGGGTATTTTGAAGATCTTCCAGAAAACCACTTCGGAGATAGGGTAAATGAATTGAAAAATAGCTGGAAAAAAATGTATAGTGCTTAAGGGAGATTATACCAAAGAATAAATGTATTTTGACTCCTTAATTTATCTTGTTTCATGTCTGCTTTCAAAACTTAGTGACTGACCTACTGAGTTGTTTACTATTATGATTTTCTCATATCTATATTCACTCCTATTTCATCTAAGGGTAAGTTTTATTACCATACCGAATGCACCAAACGTTATCAAACACTTGACACAATAAGCCTAGATAACAAAGAGATACAACTTCTATTTTGGAAAAGTTCAATTTCTTTCTGGACAGAGGGCGTGTACTATGCGAGACACAAATATAGCGGTTTCTAGTCCCTCTCAATTTGTGTTTTCAGTAATTATTGTATGTATGCTTGCCAACCTGTGTAACGTAACCAAGGAGGCCAGGGCGGACATATGCACCCTTCCTCCTCCCCCCCGTGGATGCCGAAAATAGAATCTTCCAAGAAACAGGCTTCTTTTTTGTGAAAAGTTCCTGCCCCTCCGGTCATCCATTTTTAAATTGGGTATACAGTCCCTGGCCAAATTATTAGACGCACTGTATTTTTTTTAGTAATTTTATGTTTCTTAAGAGTTTTTATGCAATAATGGTATATTTAAACTACAATATTATTGATTTTTATTTAAAAGAATTGTTGTAGACTACATATTTGTATTTATTTTTAACATATGGCAACACTGTGTTGACAAAGTGATACATGAACGTAAACAAGTACAAACCTGTATCAGTCGCGATCGGAATCGAGTCAGGTACGGACGTGTTTCTGTGGCTTTATGGACTGTGATTGTTTGTTTAACAGTTTTATACTACTCAGTTATTAGTTTATTTTGTATGCAGTGTTTTAAAAAAGTAATTGGACTATTTTCATTATGGGTAGAAAAGGCGATCTTTCACCACGTAAAAAAGCTGAAGTGAAGGCCCTTGTGATTGCGAAAACATTTACAAACCGAGAAATATCACGAAGATTGGAGGTTTCTGAAGCTAGTGTACGACGCGTAAAAAAGAAAATTGAGTCAGGGAAGGAATTAAGCCCGAAAAGAAAGAAAAGATGCGGTAGAAAACCAATTTTCACTCCACGGTCAGAGAGATGTTTGAAGAAAATTTGTGTAGAAAACAGATTTGCTACCACAAAGGTAATAAAATCACAACTCCAGAATGCTAGCGTAAATGCTTCTGAGCGCACTGTTCGAAGAAAATTGAAAGAATTAGATTTTAAGGCCTGTCGTCCCGCCAGGAAGCCCAAGTTAACAGCTGCCATGAAAGCAAAGCGCCTGAAGTGGGCCAAACAATGGCAAGACAAAGATGTGGACTTCTGGAGATCGGTAAGATACAGCAATTTAATCAATAATTGATACATTATTATCATTTTCAGTTAAATAAAGCAAATAAACATGGAAGTTTATATATTTTTCCTATTTTTGACAGGTCTGCTTCAGCGGCAAGGGCACTGGACGTCTGTACGTCGTCAAAGGAATAATGAGGCAAGATCAGTACAAAGAAGTATTACAAAATCGGTTGATTCCGCAGCTCAGAGAATGGTTTGTTTCCAAATGGGGAACCATTCACTTTCATGCAAGATGGAGCTCCCTGCCACACTGCTCGGTCTATTAAAGCTTTTTTGGCAGAAAAAAATATCCCTCTGTTGGATTGGCCCCATTGAAAATGTGTGGGAGTTGATGAAAAGAGAAGTGGCTAAAGATGTGATTACCAACAAAACCCAGCTCCTAGAAAAGATTATTCATGTGTGGAATCATCATCCTCAAATGCAGGAGACAGTACAATCTTGCATTGATAGCATGCCGCGCAGAATTAAAGCTTTGATAGCGGCTAAAGGTGGCTCAACTAAATATTGACTTTTACTAACATTAATTTCACTTTTCTTTAAAACTTAATAAACTTATGCTTTTCTAAATTAATGCTGTTTTATTTATGTCAAATAAATAGGTAATTGATTGGATAATATAAAAATAAAAAACAAATCAATTTAAAATAATAAAACGGTACAATATCACTCGGTAATTAATATTTTACATGAAATCTTGCAGTGCGTCTAATAATTTGGCCAGGGACTGTAGGTACTACAGTATGAGAGTATATCATTTATTTGGTTTTCACTGTTAGGAAGAAAATTCCAGATAAGAGGTTTATTTTTCTCCGAGGGACTTCGTTTCCGGTTACAGTTGGCATCTTCTCTAGGCAACCTTTATAAGCAGCTTTGTCTTTAGTGTTCTCTTTTTTTCCTTAGGGAAACGCTCTTTGTATTCATGTACCCCCCGTCCCTTGAACAGATAATAATCAAGCCAAAATTTAAATTGTCTTTTGCTAGACCACCCTTTGAAAATTTGAAAGGCCAGTGATTTCAAAGTTCGGAAGTAAAAAATCAGGTTAATTATGCAGCAAACCTTTCTGTAGCTATAATAATAACCAAATTCTTAATAATGCTGAGCATTAAACCTAGGACACACTGTATACTGAAAAAATTCCCATACCATTGATATACAGTAAAATATTTTAAGACAGCCTGTATAGAGAATTAAATAATGTATTTAAATGTAAATTTTCTTGCTCTTCAAAAAATAGTGTGAATTGTATTTTATTTTTTATCTAATCGTCCCCCTTTTATTTGCCAAGCGCAACTTCTACAAAGTACTTTATAGATAAGACTTTTTATAGTTATCACAAAAACTAGGCATCTGAACTTTTACCGCTAAAGGTAAACATAAGCAAAGCCGAAAAGCTCAAATAAAAAATTATAAAAAGCCGGTCAAGCCCCTCCAAAATTTAGTTTGGCTACCGTTTAGGCAAAAGGTATGTGCACAACTACATAGAAAATTATTAAAGGAAACCGAAAAAAAAAAGGCTGTAACGTAACGTCGACAGCTTTTTACCGAAACAAGGTTCGATGCGCTTATTTGAATAAATCGGCACCACTCGGTTTGTTCGGAAAGCTTTCGGAAAAGTGCATCTCCGAGCCGTTGTTGCCGCTGTGTTTTGTTTTCCAAATATTAAAGGGAGAAAGGTAAAATATCAAAAATATTTAAGCATATAAAAATTTTCTAAAATTTTAGTTTATAGAATAAATCAATTGGAGTCAAGTAAATTTAAAAATTTATTAAGGTAACGGTAGTAGATTTTATTTTAATATTAGTACAATATTTTATAATAGGTATATGAAATATAAATTTATATCTGGAGTTATATATTCATAGCAGAGATTCTACCGTTACCATTATTACTTGTTAATAATTTAATTTTAGATTTTAAAAGTTCGAGGGGTGGAGGGTTGATAAAATTGGGGCAAAATTGCCTCAATACTATTCCAAAGAGTTTTATAATACTAGCGGTATAAAAAAAGTTTTTTTTCTCTCGTGCCAAATTTTTTTGATCTTGGTAAAATGCCATTTACATTTTTAGCTTTAATTTTGATAAAATATATTTAAATATAGAAGTTAACCAAAAAATGACGTCAAGTAAGAAAATAAAAAAACACAAGACGCCAAACTATCATCAAATTATTACGGACGGACTGAAAAAGGTCTCTGATTTATTATCTATTCTTAACTTAACACGAAGGCTGAAAAGTTTTTGGTCTAGCTACTTAAAACACATTTTTTTTTGCAAAATTCGACTTTATTCATCAACATAGTCTCCTTCAAGAGCGATGAAATCAATCCAACGATTTTCTAACATTTCTATATCTTCCTTGTAGAAGGATTTGTCTTTGCCTTCAAAATAGGCCTCAGTTTCGGCAATAACTTCTTCATTGGAGCCAAATCTCTTTCCTGCGAGCATTTTTTTGAGATCTGCAAATAGATAACAATCGCTGGGTGCCAAATCTAGAGAATACGGTGGACGAGGAAGCAATTCGAACTTCAATTCATGCAATTTTGCCATCGTAACTATTGACTGTGACACGGTGCATGGTCTTGATGAAGGAGCACTTTTTTTCTTGTTCATTTGGGGCCATTTCATTACGATTTCTGCCTTCAAAGGCACCAACAACTTTATATAATATTCGCTATTGATGGTTTTCCCTTCTCAGCATAGTCGACGAAAATTATTCCATGCGGATCCCAAGATACAGAGGCCAAAACCTTCCCAGCCGACAGTTGTATCTTTGGTCGTCGCTTCGGGTGGCTTTCACCGGCTGTTTCATCCATTGACACATATCGCATGAAAAAATTCTTTTTATTGCGCTTAAACAGGTCCAAACAGCGCTCAGAATCACCAACACGTTGTTGTTGTTGGTCCACTGTGAGCAAACGCGCTACCCAAATGTTCATGCAAAATATTACCAATACGTTCTTTTGATATCTTTAGGGTGTTAGGTATCTCCTGCAATCTCACTTTATGGTCATCCAAAACAATTTTGTGGATTTTTTTGATGTTTCCGATGTAACCACCTCATTTGGGCGTCCACAGTGCTCAGCATCATTTGTGTCTGTACGACCGCGTTTAAACTCAGCATACCAGTAAATGATGACTGATTTTCCAGGGACACAGTCCCCGTAACATTCATCAAGCTATTGCTTTGCTTAAACTATATTTTTTCCCATAAAAAAAACAGTGTTTAATTCAACACACGAAATTCGATTTTTTCATTGTTTTAAAAATATCAAAAGCAATGTCACTAAAACCACTGTAACTTGTAAACTAATCGTCAAAATGTCATGAAATTTTGACACGTGTCATTTAAAGGTTCGTACTTCCTAAAAATAATATGGATTTTTGGAAAAGGGTGACATCTATGTGTTAGACAAAAAAATTTCAGCCTATGTGTTAGGTTTGTCAGTTTGGTGTTCCTATTAATGAAAACTGTGCTTTTGCATCTATTCTGTTTCATAAAACACTGTCTTTAATTTTTTTAATTGGACTTATTTTTGCAAAATCGTCCATATTTTTTGTGATAAACTGGTTTTTAATGTTCCGTAGGGAACACTTATGGGATCACTTCGGTGTCCGTCTATCCGAAACTATTTGACATAGAAAGTTGAAATTTGGAAATATGGGAATTGATGACCCAATCAAAGCCGTGTAGTTTTAAAAGTCAAATTTTGACTTAAGGGGTTAGTTTTACGGAGTAAAATCGGAAGTAAAAAAAAATCAGATTATCGAATTAAATGAAAGCTTGTAAAAACAGGAGTTCAAAAATATATATCATGTAATACTTGCGCATACTTTTCTTTGTATTTTTTAAAAGAAAGGCACAAGACCCCAGTCCACTGAGCGTATTCCGAAAACTACTGATCAAAAAATTTTGAAAAAATTCTGGAATAGTCTCCAGGAAGTGTAGGTTGAGCGAAAATTATCACGAGTGAATTACGTTGGATAATTTATCTGATATAAAAAAAAACTAATTGCCCACCAAAATGGTGAAAGTTTATTTCGACGAAAGTTGTGAATTAAACCGGCAGTGATAGCTACTGCTTTAAGCATTAGGTACCAAATGAAAATAATTTGATTTTATTTATTTATAATTAAACAAATATTTAGGAAGTAAATATTTGTTTTAAACTTTTACACTAAATTCTACGAGTAGATTGAGTTTGATTGATTTATTGGCTGTTAGGTAGCTAAGATGCTATAACTATTATACATTATTGACTAAGAAATAACGTGAAACTACATCGGAACACTAACTGCGCAAGTCCAACTTGCACTTGACTGTTTTTTTTTTTTTAATTAAGATAATAGTTTTAAGATAATGACAACTAAGCATAAAACCAAATTGTTATATAATATATACCAATACCTGTCCAACCAGAATTTTCTTTTACTTGGAATATATATAAAAAGCAAACTGTACACTGTGTTTAATAAAAATATATTTTTTCTCATTTCTCTTTACACATCAAATTTAACATAAACTTATTTTATTGTTTAAACGAAAAACGGTCGGGTTCGGTCCATCAATACTTGATTTGATATGTATGAAAATATAGATCATACTGGAACAACAGTTATTTTCTTAAAGATGGTGAATGTTTAATACTTTCTAGAGCTCATAAAGAAAATACCTGAGCATCCGATCATGCAACTTTGTGCCAATTTCACCGACTCTCTATCTCTTGATGTTTTCCAAAACCTCTGCTATCGAATTTTTATTTTCCTCCAAATTTTTGCATATCTTCACGTATCACAAAAAACATCCTTTCTAATTTTTTTTAGTCTTTGTCTTTCTGTTAGTCTATCTGTCTGTTAGCTCAATAACGCTTGAACGAAATGGAATATCGATTTCAAATTTAGTATACATATAATACTTGAAGTAGGAAGGAAAACCACAGTTCTTGAGCGATATCGCTTAAATTTCGTATAGTTTTAATAGTATTATGATAATTTTACCGGGTGTCTGATTGAGATAATGAATAAGTTTTAAGCGTAATTATTTAAAATCAAACATACAATAGACAGAGGGAGCTGGTGAAGAAGGTCGAAGAGGTTGCCCTCATATAGAAAAGTACGGATCAAAAAATTTTGAAAAAATCTAGACTAGTCTTCATAAAGTGAGTGAAAATTATCACGAGTACTTACGTTTGATAATTTATTTGGTATAAAAAAAGCTATGAAAGCTATGTTTCTTGACGTATGGTGGACATTTTTGTAATATTCTTTTAAGTAAATTACTGTAACCGCGTGGTTTATTTAATTTTATTTGTTTATAATTAAACAATATTTAGGTAGTAACTATTTGTTTCACACTTTTATTACTAGATTCTAGACTGAGCTAGATTGATTTATTGGCTATTAGGTAGCTGGATGATATCTGTTATACATTACTGACTTAAAAAGAACGTGAAAATACTTGGATCTTAAGATATATACATATCAGGTACCTAATTAACTTAGCATATGTAAGGATTTTATTTTATTTTAAAAGCAATCACCGTACGGAACACTAACTGCGCAAGTCCGACTTGCACTTGGCCGGTTTTAGTTCTTCTTAATGTCAGACAGTCAAATTTAGTAATAATTTTAGAACTGTATATTTGCAAGGAGAGTACTAGGTGAATAATTTACCGACGTTTTTATCTTTGGTATACTTTCTTAGACATACTTTACATATTTTTCTAATAAAATAGATATTTAAAATTTCTATAAAAACTAGGGTTCAAAATTTTCGTATTTTATATTGGATAAAATTGCCTCTGCTGTCCCGTTACATTTCTTCAAAGCAAATGACCATCGTGGTATTGTAACAAATTATTTAAGCTGTTATACAATAAAATCTATCAGATTTGAAATTCGTAAAAAACTATAAATCTTTTTCGTGTTCCGTAAGTTATGGGATCACTTCGGTGTCTGTTCATCACACTCGATTTTCTTCGAAACTATTTGACATAGAAAGTTGAAATTTGGTACAAATATAGGAATTAATGGTTCAATCAGAGCCGTGTAGTTTTGAAAATTAAATTTTGAGTTAAGAGGTTAGTTTTGGGTGTGAAATCGGAAGTGAAAAAAGTTTTTTTTTTATCAGGATATCGAGTTGGGTATCAAATGAAAGCTTGTAAAAACTCGTGTTTAAAAGTATATATAATGTACTACTTGCTCACACTTTTCTATGTATTATTTTTAGAAAATTGCGAAAAATCGCTGTCCCTCCCTTATCTCGAAAAATACTGATCACAAAAGTTTTAAAAAATTCTGAAATATTCTTCACAGGGTGTAGACTGAACGAAAATTATTACGAATGCATTACGTTTGACACTTTATCTAATATATGGGGGGGGAGGTGAAATCGTAAGTGAAAAAATAATTTTTTGCCAGGTCATCGAGTCAAACGAAGTGAAAGGAAAGCATGTGAAAACACGAGTCCGAAAATATATATGATGTAATACTTGCTCACACTTTTCTGTGAATTATTTTTAAAAAATCTCCGTCCCCCCACCCTGTCACGAAAAGTACTGATCAAAATATTTTGAAAAAGTCCTGGAATATTCTTCATAAAGTGTAGATTGAGCGAAAATTATCACGAGTGCATTACGTTTGATAATAATTTATCTGGTATAAAAAAACTATGTACCTTGAAAATATCAAGGAGGTTTCTTGGCAGTATATTTCCAGTACCGCGCCTCAGGCCTCTAGAGACAAAATAATTTTATTTTATTCGTTTAGAATTAAACAAATATTAAGGTAGTAAATAGTTGTTTTTTTTTTACCATTTTCTTTATTGAATTAAAAGTAAAGCCCAGCCTCTTACTTACATTTATGACAGTTTTTTACATGTGGTGAAAGTTTGCTTATTCTAACTTAACCTAAGCTCTTAAACTAGTGGACCTATACTAACTTAACCTAGTAGATGCGTTTTTTATAACAAGATTTTCTTAACCTAAGACTTACGCTAGCTTAACTTAGGACTTAATGTTAACTTAACCTAGGACTTATGATAACTTAACCTAGTTTGACATTCTTCTGTCACGGAGGGCGAGGAGGGCCATCGTCTTCATCCGAGAGGGGGGTCTGAAGATCTCGGGAATTGACGGCGGACATGTGGTGGGAGTCGGACGGCGTCCCTGATGGTTGGGTTGGGGTGCTGGGATGCAAACTTCAGTTGGGTTTTCCTCATGTGTGTCTTTACGGTAGGCACGCCGAGGTCTCTGTGGAGTTGCCTGTTTCTCATGAATCATGGGGCTCCCGTGACCATCCTCAGGGCTTTGTTCTGCACTGTCTGGAGTTGAGCTCTCTTTGTCTCGGGGAGCTGACACCAAGTAGGGCAGGCGTAAGTAAGACCTGCCTTTGCGATGGTGTTGTATATTAGCAGCTTGGTCCTTGGTAACAATTTACTGGAGCGGTTTATAATAGGGTATAATTTGCCCAGCAGTTACTTCGCTTTCTTGGTGACAGTGCTGACCTGGTCCTTCCAGAGGTGTTGTTTGTCGTACTGGATGCCCAGGTACTTGATGGTGTTTTGCTCATTGGATGCGGGAGCCTTGAAGCTGGAGGTGTCCATGGGGGTGCCTCTGCCCTTGGAGAAGACGATGGCTTGCGTTTTGTGGGGGTTGAGCTTGATCCTCCAGCGGTTAAATATTTATTTTACACTTATATTACTAGATTCTAGACTGAGCTATATTGATTATTATCAGGTAGGTAAGAAGTAATAACTATTATACATTGTTGACTAAGAAAATAAAACGTGAAAATACATATTGGATCTTAACATATATACATATCAGGAACTTTTTGATTCTGATTGATCTGATTATCCAGCTGAGTCAGTATCTGACTAGACATGTCTGTAGTCTGGGCACTTAATTCTTTTATTGAAAACTCATTTACGGTAAATCTTGTAAAGTCACTCATCATTTTATACCCCCGTAACAAAAATTTTTATTTGAAAGGCAATCATAGTACGGAACACTCATTGCACAAGTCTAACTTGCACTTAACCGGTTTTATTTACATTTAACATACTTTTTTGAACACCTTGCATATTTTCTCTTACAAAAGGGTAGACATTTGAAACCTTGGTAAAAAGACCTTTAATGTGATACCAAACTTAATAAAATTAAAAAACAAAAATCTAGTGTTAGATAAAGTAACCCGCTATCTGCCGTGCCACAGGAAACATAAAACACAGCAGCGACAGTCCGGTTCTGCACTCTTGATCTCAAGGGGTTCAAGTTTGTAATGATCACATGACCTATCTCCATATTGCTGGTATGATGCCCGCTTTCAAGAAAAATCCTGTTCTGTAACACGTAAGCTGAAAGGTTTTTGGTCTAACTACCTAAAACAATTTTTTTTTTGCAAAATTCGACTTTATTCATCAATATAGTTTCCTTCAAGAGCGATACAATCAGTCCAACGCTTCTCTAACATTTCTATACCTTTCTTGTAGAAGGATTTGTCCTTGCCTTCAAAATAGGGCTTAGTTTCGGCGATAACTTCTTCATTGAAGTCTAATCTCTTTCCCGCGAATATTTTTTTCAGGTCCGCGAATAGATAATGGTCGCTGGGGGCCAAATCTGGAGAATACGGTGGATGAGGAAGCAATTCGAACTTCAATTCATGCAGTTATGCCATTATAACCATTGACCTGTGGCATGGTGCATTGTCTTGATGAAAGAGCACTCTTTTCTTGTTGATTTGAGGCCATTTTTTTGCGATTTCTGACTTCAAACGCATCAATAACTTTGTATAATATTCACTTTCGGTGGTTTTTCCCATATCAGTCTAGGCAATGAAAATTATTCCATGTGCATCCCAAAATACAGAGGCCAAAACCTTCCCAGCCGATTGTTATGTCTTTGGTCGCTTCGGGCGGCTTTCACCGGCCGCTGCCCACTCAGTTGACTACCAATTTGAATCCAGTATGTAGTGGTGAATCCATGTTTCATCCATTGTCACATATCGCATGAAAAAATCCTTTTTATTGCGCTTAAACAGGTCAAAACTGCGCTCAGAATCATCAACACGTTGTTTTTGGTCTACTGTGAGCAAACGTGGTACCCATTTTGCTTTCTCATGCCCAAATGTTCATGCGAAATATGATCAACACGTTCTTTTCATATCTTTAGGGTGTCAGTTATATCACGCAATTTCACTTTACGGTCATCCAAAACAATTTTGTGGATTTTTATTGGTGTTTTCCGATGTAACCACCTCATTTGGGCGTCCAGAGAGTTCAGCATTATTTGTATCTGTACTACCGCGTTTAAATGCAGCATACCAGTAAATGATGAGTGATTTTCCAGGGACAGACCCCGTAATACTTATTAAGCCATTGCTTTGCTTGAACGGTATTTTTTCCTTTCAAAAAACAATGTTTAATCAACACACGAAATTCGATTTTTTCCATTATTTTGAAAATATCAAAAGTAGCGTCACTAGAACCACTGTAACTTGTAAACTAATCGTCGAAACGTCATGAAATTTTGACACGTATCGTTTGAAGGTTCGCACTTCTTAAAAATCATATGGATTTTTTGAAAAGTCAGACCAAAAACTTTTCAGCCTACGTATTAGAATAAAAATGAATTTTGTTGATTGAAAGGAAGAGAAAAACAAGAAAAGTCTTTTTAGAAACAGTTTTTTTATCAATTTCTTATTAAAACAGATATACAAAAAACAGGAAAGAAAGGCAAAAAACGCAAGGAAAAAAAATACGTTTGGCTTTTTGCACGTTATTTATTTAAATATCTCATTGTTGAATTTATATTTCTCAATTATTAGGGACATTGTCCGGGGGGAGGGGGGATGTTCATCTTGAGAATATATCTCTGCACACATTCAGCTTCGCGAGTTTAATGTCAACAATTATGCTCCTGATATTTAAGCGAATCCCAGTAATCTGAACAGATTGAAAATAATTATAATTATCATTTTAAGATGAGATGGGCTTTTTTCTGAACGTAAAAATGAAGTAAACATACTTTTTGACCCATTTTATCATTGGTTCAATTTAATATAATAATTATCATACAACTAATGACTTTTCGTACCTATATACTAATTATATAAAAAAATTAAATTGATGCACTTATTTATTCAAACTCATTCGTGCTCGAGCATTACTACTTTTGCATGCCCAGATTTAGTTTGGAAAGTTTGGTTAGCGAATTTTAGCAGATAATATAACATAACTTTAGTAAAAATTCTGCCCTGAATTCAGAAAAAAGTGCAAATGGAATAACATAAACCAATACTTAACAATAATAAAACATCAACTGTTTTACAAATAAAATGTATCTCTAATATGAAAACACAATTATCACAATCTTTGTATAATATTTATATTGCATAACAGAAATAAAGAATTGGAGATACCACATATATTTTTGTAAGCACTAACCGCACAACAAAAACTTCCTCTTGACATCTTTTTTATAATTATTGTCAATTATAACATCAAACGAGTCATTTACTTATTGGATAGTTATTAATAATGAATTTCAGAGTACGTTACAAAAAGATTCTCTTTGAAATCCAGATGTAAACACAACCGGCGACTGCGCTGGCAGCCATGATGTTGGTATGATAGGGGGCGCATGTGGGATAAAAAAAATAACTTAAAAATTTTCTGGAGCGTCGCTACTGTGTTTTATGTTATACAGTGTTAGTAGCAAAATTACAGCTATCCTTTTGAACACCCATTCAATAACATCCATCGAGTAGTTTAGGCTCCGCGAGGGAACAAGAAACCTCTAGTGGCGGAGCCAGGTATATGAACACAAAGGTAAAAAAGAACTCTTAAGGTGAAGCAGCTTATAAGGGGGAGTCAATTACCAACCGGGAGGCGAAGTCTCGTAAAGAAAAACAAAAACTAGCTAGTGCTGGAATAATGAAAGTTTACACTCTCCTTACGAAGGAGTTTTAAAAAACTCACATATTTAAATATCGATGAAAGGGAGAGCCATTTTTCACAAAGAAGTACTCTTTCACATATCTTTACACATTCATCCCAATAAAATGCGTTAAATCCGTAAGTTGATTGCTTCTGAAATAAAAATTTTCGTTACGGTAGTATAAAATGATCAGTGACTTCACAGAACACGTCCCAAATGAGTTTTCAGCAAAGTTTTTTTCCTATCTTTAGTGACAACTGATGACCTTGATTTTTTTTTTTTATATCAGATAAATTATTAACGCACTTGTGATAATTTTCATTCAATCTACATCCTGTAGAGAATATTCCTACATATATATATATATATATATATATATATATATATATATATATATATATATATATATATATATATATATATATATATATATATAAATATATATATTACCATATATACCATATATACCAATACTCTATTGGTTAGACGTTTGTTTTCGACGACCCATCTGACTGCGCCAGGGAGGTTTCCGATGTTATTTTGGCCGATGGAGGCTTACATCCCTTTTTCGAAGAAATGCCCTTCCAACGGCAAGCCTTGGTTTGACCGAAAGTGCAAAGAAGCTGTTGCTTCTAAACATCTTGCATACCGACAATGGCGTGAAAATCCTAACACTATAAATCGTAACACATTTGTTCGTGCCAGGAACAGATGCAAAGAAATTATCGACGAAACCAAGGAGGTGCACAATCAACGGATGAGAAACAAATTTCTCGCTTGTCCCGACAATTCAAGATCTTTTTTGTCGGTCGCTAAGGCAGTTAGTCAAAATTTCACCAAATCCACCATACCACCACTCACATGGTCAGATAATTCTATTGCAACGACGCCTGTTGAGAAAGCGAACTTGTTGGCTGAACTCTTTGCTTCACATTCTACTGTCGATTTCCAAGGAAAAACACCACCTACTATTCCCATAGTGCAGTCAAGGATGCCCGACGTTGTCTTCAGTCAAGCGTATTCTGATGAAGCTAGACACCAAAAAGACTTCTCGTGCTGACGGAATACCTGCCATAGTTTTTAAAAACTGTGCGAGGGAACTAACAGCAGTTTTCTGTAGACGTTTCAACCCATCCTACAGAAAGGGAAATTTCCTTACTGCTGGAAATGTGCTACAGTTCAGCCGATACCTAAAAAAGGTAAGAAGACCTTGCCAAATAACTACCGACCAATCGCACTGCTTTCATTAATATCGAAAGTCATGAAAAAGGCTATCAATCAGCATCTTCTAAAATATCTTGAAGGATTCAACATTATTAGCGCTCACCAATATGGCTTTCGTAAAAATAGATCAACAGGAGATCTTCTGACTTATGTAACACATGTTTGGAACAATGCAATTGAACACTTTGGAGAATCTCGAGCTATTGCTCTTGACATATCCAAGGCATTCGATCGTGTTTGGCACGATGGGCTGTTGGCTAAACTACGTTCTTATGGTATGTCGGAAAAGTTCTGTTTGTAGCTCTCATGTTTCCTCAGAGAGCGTTCTTTACGAGTGGCAGTCGACGGTGTACCCCAAGGCTCCATACTCTCTTTCTCATTTACATTAACGATCTGCTGGAAAAGACCGAAAATCCAATCTACAGCTTTGCAGATAACAATACACTGATCTCTTCATTCGCTTTGAACGCTCGGACATCGGCTACTCAGACGAATATCCGCAGACAGCAGGAAGTCATTCAACTTAACAAAGACCTGGAAGAAATTCTATCTTGGGGTGACAATAACCAAGTAGAATTTAACGCTACAAAAACCCAGGCGGCAGTTTTTTTTTCTAAAAAAGTTAACGTTGCTGAACCCGACATAGTTATGTCGGGACACTCCATTCCTCTAACATCGTCACTCAATTTGTTGGGCGTTAATTTGGGAACAAATATGTCCTGGCATGAACATGTTGCAGGCATAGCAAGGAGAGCTTCTCAAAAGTTGGGAATATTATATCGAACCAGAAAGCTTTACACTCCACAACAACTGTTAATTCTTTACAAAGCTCAATTTCAACCAACTATGGAATACTGCTCCAATGTTTGGAGCTCCGCTCCCAAACATACACTGCATTTGTTGGATTCTATTCAGAGAAGAGCTGTTCGTCTGATTGAAGACCCGGAATTGACCGTCGGCCTTGATTCGCTGGAACCTTGAAGAACGGTTGGCGACTTGAGCCTATTCTACAAGTACTTTCATAGAAAGTGTTCGAAGGATGTAACCCGCTTAATTCCTCCCTGAGCGGTGCATGTTAGAAGTACACGTCGCGCTAATTCTTCACATCCGTATGAGGTTCAGCTTGTAACTCCTTGTACGACGCTTTTCAAGCAGTCTTTTATATGGAGAACATCATCCCTTTGGAATAATTTGCCCAGGACTGTGTTTCCCACCGAGTACAATCTACAGCGATTCAAGAACAACGTGAATCGCTTTCTCCGCACACGTGTCGCTCCTGTAGCGCTTTAGGAACTTCCCTGTAGCACGTGTGCTAGACCCATAAAAAAAAAAAAATTCCAGAATTTTTTCAAATTTTTTTGAACAGTACTTTTCGAGATAAGGTGGGGGGACAATGACTTTTCGCACTTTTTTAAAAATAATACAACGAGGATGTGCGCAAGTATTATATTATATATATATATATATATATATATATATATATATATATATATATATATATATATATATATATATATGTATATATATATATATATATATATATATATATATATATATATATATATATATATATATATATATATATGTATATATATATTTTAACTCATCTTTTTACAAGCTTTCATTTGACACCCCACTCGATGACCTAATAATTTTTTTTTTTTTCATTTCCGATTTCACCCCTCAAAACTAACCATATAACTTTCAAAACTACACGGCTCTGATGAGGCCATCAATTCCTATATTAATGCCAAATTTCAACTTTCTATGTCAAATGGTTTCGGAGAAAATCGGGTGTGACAGACAGACGGACGGACAGACGGTCAGACGGACCGACAGACAGACGGACACAGAAGTGATCTTATAAGTGTTTCGTACGGAACACTAAAAATCATATTTTTAAGGGGGTGCTATTTTCTATATTCAAACGGACTGGACACCCTGGCTCCAAATGGTTACACCATAGATTACCCATTGTTTACACAATCAGATAAACACGAAATGTTTATATAGACTTTTTTTCAGGAACTAGAGAAGAAACTAGAAGAGAAGGAACAAAAAAAAACTGACAACGCAGCATCCACATTCCTCCGCTTTTCATCCGAACCGAGATCCTATCACCCAAGAAACCGCAATACAAAAGCGTGCTTCACTCGGGTCGCAGGGAGCTTAGCGTAAAGGTTGTTCTTTAAACGCGCGCTCGCGGTACGGCCATCCATTCATCATGTTTTTCGTCGGTTTTTACATGATTTTCTCGTTTACACTCGAACTTTTCAATAAAAATTCTATGGCAGAGCCTTTGCTAAGAACTTGCGAACCTATTCGCGTTGATATGTGCATGGGACTTGGCTATAATATGACTGGAATGCCTAATTTAGGTGGAAATGATGTTCAACAAGAAGCTGATTATAATTTAAAATCTTTTTCACCGTTAATTCAGTATGGCTGTAGTCAACAGCTTAAGTTATTTTTGTGTTCTGTGTATGTGCCCATGTGTACAGAAAAAGTGGCTAATCCTATTGGACCTTGCAGGGGACTTTGTGAAAGTGTTAGATCGAGGTGCTATCCTGTTTTACAGGTGAGTTTTTTGTAAACTGTTATAACTTTTTAAGGAAATGTATATCTAAAACTTAATATCAATTAAAGATCTATCTACATTCTAGACATAGTAAGGAAATGTTAAAAAATAATAACAATAAAGGAAATTTCAGGGGTACATACCTCTGACCTAACCTTAAAAGTAAGTGTATGCTTATAGTTTGGACAATCCGAACTTTAATAAGCTGCTAAAATTCCAATGAGCCAAAATATGTAGGTACCAAAATAATTTTATACTCTATTTCTTTGAAACTGCTAGTAAGAAAAATGTCAGTAGACTGACCGGGGGTCCTATAACAGAGGCGTGCTATCTATTCCCAGGTATTTTTCAGATAACAATGTTCCTTTGTAACGAAGTTTTATTACCGATTAAATCATTTTATTTACATACCTTTCTGTTGCTCCAACTATAAATACATATTTAGAGCAGCATGCCCAAGTGTCAAGCGAGCTAGTGACAAGTCAGTTAGTGTGTTAACAAAATGCCTTCCCCAGCGAATCGCCGAAAGTTCGGGCAACTAACCCATAATGAAAAGCGCATAGTTAAAAATGTATTTGACTATTTTAAAAACGATCAAAATTGTGATTGAAGTGTGGACGATTGTGTGACAAAATGTCGGAGTTGGTAAAGCCACAGTTTACAGAATCTTAAGAGAAGAAAAGAGGGGGTATAGACTCCCTAGAAAAGAGACCAGGCAGAAAAGAACTTCAGCTGACAGACAACACAAAACAAGCAGTAAGGCGTATTGTTCATGCCTTTCTTTATGGAAAAAAGAATTCCAACTTTGGATATGATCCTGCAGTATAATTTGAGAATGATAATAGAAACCAATTACACAAATATTATCCATATGTATAATAATATTGTAACAGTGTCTCTAAACAATGGCTATTCTTTCAAAAATTGGCCGGTATTATTTAGGTGATATAGGTGTCAAGGCAACCATTTGTAATTTTTTGTCTACCGGTCTGTCTGCTCCAATATCACATAAAAACGGCATCTTACGAGACTTTGCATGAAGATAAAATAGGTCCAGGGTCATGTTATAGGCTACATTTTATTCTAAAAAGAAGCTATATACAGGGTGTCATCAAAATACTAACTTTATTACATATAAAAGTTATGTACAGGGTGTGTCACAATAACAAACCAGTATTTAAACAAATTTTAGAAATTTCTTTACGTTAAGAGAGCGTAAATATAGATTTCGTATAGATACTATAGTTGTAAGTTATAAAGCCCATATCGAGAAGTCACTAAATAAATTTAAAAATCCATTGGATAGATCATATTTTGTAATCTATGGATTTCAAATAAATGCCGATAGCCATATCGATACCAGGAAAAACAAAGGACAGAAAAACTTACAGGGTGTCCCATAAGTACGTTCAAATTTGTTTGGCATATTGTGCGAACGCAGAGAATAGAAAGGACAAGGTGAAATCACACTGTGTAATTTAGATCCTTCAAAAATGATTTGCTGTATATAATTTCTAACGTATAAAAACCATAATTCTGTAACCATGTGACGAAAATTTGTGTCCAATATCATTTATACAACGTGAATAAAGCCTGAGTGTTAAACTGAATAAAAAAATCAGTGTTGCTTCTCTGGGTTTAACTTCGTCAAATAAATATTTAACGCTTTTCTAAAATCACTAACTTATTCTTGGATTAGGCATATTTCTAAACGGTCACTCCAATAAATAGAATTGTCGTATTAGACTATCTAAAGTGGCAGCTTAAGCTGCAATGTCGATGCATGGCACAGTCGGCTTGTAATTTTTGGGGATGAGAGAAGCCGCACAACAAGTGTGTAATAGGAACGATGTATGGAAATAATTGAGAACAGCTTTATAGCCCGGTTTACAAAATTTTAGTGGTTACAACAAACGCCCATTTTAGCATCATAACTTGTGCTGAATTTTACATACTGCTCGAAAACAGAATACCACCTCGTGTTCGTGGCTTCTATGTATTTAGGAATAATTTTTTTGGGCTATGGCTATAGACAGAAAACCCAGTCATTCAAGATTTTTTTTCGAATAAACAGTTGTCCAGATTCTTAGAGGGCACATAAGTTGGCCTTTACGTAGTTCCGATTTGACGCTAATGTTTTTTGTGGGAATATTACAAAACTAGAGTTAACAGTAACAATTATCACTTTCTGGAACAATTAAAAGAAAATAGGTGATAAAAAATACCATCCTAAACGACGTTCCTAATTTTGATCAACAATTTGACCGTTCGCTAAAAGAGTGCCGGGAACGTAATGGTCCATATTCAGATAACATTATTTTTTCATTGATCAATTTAATTTTTTTATCATAAATATTTTAAAACAAATCTTTTTATGACACACCTTGTACTAATAAGGTAAATGTTCATTTACAAGGCACATAAATGTCATCCTGGGCGAAGCAACGGGCAAAGGCTGTTATTATAATTATTAAATGTACCAGTTCATTTAACAATGAAGTTAGCCATGAGTAAATGAGATAGACTGCAACTGGTAATGATGACAAGAATGAGATTTTTTTTAATAAGTCGATAGTTATCAGAATTTCGAGTAACGATAGGTAAATTCAAAAATTATCGATATATCGATAGGTATCGATATATCGATTGGCATAACTTATTTTCCTACCCCCAGTCGTTAATTTTAGAGGCGATTAATTTTTTTAGAAGTCTTCCAAGCCTCCGTAATCAATTTTTGATCAATAATATATCGATTGTTATCGATATATCGATAACTATTAATTGGTATCCATAGATCGATAGTTATCGATAAGTTAAAAATTATTTCCATCAGCTATCAATAGGTTAAATCCATTAAATGTAAGATCTTATGTGCAATTATCTCGAAATCAATTGTCAATCATAGGTTAAGCTAGACTTTTCAGTAGAGTCCAAAAATTTAATTAAAAATATTGGAATTGCAAAGTTGCTATCGGTTACAAGATGATCTGGCTATACCGCATCTTTCAAATTTTTAGATACACATTCTAGGTTACCTGTATATATGCATAGAAAACTCTCGGTTAACAATTCAACTGATTTACTGACCTAAACTATAGTTTGCTACAATATCTCCCTTTTTTTCAGGGTTTTGGATTTCCATGGCCAGATGTGCTCAATTGCTCTCGGTTTCCAATTGAAAACAATCACGAGCACATGTGTATGGAAGGTCCCAAAGATAAAGTAGATATCAGAGCTCCTGTCGATCCGGCAGTCAGAAAATTTGAGTGTTCACCCCACAATATCAGAAGTGGGATTCCAGGTTGTGGACCTACAAGCTGTGTTGGAAGTGGAATGTTTGATGAGTCCGAAAAGAAAATTGCAGAGGTAAGTAAAACGCTAGTTTTTAGTAAATGTTATCTTGCTACAATACATTTCCTAAAATTTTTCTCTATTTTCGAACGCTTCAAATGTTGTCGAGTTTTACAGGGCGACCAGCCTGCATACCTGAACTAACCTGAACTAACCTCTTAAGTCAAAATTTAAGTTTCAAAACTACACGGCTCTGATGAGGCCATCAATTCCTATATTATTACCAAATTTCAACTTTCTATGACAAATAGTTTCAGAGAAAATCGGGTGTGACAGACAGACAGACAGACGGACAGACAGTCATCTTATAAGTGTTCCGTGCGGAACACTAAAAAGAACGAACTTTGCTCTATGGCAATTTCCTTACTCTGTAATTTTCCAATTACCTGACAATATTTAAGTTATTTTATGCTAGTTCGGCCACTCCAGAAGTCGGTCGCTCTGGGGAGATAACAAGAACGCATTTGGGGGAATTAAATATCATAAATTACAAAACAGTCAATATTAGCCCTGTTAGAAATATTATCTTAACAACCGATTTTTGTTTGTATTTTGAAGCAGTAAAATTGGAGATGCTACGATTGTTGTTTCCAAAAGATTTCGATAAGAGAGATAATTTCAAATGTAATAAAAGTTGAATTAATTTTCACTAATCTAAGTTGTATTTAGAGTAATTTAACTACTACGATTGTATTACTATGTTCAACTCAGTTATTTTGACAGTAATTCAATTACTCTGAAGTAGTTGAATTTTAATTTTGGTAACAGCACTTCTAACAACTGTGGTACCCCAATGGACCACCTCCGATTTTCTTTGAATCGGGATTTTTCTATAGTTTTCTGGCATAGAAATTTAGCTGTGACTATCATTTTTCTTGAATGCAAGCTCGAAGTGTGGTTTCATTCCCTCGAAGTATCGGGTGTAAAACTTAATGTTACAGTGTTTTTCTTATATAAAATGGTAATAGTAATTTAAACTGCTGTAGAAATCTATTTTATAGTAAGAAAAATAAGTACTTTTCCAGTAAGTGAAGTTTCACTGACCTATAAATACTTCGAAAAAATACCTAATTTAAATAATACTTTTGCAACATAAAACAGAAGAGTACTTATTAGCATCACACAAAATCTGACAAAGGTAGCTGCAACCTTTAAAAATTCTGACAATTTTACTGAAAAAGTAATTTAATCACTGCAAAAGTAATTTAAGTTGTTAGAAAACAAGTTACGAAGACGTAATTAAAGTAACTGAATTACGGACAGTTCTGTATACATATACAGATTGTTATTCACGGATAGAGAAATATGTAGAAATGTTTATCCCGGAATACATCAATCCGATTGTTACATTACGGTTGGAGTTTTGCCAATGTTTCGACATTCTACTTGGCATTTTCAGTTTTGACTCGTCGGAGTTAAGTAGCTTAATGAACGGATGCATTCGTGGATTAACACTTTTACTTATATATACATATACGTGGGTAAATCAAATATAAACGGTAATTTGCTATTCTTAGAATGCAGTTCTTAGCTAGATGATGTTGTGTGGAGTAGATGTTTGGTTTGTGAGGAGTGGGGGAACCGGATGGGTGCGCGCGTCAACTCGTCTTTGTCCTCAGTACAGCCATGACCGAGCAAGAGGTACCTTCGTCTGTTGCGCAACGTATTATCATCAAGTTTTTAACCAATGAAGGCGTTAAAAACCGTCAGAAATTTTAACCCGTTTGAAGGCACAGTTTGGGGACAGTACACTGTCTCAGAATCGTGTGTATACGTGGGCGAGAGAATTTAAGGGCGAACGAGAACGGGTTGAAAACGAAAGTCATGATCGACGCCCTAGGTCAAGCCTTACAGATGACAACATCCGTGACATTAGACACCTTATCGAAGGTGATCGCCGATTAACCGTTGAAGAAATTTCCTCAATCCATAATTACTGATCGACTCGGTTTCAGAAAAATTACTGCTCGATGGGTTCCAAGGTTGTTAACTGGAAACCAAAAACAGGTCAGGTCGGATATCGCTGAAAGGCTTCTGAATCGATTTCAGCAAGAAAGGGAGGCCTTTTTAAAGCGCATAGTGAGATGTGATGAGACGTGGGTACATCACTACACTCCCGAGTCCAAAATGGCAAGTAAGGACTGGCGAAGAAAGAATGAAGGTTCCCAGAGTAGAAGGGCAAAGCCGTTTCTGGCACACATAGGGAATTGTGTGTGTTGGAGAGAGAGGTACAAGTTAGCGTGAGTGCGAGAGAGATAGATAGATGACGTCATCTCGCTCTCGCTCATGCTTACTTGTACCTCTCTCTCTAACACGTAACCTTATGTAAGCCGTTTCTGGCACACATAGGACGTTCTGTGTGTTAGACAGAGAGGTATAAGTTAACATGAGTGCGAGAGAGATAGATGATGGCATCTCTCTCGCGCTCATGTTTACTTGTACTTCTTTCTCTAACACGTAACCTTATGTAAGCCGTTTCTGGCACACATAGGACGTTCTGTGTGTTAGACAGAGAGGTATAAGTTAACATGAGTGTGAGAGAGATAGATAGATGACGTCATCCTAGAAAAATTAAATTAAATTAAATTAAATTCTCTAACAATCAGTGTCATCTGTTAGCTAGGGTATTAACATAACCTCACTTAGTTCAAATTATAACCATTAAACTTTGTTCACTAACCCATCAGCACCATCTGCCAGCTAAGATATTAACATAACCTCACTTAGTTCAGATTAGAACCATTAAACTTTGTCAACTACCTCATCAGCGTCATCTGTCAGCTAAGGTATTAACATAACTTCACTTAGTTCACATTAGAAACATTTGATGTTGTCATCTCTCTCTCGCACTATGCAGTTATAAGCATGGTGGAGTAATGATAATAAAATTAGTTAAAGTAATTAAACACCTTAAGGTTAAATAAATGCTATTTGCGCCATCTGTCAGCTAAGGTATTAACATAACTTCACTTAGTTCACATTAGAAACATTTGATGTTGTCATCTCTCTCTCGCACTATGCAGTTATAAGCATGGTGGAGTAATGATAATAAAATTAGTTAAAGTAATTAAACACCTTAAGGTTAAATAAATGCTATTTATTACAATATAAATAAATAAATTAATATTAATTATTACAATTTTGATAATTATATAGTAACTTAACATTAGATAAGGCACAATGCCAAGGTCCATTATCCTTGTGAAAATAACATTCAGGTTTTTTCTTAAATTTGGATAGAATAGGTTCATCAGTGTTTGGGATGATGTAAATTCGATCTTCGTTTATATATTTTTTGAGAAATCTAGCCTTTTCTTCCCCTTTTACATGAATCATTGATGTATCACCATTTAATTTTAGTACCATATTTAATATACTATCTATTTCATTCAGTTCTATATTACCAATATTCCAATCGATTCCATGATAATCTTCTGCCCATTTAACAACTTTTCTATCTTTATTAGTCAGAAGATTCTTTGCAAATGGTGGCTTAAATACATAAGTTAAACAATGTGTTCCATCATATATAGCCAATTCTTTAGGGATAAAACCATTAGTAGAACAATGGAAGCCTTGTATATCAATAAATATATTTGGTTGATGATTCATGTTAGTTCTTCTAAGCTTGACAATTAAATGAGTAATGAAAATTTATATTATGGTTCTTATAGCTCCAGTTAAAGGTAAATGTTCCAAAACACGATCGTGGATAATAATGCAATACGCACGTGCGCTATTATCAAAATTTTCAGAGCTCTGAAATTCTAATTTAACATCGATAGAACCACTCTTCAGAGATTCGTTTTGACGTGAGCAATCGATAATAAATAGCGATCTATCCGCAAATTCATTAAAGTCCAATAAGGGTTGACTATATGCCTTGGATTGGTAGGATCGTTGAAAATCTGTATACATTCTGTAGAGTTCCGTATACTGTTTGGCTCCAAAATTTAAATTTAGGCCTTCATAGGGATAAACTTCAGAGTTTAAGTATAGACGTACATCGGTAATATTTAAATTATCGAAATAAGTGCAGTCATTATTAGGTTATCTTTACGATTCTTCTGAAAGAATACGATAACGTAACGAGCTCTCTCTGTCATCGACTTCACTGTCCAAATATCTTTTTTAGTAGTCCGCAATGCTGGTAATTCATGAAGTTCCCAACTTCTGAATGCAATATGTATTGGTTTGTTAGCTCCAATCTCATTCAATAAGTTTAACTTGTAAATGTCATTAGGGTAGACATGCTTTACTCTTAATTCGATGACAGAAATTGATATGGTTGCTGTTTTATTTCCAGTTAAATTAACATAGCAGTTTTCATCATTTTTAGCACGTACTAACTTAACCTTCTGACGACCCATAATAACATTATGATAATCGGAAAAATATACCAAATAAATAGTGCAATGGTATAAGTAAATTAAAGTTTTCATCGTGCAGAGATTGTAGATCACCCTTCAAGTGCCACCCAGCAGTGCAAAAAGATTTACTTTCCAAGTCATTAAGACACATTAGATTCTTGACTGTGCTAGTTAAACCTGGATCTCGAACTTTGTCAAGTTCCTTTCCATTTAGTTCATACGTAATGGTATCGAATAGAAAAGCACCAACATTGTTGGTTAGTTTGCAGGATCCTGTTTTAACCCTGCAGTTTCTTCTTCTTTAAATTTGGCTTCTATATAAAGCTCAGCTTGACTAATGTCCATAAATACATCTTGTTGGTTAATAACTATTTCTATTTCATCATTATAATTAAATGACTTGGTAAATGGATGATAGGTATGCCATTCTTCTCGTGTAATTGATTCATCAATATTAATTGGGCGGAAGACTTGAAGTTTTTCTGCTGATACGGAAGCCATACTTTTTACCAAGTGAATGTAGTAAACGAGTGTTTCGTTGTGTCAGCAGCAATGAATGGTTGCAGACTGGTTTAGAATTATGATTGTTTAGAGATAAATATGATTCTAATGGTCTTTCACGCTGATAATGCTCAAAAACTAGCACCATGTTTTTTAAGCTCCAATCTAATTATGATTTCTTCTCCTCTAAAATTGACTGGTAATGAGTTCTGATCTAATAAGTTTATGGTAATGTTGTCAATGGTTTGCTTGTTCACTGGTAGATAAATTAGGTTTCGTGGCTCTATAATTATGCTATAACCAGGATCGACAGCAGGAGAAAATTCATATAAAGTATGTGATGGATTACTTGAATAATAAGATCCAGATATAATGTTACACTCTAGTCGTATAGTAATAACTTTAACAAATATTCACTGATATATCCGATTCATGTGTTAAATTAGCTTTTAGTAATTTACGAGAAAATCCCAATAATTTTCCAATGCTATTTTTTGGTCTAAAATCAATATTATAACTTGACCTTAACTCACACTTTAATGTATTATTATTCGGCTTTAAACTGATCTCTTGTTCTCCTTTTTCTCGTAACCTCTTGTTAAGATAGTCTTCAATATCACTAATTTCATAAGATCCAGTTGGGATATCCAAAAAAGTCTTGTTGTAATAAAATTTATTATTACTAGACTCTATATTTGGAATAGAATTCCATGTACTAAGTGAAATAAGAGCTAACGAATAGCTGTATTTAGGATCAAGCTCAATGGGTGGACTAATGTCAACGCTTATGCGGCTGGTACGTCCTTTTAGAGTGAATGTCTGCGACATAACTAAAATAAAATACTAAAAACATATTGTTTTATAATAATTTATTATTATAAAGAAATGTCAATACAAGATGTCCACAATTAAATGTGTTATAAGTTTGATATTCGTCATAATTATATGAGATATTACAGGACTTAAAATAATCAACAACTTCTGCAGGTGGTTTCAAGTTTCCAAAACTATCAAAGTAAATAACATTTCGGTTGATCTTCTTATAAGCTACCCAATGCGTTCCAGCATTGTCATCAAGATTAATCACACCATATTCATATTTATGTGGTTTACTAGGTAAATTAGTTCGCATAAATACACCCCTAAAATGTGGAATCTTCAATAGCTTTGTATAATACTGAATATCTAGATTGGATAACGGTCTATTGGGTAGCTTCATTGGTAGTTTTTTGGCATCTTTTTTAAAAACAATCCATAGCCAGTCTTATATGGCTTAAGAAATATTCCATTTCCACTCTTATGCTTTCCCAAAGCTATGGCTTCCATTGTTTCATTATGTCGTTTTAGTCTCCGATAATTTATTCCTAGCTGCGTTGGCATCATTAACAGTCTTAGAAATTCCTGCAATTCCACCAGATAATGCCCCCAAAGCACTTAATCCAGCAAAAATAGGTATTAGAGGGAGTATACCACCAATCTTAGGTACCCTAATAACTCTAGATATTTTAAAGTTCTTTCTTCCACCAGCTTGCTTTATGGATTTTCGAGCTGTTAAGACAGCATGCTTAATATTATCCTTTAGTGAATTTCCATGTTGGCTCTTTAGAGAATTTGCAACATTTTTCACAATATTTGATGTAAATGAATGTAATTTCTTAGTTCTTCTTCTTCTTTTTCTGTTTCTTTGTTTATTTATAGATTTTCCTTGAAGTTTACTGCTTAGACCCATTCCAAGCTTACGTTTAGCTTTCATGACTGTGGTAACAATCCAAGCTGCTCCTTTTTCACCTAAACTAGCGTCAACTGATTTAACACGTGTCCAAGCTCTTTCTTGTAATTCTTTATCAGCCTGATGTCGATGCTCTAAATCCTTATATTTGGAATATTCAATATCGTGAGTTTTACAATAGCTATCTAGCTTATTTATTGGTTGGTCTCCGCGAGCTAGTCGTTCAGTAAGTTTAGTACCAGGCCCACAATATGAGTAACCAGGTAAATGAAGTTCAAAAGGTAGTTTATTAATTGTACTATTTAACATGACATCACAGCTTTAGCTGTTCATTGATACTGAGCGCGTGTTAGTATAATCAGTCATTAAATATGCGATTGGAAAAACAATCGCTTAGCATTGATGTTAGTAATTTTGACTTAAACACTAATAAGAATAAATATTTACGTCATGGTAAATTATTACCTAATACCATTCGGGCAATTATATGTGGACCTAGTAATTCGGGAAAGAGTAACGTTATGTTGAGTTTACTAATTGATTCAAATGGTCTAAGATTTAATAATGTGTATATTTATTCAAAGTCACTTCAACAAGAAAAGTATAAATTCTTGGAGAAAGTTATTAGTGCAGTGCCAGGTGTGAATTATCATGTATTTAGTGATAATAGCATAGTGCTAGATCCCGAAGATGTCAAACCTAACTCAATATTTGTTTTTGATGATGTAGCCTGTGAAAAACAAGACAAGATTAGAAACTATTTTTTTGTATGGGTAGACATAACGGAATAGATTCATTTTATTTATGTCAAACATATTCCAAGGTACCGAAACAATTAATTCGTGATAATGTCAACATGATTATTGTGTTTAAACAAGATGATCTAAACCTGAAACATATATATAGTGATCATGTCAATACAGATATGGATATGGAAAAGTTTAAGAATATTTGTTCAGAATGTTGGAAGGATAATTATGGATTTTTAGTTATTATGAAAGATAGTGAGATAAATATGGGTAGATATCGAAGTAAATTTGATACCTATATAATTCCCTAAACAACCAATATAAATATTTAAGTTAGATTGATAGATATACAGTTAGATATAAGACTGCATGCACAACAGGTGGCTATACAACTTCAACAGACTGCTATATAGTCTGCTCAACCTACCGCTGTTGCTATATAGCCCGCTCAACCCGTTAACCTGTTAATATGTCTCCTATTCTAAGTAAAGCAGATAAAGCCATAAAACGAAAAATTTACAATGCAGCTAATTCAATTAGAAAAAAATATCTTGCATTAAAATTGGAGCGTGGTGAAAATGATGAAGCTATAAGTAAATTATAAATCCTATAAAAGAACCATTAACTAAACTTGTGAAAAATGTTGATTTAACTAATATAAAGATGGATCAAATTAAATCAGAAGGTCAAATAAAATCTGAGATGAATCAAGTAAAATCTGAGATGAATCAAGAGAAACCAATAATTAAACAACAGGAGGTAAAATTTCAGCCAACGAAAGTATTGGTAGAATCAAATGATGGTGAAGATGATGAAGCAGTGTTTAATTTAATACAACAACAAGAAAATGAACAAGAACTTCAAAAATCTATTGATGAATACTCTCATAGTTATCAAGAATACCTGAATCAGTACCCACAAATAGCTCAGAAATATGTAAATTTATATTATACAAATCCATCCAAGATTGATACTACATATGGATTATCACACGAAAAAGAGATTGACTTATGGAAGATTGGCAATGAAAGATTAGAATTTCTTTCTAACGGTGACATTAAAATAGGAGGTGAAATCTATAAGGGTACTGCTGGATTATATGAATTAATCTTCTTAAAAATGCCGAAAACATATCCAACTAGATTTGATCAACAGCAATATAAAGCAATCTTAGATCAAACAAGTGTTCATAAAAGGGATTTCAATCCTTTAGGACAAGTAAAAGGAAGTAATTCAACAAAATATAAACAATTTATCCAACCAATAATTTCATCAAAATCTGTAGCTGCCAAATTACATAAACAACGGATTGCAAGTGAAGGTGGTCAACGATCACCAACATATGGATCAGCTACAGCTAGATTACATAAACATCGGGTTACAAGTGAAGGAGGTCAGCGATCGCCAGCATATGGATCAGCTTTATTAAATTATAATGACAAACCCAAAGAATATGTCTATTTCGATGATGTAAATGAATTAGTTGAGAGATTAATAAAGCTAAATGCCTCTCAGACTGCTGGCAATAATAATCACACAAATGAAATTGTTAGTATTCTCGAAGAATTAACTGAACTTGGAGTTATTGAGCGGATATAAGTGTCCATAAAATCCTCATTATAATCATAAGTTAAGTAGCCATGGATAAGTTTGGTCGTTCAATGGTCGTTCATCAATCAAAAATAGAGAGAATGACTCATTCCATAATACCATTTACGAGTGATGGTAATTATGACTTTGAAAACCATAAGTTGTGTAATATTAAAACACCAGTCAATGAAACGGATGCTGTGAACAAAGAATATGTTGATAAGCAGTTTAATGCAATGAATGATTATCTAAAGGAGTTTATTATATTTATAACAAGAACTTCACCTACTGAATCAACTCATATGGCAACTAAAGGATATGTTGACACCTATGTGAATAAAGCAACAGCAAATCAAAAAAAGAAATTTAGCGAGCTTGATACAAACTATCAAAACTTAAAATCATCTGTTGAACAGACTAAATCAGATGTGTATGACAAATTAAATGTTTTAGATGAAGATACCACAAAACTCTATGAGATGTTTGGTGATATGAGATTAAAATTAAAAATATAAAGTTAGAAACTCTAATAATTTGGGGTATTAGTCATTAGCTCGCAGTGTAGTACAAATGACTACCAAAGCTAGGCAGCAAGTTGTTAAGGAATTGCACAAACCGGCTCAATCAAAATTTAAACGAAGGCGATTTATTCAGTATGGGTTGGATGATACCTTTGCTACAGATCTTGCTCAGTTAGATAAATATGCACGTGAAAATAAAGGTTACAAGTATATTCTAGTTGTCATTGATTGCTTTTCAAAATTTTTATGGACTAGACCTTTAAAATCAAAATCTGCTCAAGATGTGTCACAAAAGCTATGGAACAGATACTTAAAACTTCAAATAGAATTCCCAAAAAACTCTTATCAGACAAAGGAACAGAGTATTTCAACTCTCAGTTTCAAAATTTGATGAAGAGATATGGAGTACACCATTATAGTACGTTTAGTGTTCTAAAAGCCTCTATTGCTGAACGAGTAATACGAACCATCAAGGAGAAATTATTTCAATTATTTACTTTAAATGGTAATCATAAATGGCTGAACTTGTTGGAGCAGGTTACAGAAACCTATAATAATACAAGACATTCAACTATTCGTATGAAACCAATTCAAGTTAATAAATCTAATGAAAAATTATTGTTAAATGGTGTATATGGAAACATCAAGGTCTTTGATAAGCCCAAATTTAAGGTTAGCGATATAGTACGCATAAGTAAATTTAAACATATATTTCAAAAGGGATACACTCCTAATTGGACAACAGAGCTCTTTAAAGTTATTAAGGTAAATATCACATCACCTGTTACATATTTATTAGAAGATATGCAAGGACAACCAATAAGTGGAGGATTTTACGAGAAAGAGTTACAAAAGACTAAACAAACAGATGTGTACTTAATTGAAGAAATCTTACGCAAGAAAAACAATAAAATGTATGTTAAATGGCTGGGTTTCGATAAATCACACAATAGCTGGATTGATCAAGACAAAGATGTTGTTTAATCAAGTCTAAACAAGTCTAAACAAGTCTAATCAATACTGCACATGTCCAGACTACATCAACATACAGACTACAATAACATCTATATTAAATTGATAGTTTGAGTTAGTAGCTTCGTAAACATAGACATGGATACAGACATGTCAGTTAGTATTGATAGTGATAGTGTTGACGAAACCATAGAATACTATAATCAGTTACTTGATGATAATTTAAATAAGTTTGAAATTGCGGCAAGTATGGAACAATATTATTTATTACATTCGTTATATAATATTGGGAAATATCAAGTTGGATGTGCTTTAAGCCCCGCAAAAACATTTACCCCAACCATCATTCTTACTCAGAAAGATAAAATTGGTAAAATATCTATGAATGAACATGAGTGGACAGAATTAATGCATATACTTCAAGAGAAGATTATCAAATATTTCAATGATACTGACACACCCAACGATAGTTGTCCAATTACATGTAATGGAGAATTACTAAAAGTTACCCAAATACTACATGATGATATAAAGATGATAGAAGTATCCAAATTGGAAGCAAAATTTTATTTTTCTGAAGAAAATATTTTAGATATTATCTATGCTGATTTAAATCTGATAAATTATCAAATTAACCTACTTAAACACTTAAATTTTTGTGAATTTTACTATAATGTCATTAATAATGTAAATAATTTATGTAATAATAATAATAATACTACTATGTTAAAATTAGATATAATTCGAATGATGTTAACTACCTATGCAGGTGGAAATATACTTCTAATGAAAGCTTTTAATGAGTATATGTATTATTATAGAGTTAATGTACTGAATGATCTTAAATAAATATATATATTACTGATCTAGTTTGTGTATTAATTAGTTTATCTGCGACAACTGACGTGATCACAGTATAATGATTATCAAAGCTTCTATCTTGTTAACTTTAATTATTAACATAATCACTGTAATTTCAACTTCTGATAATTTGGAAGCTACTGTTAGCTATAGTGATTATGAATCAATATACAACACCAGTTTAGCCTTATATTTAGAATGTAGTAAGGTGGCAAATGAATACAGGGAATTATTTGAAAATGAAATGGATATGAGTAATATGTTAATGGAAAAAAAACTTGAAAATTGTGAGCATACCAACACAAACCTAACCAATTTGGTAAATTATACATCACTGATAATATCCAGAAGAGAGAATATTGAATTAGAGGCAGAACTGCTAGAAACCAAAAAGCAACTTGAAAAATGTAAAGAAAATTATAATTTAGAGTTAACAGTAATATCTAACTATAAAAGAGAAAAACATAAGGATTAAAACTGACTTAATAGATCTTAGTGAACAAAATCGCTTCATAAATATGGATAGAGACAATTGTCAAATAGAATTGACTAATAAAGAGAAAAATAGGAAACAAGTCTTTGTAAACCTTAATGACTGTTTAGAACGAGAAGAATTACTTCAAGAACAGAGAGATAAATATGTATTAAGATTAAGTAAATGTAGGAAGAATAATAGAAAGAAAAACACTACTATCACCTAATTACTACTATGTTAATATATGTTAATTAGTAATTTCAAATAAAAGTCAAAAATATGTTAACTATATGTTTTTTATTATTTCATCATCATCATCATCATCATTATTAACATTTTTAAAAAAATATATATATATATATATATAAATTCATGATTACATCAACTTTAATATTAACTCACTTAGTTTAACATATTAATCATCATCATCATCATCATTATCACTTAACTCAAAATGATCAATTTCCGAATCGCTATCATATCGAGCGGTAAAGCGAATTTTTATTTGAGTTTCACGATTAACATCATGAAGCTTTCGTTCACAATCCGATTCACTCATTACTTCAAAGAGTACTTCTGAATAGCAGCTCTGACACCAGTATTTTTTGTTTTGATAAAAGTCATCTATTATACTGTAACATTCTGTAACAAGATGAAAGTGGTCTCTAATTGATCTTAACAGATGTTTAAAGGGTCTATATTTTCGTACTATCTTAAAGTCATTATGACATGCTTTACAAACATACATATTTAAGGCCTTAATTATGTATAGATTAACCCATATACAATATCTACTATATCTACCACCATCTCCATTTACCTTCCTAATTATATAGTCCCAATCATTTGTGCCGAGTACGGCATTTCGCCATGATCTCGGAATTTGTTTATCATTACATATAAATTCTAAGTTAGTTTTAAATCTCGATTGATCATTTTGAGCTACTTTATTTATATAACGCCATTTATAGTTAGAGTATAATTTTAATATTTTTAACGTTAATTTTGTAGGCAATGAAGATACCAAAGCAAAATTTGCAGCTGAAGTTATATTTTCGCAAATAGTTTTGATACATAACTCTTGTAATGACATCTATAATAAAAGAAATAAATTTAATGTAAACTATAATGTCCAAATGGTAGGGTATCAAAGGTATAATGCAGTAAATGACGTTTATCATCACGTCCATTTAACGCAATTTTATTTTGTTCAATGCTAAACACTTCTTGGTTAAATGATTGGATGGTGCGTTGAGTAACTGAAAGATTTTTATCTAAGTTTTTTAAACATGATAAATAATCTTCATAAGTTAATTTGTTTTTTTTTTACTATCCCATATTTAACCCCTTTAGCCTTTTTAATAGTTTTTTCCCCTTTAATTTTGAATGTATACATTTTTGACCTTAACCCTATAAAATGAGTAATTATTTGTCCTGAGGTCTCATCCTTTAAAAGCCCTAACACCTTTTTATTACGTTGAGGGATATCGTAAGGGTTATTAATAGGATAGTCAGAGGTATCGAAATGTTGATTATCTAACCTTATTACATCTCGGTAAACATCATCACATTTAAGCTCATAGATGAAACTGTCTGTGTCGGTATACAAAAGTTTACATTGTTCTACCCCCATTTTAGGGAGCATATAATCATAATGAAATGAATACATTGTAAGTTTAGAAATATCTAATATAGCCATGCCAATATAGAGTGGTTTATTAAAGATTATTTCATTTTTCTTGAGCTCTATTAACATCAAGTCATCCTCTAACACAATTCTGTGCAGAAATCGATGGCTTGATATAAGATTTTTAGCTCCATAACGACCCTCCCATGAATTAGTTATTTTAACCACCCTGTGTTTACGTATATTTTCCATAGTTTTCCCAAAACAGGCATTATTAAAGAGTTTATACAAATTTTTCTCAAAGGTTGTTGTGGCCTTAGTTCGCAATCGATTATTCAATTCAATATAAGGTTTAAGCCAAGCTGATTGTTTAAATTTTAATATCTTATGAATTTTTGTTAATATTAATCCCTTTGATAAAGCTTGTTTTAAATTACGATAATGCAAGATATATCCCTCCTTATTATAGAGGGTTGCAATCAATTTAGTTTGTTTAGAGTGGGGAGGGGTGCGATGTTCTACACAAAAAGGAAAATCTTTATGTAGATCGTGAATTTGAGGTGGATATGCTAGGTCTACCTGTAGAATGTACCCAAATTTGGAATCATCGGGAATTGACATTACATCAAAATGAATGTCATCAGTCACCCATTCAAAACAGTCATATGGCAAAGGCTCAGTCATAGCTTTTCCATATAAATTATTGACATCTAAGTAGAGTAAATATGTGGAGGGTTTAGAAGGATCATAATTATCAAGATATTTATTATTGGCTTCACCATATCGATTAATACATGAGGAAATCCCTCCACGTATTCCTTGTTCAACAAACATAATTTGATCTATATCTTGCAATAATCGCAATTTACATCCTGTGTATCGGAGCATACAATCCCAAGTATATTGAGGCATTGAAAAATACCAAGCTGGGTCCAATCTATGCGATGATTGACAACTCAATCTAAATTTTTCAAATATGTCGGCTAACCCCAATATATCAGTTTTTAAGTACAAATCTGAATAATCTCCTAAATTTTGAATTTCAAAATTTTGCCAAATAGATTGCGCATGAGCATAATCTTCATTATTAATATGACTCTGGTCTAAGTTATTATAAAATTTCTCGATAGATGGTAAACACGTATCTGAGAGTTTGTCCATGTTATCTATGTAATCATAGCAAAATACTCCCTTTCGCATCAATAATTGAAACTTATTTTTGCTTACGTGTAAAAATTCAGACTTTAAAATACTGAAGTCAGTATAACTCATGGTTTGCATTAAATTCTCCAACGAATCACCAAGAAAACGTAGAGAATCAATTGAATCGAAATCTTATACTCCCTCGATGTAAGTGAAGGAAATAAACCGCTCCTTATTGCATGGTAAAACAGTCAAAGTTCCTTTTCTAGCAAGATGTTTGATGATAAAATGGCTATCATAGCCAGAGAGATTATGAAAAGCAATAGGGACAACAAATAACTTTTTAAAGTTGAGATTACAAGATTCGTGAGCAAACCCACGAAATTCACCTGTGAAGTGATTATGATCACGAACGATCTTATCTTCTTGTTTAAATGGTGTTTCGCATATATGACATTCGCGAGCATCACATAGTTTAGGATTATCTATCGTAGGTACAATTGTTTTAATTTTAGATTCAATAAATACAGATATTTGGCTTAACTCATTTGCGAACCAATCCAAACAATCCTCTCCCCGATAACTTTTAAAATATGAGAGTGTGTTATCATAAGAACATTTAAGATAATAACCAACACTATAGGCTATATGTTTTTGATATTTTTTTAAATTTGTTGTTATATTACACTGAATTGGTACTAGCATGCTTTCAAAATCTGAATAAATAATAAAAGGTGCTTTTTGTTTATAAATATGATTTTTGAACTGAACAAATTCATATTTGGCAAAAGATATCTTACATTCATTTAATTTTAAGCAGGAATCTTCATGATCCCTTAATTTATTATCCGAGCTAAAATAATTTAAGCATCTGTCACATATAAACTTTTTATGTCCATGTTTGCTTAATTGTAATGAAACTAAGCGAGAAAGGTTCTTTATCCAACAATAATGATATTTAATTTCAATATCTTCATGATCAGATTCTATAGGCATGGTTTCATAGTCATTTATTTTGGGAAAATATTGATTTTGAATTAAAAGCAAATTTACATGTCTTTCCCGCTTAGTTTTGGTTAACCGAGCTGGAACTACAACAAAAGAAGTTTTCTCTAATTCCAATGCATATACATTCACAGAGATATCATTAACCCTTTCAAATTTTTCGACTTGATTTAGAGGCATTGGAGCAAACAAGTCCTCTGTTTTTAATACCTCCTTATAATAAGGGTATGATGAAGTTCGATCTGAACTTTTGGATGCACTTGTTGAAAAGAGGGCACTTACTACAGCCCAATAAAAACATGCTTGATCAGTGTTTTTGACATTGACACAAGCATGTTTCTTTTGGATGATATCTGGTAATGGAATAAATGATGAACCATTGCCCATCTCAACTCGATTGATATTTACTTCTAAGTTAATGACCCTCTGTAACGCAAATCCCGAATCGCGCTCCTGAAACTCTGACAACTTCTTTAATATCTGATCACAAACGTTTTCAAAATACCAAGCTTGTAATTCGGTTGATAAATCAATTATAGCATTTTTTGTGTTAAAAGATTTTATTTCAATTTTATCTCCCTGATTTATCGATTTTTTTATAAACTCTCCTGAAAATAATGTATTAACTTTTATCATTGGATGAGATTTTAAGATATTTTTAATTTTCTTTTGGAAAATATGAAAACAATCTTGGAGAAATTTATTAACATCTTTATGTACTAAATTTATTATTACACCTGTTTGCACCCTCCCTTTATATGCAGTTAATACATTTTGCCAAACTATCCTTTTATTTGAATGAGTTGAATTAATTCTATTTAATCCAGAGCCATAAACAGGTGAATTTGTTAAAGATTTTTTAATGGTCTTTAATAACCCAACAATTGATTGAATTTTACGTTTAACTCCAATATTTAATGACTTATTTGATCGAATTATTTTATTACAAGTACATAGTCGCATTTGAATACGTTTGTTCCAAACCTCAATATCCCTCAAAGTTAATTTATCAATCAATATTTTTTTTAGTTTTAAAAAAGCTGAAATTATACTTTCACATTTTTGTATCTCTTTCTCCATATTATACACAAAATTTAAAAAATCACTTATAGTTTTAAAATTAAATATCACTTACAGTTTTAAATTTGGTGTAATGTTGCTGAGCTGATGATCTGATTGTCTGATGTTGTTGCTGAGTTATTGGTCTGGTGTTGCTGGTTCAATGCTGATGATGATGAGTTGTTTGATGTATGTTGCTGAGTTGTTGCTGACCTGGTGTTGTTGGTTCAATGTTGATGATGATGATGATGATGATATTCTGAAACAAGTAAAATAAGGAAATTAGTTATGAATTAACTTATATAATTATTAATAACTAAACAAGTGACTTATTAATAATAATAATAATCATGAAACTTACATTTTTTTTTTTATTCTACGCCAATTTAACTATCTCAAATAGAAAGATGGGGTGAGCCTCCCCAATTTCTTTTTGTCCTCTGTATATAATTCCAAATTTGCCCTCGCTAAATTGGTCAAGATGCTCCTCTAGTAGCTTGGTTGACCTTTTTGGTAAGAATATGTTCGCAGCCTCTAACTCTGCTACAATCGCCTTCCCAAATCTAGTGACGACGACAGATTTTAATCCAAAGATCTTCTGCGGCACGCCAACGGGCAATTCATTCAGACTAATGGTGGGTTTATCAGTTTGTGTCTCTTCTAGAAGACAAGTGGCATTAATTTTAGTTAAATCCATCTAATAATATAAAAAAAAAAGCCGAATTAATTATAACACTTAAGGCGAACAGATTGGTAGAGGTATATAATTAAAAACAATTGACTGAATTTTACGTTTAACCCAAAATATTTAGCTCAAGTTAAATTATCAAACAATATTTTATTTTTAAAACTGAAAGTATGACTTCACATTTTGAATCTATATTATACATAAAATTTCAAAATCACTTATAATAATAATGAATATATACTTACATTTAAAAATTTGCAAAACTTTAAAGAAAAACTCACTAAACAATTTACAAAAACTTTAGAGAGAGCTCACTAAACGTTTTAGAAAGAGAAATTGTGTTAAACTGATGTTCCAATGAATAGCTATAGGCTATTTTAAACATAATGGAATTACGTTATGTCATCGCGCTGCAACAGGCGATCGACGACGCGCTGGCGGAAGTTCGATTCGAATGCTTTCCTTGTCTTATTCATGTGTAAATAGGGTATTGCTTTCCTTGTCAGCGTAAAAATGATTTTAATATGTAATATGTAAGTTAGACGAACGACAGTGCGCTGGCGGAAGTCCGATTCGAATACTTTCCTTGTCTTATTCATGTGTAAATAGGGTATTGTTTTCCTTGTCAACGTAAAATTGATTTTTTAAAATATAATATATGTAAGTTATACGTTCGTTACGTCACAAGTTGGGAAATTTCTGTATAAACCGATAAGGCAAAATTGTGGTTAATTTATTTTTATCGTTAAATAACAATATATTCGTTTCACCACAAGCTAGGAAATTGGGGTTAGTAGGGAATTTACATTTCTTAGCATAAAACCAATAAAGCAGAAATTGTGGTTAATATATTATAATATTTTTATCGTTAGATAAAATTTGTAACAATATTACTTTGACAATATTAATTAAGAATTTATGGATGATTTATAGACATTATTAGGACCAATGAGAAGTCAATTTGCTTTCTGATTTACTAATATATTATGATAATCTCTCTTTCTGATCATTAGTTTATCGTTTATCATGGCGTTATTAGCATCAAATTACATTTTTCTAGCGAGCTTAATTAACAATACACTATATGTTCAGCGACCCTTAAATGCTCAAGATGTTCATATTTGTTTTAAAGAGAACGTGTCCAATTCCAATGAATATCAGTGTCCATCATCTTGGATACGAATGGGGTTATCTAGGGATACAAATGCAGCTTATGCATATATTACATTACCAATCAATGCTACTCAATATATGTTAAGATATTGGTATTTCAATAGAACTAATGGAGATGGAAAATGGCAAAATATTACTAGTCATGAAGATCATTCAGTTATTAACAACTATAATTCTCAAGAAATTATTGATTGCACTACTATTTATATATTGTTCTATATAAGTTTAATAACGACTTTTTTATTCTTAAAAAAGTTTGTGCCAATAATAAACGCTGTTGTGCAACGTGTCAAGGACTAATAGAGTCTTCCATTGAAGTAATTATGGAGCTAAAGTTTAATAACGTCTTTTTTTTTATTCTTAAAAAAGTTTGTGGCAATAATAAACGATGTTGTGCAACGTGTCAAGAGCTAATGGAACCTTCCATTGAAGTACTTATGGAGCTAAGGGATCTCCTCACCAACATTCAAGATCCTTGTAATTTTAATAAATATTTCATCAAGTTATTGAAGACGAGTCTAAAGATTTCAGAATCCATGCTTGAAGAGCTTCTCACTCCATGCTTTGGTCATCAAGATTACTCTACACACGTGTGTGATGTTATAGATGGACCAGAATTTTTATTTAAAATTAACTGTAATAAATGTGTTGAATTATTTATTCTTTGTAATAATAATAATAATAATAAATAATATGTTTTAGCTACTTTAACTAATTTTATTATTCAGTCATGATTATAACTATATATTAAAAAAAAAAATCAATTTTACGCTGACAAAGAAAGCAATACCCTATTTACACATGAATAAGACAAGGAAAGCATTCGAATCGAGCTTCCGCCAGCGCGTCGTCGATCGCCTGTTTGCAGCACGATGTCATGACGCAATTTCATTAGGACTATAACTTACATATTAAAATCATTTTTACGCTGACAAGGAAAGCAATACCCTATTTACACATGAATAAGACAAGGAAAGCATTCGAATCGGACTTCCGCCAGCGCGCCGTCGATCGCCTATTACTGGCATTGGGATGTGATGACGCAATCTTGATAATAGTCTACCAGAATTTTTTTTTATGTTATCAGGTACAGTATAGCGTATTAGGTAACGCTCCATGCTTTCATATCAGGGATACTGGGTTCCAATCCCACGATCTGCTTTGATTTTTTTTAATTTAATTTAATTTAATTTAATTTAATTTAATTTAATTTAATTTTCTAGGCTGACGTCATCTATCTATCTCTCTCACGCACTCATGTTAACTTATACCTCTCTGTCTAACACACAGAACGTCCTATGTGTGCCAGAAACGGCTTACATAAGGTTACGTGTTAGAGAAAGAAGTACAAGTAAACATGAGCGCGAGAGAGATGCCATCATCTATCTCTCTCGCACTCATGTTAACTTATACCTCTCTGTCTAACACACAGAACGTCCTATGTGTGCCAGAAACGGCTTACATAAGGTTACGTGTTAGAGAGAGAGGTACAAGTAAGCATGAGCGAGAGCGAGATGACGTCATCTATCTATCTCTCTCGCACTCACGCTAACTTGTACCTCTCTCTCCAACACACACAATTCCCTATGTGTGCCAGAAACGGCTTTGCCCTTCTACTTCCCATCCCACCATTTCCTAGAAATCTACCAGACATATATATATATATATATATATATATATATATATATATATATATATATATATATATATATATATATATATATTTTTTTTTTTTATGGGTCTAGCACACGTGCTACAGGGAAGTACCTAAAGCGCTACAGGAGCGACACGTGTGCGGAGAAAGCGATTCACGTTGTTCTTGAATCGCTGTAGATTGTACTCGATGGGAAACACAGTCCTGGGTAAACCATTCCAAAGGTATGATGTTCTCCATATAAAAGACTGCTTGAAAAGCGTTGTACGAGGAGTAACAAGCTGAACCTCATACGGATGTGAAGCATTAGCGCGACGTGTACTTCTAATATGCACCGCTCTGGGAGGAATTAAACGGGCCACATCTTTCGAACACTTTCCATGAAAGTACTTGTAGAATAGGCTCAAGTCGCCAACCGTTCTTCGATGTTCCAGCGAATCAAGGCCGTCGGTCAGTTCCGGGTGTCCAATCAGACGAACAGCTCTTCTCTGGATAGAATCCAACAAATGCAGTGTATGTTTGGGAGCGGAGCTCCAAACATGGAAGCAGTATTTCATAGTTGGTCGAATTTGAGCTTTGTAAAGAATTAACAGTTGTTGTGGAGTGTAAAGCTTTCTGATTCGAAACAATATATATATATATATATATATATATATATATATATATATATATATATATATATATATACAGTAGAACCCCGATTAACCGAGTCGCGATTATCCGAGCTCCGGATTAACCGAGCCAATCTACGAACCTGATTATCCGAGGTACGCGCGTCTATGCTGCGTATTAACCGAGCTTCTAAAATATGTATGTACATATTTCCATTTAAAATCGTCGGGGCCTTCGGAGAATCCCCCTGGCCAGTGTGAGGGGTTCCTCTATTTATGTTTTGGGACTCTTTCAGCATGTAAATTTGCGTGAATGCACTGCGTTATAGCGTTTACTACGGAAAAGTACAAGTATACTCACATAATTTAATTGGTTGGAGTTCTGGTAGGTTAGTTAGTGTAATTAATACGAACTGCTTTGTTTGAATTTTTGTTTGTCGTATTATAATGGTACAAAACAAGCGTAAAAGAATCGTCGTTCCTATTGAAGAAAAATTAAAAGCCATCAGAAGAATTGAAACAGGAGAGACAATTAAAGTTGTTGCACGAGATTATGGAGTAGGTGAGGTAACAGTTGGAGATTGGAAAAGAAACCGCACAAAAATAGAAGAGTGGTGTATAAATCAAGCCTCCTCGTCCTCGGGAAGAAAATCAATGAAAACCGGCGACTACGAAAAGGTTAACGAAGCTTTATTCATGTGGTTTTAACCAACAGAGATCAAAAGGTGTGCCTCTGTCAGGCCAATTTTACAACAGAAAGCAATAATGATTAGTAGGCAATTCCCAAAGATAGATCAGTTTACCGCCAGTTTTGGATGGCTTGACCGCTGGAAAAAACGGTACGGTGTACGAAAACTGACTGTATGTGGTGAAAAACTTTCTGCTGATGTGTCATCTATTGAGAAGTTTAAGCAGAACTTTAAAAAGCAAATCGAAGATTGTGGATACACATGTGATCAAATTTACAACTGTGACGAAACTGGTCTGAATTATAAAATGCTTCCATCAAAAACATTGGCATCTCGACAGGAAAAATCAGCTCCTGGGCACAAACGAAGTAAGAAAAGATTAACTATAATGGTATGTTCCAATGTATCTGGCAAGCACAAAATCCCACTGATGGTGATTGGCAAGCCTGCACGTCCAAGAGCTTTAAAAGACATCTCACCCAAAACCCTACCAGTCTATTACAAAAGTCAGAAGAGCGCATGGATGGATGCGACCTTATTTACTAACTGGTTTGAAGAAGAGTTCGTGTCATCTGTGACTAAATTTTTGAACAGAAACCGTCTTCCTATGAAAGCAATTTTGTTAATGGATAATGCCCCCTCTCTCACCCTGGAGACAGGACTTCATGTGGGCGAAATTGCTGACAAATTTTTTCCTCCAAATGTAACCAGCATAATGCAACCAATGGATCAAGGCATCCTCGAAAACATTAAAAAAAAAATATAGGCGTTTATATCTTGAACATCTGTTAGAATACACAGAAAAGGAGGATATTATCAATGGAATGAGAAAGATTACACTGAAAAATGTTATTTACTGGGTAAGTCAAGCTTGGGATTCTGTGCGTACTACCACTATTCAAAAATCGTGGTCAAAAGTTATTGATTTTGAGGACTATGATGAAAGTGAAGATGATACTCCATTAAATGAATTAGCTTTGAAATTGAGAAGCCATGGAGAAATGTCCTGTTCAAATTTTGACAGCGAGATAGAAGAAAAAGAAAAAAGTTTATTTGAATTAATGCAAAAATTAAAAGGTTGCGAAAATGTGACAAGAAAAGACGTGGTTGAATAGATTACAGCAGATGATTTAGAAGAAGAAATGAGTATTGAAGAAATAACGAATGCCTTTCAGGAAACCGAAAAATCATGACGATGACGAAGCGACGGTGGATGAACAGTCTCCCACTAAGATCTCTCATCAAGAAGGGTTTGCTTCTTTGGAAAAAGCTTTGAGGCATATCGAACAACAACCAGAGGCAACCCCAGCGGATTTGTTTCTTCTTAATAGATGGGGAAACATTGCAGCGAGAAAAAGAAGACGCAATATGAAACAGAAGCGCATATATACCTATTTCACTGTTTTATAATGTATGTACCTATTTATATGTTAAAACCGTTAATACATCGGTTTAAAGTTGGTGTTTATTTTTTGAAGGAATAAAAAACAAATCCGGATTATTCGAGTTTTCAGTTATCCGAGGAGGGTGCCCCCCACGTTACCTCGGATAACCGGGGTTCTACTGTATATATATATATATATATATATATATATATATATATATATATATATATATAGATATATACATATATATATATATATATATATATATATATATATATATATATATATATATATATATATATATACACATATATATATATATATATATATATATATATATATATATATATATATACTTATAAAATAGTACCGTGTCTAACTAACTGACAATGCACAGCCTAAATCGGTGAACCTAGAGACTTGAAATGTAAAGGAAGTATTTTTTGAGTACCCTAGAGGTGCACTAAGAAGGGATTTTTTGAAATTCCATTCCTAAAGGGGTGAAGAGGGTGGTAAAGTTTGTAATAAGAAACATTTTTATTTAAAGTTACGATGATGACACTTTGTAAAAATATACTCTTCAAAAGAAATAAAATAACACGTTTCATTATTTTGGAAAATTCATCTCCTAACGTGGTGAACAGAGGTGGCAATGTTTGTATGGTGAAACATTAATTATTTTTTCGAAGTACGATTTTGAGACTTTTTTGTATACTATTCGAAAGTAAGTAATACAAAAATACGTTTTGACCGATCTAAGGGTTGATTTATCAAAATGTATCTAATTTTCACGGATCTACCTGAAAAAAAATAAGAAACACGCATAGAAACTGACGAAGTTTGCTTGTAAAGAAATATTTATGTTGAAACTTTGAATAAATATTCTTATTCCAAAAAATAATTAGCGTGTTTTTTTTTTTTAAAATCAACTTTCTAAGTTGCAAAGTTTATATACCTACAGGGTGGAAATTTGAAGTGGTCGGTGGGGTAGAAGTACTTAAAATATTGAGCAAATTTTATGCGTAAGAAACATTTCATTATTTTTAAAACATCACTAAAAATGAATTTTTGAAAAACGGCTTGCTTGAACAGGGAATCGAACCGGCCTAAATGACAACAAATAAATGACCCTGCCTTTTATGGCACTAATGGAGAGACACAATAACGAGGATTAAATACTTTTGAGGAATATTATGCCTTTAGAAAAAAGAAAAAAAATATTTCTGAGAAGCATTTTTTGTCAATGTTTGGTTCATGTATCTCTCATTCATGACGGTTCGATTCGCTGGCCCCTGGCTCAGACAAGCGGCTTTTAAAAAATATTTAAATATTGGTATCTTATTCATTTCCAGCTTGTACAGTATTTTTTTTAACTTACAACTTTGTATAAATACTATTAAATAAAAATAATTAGACAAGTTTTTCATATTTATTCTAATATCACTTCCCTGAAGTTACAATCGAGATCTAAATTTTGTATGTAGTCCTACTTGATGACACGTCCAACCACACCAACACACCCATCAACGTTAAAATGCAAAAAACCCAAGCATAGTGTCGCGATCCATAATGGGTCATCCCTACCACTCCGTCGCACCGAGGTTACTTTAAACCAGAGGTGTCAAACTCAATTTTGCAGAGGGCCATATATTAAATGTGTAGGCGGGCCAGATTAAATAAAAAAAAATGTACTGAATTATTTAATTATATAGTATATAATATACGGCTCTAAAAAACATGATTCTTCTTTCTGTGACACATTGCGATCGCGGGCCTTATTGACACGTCCCGGGGGCCGGATGCGGCCCGCGGGCCATATCTTTGACATCCCTGACTTTAAACATTTCTTGATTAGGTTTATTCGTATAATTCCATAGTTTTAGCAGTAGCTGTCGTAGATTTGCGGGAAAATTGTTTCTCCCACGGCCAATTTTATGTGGCTTGCTCGTATATAAGCTCGCATACCAGGCTGGTTACTTTTTCGTATCCACATAAACAAACAAAAAAGGTAGTTTGTAAGGAAATTTTACACTTAGAAATATCACACTGTTTCCACCCAATCGAGTTGTCCCTTTTACAAAAAAAATACTGCAACATCTCCCTCTTCCAATAAAAATCTGTAGTTATATTACCTCATCATCTACGCGTGCGGAATCGCGGGTAAAAGCTAATATATATATATATATATATATATATATATATATATATATATATATATATATATACATATATGTATTTATATATATATATATATATATATATATATATATATAAATATATATATATATATATATATATATATATATATATATATATATATATATATATATATTTATATATATATATATATATATATATATATATATATATATATATATATTTATATATATATATATATATATATATATATATATATATATATATATATATATATATATATATATATATATATATATATATATATATATATATATATATATATATATATATATTATATATATATATATATATATATATATATATATATATATATATATATATATATATATGTATATATATATATATATATATATATATATATATATATATATATATATATATATATATATATATATATATATATATTTATATTTATATTTATATATTTATATATTTATATTTTATATATATATATATATATATATATATATATATATATATATATATATATATATATATATATATATATATTTATTTATTTTTATATTTATATTTATATATTTATATATATATATATATATATATATATATATATATATATATGTATATATATACGTTTCATAACTGTCATCTCATAATTTGCGTGGTCGTTCCCTTTTACGTCTATCTAGTGCCGTAAAATATCCATGGTGGCCATCTTAAATCAGGCAACCTGAACAAATCACTAATATCGATGACTCCTTTTATTTCTATTCTATCTGTAACTGTTTCTGTCATCTTCATTTCTTATACTTTTTCGTTTGCACTTTTTGAAAGTCCACCTATTATTTAGCCTTCGCACAATTTTCGTTTTTATACGAAAGTCCATTTTTTCCAACGATATATTTTAATTTCGAGCATTTCTTGTCGTCCCTATACTTTCTGTTACCAATTGCCCAAATGCGTCGTTTTTACATTAGTTAGAAATTTTTGAGTTACAGTTAAAAAAAAAATGCTTAAAATAAAAACATGTTTTTGACGTCTACAGAGTCTTTATTAGCTCAGCATTGGAAATGGTTGCATCCCCGGAACATCTGGTAGTTACGCCACTGACGAAATAATTTATTTATACGGCTTGGTTTCAGTTTCATTTGGTTTCCACTTTCTTTATTTTTAAAAGCAGATTTAAACAAACCAACATCCCTCGTTAAAGATAACAGCTGTATCTTAGCAGTCCCAATGTGTGAAATTATTTTTATTTCTTTTTTTCCAGACTTTACTCAAGCTGTCAAAATATTGCATACAGGAGTTCAGTGTGCGCCATATAATGTTTTCATAATAAATAACTGGAAACTTTGTAATGCATACTGTTGTGATGTGTTTTTAAACATGTCATTATGCTGTGTTTATTGCTAATTGAGACTGTAAATTTAGATATTTAATGGACTACCGTACACACCATGCGGTAGGTAAAAAGCGAAATAGTGAAAAAATCTGACTGTAAAGTTAATTGTTTATTTATTTAGATTGCCGAAAACGTTCAAATATTTATACGTGGAAAAAATTGTTTATCTCGTGTGATTTTTTCTCTCTCTTTTTTACATTTCTCGTTAAGGGAAGTATTGTATTTGTCACATAAATCACCCTCCGAAATTTTTGGATTATTTTACTTTTCCAGTTTCCGTCGATCCGTCGCGTCGCTTCAGTTGTTAGTCCTTCTGTTGGTCGGTCGGTCGGAACGATAACGTTTAAACGAAATGAAATATCGATTTCAAACCTGGTATACATGTAATACATGTACTAGTGGAAGTAGGAAAAGAAGTTCATAAAGCGCTCCAGGATCGGTATGTGTGCGGAAAAAGCGATTCAGGTTGTTCTTGAATCGGTGTAAATTGTACTTGGTGGGAAACACAGCCTTGGGCAAATTATTCCGAAGGAATGATGTTCTCCATATAAAAGACTGCTTGAAAAGCGTTGTACGCGGAGTAAGAAGCTGAACCTCATACGGATGTGAAGTATTAGCGCGACGTGTATTTCTAACATGCACCGCTCTGAGAGGAATTAAGCGGGCTACATCCTTCGAACACTTTCCGTGAAAATACTTGTACAATAGACTCAAGTTTCCAACCGTTCTTCGATGTTCCAGCAAATCAAGGCCGCCGGTCAGTTCCGGATCTCTAATCAGACGGACAGCTCTTCTCTAAACAGAATCCAACAAATGCAGTGTGTGTTTGGTTGCGGAGCCCCAAACATGGGAGTAGTACTCCATAGTTGGTCGAATTTGAGCTTTGTAAAGAATTAACAGTTGTTGTAGAGTGTAAAGCTTTCTGGTTCGAAATAATATTCCCAACTTTTAAGAAGCTTTCCTTGCTATGCCTGCAATATGTTCATGCCAGGACATATTTGCTCCCAAATTAACGCCCAACAAATTGAGTGACGTTGTTGGAGGAATGGAGTGCCCCGCCATAACTATGTCGGGTTCAGCAACGTTAACTTTTTTAGAAAAAACTGCCGCCTGGGTTTTTGTAGCGTTAAATTCCACTTGGTTACTGTCACCCCAAGATCTCTTCCAGGTCTTTGTTAAGTTGAACAACTTCCCGCTGTCTGCGGACACTCGCCTGAGCAGCCGATGTCCGAGCGTTCAAAGTGAATGAAGAGATAAGCGTACTGTCATCTGCAAAACTGTAGATTAGATTGGAATGTTTGGTGTAGTGGTGATATATACTAAGTAGTGTCATTGTGTCAAAGATTCCACATTCCCAACTTAGGCACTAAAATATATTTCTTTTTATTGATTGAACTCTATTAGGGTCCCATTCCAGATACAAGTAGTATAACATTTGTAATTTATTATTATAATACATCTTTTTTGTGAATATAACCAACAACAATAAAAAGCACAATTTTTTAACGATTGTTAAGAAATCATGCTGTTAGAACTCAAAAAATCACACCGTCATATATTCTCCGTCAGGGTGATTCTATTTATTTTCTGTTTTCATGGGGTTTTTTATTTTTCTCTATTCATGGGCGGTTAAACTAATGATGATAGCTATATTTGTAGAAACAACATGGATAGAATTCTAAAAATTCCTGTACAGAGGTTTATATCCTTTCTAATGAAAATATTGACATTTTATGACTTCTCAATTTTTAGTACGGAACACCTATAAGATCACTTCGGTGTCTGTCTGTCTGTCTGTCTGTTACACCCGATTTTCTCCGAAACTATTTGTCATAGAAAGTTGAAATTTGGTAACAATATAGGAATTGATGGCCTCATCAGATTTGATGGCATCAAAGCCGTGTAGTTTTGAAAGTTAAATTTTAACTTAAGGCGTTAATTTTTGGGGGGTGAAATCGGAAGTGAAAAAAAATGTTTTTTACTAGGTCATCGAGTGTGGTGTCAAATGAAAGCTTGTGAAAATACGAGTAATATATATATATATACATATATATATATATATATATATATATATATATATATATATATATATATATAAAATGTAGTACTTGGACTTACTTTTCTTTGTATTATTTTTAAAAACTCGAAAAATCGGTGTCCCCCCACCTTATCTCGAAAAGTACTGATCAAAAAATTTTGAAAAAATTCTGGAATGCTCTCCACAGGTGTAGATTGAACGAAAATTATCACGAGTGTATTACCTTTAATAATTTATTTGGTATATAAAAAAAAAAAAAAAAATTTCAAGGTCATCAGTTTTCAGTAAAGATTGGAAACAAACTTTGTTGAAAACTCCTTTGGGGTGTGTTTTGTGAAGTCACTGCTCATTTTATACCACCGTAACAATTTTTTTTATTTTAAAAGCAATCAACTTACGGAACACTAATTGTGCAAGTTCAAGTTGCACTTGACCGGTTATTTAATTTAATGTTCTACGGATATTAAAAAAAAATGTCACGGATTGGCAGTATTTTTAACATTTTCGTGGATGTTCAGGCGAATATAATTGTAATTTTCAGAAATGTCATTGCACAACATATTTTTTCGCAAATTTATAAAAACAAATATCAACGGCGACATATTTGGAGGACTCGAAAGGTTATTGATCTCAACTTAAGATCGATATACTCCGCTTTTGTTCTCTAAGCCGAAATTCTTCCCAGTGTTTCCATAAATAACTATTATAACTGCGATTTAACGCATTTTGAAGCATGTATACCTATTAGTGATATCTTGAATAGAATGAAGATGAAGAAAAAGTGCCTGTCACATAGCATCGGTTGGAGCTTTAATCATACAAACAAGTTCTCGGACCCAGGCATTATTTGTTTTTAGAAAGTACTGGTTTATGTAATTTATTTATTACATCAACATGTCAAATAATGATAAAATTAAAATTCTTCATTGGTACGTCTCATCAAAGATCCCGTGGCCATAGATCAAGCCAATAAAGACTAATACATTTCGTTTGTTGAATATCAAATATGTATTGAGCAGTCTAGATGCTACATAATGATTTATAATGATCATTAGTAAGTCTCGTGGAGAAGAGAAGGTATACGTGGTGTAATGAAAATGGTTTCCTCTTTTTTTATTAGCGATATGCTTGTTTATTACTAGATTTTTATATTTGCTCTCGCGACGCATAGTGGGGCGAAGAAGCCACCACTGCGCCTTTCAAATTACCCTACCAGTCGAACTGTTGAGCTAAATTTTAGGTTTTTTCCACAGTTTTCCGGAATTTTCAGAAGCAATATTAATTTCTATGAAAAAACGGCGTTTTTCGCGGGAAAGTCACTCGATAGATTGTAATTTTCACCTAATTATGACACTGATTGTTTTTTTATTCCCAATCGATCGTTCGGGCGGGATTTTTGATTTTTCCTTCGTGTTTTTTTGAAAATTTGAGAAAAAATTTGCACTTCCGTGGAAGTACGGTTTTTTTGCAAATAGCTATTCATAGATGGTTTTCCTTCCATATTCAGGACAGATTTTTCTCAAAAATCAATTCTTTTGATGGACAATCAATCTACCGACCTTGGATTATCATTTTTGCACCAGGTTTCCGTGGAAATACAAATTTTTTCTCGAATTTTTGAAAAACATGGGGGAAAAATAAAATATTCAGCCCGCCCAATCGAACAAACATTTAAAAAAAAATGTATCATGATTAAGTGAAAATTACGATCTATAGAGTGATTTTCCCGCGAAAAACGCCATTTTTTCATAAAAATTCATACTTCTAAAAAATTCCCTAAAACTGTGGAAAAAAATCTAAAATCTAGCTCGACAGACCGGCCATGAAAAAACGAATAATTAATAAAAAAAATTCTTTCCGATTACTTTAAAATTAAGACACCACTGTGCGGCGTGGATTGTTAACTGTCGCGCATTGTTTGGGGTCTTTCCGGTAGCCTCTTACCGTGGGGCTTTCCGTTTCTGGCAACTTTTACTATTCTGTTGTTGTCCATCGCACGACATCTTCCACCTTGCACTGTTATCTAATGTAAGTATTTCTTTTCCTATCGAATATATTTCCTGTTACCATTCTTAATGTTTTCCATTTGTTGCTTCTTAGAAGTTTTTGGTAATTGATGTGTCCGTTGTAATTTCTCCTACATATGTCTAAACGGTCTCACGCATGTTTTGTATATTCTAGTTTTACAATCTCTGGTTATGTGAGCGTCGTATGTCTTAAGACATCCCACCATGACTGCTGCGTTGGCGACTTGTTGTTTTGTGTCGCTTCTTAAAATTCATATGATGTTATTGTCTATAACCACTTTGCATCGGAGTGCGTCCTTCACTATGGTCATGCAATTGTTTTTTGTTTATTAATACCGTCATGCTGTATTTTTCGGCTAAGCTTATAGTAATTTCTGACTGTTTTTATTTGATTGTTTCCTAGTCTGTAGCCATCAATTTTTGCTTTTACTGCGTCTCTGATTTTATCCGTTATGAGATTGAAGAGCAGGGTTGAGACTATCACCCTGACGAATGCCAATTGGAGTCAATATTTCTTTTATAAGGTTATTCTTTACTCGTATTATGGTAGTGTTCAGGCTTTCTGTTATTCTCGTGTATCCGTATGGTATTCGTTTCTCTACAAGTATATTTATAATGGTTGGTACGGGCGAATGCTTTTGTTAGGTTTATTAAGCAGATGTATGCTGGTGTGCCAAATTCTAGCGATTCTGCTATTTAAGGTATAATGAATGTAGGTTCGATTTTTGACCTGTTTTTTCGAAATTCGTGTTGTTTTTCGTTCATTGGTATGATGTCTCTTATTTTTCTCTGCTATTATGCTTATATATCCTAAGTCTGACCCATCTTGAAGTCTGGGGATCCAGGTGTGATTGATAATTATCGAACCATATTTATTTTATGTAATTTCTCTAAAATTCTTGAAATTATTCTGCATAAATTTATTTTTTCAAAAGTGAGAAATACGCTTTCTATTGACCAATACTGTTTTATGCCTGGCAGATCCACCACCACAAATCTTGCCTCATTCTCGCAGTTTGTGTTGCGATTTTCGCAAAGCCTTTGATCGGCTTGATCACTACTTACTGTTGGATAAGGTCGGATCTCAATTCCGGCTCTCAAATAACCTGATTGATCTTTTAAATTCATACCTCCTCGATCGCAGGTTCTTTGTAGAAATCAATGGGTTTAGATCGCCTCTCCATATTCCCACTTCAAGTTTTCCCCCAGAGTTCCAATCTGGGACCTCTTCTTTTCAATATGTTTGTTGACGACTTGCTGAATGAAATAGGTTGCCGGAAGCTTGCTTATGCCGATGACCTTAAGATTTTTAAACGCATAGACTCGATTTCTGATTGCCACGAATTACAAAGTAGCATTAATGCTCTCACCAACTGGTGCTCTGCTAACAGGCTCACCTTAAACGTTTCCAAATATGATGTCGTCCGATATTCCTATCGTAACAACCCTATATTTTTTAACTATTCTGTAGATGATACTGTTCTACAGAATCTTCGTTCGATTAGAGATTTGGGTATCATCTTTGATGAGAAATTCTCTTTTGCTGACCATATTGAACAAATGGTTGCTGGTGCATCAATGGTGCCGGGTTTCCTGATCATAAATTGTAGTGTCTTTACTAACATATCTGCAATCAAGTTTCTCTATTATTCCTTTGTTAGGTCTAAGTTTGACTATGCTTCTATTGTTTGGTATCCAATATTCAATTCTCATAACAACTCAATCGAATCGATACAGAGGCGCTTCATTAAATATCTTATTTTCAAGGAGGATGGTGTCTATCCGGACCGCGGTGTTGATCACGGGCTAATCTTGTCAAGGTTTAATGAGTTGCCTCTTGCAAAGAGAAGGGATATTCACTTCATCAAATTTTTATTGATTGCCCTTTCCTATTAAGCAATGTATCTTTCCATATACCACCCCTTGGGGTAAGGCACTCACCTATTTTTAGCCTCGGCCTGGCTAGGTCAAATATCTTATTCCACAGCCCTATTTATATAATGTGCAAGAACGGCAATGTCATTGGAAACTCCCGTGATTTCCATTCCAGTAGGCTGTCGGTTATTCAAATTTGTAGTTTTTTTATTATTACTGTTTTCATTTTTTTTTTTAATTTGGAGATTGTTCAAACTATTAAATGTTCTTACTTGAATACTCTGATTATTATTTGAATTGTATCATGTTCTTCTTTTATATGTAGCTCATTAGTATAAACGTTGTTCCTGTAAGTGGGCCTTGGCGTCTTGGAATTCAATGTATAAATAAATAAACAAAATATATATATATATATATATATATATATATATATATATATATATATATATATATATATATATATATAGTCTCCTTCAAGAGCGATACAATCAGTTCAACGCTTTTCTAACATTTCTATACCTTTCTTGTATGGATTTGTCTTGCCTTCAAAATAGGCCACAGTTTCGGCGATAACTTCTCCATTGGAGCCAAATCTCTTTCCCGAGAGCATTTTTTTGAGGTCTGCGAATTGATAATAGTCGCTGAAGGCCAAATCTGGAGAATAAGGTGGATGAGAAAGCAATTCGAACTTCAATTCATACAATTTTGCCATCGTAACCATTGACTTGTGACACGGTGCATCGTCTTAATAAAAGAGCACTTTTTTCTTGTTCATTTGGGGCCGTTTCTTTCCACGGTACCCATTTCGAACGGAGCGTTCTCATGCCCAAATGATCAACACGTTCTTTTAATATCTCTGGGGTGTCAGCAATCTCACGCAATTTCACTTTACGGTCATCCAAAACAATTTTGTGGATTTTTTTGATGTTTTCCATAATTTGTATCGGTACGACCGCATTCAGTAAATGATAAGTGATTTTCCAGGGGCAGAGTCCCCGTAACACTTATCAAGCCATTGCTTTGCTTGAACGGTATTTTTTCCCATTAAAAAACGGTATTTAATCAACACACGAAATTTGATTTTTTTCCATTGTTTTGAAACTATCAAAAGTAGCGTCACTAAAACCACTGTAACTTGTAAACTAATCGTCGAAATGTCACGAAATTTTGACACGTATCGTTTCAAGGTTGGTACTTCCTAAAAATCATATGAGTCTTTTGAAAAGGGCTACATTTATGTCTCAAACAAAAACTTTTCTGCCTATGTGTTATATGTTTCAAGAACTAGGAACGAGCAATAAGTTTCATTCTCATATTCGCAATCTATGTCTGAAATAACAAATATAAAAAAATTATAAATTTGAGCGTTGTTTAGTGTAACGATAACCATGATTTTTTTTTCAGGTCTGGATTACAGTATGGGCACTCGCATGTCTCGCAGCTAGTCTAGGCTCAGTTTTGACCCTTGCTCTAGGTGGTGGAAGAGTCCGAGCCTTCCCTTTGGTGGGCCTTGCGTTATGTTACTTTTTAGTAGGAGCCGGATGGACCCTGAGAACTTTTGCAGGCAGATCGGGATCTTCGTGCGGCGTTCCAGACACGATGGGAACAAATTCCGAAGATGGGTTACCGAATGTTATTTGCGCGTTTGTTTTCTTGTTGTTGTATTATTTTGGGATGGCTGCTAATGCTTGGTAAGTAATGATTGTTGCTAATACTGAAAAATATGACATTTTTATTTGACCATACTTTTTTTGTCGCTTGTTTTGAAAAAAAAGTCATAAATGGAAAGATCATATTTTCTTTTTCTTTTTAATTAAAAAGTTATATCAAATCGAAAATAAATTTTTAAATTTATTACCGATGATGCGTTGAAAAAAAAAACGAGCGCGTGTGACGTCACAGTGTTTATTTTTCCCCAACATCATAGACAGCTGAAACGAGTGTTTTAGTTTTCAGTCAATTTATTCTTATTATCATCATGTATTGATATTCGTGTTATTATCATCATGTATTGAAAAATGTTTAATCTAAAAACTTATCGTGCCTGTTTCGTAATATTTTATCCGAATACTACAAAAACAACTTTTATAAATTTTAATTCATTCATAATTGATTGTAGAAAATTGTTAAAAAAATTTTCGCATCGATTATCAATATTATTTATGATAAAGTTTTAAGTAAGAAATTCGATAATTATTTTTTATTCAAAAACCCAATTACTTACACCATACAATATCTTGTATAGTGTAGGTAATTGTTAACAAATTCCATAAGAGAACTAAAATTATTATTTTAGCCGAATGGGGAGCTGTTAAAATTGTCCCTTTTGGAATCAATCACCCGAAACCAAAGCAATAAATGCCATTACATCCACATTCTGGCATGCAATAATCGGCTTGTACTTTTTTGTGGATAATAAAAGCCGCACAACAAATGTCAATTCAAATTAATATGTGGGAACGATTCAGAACTTGTCCATATCACGCCGCGCCGTATCGAGCAAATTTTTTGAAGGTCTCTTCTATAGTTCCGCAGGATGTGCGACATCTAATATTTCAAACAAATCTTTGCCAGTCATTTCAAACATTTTCCTGAATAAATTGATTCCATAATTTGGCCTTCATGTAGCCGTTACACCGACTGATTTTTTTGTGTATCTCAAAACTATAGTTTACAGAATTCTCGCAACCTGGACATCGCAGAGACTGCGAACCGTGTAGTCATCAATAATTTCATCGTTCGCTTAGAAGAGTACCGAAAACGTAACATTGAGGTATCATTACTTTTAAGAAATAAATTTCCAGTGGCTGTAGTGTGACGTACAATAAAGGTTTATTCCATTTATTTTGTTTTTTCGCTATAAATATGTTTTTATTATTTTCTTGTGTAATAATAGTAGCCATAATTGTCTCTTATAGACCAAGAGGGCGACCCGAAATTTTGACCTGTCGACTAACCGTCTCTCTAGGTTGTTCATTCTATCGGTATCGGCGGCGTCTGCCCTTTGGGACGCACGACTTTTTTAGTGTCAACAAATGTTATAATACTTGATTCAAGTGGTTAAACGACAGTCCATTTTTGGATGTAGCATTTTGGGCATTCCAGGGCACGGGGGCCGCAAAATCAATGTTAAAGGCTTTTATTCGACTCGCCCAATAGACTGAACATTATAGGCAGAGGGTTAGTCGACAGGTCAAAATTTCGGGGCGAGCTGCCTAGTTGTTCATTCTATCGGTATCGGCGGCGTCTGCCCTTCGGGACTCTCGACTTTTTTAGTGTCAACAAATGTTATGGTACTTGATTTAAGTGGTTAAACGACAGTCCATTTTTGGATGTAGGCGGGCATTTATTCGACTCACCCGATAGAATAACCATTATAGGCAGACGGTTAGTAGACAGGTCAAAATTTCGATCGCCCTATTGGTTTATTAGCATTAAGGTCATTGTTAAACACGTAAAGAAATAATAAACAATAAAATTACTTAATTACTTTGTTAACTGTCACTAAATATCTTTGTAAAGATGTTACAATTGCGTTATCCCAATTTTGTAGTACAACTACATTGTCAAACGCTTAACTAAGACTGTAAGTCTTAGTAAATCGCGATAACGCAATCGTAAAATCTTTACAAATATACGAGGCTGGTTTGAAAAGTCCGTGCAAAGTCCGAGAGATGGCACCACCGGCGCGTATCGAGGTCATGTTTAGTTAGTAGCATCTCTTGAATGAACGCACACCAAGTTTCAGCCATATTGGTCTATTTCTTTGTGTTTGGCATTCGTGTGAATCAAGGAAGTCGAGTGATTTTCAAGAAATGGACGAAAAAGAATTTCGTGTGGTGATTAAACATTACTTTATGAAAGGCAAAACGCCTCAGGAGACTAAAGAGAAGCTTGATAAACATTATGGTGACTCTGCACCTTCGATTAGAACAGTTTATAAGTGGTTTCAAAATTTTCGGACTGGCCATATGGGCACAAGTGACGCTGAACGTTCTGGACGGCCTGTTGAGGTTACGACTCCAGAAATCATTGATCAAATCCATGATATGGTGATGGATGACAGAAGAGTTAAGGTGCGTGAGATTGCTAGTGCTGTGAGCATCTCGACTGAACGGGTACATAATATTTTGCATAAACATTTGGACATGAGAAAGCTATCCGCAAGATGGGTGCCGCAATTGCACACGCTTGACCAAAAACGGAATCGTGTGAAGTGTTGCAAGGATGGTTTGCAGCTGTTCCAAAAGAATCCGGAGGACTTTAAGCGTCGTTTCGTCACTGTGGATGAAACATGGATACATTACTATATACTGAGACCAAACAACAATCTAAACAATGGGTTACCAAAGGGGAATCTGCACTAAAAAAGGCGAAGACCGTTCCTTCGGCCGGAAAGGTTATGGCGACTGTCTTTTGGGATTCGCAAGGGATAATCCTCATCGACTATCTGGAAAAGGGTAAAACTATTACAGGTGAATATTATTCATCGTTATTGGACCGTTTGAAAACCGAGCTGCAAGAAAAACGCCCGCGATTGGCCCACAAGAAAGTCCTTTTCCATCACGACAACGCACCAGCACACACCTCAGCAATTGTGGTCGCAAAATTAATGGAAATAGGATTCCAACTCGTTTCACATCCCCCCTATTCTCCAGACTTGGCTCCCTCGGACTACTATTTGTTCCCCAATTTGAAGAAATCGCTGGCGGGACAAAGATTTTATTCAAACGAGGAGGTGATTGCAGACACTAATGGATATTTTGCAGACTTGGACAAATCCTATTATTCGGAAGGGATCAACAAACTAGTAACATCGTTGGACGAAGTGTATAAGCCTAAAATGACTATGTCGAAAAATAAAAAAGGTTTACCCCAAACACATAAGTAGTTTTTATTTTTGCACGGACTTTTCAAACCAGCCTCGTATTTAGTGACAGTTAACAAAGTAATTAAGTAATTTTATTGTTAAAATGTAGTGTCACAAAATAACGGACCAATCAATCAACTCTACGTAAAGAAATTATCATTGTTTTTTGGAAAATATTACAGTAGGAGTTTGTTTCTCATATGGAAATCACACATTTCTGGTTCCTGTTTCTTTTGTATTTCTAAAAATATATAAAAAAGACGTTTTGTTAAAGACCTAATTTAAACGGAGTATCTAATGATTTGAAGTTTTTCGTAAACGAGCATGTACATCGGTAATCTTGTACAAATAAAAAATAAATTAGTGGTTGACAAAATTTAAACCTTCGAATGCCTTTTTGGATACTTTGTAAATAAACATGACAATTTAGGGTATTGGATACATCAGATAAGTTCTGACGACAATGGAAGACGTGTCAATAGTTTTGTGATATTTTCGTACCTGGTGTATATTTTGAGCTTTACTTATCAACATTCGACATTTTATTTTAGAAATAATTTGTATACACATAAATATAGGGTGTTTCTAAGGTGGGATAAGTTAAAGTATGAGGGCGGAAATTGGCCGAGTAGTTTGTTTACAGTGAGCGTTTAAAAAACAAACAGTTTTGAGAACAAACGGAAATTTCACGTGAAGATTTTCGTTGGATGATTTTTTACGATTTTAGTAAAGGCATAACTCAACAACAATGCCTCGAATCGCTTCGTTCAACTTTTGGTAATAAATCACCATCAGAAAAGACTGTTTACAATTGGTTTGCAGAATTTCGTCACGGTCACGCTTCCGTCAGCGATGAATTTTGTGAAGCTCGACCAAAATCGGTTATTGTTTCAAAAAACATCGATGTTGTGTGCAACATGATTGAAGAGCATTAGCATGAGACTTACCATGATGAGGCGTCCTTAGGCATATCGAAGACTGCAGTATATTCGATTTTGCGTGAGCATTATTTAGCTGTGAAAAAGAACTATTCTCGATGGGTCCGCATAATTTGACCGAAGCTCAAAAACAGGCTCGTGTCAATTGGTGTAAGGAAATGCTCAAAAAATTCGACAGAGGACATGCAAAATCCGTATACAACATCGTAATAGGAGAAGAAACTTGGATATATTCGTACGAGCTGGAAACTAAGCAACAATCAACTGTTTGGGTGTTCCAAGATAAAATGATTCCAACAAAGTTCGTTCGCAAAGCACTTCCAAGAAAATGAACGCTTGTTTCTTTGGTTATACTGGACATGTTGTAATCATTGCTTTAGAAGATCCAAGAACAGTTAATGCTGAATAGTATAACACATAGGCTGAAAAGTTTTTAGTCTGACACATAGATGTCGCCTTTTCAAAAATCCATATGATATTTGGGAAGTACCAACCTTCAAATGATATGTGTCAAAATTTCATGACATTTCGACGATTAGTTTACAAGTTACAGTGGTTTTAGTGACGCTACCTTTGATATTTTCTAAACAATGGAAAAAATCGAATTTCGTGTGTTGATTAACACTGTTTTTTAACGGGAAAAAAGCAAAGCAATGGCGTGGCTTACAGGGACTCTGCCCCTGGAAAATTACTCATCATGTGCTTGTGTGCTGAATTTAAATGCTGTTGTACAGATATAAATAATGCTGAACGCTCTGGATGCCCAAATGAGGTGGTTACATCGGAAAACTTTAAAGAAATCCACAAAATTGTTTTGTATGATCGTAAACTGAAATTGCGTGGGATAACTGACACCCTGAAGATATCAAAAGAACGTGTTGGTTATATTTTGCATGAACATTTGGGCATGAGAAAGCTCTGTTTGAAATGGGTACTGCGTTTGCTGACAGAGGACCAAAAACAACAACGTGTTGATAATTCTGAGTGCTGTTTGGACCTGTTTAAGCGCAATGAAAAAAGCTTTTTTCATGCGATATGTGACAATAGATGAAACATGGATCCACCTAGACATAACAGTCGGCTGAGAAGGTTTTGGCTTCTGTATTTTGGGATGCGCATGGAATAATTTTCATCGACTATGAAGAAGGAAAAAACCATCAATAGCGAATATTATATAAAGTTATTGGTGCGTTTGAAGGCAGAAATTGCGAAGAAACGGCCCCAAGTGAATAAGAAAAAGTGATCTTTCATGAAGACATGCACCTTGTCACAAATCAATGGTTACGATGGCAAAATTGCATGAATTGAAGTTCGAATTGCTTCCTCATCCACCGTATTCTCCAGATTTGGCCCCCAGCAACTATTATCTATTCGCAGAACTCAAAAAAATAAAAGAGATTCGGCTTCAATGAAGAAGTTATCACCGAAACTGAGACCTATTTTGAAGGCAAAGACAAATCCTTCCACAAGAAAGGTATAGAAATGTTAGAAAAGCGTTAGACTGATTTTATCGCTCTTGAAGGAGATTGATGAATAAAGTCGAATTTTGCAAAAAAATTCGTTTCAAGTAGCTAGGCTAAAAAGTTTTCAGCCTACGTGTTTCAACAGTTTGTTTGCCAGAAGTCATTGATGAGATCAGGAAAAACAACCGAAAAAGTCGCATCATTCTTCATTATGACAATGCCAGCTCTCACACAGTACGTTGAACAACTGATTATTTGACGGAGAAAAACATCGAATTAATGTCTTACTGCCCATATTCACCTAATTTATCGCCTAACGACTTCTTTTTGTTCCCGAATGAAAAAAAAAATGCGATTTTCATCACCTCAAGAAGTTGTTGAATGCTTTCAAAACCATGTTTTTGAGGTACCAACTTCAGAGTGGAAAGAATGTACGCATGCATAAGTGTATAAAGCTTAAAAGCGAATATTTTTTCTGTCATTGTTTTTGTAAAAACTTAAGAGACAGCCCTCTTATTTATTAAAATAAGTCACTTTACCAAATATTTTGTTTAACAATTTTAAACAACACATTTGGATTTTTAACTGGGGATCTGTAAAATTTCAGTTTAAAGACAATTAGTCTAACAAATTTTCGGTATGGGTATGCATTTCGTTTTAACGTGTATTGAGATTTTTTTTATTGTTGTGCTTAGAGATCAACGCATTCATTAAAAGGTGATAGTTTTAACTTGTCCTTAATTCTTAAATCTTCCCTATACGTAGGACTAAGTACATTTTTAGGCTGTTTTAACATTTTTAAAAAATATAAAATACCTATAAAATATTCTTTTGAAACAACCGAATCAAATTGAAAAGATTTAAAAAAACCCTCTGTTAATAGAGAATATTAACTAATGTTATATTTAACATTAACATATTACTCTTTCAATCAATATTTCATAATAACATTTAAAATGATAGGTACTTCATTTCTGTTAAGTTACAGAAGTCACATCCGAAGAGCGTCTGTTGACTTCTTGATATATCAGTGGATGTCGGTTGACAGTTCTGTAAATTTGAGACCAAAGGTGAATTTTTCTTTACAAATTTATATTTTCTAGCGATTACATATGTTAGTTACAAACATCGCCATTTTGTAAACTTGAAAATAAATAGTGAAGTTTGTTACACTTACTTACCTATTTCGTGTAGAAATTTTCTTTTTTCATTTTCTATATTTTAGACCTTGTTCGCGGGTTCTGTTGTTTTTTTTTTTTACCTTGGTTTTTTTTTTACATTGGTTTAAATAGTTAGTAATTAAAATTATATTCCATGTCGTTAGAGAAACTATTTTAAATTTTTTTGGAAGAAATGTAGTGATTATAGTAAAACTTCCAATTTTAGTAGAAAAACTGTTTGCATATATTATTTTCGCTAGGGAGTAATATCTTTTTATACCCTTACATTGAAATATATGGTTCCATATATTTTATTACTTGACCGTATGAATAAAATCCCAAATTTTTGCTTCCATTTCTTGCATAATAATTATAAGTACCACAATACTTTAACTGTTAAAATATCCAATTAACACTTAAGCGCTCTGTGGCGTACTTAACCGGTATACCGTCGGCAAAAACAAAAATAAAAAAACAATGGACAAGCGCGTAAATGAAAAAGGATAAGCAGTTCGTTTGGCTCACCAATATGCCGCTCAACCTAACCTCGTTTGTTTCTAGCGAAAACAAAAGACGGTAAGGGACATTTGAATGGCTTACTCGTCGAATTATCGAAAACAATGCGATATGTGGAGGCCTTTGAAAAATACCGACCCGATGGGAGGTAAAATTGTTAATGGATGATAAATCATGGGGATAACAGGAGGAAATAATAATGGTTTATTATTGGTTAGTTTTAATTAATGATGCTGACAATATTTGTCTTTATGCCGGTTTAAACGGTAGTACTTGCCTTACCATATTAATACTACTAGTTTAAATGAGGGATTAAATTGGAGTGGCTTCCGACATTTCACCTACAATTACATAAAATGTCTGACTTCTTTGGAATCTTGCACGAAAGTCAGTCCTTGGAACAGGCTCTGAAGAAGCCAGCAGGATGATCGGCGAAACGTTTCATGGACACATGATAAATCCGTTTATACCTATACGCTTTGCAACCTATAAAAGTTTCCTATCAAAAGCGTCAGAAATCTTTACTTTTGGAGATTAGAAAAACTAATTCAGTATCCTAAATTTAGGGAGAGTTCGTCTGATTTAATGTCCTTCAAAGCATGCGTCGTTTTTTGTTTCACCCCTTCTATATCAGCAAGACGTCCTCCTTTCAGATCTCATGGAGCGAAATCTGGCGAATAGGGAGGATGGGGCAAAGAGGTCATTCCGTTTTTTGTCAAAATTTAGCTGCCACTCTTCTCATTTTCAAATATTTTTGATAAAATTCGCTGAATCGAACTCCAAGTCAACTGGGATAACTCCACTAGTTCATCAATAGTCCTACACTTCTACTAGTCTTCAAAAACTAACCTAACACCGAAGGTGGTTGGTTTTTAATCGACATTTCACCTTTCTTGAAGCGGTTAAACCACTCGTAAACTCGCTTTTTTTACTCATAACATCTTCTCTGTAAGCAGTTTTTAATATAACAACAGTTTCTACGGCACTTTTTTCAAGTAGAAAAACAAATTTTTACAGCCGTGTGTTATATCGGCCATCTTAAAAACGACGAGTACACAAAACAACTCTTACAAAAAAAATTTAAGAGTCTCTCACAACCTTTTATACCGATGCCGCTTGGCAGACTGACTTCGAAGAAGTGTAACAACATCACCTAGCGGGCGAACCGTATACTACCAGTACCAACCTAACCACAACACGTTACTTTTGGGTCCCCCTCGTATATATATATACGAGGCATGTTTTTTAAGTAAGTACCGTTTTGCGATTCCGCCGCAGCAGCGATACGGTCGGCGTTCCGCGCATGCGCGCTGGTAACCTACATCTCATGTCTACGCACTGACGCCATTACAGTCTGATTCTTCATTGTATACGTTGTTTACTGAGTGTTTAAGATGCCTCCGACAATCGTGAGTCCCGCGATTGTGAAGTACGGGCTGTTATACGATTTCTTAGTGCTAAAGGCGTAAAACCGATCGATATTCATCGTGAGATCTGTGAAGTTTACGGACAAAACATTATGAGTGATGGAATGGTAAGGAAATGGGTGAGAGCATTTAAAGATGGCCGCACAAATGTGCATGATGAAGAACGGAGTGGGCGTCCTTCGGTCGTTAATGAAGATTTGGTGCAGAAAGTGGACGAAAAGGTGAGAGAAAACAGACGCTTTACAATTTCATCATTGTGCGACTGCTTTCCTCAATATTCTCGTAGTGTTTTGTATCGCATTGTGACCGAGAACTTTTTTCTCAGGCGGCAGAATTTTATGAGGAGGGTATTCAAAAACTGGTGCCACGTTATGACAAGTGCCTCAATATTCACGGAAATTATGTAGAAAAGTAGATTAAGGTACAGGCTTTCATGTAAAAATAAAATTATAGCGATATCTTTGCACGTCTTTTTTTAATTCCAAAACGGTACTTATTTAAAAAACATGCCTCGTATATATATATATATATATATATATATATATATATATATATATATATATATATATATATGTATATGTATATATATATGTATATGTATATATATATATATATATATATATATATATATATATATATATACATATATGTATATGTATATGTATATATATATATATATATATATATATATATATATATATATATATATATATATATATACATATATGTATATGTATATGTATATGTATATATATATATATATATATATATATATATATATATATATATATATATATATATACATATATATATATATATATATATATATATATATATATATATATATATATATATATATATGTAACACAGTTTTTTAACAAAAAATTCTGATTTATGTTTTTGACCTTAAAAGACCAAATGCATGATGTTTTTTTTTCAGTTTAGAAGATCTAAAACGATGTTTTATGTCCTCAAAGCATGTAGTTAACGAAACAGTCATACATATTTTTGAAAGCGACTAATTGTGATTCAAAAAACGAAGTTAAAAATATATATATATATATATATATATATATATATATATATATATATATATATATATATATTATATATATACATATATATATATATATATATATATATATATATATATATATATATATATATATATATATATATATATATATATATGCCTGGGAATGTTGAAACTATAATTCAAAATTTTCTCATCAAAATTGAGATAAATATATGAAGATTTTAAAAAAATTCTTTCTATGCATATTTATATATATATATATATATATATATATATATATATATATATATATATATATATATATATATGTAACACAGTTTTTAACAAAAAATTCTGATTTATGTTTTTGACCTTAAAAGACCAAATGCATGATGTTTTTTTTTCAGTTTAGAAGATCTAAAACGATGTTTTATGTCCTCAAAGCATGTAGTTAACGAAACAGTCATACATATTTTTGAAAGCGACTAATTGTGATTCAAAAAACGAAGTTAAAATATATATATATATATATATATATATATATATATATATATATATATACATATATATACATATATATATATATATATATATATATATATATATATATATATATATATATATATATATATATATATATATATGCCTGGGAATGTTGAAACTATAATTCAAAATTTTCTCATCAAAATTGAGATAAATATATGAAGATTTTAAAAATTCTTTCTATGCATATTTATATATATATATATATATATATATATATATATATATATATATATATATATATATATATGTAACACAGTTTTTAACAAAAAATTCTGATTTATGTTTTTGACCTTAAAAGACCAAATGCATGATGTTTTTTTTTTTTTCAGTTTAGAAGATCTAAAACGATGTTTTATGTCCTCAAAGCATGTAGTTAACGAAACAGTCATACATATTTTTGAAAGCGACTAATTGTGATTCAAAAAACGAAGTTAAAATATATATATATATATATATATATATATATATATATATATATATATATATATATATGCCTGGGAATGTTGAAACTATAATTCAAAATTTTCTCGTCAAAATTGAGATAAATATATGAAGATTTTAAAAATTCTTTCTATGCATATTTATATATATATATATATATATATATATATATATATATATATATATATATATATATATAAACACAGTTTTTAACAAAAAATTCTGATTTATGTTTTTGACCTTAAAAGACCAAATGCATGATGTTTTTTTTTTTTCAGTTTAGAAGATCTAAAACGATGTTTTATGTCCTCAAAGCATGTAGTTAACGAAACAGTCATACATATTTTTGAAAGCGACTAATTGTGATTCAAAAAACGAAGTTAAAATATATATATATATATATATATATATATATATATACATATATATACATATATATATATATATATATATATATATATATATATATATATATATATATATATATGCCTGGGAATGTTGAAACTATAATTCAAAATTTTCTCATCAAAATTGAGATAAATATATGAAGATTTTAAAAATTCTTTCTATGCATATTTATATATATATATATATATATATATATATATATATATATATATATATATATATATATATATATATATATATATATATGTAACACAGTTTTTAACAAAAAATTCTGATTTATGTTTTTGACCTTAAAAGACCAAATGCATGATGTTTTTTTTCAGTTTAGAAGATCTAAAACGATGTTTTATGTCCTCAAAGCATGTAGTTAACGAAACAGTCATACATATTTTTGAAAGCGACTAATTGTGATTCAAAAAACGAAGTTAAAAAATAGGGAACGCCTTTCTTATTTAGATATTTTTCATTTTAAAATATTGGTCGTCGTTTCTTTCGGCTGTTAACGAGGTTCAGAGCCGGCCTACGATGGTATTCAGCTATTACATATTTTTATCGGGTCTTATGTTTTTGTATCAAGCATTTACAAAGTGTTTCCGTGATAAACCAAACAATTTAACCTAACATTTTATGTATATGAGCATTTCCGTAAATTGTTGGTATGTTAGCGGTTCAAAAATGAGAGATTTTTTTTTAAAGTGACACTCATGAAACTCGATTTAAATCGTTCCTTGGAGCTCCAGAAACAATTATTCACGGCTGAACACGACTTTTTTAAGAACTTTGTTTTTAAAGCTCAATATGCAAATTTTTGAGGAAAAAAAATGGAAAAAAAAACTCACTAAATTGCCGTAAAAAGTGTGAAAAATCATTATATAATGTACCGTATTATAAGTTTATGCATAATACATTGGGCGACCGTATAATAAAGCATATACATTGGCTGTAAGATTAGTATCTTTAAATACACCATTTTTAATTTACGGTCATTTCTGACTAAAAAGTGGCGACAATTTGACCATAACTTGAAAACGATATCCTAATATCAACAAGGTATATTAAAGTTCGAAATAAGCAGGTCAAAGAACATAATAAAAGTGTACCTGGACGTTAATTTGACTAAAAGATAAAAAATGGGCAAAAAATGGGCAAAAATGGCCATTATATAATATAAAAAGAGGAAAAACATTATCAGGATTCACGTAAAATAATTTCAATAAATCGCATGGATAAACTTATAATACGGTACATTATATATTGATTTTTGACGGTTTTTACGGCAATTTAACGAGTTTTTCCATTTTTTCAAGGTTCTTAAAAAATCGTGTTCAACCATGAATAAATAATTGTTTCGTGAGGTTCAAGGAATGATTTAAATCGAGTCAAATGAGTGTTACTTTCAAAAAAAAATTCTCTCTTTTTTGAACCGCTAATATACCAACAATTTACGGAAATGAGTACAGAAAGTGTCAAGTTTAGTGAACATGTTTTGTGCGTGAAAGTTATTGTTTCCTGTTTAAAGTTTAAAAATTAATAATGTATGTAACAGGTACCTAATTAAAATATAGGTTACGTAGAAGTGATGCTCTAAAACCAACAACAGCCGAGGGTTTTTTTGTCGAGAGTTACAAAGAGGCGGAACAACAGAAAATACTGGTTAATCGAAAAAGTGTATTTTTGCACACGATAATGCCTGAGTACAAGCAATACGAATCACTGTAGAAAATTACATCAGTTGTTATGGGAGGTTCACTTTCCTTACTCCCCTGACATTGTCCCATCCGACTATCATTTATTACGTTCCTTACAGAACTTTCTCTCTTGAAAACAATTTGATAATGAAGAGTCATTTCAGTCAAAATCTGAAAAATTAAAAATCTACCAAAATATTGGGTAGAAGTAGTAAAAAATAGTGCCTATTATATTACTTATTAATTTTTAGTGTTCTGTACGGAACACTTATAAGACCACTTTGGTGTCTGTCCGTCTGTCACACCCGATTTTCTTCTAAACCATTTGACGTGTGAAATAAATTTGGCAGTAATGTAGGAATTGATGGTCCCATCAGTTCAAAGTTTTGAAAGTTAAATTTTGACTTAAAGGGTTAGTTTTGGGGGGGTGAAATAAGAAGCGAAAAAAAAATTACCAGGTCATCGGGTAGGGTGTCAAATGAAAGCTTGTGAAAACACGAGTTCAAAAATATATATAATGTAATATTTACGCACACTTTACTTTGTATTATTCTTAAAAAATTGCCAAAAATCGCTGTTCCCCCGCCCCCATTATCTCGAAAAGTACTGATCAAAAAATTTTGGAAAAATTCTAGAATATTCTCCACAGGGTGTAGATTGAACGAAAATTATTACGAGTGCATTACCTTTAAAAATGTATCTGGTATATAAAAAACAAAAACTTCAAGGTCATCAATTTTTAACAAAGATCGGAAACAAACTTTGTTGAAAACTTATTTTGGGTGTGTTTTGCAATCAACACCAATTACGCAAGTCCGATTTGCACTTGGCTGGTTATTATTTATCTATCGAGTAAACCGGATTAATTATTACTGGACCTGATACAATAGTTATCTGTAATGTAGCAAAATTGAAAACAAAATACAATAAGATTTAGAAGGTATATTTATTTGTGGAGATTAGTAAATAAAATATTGTTATCTTTGTCCATTTAATACAACAGTAATTTATTAGCTCATAATTAGCCCTATATAGTTGAAATTATCAGTTATTAGGGTTATAAAGGTACTTATCTACGCAAATTGATAAAATACATATGTAAAGTGTCCCACTATTCCGTGTACATAGAGTTACCATAGTGTGGATTTCTGGGGTGAAAATGTGACCTTTTAACCCAACTTACCTTGGTCCAAAAATTCTTAATTTTTGAGATACAGGGTGTCAAAGTTATACTTTTATTTTAGTTTTTCTTAAGTAACTTTCTTAATAATTGTACTATTTGTAGAAGATTCAGTGCTAAAGGGTTTTCTGAGATGAGAAATCGAAATCGGCTCACAGTTTTGTTGTAAATTGTACGGGGCGCCACTTATTGCACTGTGTACACTTTTAAATTGTCATAACTTTTTTATACCACTCTGTATGATATTTTTAATTAAATATTCAGATTTTCCGCCTTCCCCTGTCTAAAAAAGCTCTCTCGGTAAATGTTGCTCCGAGCAACAGTTTCTGAGATAATGGGATTAGGAATGGGTTTGTTTCAATTTTTTAATTCCATCCACACTTCATCCAGTCACAGGATAGGTCCAAAAGAATAGTCTTTGAAATTTGGAGCATGCTTAAAGGCAAACAGGCTAACAACAATAATAAATTTAAAGACCAACGGGCCCACAACAGTAAGAATGTAAAAATCAACTGGCCAAGGGCATAAAAGATAACCCACAAATTGATAAATTTGTAATCAAAAAATAAAAAACATCCCACTATCTCAGAAACTGTTGCTCGGAGCAACATTTACCAAGAGAGCTTTTTTAGGCAGGAGAAGGCGGAGAATACGAATATTTAATTAAAAATATCATACAAAGTGGTATAAAAAAGTTATGATAATTTAAAAGTATACACAGTGTAGTAAGTGGCGCCTCTTACAATTTACAACAAAACTGTGAGCTGATTTCGATTTTTCATCTCAGAAAAACCTTAGCACCGAATCCTGTACAGATTATTAAGAAAACTACTTAAGAAAACCTAAAATAAAAGTATAACTTTGACACCCTGTATCTCAAAAACTTACGAATTTTTGGACTAAAGTAAAAAAGGGTTAAATGGTTATATTTTCATCCCAGAAATCCACAGTAACACGGAGTACTGGGACACCCTGTATATATATATATATATATATATATATATATATATATATATATATGTATATATATGTATATGTATATGTATATGTATATGTATATGTATATGTATATGTATATGTATATGTATATGTATATGTATATGTATATGTATATGTATATGTATATGTATATGTATATGTATATGTATATGTATATGTATATGTATATGTATATGTATATGTATGTATATATTATATATATATATATATATATATATATATATATATATATACATACGAGGCTGGTTTGAAAAGTCCGTGCAAAAATAAAAACTACTTATGTGTTTGGGGTAAACCTTTTTTATTTTTCGACATAGTCTCCTTTTAGGCTTATACACTTCGTCCAACGATGTTCTAGTTTGTTGATCCCTTCCGAATAATAGGATTTGTCCAAGCCTGCAAAATATCCATTAGTGTCTGCAATCACCTCCTCGTTTGAATAAAATCTTTGTCCCGCCAGCCATTTCTTCAAATTGGGGAACAAATAGTAGTCCGAGGGAGCCAAGTCTGGAGAATAGGGGGGATGTGAAACGAGTTGGAATACTATTTACATTAATTTTGCGACCACAACTGCTGAGGTGTGTGCTGGTGCGTTGTCGTGATGGAAAAGGATTTTTTTGTGGGCCAATCGCGGGCGTTTTTCTTGCAGCTCGGTTTTAAAACGGTCCAATAACGATGAATAATATTCACCTGTAATAGTTTTACCCTTTTCCAGATAGTCGATGAGGATTATCCCTTGCGAATCCCAAAAGACAATCGCAATAACCTTTCCGGCCGAAGGAACGGTCTACGCCTTTTTTGGTGCAGATTCCCCCTTGGTAACCCATTGTTTAGATTGTTGTTTGGTCTCAGGAGTATAGTAATGTATCCATGTTTCATCCACAGTGACGAAACGACGCTTAAAGTCCTCCGGATTCTTCTGGAACAGCTGCAAACCATCCTTGCAACACTTCACACGATTCGGTTTTTGGTCAAGCGTGAGCAATCGCGGCACCCATCTTGCGGATAGCTTTCTCATGTCTAAATGTTTATGCAAAATATTATGTACCCGTTCAGTCGAGATGCCCACAGCACTAGCAATCTCACGCACCTTAACTCTTCTGTCATCTATCACCATATCATCGATTTAATCAATGATTTCTGGAGTCGTAACCTCCACAGGCCGTCCAGAACGTTCAGCAACACTTGTGCCCATATGGCCAGTCCGAAAATTTTGAAACCATTTATAAACTGTTCTAATCGAAGGTGCAGAGTCACCATAATGTTTATCAAGCTTCTCTTTAGTCTCCTGAGGCGTTTTGCCTTTCATAAAGTAATGTTTAAGCACCACACGAAATTCTTTTTCGTCCATTTCTTGAAAATCACTCGACTTCCTTGATTCACACGAATGCCAGACACAAAGAAATAGACCAATATGGCTGAAACTTGGTGTGCGTTCATTCAAGAGATGCTACTAACTAAACATGACCTCGATACGCGCCGGTGGTGCCATCTCTCGGACTTTGCACGGACTTTTCAAACCAGCCTCGTATATATATATATATATATATATATATATATATATATATATATATATATATATATTTTCACAAAGAAATAACGTAAGTTTAGGTTAATTACATCATTTTTTTGAAGTTAATTTGGAAAGCACGCTATATGTGCCACAGCTAGAAGAAAAATGTATGGCCTATATTACTATATTAGGCCTGTAAATACAATTATATAACTCAGAGAAATACAACGTCCAAGCATTCATTCCGGAATGGGTCTGTGCATAAAAATAAGAAAAGGTTCGTTTTCGATAACTGGTTGACCAGGCACATAACTAAAGAGTTTTTGCTATTGCTACCTTCAAATTAACGGCTACAGTAGAGAAGGGAACTCGCATCTTTTGTCGCAAAACTGTGCTAATTTTGAAAAATAAGCTTAAGTTAAGAAAGAAGCTAAAAGCGAAAAAAAAAATGATTCGCTTAGTGACAAATTATGTAATATATAGTATTATGACTTTATTCTCCACATCACCACCTGGCTGAAGTATTCAAACACGACCAACAAACAAAGCCATGATACTGACTCTTTTTTAATTAATTATGGCTTTTCTCAGCTTTCCGATGAACCAAAATGGATTCTTAACTATGACGGAGAATTCGCCAGTTTGCTTACCTAGTGTTTAACCACTAATCCAGAGATTTACAGTGTCACCATAAATCCACCGTTATGTTTTTTCCGACCTTAAACTGGTTTCGACATCGAATATACTAACAGTTAGTGATAGAGAGGCACCTAAACTGCGAAATATTTGATACTATAATTCTGCTAAATGGAATAGTTTCGAGCTTTCCCTTGGTTAGATGTTTGTTTCAGATCCGACAACATATCTGAATATGCTACAAAGGTTTGCAATGCCATTTTGACTGGTATGAAAGCTTACATCCCTTTCCGAAGAAATACTCTCAACATTTTGCCTACCGACAATGGAGTGAAAACCATAACTCCATAAATCGTAATATCTTTGTTGGTGCTGGGAATAGATGCAAACAAATAATCGACGAAACCAACGAAGCACACAACTAAGGAATTAAAAACAAATTTCTGGCCTATCTCAACAATTTCAGGTCTTTTTGATCGGTCGCTAAGGACACTAGTCCCAAATTCACTATGTCACCACTTACACGTTCAGTTCATAATATTGTAACAACACCTGTTGCGAAAACGGTTAGCTGAACTCTGCTTCACACTCTACTGTTATTTTCCAAGGAAAAGCACCACCCACTATTCCCAGTATACAAGTAAAGATGCCTTTGGTCTTCAGACAGTTTGTCATAAAACATATTTTAATGAAGCCAACCACCGAAAAAGCTTCTGGCGCTGATGCCAGCCTTATTGTAGACTTTTCACCTATCTTACAAAAACGCAATATTTCCGTCCTGCTGGAAATGGGCTAGAGTGCATCCGATATCCAAAATAGGCAAAAAACTAACTAAACAACTACCGACCAATCGCATTGCTTTTAGTAATATCGAAAGTTATGAAAAAGGTTCTCAATCAGCATCTTTTAAAATAACTTGAAGTATTTAATGTTACTGTAAGTAAAGATCAACAGGAGATCTTCTAACTTCTGACACACATATTTGGAACAGCAATAGTGAACAATTCGGAGAATCTTGAGTAGTGACACTTGATATATGGGATCGTGTTTGGAATGACGGATGGCTGGCTTATTACGGTGTGTCTAAAAAGTTTTGTTTATGACTCTTGTGTTCCCTCAAAGAGCGTTCTTTACGAGTGGAGATTGGCGAATTTCCTTCTTATACTCTTGTTCTTAACCCTACATTCTTCTTTACATTAGCGATCTTCTGGAAACGGCCAGAAATCCAATCTACAGCTTTGCCGATGGCGGTACGCTTATTTCTTCTTTACCTAGCTCGCTCAGACATCAGCTATTCATGCCGATATCTGCACACAGCAGGAACTTGTTCAGCTTAACAAATATCTGGAAAAAATTCTGTCTCCAGGTGACAGTAATCAAGTGAAATTTAAAACTGCAAAACCCAGGTGGGAATGTGTCCTAAAATATGAAGACACTCCAGTGTACTACCATCGTCGCACAACTTGATAGGCATTAACTTGGGAGCAAATATTCGGTGGCACGGACATGTATGCATAATACAGAGGGCTTCTCAAAAGGTGGGAATATTATTTATTACCAGAAAGCTTTATACTCTACAACAACTTTTAATAATGTACGAAACTCAAATTCGTCCAACAATGGAATTCTACTCTCATGTTTGGGGTGCTGCTCCCAAACATACGATGAATTTGTTAGATTGTAGAAGTTTTGTAGATTTAGAAGAAAAGAATTATGTACCTGAGTGAAGACTCAGACCTCACCAGCATCTTTGATTCCTTAGCACTTCGTAGAACGCTTGGCGACTTAAGTATAATCTATAAGTCGTGTCATGGAAATTGTTCAGTGCAGTGCATGTTAAAAATATACGTCGTGCTAATGTATCACATCACAAGTATCCTCTTGTCTTTCTTTTTAAGAATAAAATTCTTGCATATGGAAAAATGCATTCATTTGAAAGAAGTTGCTCGGGACTGTATTTTTCACCGAGTACAATTTGCAACGATTCCAGACCAACGTGAATCACTTTTTTCACACACGTGTTGCTCCTCTATCGCTTCAGTGATTTTCCTGTAGTAATGTGTACCGTACCTATAAAAAAATACAAATTAAACGGAAGTTATGTTTATGTTATCATCAGTTGCTCGGACTCCGAAGGGGCTAAAATTTTTTGTTTGAGATCCAGAATAAAGTAATGATAATATACATCAAGTTTAATTTGCTTCTTACAGCAGTGAGTAGCTAGCGCGAGTTTTTTTGCATGTACCTCTTGTACGCTTAGCCTGGTCAGTACTTTCTTTGAAATCTTGTGTAAGTTGTCCGGCTTTTGTTTTGCATTCAAGAGTAACTTTATAGAATTGGAAATCCATTTTGATGCGTCGGTATTCTTTGTTTGATGCTGTAATTCTTTTATTTTTGGATTCATACCTACTACAAACGTACGTTTAAATCCACCGACTTGTCTTGTTTAACAATTACAAATTTATATTAAGATATTGTCCATATATTCGTTTTTTTATTAATTGACTCGCCTAAAAATTGCTTAATATCATTAAAAAGTATTTTTTGCTAGTCTCCTTTACACTCCAGTAAATTGGTGAGAAAATACAAAGTTTAACGAAATTCTCAAATTTATACTGAGTTTGTCGTTAAAATAACTACTGGTAAAATAAAATGGCATATATGTATGTACATGCAGGAGATATTTTTTGAGGTATGAATGATTAATTTTTCCTTGACATCGGCAGTCAGTATTACTAAAACGCTAAGCTCTGAAGACAAAAAAGTATTAATTAACATGGCAATTTCAAGTTACTAAAAATTATACATACAAAAATTATACACAATTACACAATTATATGAACCTGAAATATTCTATTTAAAATAAAGTATATACCTTTCATTTCCAAATCTACGAGGCTGAATATTTGCAAACTCTCTTCTAACACACTTTTAACGTAAATAATTTATCGCATCTAACTGCATGCTGAAAATACTTATTTACTGGCACGAAAGTATTTCCGTTCCGTACGGAACACTTATGGGATCGGTGTACATCTGTCTGTCACCCCCGGTTTTCTCCGAAACTATTTGACATATAAAATTCAAATTTGGCACAAATATAGGAATCAGAGCCGAGTAGTTTTGAAAGTTAAATTTTGACTTAAGAGATAAGTTTTGGGGGGTGAAATCGGAACAGAATTTTTATTTTTTTTTACCAGGGGATCGAGTGGGGTGTCAAATGAAGGCTTGTGACAACACAATTTCAAAAATATATATGATGTAATACTTTCTTTGTATTATTTTAAAAAAAATAATAATCGCTGTCCCACTACCCTATCTCGAAAAGCATTTATCAAAAAATTCTGGAATAGTCTTCAAGTGTAGATTGAGCGAGAATTATCACGAGTGCATTAAGTTTGATAATTCATCTGGTATAAAAAAAACTATGCCTTGACCATATGATGGAGGTTTTTTTAATATATGTTTTAGTGCATTACTGCTACCGATCCGCGTGTCGCTCCTGTACCAAGATTTTATTTTATTTGTTTATAATTAAACAAATATTGAGATATTTGTTTTACACTTTTATTACTAGATTCTAGACTGAGCTAGATTAAGTTATTGGCTATTAGGTAACTATAATACCATAACTATTGTACATTATTGACCAAAAAAAAACGTGAAAATACCTATTGGATCTTAAGTCTTAACTTAAGTAAGGACTTTATTTTATTTTAAACTAGCAGTGCCCACGGCTTCGCTCGCGTGGACTTGATTCACTACTATCGTCACTGCTTATTCCTTATGTTACCTAACGTAATAAAATATCTGCCATTATTTCCCCTTATCTCCCAATATTTCACCTTATCTCCCATTATCTAGGCTTATCTCGACTTATCTCGCAATATTTCTGCTTATCTCATCATAACTCCCATTATCTAGACTTATCTCTGCTTATCTCCCATTATTTCTCCTTATCTCCCATTATCTCACCTTATCTCCCATTATCTAGGCTTACATCGAATTATATAGAACATATATATAAATTTATAAAAACACGTAAATCGGATAAGTGGTTCTCAAAAGATAAGCGCACTAACGGACAGACAGACAGACAGAGAGACGTTGCATTATATATATATATATATATATATATATATTATATATATATATATATATATATATATATATTATATTCTTTGCAACATGATATTGTTCCATATTTAATGGTTTAGGCAGTGTATTGCAAAAGAACGCGCTAGCGGCAAACTTTTCTCCGACTTCATTCACTATTATCGTCACTGCTTATTCCTTATGTCACCTAACGTAATAAAATATATCCTATAACCTGGCCAGAGAACAAATGTATGTTTAAAAAAAAGCACGCAAATCGGATAAGTGGTTCTCCAGTGATAAGCGCACTAACGGACAGACAGACAGACGTTGCATTTTATATATATTATAGATATTCTTTGCTACATCATATTGTTCTATATTTAATGGTTTAGCATGTTTAAAAAAAGCACGTAAATCGGATAAGTGCTTCTCCAGTGATAAACACACAAACGGGCAAACAGGCAGAGAGACGTTGCATTTTATATATATTATAGATATCTTTTGCTACATGATATTGTTCCATATTTAGTGGTTTAGGCAGTGCATTGCAAGAGAACGCGCTAGCGGCAGAGTTTTTTTTCCGATTTGATTCACTATTATTGTCACTGCTTATTCCTGATGTTACCTAACGTTATAAAATATAGCCTATAACCTGGCCAGAGAACATATGTATGTTTAAAAAAAAAGCACGTAAATCGGATAAGTGGTTCTCCAGTGATAAACGCACTAATGGACAAACAGACAGACAGAGAGACATTGCATTTTATATATATTATAGATTATAGATATTCTCTGCTACATAATATTGTTCCATATTTAATGGTTTAGGCTGTGTATTGCAAGAGAGCGGGCTAGCGACAAACTTTTTTCCGACTTCTTTCACTATTATCGTCACTGCTCATTCCTTATGCTACCTATCATAATAAAATATAGCCTATCACCTGGCCAGAGAACATATGTATGTTTTTAAAAAAAAAGTACGTAAATCGGATAAGTGGTTCTCCAGTGATAAGCGCACAGAGACAGATAGAGAACGTTGCATTTTATATATATTATAGATGTAATAAAATATATATCTATAACCTGGTCAGAGAACATATGATGAATTTAAAAAATCACGTAAATCGGATAAGTGGTTCTCGAGGGATAAGCGCACTAACGGACAGACAGACAGAGAGACGTTGCATTTTATATATATTATAGATATAGATTATTATTATTTTTATTATATAACCTGATCAAAGAATATATGTATGAATTTAAAAAAAGACGCGTAAATCGGATAAGTGGTTCTCTCGTGATAAACGCACTAATGGACAGACAGACATTGCATTATATATATATATATATATATATATATATATATATATATATATATATATATATATATATATATATATATATTATAGATTATAGATATTCTCTGCTACATAATATTGTTCTATAATTAATGGTTTAGGCTGTGTATTGCAAGGGAACGCGCTAGCGGCAAACTTTTTTCCGACTTCATTCACTATTATCGTCACTGCTCATATGCTACCTATCGTAATAAAATATAGCCTATAACCTGGCCAGAGAACATATGTATGTTTTTTTAAAAAAAAGTACGTAAATCGGATAAGTGGTTCTCCAGTGATAAGCGCACTAACGGACATACAGACAGACAGAGAGACGTTGCATTTTATATATATTATAGAAGCAATCATCGTACGGAACACTAATTGCGCAAGCGACTTTTGACCAATTTTGTTGACGAAATACCCTTTCGTTCATCGTATAAACCTAGTTGCATCCAGCAATATATCAAATTTAGCGAAGTGGTCTTATTTAAATCAGACCAATGAAATCCAAAAACTCTTTTAAACACCATTCGAATTCCAACTGTTCGATTACATTAATTCTTACATTTACCAGTCGAACTTGACATCGGTTTTTTTTTACGTTGATACAAATGGTTTCTGAGATACCCAGTCCAACATCATTAGAAAAATTTATGTTCGAAGTTCTATAAATATATTTATATTTAAATATGCTAAGTGGATGGTTTATAGTCCGTCATATTTTTGACAAGTTAAACAAGGGTAGAGATTTTATAGATACCACATGGAGTTTCTTATTCGACATGTAATATACGGTGGGTCCCATTTTCTTGGTGTAAGTATTTTTATTATGGGAACTGTATAGCTCTTTGAATAAGCATTAAGTTGTGCTATTAAAGTATTCTTCGGATACGCAGTGTTGATACATGCGTTTTTTTTTTCTAATGTACACTTTGTAATCAAAGATAACATTCGTTGTTATCACGGTAAAATAAATTGAATTTCTGGCTGGTGAAAGCCAAAAGTTTAAAAGCATATCACTCTCCATCGGGGGCTTTTAAGGCTACAGACCGATAGCTTAGCTGGCAACAATTACTGCCAGGCAGCGCGATCGTCGGGGTTCTACCCTACGTATACAAAAATCAGCATCAACTACTAAAAATGAAGGCAGTCCATTTTTCAGCAATGTCCGAGTGTTTTCTTATTAGTCAATCCATCTCAGGTCGCGTTTTGCTGTAATCCGGCTCATCAGCTGAGCTAGGATCAACAAATAAGAGAACAAAATTTGCAGTACTTATTGCAGTATTATTATAACATCACGATAAGATACAATAAATTATATATCTGGCTGGTGAAAGCCGAAAGCTTAAAATCATGCTTGCCCTCCATAGGGGGCTTTTAAGGGTTGTCCAGCTAAGCTGGCAACAATTACCGCCAAGCGGAGCAATCGTCACGGTTCCACTCTACGTATATGACAGAACGGACCAAGTGCAAGTCGGACTTGCTCAATTAGTATTCCGTACGGTGATTTCTTTTAAAATAAGAATTTTTGTTACGGAGATATAAAATGATCAGTGTCTTCACAAAACACACCGCAAATAACTTTTCAACAAGGTTTGTTTCCGATCTTTATTGAAAACTGGTAACCTCGAAATTCTTGTTTTGTTTTATATACCAGATAAATTACACAGGCTGACAAATTTTTTACCCAGAAACCAGAATATACTTTTCCGAAGGTTTTTGACGCACTGAATTGGAATCCGAGGTCAGAATTTCTCTGATCGCTCCGGTTTTCGAGACTTTCTAACCTATAAGTTTAAAAATCACGATTTTTCGAGATATTTGAGGTTATGTTACATCGAAAGGTAATTTTTTTTATGAAACCATTAATGACGTCTGAAAGAACTACTCTTCCTCCTCTCAGAACGCATTTGGATTTGTCTGGATATATTTTTTTTATCTTTGAGAAATCGTATGTTGAATTTAAGTAATTAGAGTTATTTCTCGATTTTTGGAAAATTAAAGGCATCGAATAAATACAATTCTTCGACGCATTAACTTTTCTCTTTGTTTATTAAACTCAAAATAGGTCTAATTTGAAACATCTTTCACCATAAATTAACAATCGTTACAAAAATTAATGCGTCGAAGAATTGTATTTATTCGATGCCTTTCATTTTCCAGAAATCGAGAAATAAGTCGAAATGCTTAATTTCAATATACGATTTCTCAAAGATAAAAAAAGATATCCGGACAATTCTAAATGCGTTTTGAAAAGAAATAGTAGTTCTTTCGGACTCCATTAATGGTTTGATAAAAAAAAAAAAACCTTTCGATGAAACATAACCTCAAATATGTAGAAAAAAACCGTGATTTTCGCACTTTTAGATTAGAATATCTCGAAAACTGGAACCATCACGGAAATTCTGACTTCGAATTCGAATTCAGCGCGTCAAAAACTTTCGGAAAAGTATATTCTGGTTTCTGGGTAAAAGGTTTGGCCAAATTTTGTCGGCCTATGTTATCAAAGGCAATACACTCGTGATATTCATTCAATCCACACCTTATGGAGAATATTCCAGGATTTTTCCGAAATTTTCTTTATTAGTATTCTTGGAGTTAGAGGGAGAGGACAGCGATTTTTGGCATTTTTTTAAAAATAATATAAAGAAAAGTTTGCGCGGGTACTACGAGGCTGGTTTGAAAGGTCCGTGCAAAGTCCGAGAGATGGCACCACCGGCGCGTATCGAGGTCATGTTTAGTTAGTAGCATCTCTTGAATGAACGCACACCAAGTTTCAGCCATATTGGTCCATTTCTTTGTGTTTGGGATTCGTGTGAATCACGGAAGTCGAGTAATTTTCAAGAAATGGACGAAAAAGAATTTCGTATGGTGATTAAACATTACTTTATGAAAGGCAAAACGCCTCAGGAGACTAAAGAGAAGCTTGATAAACATTATGGTGACTCTGCACCTTCGATTAGAACAGTTTATAAGTGGTTTCAAAATTTTCGGACTGGCCATATGGGCACAAGTGACGCTGAACGTTCTGGACGGCCTGTGGAGGTTACGACTCCAGAAATCATTGATCAAATCCATGATATGGTGATGGATGACAGAAGAGTTAAGGTGCGTGAGATTGCTAGTGCTGTGGTCATCTCGACTGAACGGGTACATAATATTTTGCATAAACATTTGGACATGAGAAAGCTATCCGCAAGATGGGTGCCGCGATTGCTCACGCTTGACCAAAAACGGAATCGTGTGAAGTGTTGCAAGCATGGTTTGCAGCTGTTCCAGAACAATCCGGAGAACTTTAAGCGTCGTTTCGTCACTGTGGATGAAACATGGATACATTACTATACTCCTGAGACCAAACAACAATCTAAACAATGGGTACCAAGGGGGGATCTGCACCAAAAAAGGCGAAGACCGTTCCTTCGGCCGGAAAGGTTATGGCGACTGTCTTTTTGGATTCGCAAGGGATAATCCTCATCGACTATCTGGAAAAGGGTAAAAAACTATTACAGGTGAATATTATTCATCGTTATTGAACCGTTTGAAAACCGAGCTGCAAGAAAAACGCCCGCGATTGGCCCACAAGAAAGTTATTTTTCATCACGACAACGCACCAGCACACACCTCAGCAGTTGTGGTCGCAAAATTAATGGAAATAGGATTGCAACTCGTTTCACATCCCCCCTATTCTCCAGACTTGGCTCCCTCGGACTACTATTTGTTCCCCAATTTGAAGAAATGGCTGGCGGGACAAAGATTTTATTCAAACGAGGAGGTGATTGCAGACGCTAATGGATATTTTGCAGACTTGGACAAATTCTATTATTCGGAAGGGATCAACAAACTAGAACATCGTTGGACGAAGTGTATAAGCCTAAAAGGAGACTATATCGAAAAATAAAAAAGGTTTACCCCAAACACATAAGTAGTTTTTATTTTTGCACGGATTTTTCAAACCAGCCTTGTATATCATATATATTTTTGAAGAAGTTTTCATTTGACACTCCTGACCTTGCAATTTGTTTTTCACTTCCGATTTCACCCCCCAAAACTAACCGGTTAAGTTAAAATTTACCTTTTAAAACTACACGGCCCTGATTGAGCCATCAATCCGATATTTGTGTCAAATTTCCACTTTCTATGTTAAATAATTTTGGGAAAAATCGGGCATGAAAGACAGACAGACACCAAGGTGATCCCATAAGGGTTCCGTACGCTGTACCACAAATCAATGTCAACTACTAAAAAAGAATAAGGCCCATATTTCAGCAGTGACCCATTGTTTTCTTATTTGTCAATCCAACTCTGGGCGTGTTTTGCTGTAATCCGTCACATCAGCCGATGTATTTGTCGAAATAAGATAAAAAAAACTTGCAGTATTTATTGTAATAACATCGTGGTAAGAGAGAACAAATTATATATCTGGCTGGTGAAAGCCGAAAAATTAAAAGTATACCTACCCTCAGTCGGGGGCTTTTAAGGCCATAACCGTTTTTTTTTTCCGTCATTTTTTAACGACTTTCTTTTTTTCCTAAATGAATGAACATAAAACCGCTGGCTTATTGTTTTATTATCGATATTTTTGTAATTTGTCTTATAATGATCAATAAATAATTATAATATTTCAAACAATGAAATTATTTGTTGCTCTGGTGTATTATAACTTCATATCTTTTGCAGATCATAAAAAACATTTTTATACCGACAGTCATTATTAGTAAAATAGTTATTTTATCTGTAGTACATATCTTTACAAACACAAGTTGAGAACGAATAATTGCACGGCTTTATAAGATATATCTTAACAAACAAGCTTGGCTATAAACGTCTCGAAGATAAAAAGAGAAACTGCAGAATAAGCTCGATTTAAAAAATGACTTACATCATTTTACACACCAGCGTAAATATAGTTTAGCTCTAGAAAACTGATTTTGTATTTAGATAGAGAAGTACTTGTTACTTATAATAAAGGGTTTGTTCTGTAATAAGATGTTGCAGATAAATAAAACTGAGATACTTTGAGAATGAAAAAAAACTGTTTTTCTTTCGTATACAGTTGATGATATCATTCTATACATGGTATTTGGAAACTACGAGATGACTTCTACTTCAAAAAACAGACTTTCATACAAACATAGACCGAAAAATGTTTCTAGAAAGAGCTAGCTTTCAAGGATAAAGTTGGAAATAGATATTTACATAATATTGGGTGACTGCTAAAGTTCGTGTCTGATTTTGATAGATTTCAGAAGCATGCACTTTTTACTGTGCTGATGTTTCTTCGATAATCATATTTTTAACTATTATCTAAATGCGTTGTGAGTTAACATAATCTTAAAAAACAATTAAAATTTATTTAAATTAATTTATGTGCAAGGTTAATATTCAAAATGGAAAATTACATTTTCGTCATGTTCTGTTATATGAATTTAAAAAAAGAAGTGAGTGTCGGAACTGCAGCAAAAAATAGTCAAGACGTTTATTTGTATCGTGCTCCTGCTCTTAGGACACAAAAAAGTGGTTTGGTCGATTTCGAAATGGTGACGTCAATCTAAACGATAAACTTCGCTCTGGGTGATCTCCCGGCACTGATAATGACTTTATCCGTGACTTAGTGAATTATAATCCACGGATTACAACTGAAGAGATTAACTGTTGACAATTCGACTGCATTTCATCATTTAAAGCAAGTTGGATACACTTCGAAACTCGATATATAGGTTTCGCACGTTTTGACAGAACAGAACAACTGAACCGTGTTTCCAGAGCCATTTCTCCCCACATCCGTCAACAAAATGAAGTTTCTTGGATAGAGCCATAATTGGAGATGAAAAATAAGTTTATATAACAACATAATAAGAAAAAAAAGCTGGAAGCATGGAAGTGAAAGAGCAGAACCTATGGCAAAGGCTGAATTGCATCCAATTAAAGTGTTGTTATATGTCTGGTGGGATTGCAGAGGAATAATTTTTTACGAGCTTTTTCCACGTGGCCAAACAATAACTGCGGAGAAGTACTGTGAACAACTCACCCAAGTAAATGTTGAAATTCAAGCAAAACGTCCAAACTTGGTCAATCGAAATGGCATTATTTTTTGCCATGACAACCCTAGACCACATGTCGCTCAACAGGCACTGCAAAAATTTAGGGGATTAAAATGGGGAATCTTCCAGCACCCACCGTTTTCCCCTAACCTTACCTCTTTAGATTTTCATCTGTTTTGTTCTCTGCAAAATAATTTAAATGATAAAAAATTTCATTCTATGGAAGAAGTCAAAAACCACCTCACGACTTTCTTGAAAGAGAAACCACGCCCTTTCTACAAAGAAGAAATTGAAAAATTTGTACAACGATGGGAGACAGTTATAGAAAATGATAGAGAGTACATTATTGATTAATAAATACTATTTTTCATGAAAACGTGTTGTATTTAATTTGGTTTCTAATCGGGAACGAACTTTTGCAGTCATCCAATATCTTCAAAGTTTTAGTACTGACGTTATTAAACGTGAGCAGTAAATAAATGATGCAGGTTTTATTAAAATAGTTTTCAATTCGCTTGCGCGTCGCTCCTGTACTGAGACAAAGGAATTTTATTTTATTTGTTTATAATTATACTACTCAGTATATATCACTACACCAAACACTTTATTTTTGCTCTCGACGCGCGTTTCGCTAACCATGTTAGCTTCATCAGGAGCGATGATTAACTAAAGCTAAACTACAAATCTACCCTATTTATACTTAGTCTAATCCTTGAATTACTCAGGCGGAACTAATGGCATAGGCAAGGCCATCAGTTCCGGTTCAGTAACCAGTAGAGAGGACTATAAGGAATAGGCCCTCTGTCTTTATTTAAACTACTTTTACATTTTATAATTTCCATACTTTCGTATGCGTTCAACAATTTCTTATCAGATACATTTTTAATTAATCTTAGATTTTCTAATGTTACAATATGATCAGCTTCAAGGGCATGTTCGGCAATGCTAGATTTTTTGCCCTACTGTATTTTAAGTGTGCTAAATGTTCTTTAAATCGTTTTTTAATTTACCTTTTAGTTTGCCCAACATACTTTTTGTCACAATCATTACAACTAATTTCATAAATTCCACTTTTCTCACAATTAGGAATCTTATCTTTGGGATTTTCTAAGATATTCCTCAGATTGTCTGATGACTTATAGACTAAGGTGAGGCCTACCTTATTAAATACCTTATTGAGTCCCCTGCTATATTTCGGATTATATGGTATGGAGACATACTTGGTGTTATTTTCTTCGCGTGTAAAAAAGGTGGAATTCTGAGTATTTAACCTAAACTTGTGTCTATTTATTAGCTTGTTTACTAAGTCATCGTCATAACTATTAACGCTAGTTATATTTCTAATACGATTCCTTTCATTATTAAAGTTTACTCTATTCTGTTAAGAACAAAGGACAACTGCCTTTTCTATGCATTATTATCCAAGAAAAGAAAAGTGAAAATACATATTGGATCTTAAGGGACCTAATTAACTTAGCCTATGAAGGGTCTATTTATTAGCTTGTTTACTAAGTCATCGTCATAACTATTAACGCTAGTTATATTTCTAATACGATTCCTTTCATTATTAAAGTTTACTCTATTCTGTTAAGAACAAAGGACAACTGCCTTTTCTATGCATTATTAACCAAGAAAAGAAAAGTGAAAATACATATTGGATCTTAAGGGACCTAATTAACTTAGCCTATGAAGGGTTTTATTTTATTTTAAAAGCAATCATCGTACGGAACACTAATTGCAAGTCCGATTTGCACTTGGCCGGTTTTTTTTTTTCAAACCGAGCACAACCCTAGATTTCATGTAAAATAATTATGGTCAATTTTTAGATCAGTAAAGGGTTATTAAAAGGTAGCGTTATTAAAAACATGCGCAGTAGGAACGTAAAGGGATAGCACATGAAAAAGATTTCGCAACTCTTAAAATAAGCACTTCCTTATTGTATGTCTTTATATTAGTGAAGTGGAGAAGTGAACACAACTTCCCATTTTAGTATTCCGTACGAAATACTTACAAGATCACTTCGGTGTCTGCCTGTTCGTCTGTCACACCCGATTTTCTCCGAAACTATTTGACATAGAAAGTTGAAATTTGGCACTAATATAGGAATTGATGGCCTCATCAGAGCCGTGTAGTTTTGAGAGTTAAATTTTTACTTAAAGGGTTAGGCTTGGGGGGTGAAATCGAAAGTGAAAAGAAAAATTTACTAGGTCATCGAGTGAGGTGTCAAATGAAAGCTTGTGAAAACACGAGGTCAATATTCTACACACATATCTAATGTAGGTAATACTTGCGTACACTTTTTTTTGTTTTATTTTTAAAAAATTGTCAAAAATCGTTGTCCCCTCCGCTTATCTCGAAAAGAACACATCAAACAATTTTGAAAAAAATCTGGAATATTTTCCATATGGTGTAGATTGAACCCAAACTATCATAAGTTACCTTTAATAACACAGGTCAATATTTAATCTAAAAAAAAAAACACTCGGAGCGGTAAGGTCCTTATGGGGTTTTTGGGGTCGCTGATTACGATGAGCGGGTTGGTTAACCTTCATCACATCAGATTCAAGGTTATTTGAAGGTCAAATAGAGAACAAACCGTAGGAAAAATCTGAAAAATTTCATGCGTATGTTTTTTGAGGTCCCTGAGTCCGAATCCGTAGTTTGTTTGACCTTACGCCTTTTCCCAGAGGTCATTTGAAGGTCAAATAGAGAAAAAACCGTAGGAAAAATCTGAAAAAATTTATGCGTATGTTTTTGAGGTCCCTGAGTCCGAATCCGTAGTTTGTTTGACCTTACGCCTTTTCCCAGAGGTCATTTGAAGGTCAAATAGAGAAAAAATCGTGGAAAAAATCTGAAAAAATCCATGCGTATGTTTTTGAGGTCCCTGAGTCCGAACCCGTAGTTTGTTTGACTCAAGCCGCCTTTCAGAGGTCATTATAGGTCATTTCATCATCAGTTTATATTTATTTGAAAAATATGTATGGTCATTTTGCGTTGTTAAATTTAATTTTGTTTTTATCGTACCCTTGCGAAGCATACAGAGGTTAATTTACGGTACATTTTTATTGATTATATCTTATACATATCATTTTACTTTTACATTAATGTATCACAATCAAAAATGTCTTTTATGCTGCTCGGTCATTACAAGGGAATTAATATGTGAAATATAAGCTAAATAATGGCAAGTAGACTGATGCAAGCAAATGTTTTAATACTGTTTAAAGGTACTTATTAGTAAAACTTAAAATATTGTTCATATCAAAAATAGACTATACAAATATTTTGACTAGTTTTGTGACTGTGAAATAGACTTTTAAAATCTAAAGAAAAATTTGACCTAATTTTTGTACTCTCGATGTTCGTTCCATATATCTAGTAAATTTTAAAATCCAGCTCGACTGTGTTTCTTAAGGTATAAATGAAACATTGTGCGCTATGTTATGTTTAAATTTCGTTTTATAACTCAATTCCCAATACATTTCAAATTAATAATTGTAATGTCGAACAACCTTGGTAACAAGTAACCCTTAATCTGTATACTTCAATACTTAATCCTTGTCGACAAAGAAACTCTAATACCCAATACCTTTGAACCCAATAACTTACTTGTAAGTAATCCTTATATCTACTTATACTCTCATATTGTCTTATATAATACCTCAATGCATAAGTTAACTACTAAAAATGATTCGGCTCATACTTCATAAAGAGTCTCGAGTGTCCAAGTAGATTTTCGAAATCGCGCAGTCAGTATTTAATATGAATTAAGCATAAGAGTTTGCTTCTTTTAGTATTTATCAAAGCATGTTTGAAGTACTACTCTAAACGAGAACGCTTTCGTTTCTCGTGAAATGATCTTCGACTTGCTTTTCTTTTATGAGATTTATTTGATTCTCGCTTCAGGCTCCAGCAATAATCTGCCAACATGTTTATCCCCCAAACACCTTGATACCTTTTTTCAAATTCACTCAAGTCTTGGTGCATCCTTTCTCCATGTTCTTCGCTAAAATCTCCAAGATTTTCAGGGAACCAATCAAAGTGTGAATGGAGAAAATGCAGTTTCAGACTCATTAAACACCCCATTTCTTTATAATTTTGTACTAAATTCCCAACAATATTTTTGTAATTAGGGTCTTTATGATTTCCAAGAAATTCAGTCGTCACCTCTCTAAAACTTTGCCATGCTGCTTTTTCTTTGGCATTCATTTTCCTCTCAAATGCATCATTTTTTTGGAGGTCTCTTATTTGTGGTCCAGTAAATATGCCCTCTTTTATTTTAGCTTCAGAAAGATTAGGTAGCACTTTAAAAATATGCATGAAAGCAGGACTTTCGTTTCGGCTCATGGCCTTGACAAGTTGCTTTGCAATACCTAGTTTGATATGCAAAGGTGGAAGTAGGACCTTATTGGTTGATATCAAACTTGGACCTATGATGTTTTTTTCACCTGGAATTAATTCTTGTCTCAACGGCCAGTCTTTCCTCACATAATGCTCATTTCGAGCCCGACTATTCCACTCACAAATAAGGCACGGATAAGAAGTGTTTCCAGATTGCTGTCCCAGTAATATTGTAAATATCTTTAAGTCCCCACAAAGTTCCCACTGGTTTTGACCGTAATTCAATTTTTGCAATAGCAACTCAAAATTATGGTATTCTTCATCTAATACAACAGAATGAGCGACTGGTAAAGGGGCATAAATATTTCCATTATGTAACAAGATAGCTTTTAAGCTTCTTTTTGAAGAATCTATAAACAGTCGCCAATCACTTGCTGTGTATTCTATACCGTATTCTTGCACTAACGCTTCAATATTATGGCAATAGACTTATTCATTTTAGTAAAATATTTTCTGAATGGACGTTCTCTCGAACGATAGACAGAAATTTTTGTTCCTGTGGATAGATAATTTTTTTCTTTTAGTCTAGATGCTAAAAGCTCTGATCTATCTTTCGAGAGTCCCAAGTCTCTGCACAGATCACTTAATTCGTTTTGATTAAATGTTTCGGCTTCCGATATATAATTTTCCTCAACATCTGATTCTTCGTGCTGAAATTTTCTCTTTCTTCGTGTTCGAATGTTTCATCTGGCATATCTTCATCAGTTACCACTTCTTGTCCCAATTCATTAATTTCCATGATATAATCAGAATTTGTTTCAATAAGAACTGGTAAAGTCACAGATGTTACACGTGCATATGAAATAGAATCCTTATTCTTTCGGTTGTACCCTTTCAAGTTTGTTAAGCAGAAGTAACAGTCGGTGGTATGGTCTGTTGGGGGTCTCCATATCATTGGCCGAGAAAATGCCTGGTTGTTAATTCTATATAGAACATTGCGGCATTTATGTCATATAGATTTTGGTGTGTAAGAGTTATCCAATGAGCTTGTATCAATATGATAAATTTGGTGATATTTTACTTTTAACGAATCTGAAAACATGAATTTCTTTTGTGGAATATACTCCCCACAATCAACACAAAAATTGTTGAAGTTTAATGGAACATGACGAATTTCTTGTAGCATTTGACTCTACAGAGGCCAAGTTTCCCACCAATGTAGAGCTACGGTCGCATGATGACGACGCCTGCGGGCCCGCTTTCCCACCCTGACCAGCCGCCGATTCTGGGTTTCCGGGACCCTGTCTCGTAATTTTTTTAGGAGTAGTTGCCATGACGGCATAAACGCCGTAACCCAGGGACTTCGCCGGATAGTGAGACAACTCCGTTGCCCACCGTCACCACGTGGAGGTGCTCTGGGTGCAACTACACCTTAATACTGAAGTTTAAAGCGAGACTGAGCTAAATTTTTAAAAAAGAAGAATAAATAATTTCGCGAGGAATGAAAAAGCATTTTATTGTCAAAGTAAAACTCCAAATATATATATACAAAGATACTTAAAATGACCACCGTATATCTTTTGAGCATAAAATCGTGCAGGATTTGAACTGAATAATCTGAAAAAATCATAGATGAATTTTTTCAGATTTTTTCCACGATTTTTTCTCTATTTGGCCTTCAAATGACCTCTGGGAAAAGGCGTAAGGTCAAACAAACTACGGATTCGGACTCAGGGACCTCAAAAACATACGCATGAAATTTTTCAGATTTTTCCTACGGTTTTTTCTCTATTTGACCTTCAAATGACCTTGAATCTGATGTGATGAAGATTAACCAACCCGCTCATCGTAATCAGCGACCCCAAAAACCCCATAAGGATCATACCGCTCCGAGTGTTTTTTTTTAGATCAAATGTTGACCTGTGTAATTTACTCTAGTATATAAAAAAAAATTCAAAGTCATCAGTTTTCAACAAAGAGCGGAAACAAACTTTGTTGAAAACTTATTTGAGGTGTATTTTGTGAAGTCATTGATCATTTTATACTTCCGTATTTTTTATTTTAAAAGCAAGTAAGGAAAACTAATTGCGCAAGTCTTACTTGCACTCGGCCGGTTATTTTTTTCTAGTTTCCTTTTTGTGTAATTTTTTGTGATTTGTTTTCTTTTTTTTGTTGTTTTAAAAATGATCTAAACGTCGAAAATGTATTAAGAAGGCCCAAATGGGTTGGACCATAATTTAATACGCGGTATATCTTTTTTTTATAAAAAAAATTATATCTTTGTATGCATTTACCTTATTTTATTTTTAAATTATTTTATTATTAAAAACTTTTAGGAAGGAAAGAAAGAAGGAAAAATCGATTGAATATATTACTGTTGCCTTTACATCATTTATAGACTTAATCAAAGCATTTGACAAGGTTAAAAAAAATCAGACATAACAAAACTGGTGAGAGCAAATATCATCTAGAGTCATCAACCTGATACATACCCTAAATATAAATAACACTACGTGGATCAAAACCAATTAAGTGACTTCGTATGACATACATACCACAGCAGGTATCGGACAGGAAGAGCCTAAGACCGTTCTTATTCCACTTAAACTTGGACGAAATCATAGTAGCAGTTTCAAAACTAAATTGCTGCTTTTGATCAATTGTGAGAGTGCGCGGTACCCGTCGAGCGCGTGGCATTTTCATATGCAAAATATGCCTCGCGCGTTCTATTGATATCTTCACTATGTCAGCTATCTCTCTCATTTTTACTCTGTGGTCATTCAGGACAATATAGTGGATTTTTTTGTGTGGCTGCCTCATTTGGACGTGCGGAACATGGTGCATCTTCAGTGCTTGTACGATCGCATTTAAGTTCACTAAACCATCAACATATAGTTGTTTTCGACGGAGCAGATGTGCCATTACATTTCTCAAGCTATTCTTGGGCTCTGGCTGTATTTTTTTCCTAGCAAGAAGCAATGTTTAATCAATAAACGAAATTCTTTTGTTCCATCGTTTTGCAAAAATCAAAAGTAACGTCACTCAAATAGTTGTAACTCAGACACTAATAGACAAAATGTCATGAACATTTTACACGAATCTTCTGACAGTAACCGAAAATCATATGGGTTTTTAGTGTTCCGTACGGAACACTTATAAGATGAATTCGGTGTCTGTCTGTCCGTCTGTCTGTCACATCCGATTTTCTCCGAAACTATTTGTTACAGAAAGTTGAAATTTGGTAATAGTATAGGAATTGATGGCATCATCACAGCTACGTAGTTTTGAAAGTTAAATTTTGACTTAAGGGGTTAGTTTTGGGGGATGAAATCGGAAATGAAATATATATATATATATATATATATATATATATATATATATATATATATATATATATATATATATGAGGCTGGTTTGAAAAGTCCGTGCAAAGTCCGAGAGATGGCACCACCGGCGCGTATCGAGGTCATGTTTAGTTAGTAGCATCTCTTGAATGAACGTACACCAAGTTTCAGCCATATTGGTCTATTTCTTTGTGTTTGGTATTCGTGTGAATCAAGGAAGTCGAGTGATTTTCAAGAAATGGACGAAAAAGAATTTCGTGTGGTGATTAAACATTACTTTATGAAAAGCAAAACGCCTCAGGAGACTAAAGAGAAGCTTGATAAACATTATGGTGACTCTGCACCTTCGATTAGAACAGTTTATAAGTGGTTTCAAAATTTTCAGACTGGCCATATGGGCACAAGTGACACTGAACGTTCTGGACGGCCTGTGGAGGTTACGACTCCAGAAATCATTGATCAAATCCATGATATGGTGATGGATGACAGAAGAGTTAAGGTGCTTGAGATTGCTAGTGCTGTGGGCATCTCGAGTGAACGGGTACATAATATTTTGCATAAACATTTGGACATGAGAAAGCTATCCGCAAGATGGGTGCCGCAATTGCTCACGCTTGACCAAAAACGGAATCGTGTGAAGTGTTGCAAGGATGGTTTGCAGCTGTTCCAGAAGAATCCGGAGGACTTTAAGCATCGTTTCGTCACTGTGGATGAAACATGGATACATTACTATACTCCTGAGACCAAACAACAATCTAAACAATGGGTTACCAAGGGGAATCTGCACCAAAAAAGGCGAAGACCGTTCCTTCGGCCGGAAAGGTTATGGCGACTGTCTTTTGGGATTCGCAAGGGATAATCCTCATTGACTATCTGGAAAAGGGTAAAACTATTACAGGTGAATATTATTCATCGTTACTGGACCGTTTGAAAACCGAGCTGCAAGAAAAACGCCCGCGATTGGGCCACAAGAAAGTCCTTTTCCATCACGACAACGCACCAGCACACACCTCAGCAGTTGTGGTCGCAAAATTAATGGAAATAGGATTCCAACTCGTTTCACATCCCCCCTATTCTCCAGACTTGGCTACTATTTGTTCCCCAATTTGAAGAAATGGCTGGCGGGACAAAGATTTTATTCAAACGAGGAGGTGATTGCAGACACTAATGGATATTTTGCAGACTTGGACAAATCCTATTATTCGGAAGGGATCAACAAACTAGAACATCGTTGGACGAAGTGTATAAGCCTAAAAGGAGACTATGTCGAAAAATAAAAAAGGTTTACCCCAAACACATAAGTAGTTTTTATTTTTGCACGGACTTTTCAAACCAGCCTCGTATATATATATATATATATATATATATATATATATATATATATATATATATATAAGTAATACTTGTGCACACATTTCTTTGTATTATTTATAAAAAATCGCAAAAAATCGCTGTTTCCCCACCTTATCTCGAAAAGTACTGATCAAAAAATTTTGAAAAAAATCTGGAATATTCTCCACGGGGTGTAGATTGAACGAAAATTATCACGAGGGCATTACCTTTAATAATTTATCTGGTATATAAAAAAAAAAACAAAAATTTCAAGATCATCACTTTTCAGTAAAGATTGGAAAGAAACTTTGTTGAAAACTCATTTGGGGTGTGTTTTGTGAAGTCACTGATTATTTTTTACCTCTGTAACAAAATTTTTTGTTTTAAAAGCAATCAACGTACGGAACACTAATTGCGCAAGTTCAACTTGCACTTGACCGGTTATTTTATTTGCACTGCCATCTACCGGAAAGTCTCAGGGCTTTTCACCCCATATTAGTACAGCATTAATTGCAGTAAATAGCTGAACAGTTCCATCATTTTACGACTGCACATGCTTCAAATAACGACAACAACATAGTCTTTATATTTAATTTCTTCCCGTTGATTTTGCGCGTGCTTTAAATAAAGGTAACGACAAAGGCGTGTCAAAATAAGCATTGGAAAATCTCTCAAATTACTGAATCTATACGCCTTATATAATGAAAGAAAAACCTACAAAATATCGATTAAAACAATTAAATAACTCCTTTTAGTTAAACAAACTTGGCATTTAACGAAATGTACCAAAAATATTTTGATTTTTTGAGAATATTTCATGTCATTACGATTTTGTTTAACTTTTGTAAGACTAATAAACAGCGTAATGTTTACCGTACAACTTAAACATGAGTGTCAAAGATCAAAGGAGCTAATTTGTCTATTATTGCTACTGTTTTAGAAAAATTCTGAGTAATATGACTGATAAGTGATATGTCTAATATTTTCACAAAAGAAAAGGATTAATTACGTTTCTTTTAGAAGACAAAGATAAATAGAGAAGTGAAATATTGTAGGAAAATAAATTTTCAAAGTGTGGTCGGGTTTGTGGAGGTTTGTTTTTTTTTGACATATTTGATAAAAATATAAGAATGAGTCAAAATCTATTTTTATCGCATTTGCTGTGAGATGAAAACTCTCCCTGGATTTAACCTTAACCCTAGTAGCATCTAAAAGGGTATTTATCATTTTTGTTTACCTTTGGATTTTATTATATACATTAGGGTGACCGCAAAAAATCGATGTCGGAATTTTGTTCGTCTGGACCCCACAAAACGATTCCCCTTTCCAGATATTGAACCGAAATTTGAGCTCGATTAAACGACGTTAACCCGTGCCGCTTGTCGCTCAAAGTTTGAAAAAATCCAAATTTTTGGCCAAATAGCCATAACTCCAGAACGGTAAATAATAGAAACACGCTTAATATCTCAAAAGAAAGCTAATGTTGTTCTTCAAAAATTTATATTCTATACATAATTGTTGTTATTTTAAGTCAAACCGAGTTACAACAGCCTTTAGCCCCAAAAACGTGACCTGGTACCAGTAGGAGCCAGTTTGGGAGCATTCTACGAATTTTACGGGTTTTTACATAATGTGTCTTGGAATTAACATTTTTTTGTTAAAAAGTATTTTGGAACTCAATTTTCAAACATAAAGAGCCTTTCGTTCAAATTTAATCTTTTATTATATGGGGATTACCTGACTAGTTTGCCAAAGAAAGACCCGTTTGACAGGTAAAAAGGAGGGTGAATCTAATTTCTATTTTAGGGATGGTGATTTTACTTCAGCGTACAACCGACCTTTTATTTATTCAGTTTAGTTTCTAAAGTGCCTTTGAGCTGGTTAGATCGAACAATTATCTAGTGAAGATATTTTAAGACATTGAAGAGGACAGCATCTACCAGGAACTTGAGAGCTTGGAGGAAATGGACATCCCTGAAGAAGCTGCAGAAGATCCAGGACCATCTGAGAGCAAGAGGATGAAAGTTTCATTTGCGAGGGGGCGTTAAAGAGATTTTAAACATGAAATTGTCCATTTTATTAGATCGATGTAAGGTATCCGACAGAAATGCCACGAGAATTTTAATAGCTACTCTAGAAGCACTTAACCTTGACCCTCTTGAGTACAAAGTCTCGAAAACTTTATTACATGATAGAAGGCAAATGTTCAGAGAACAATATAATAAAAAAATTTTTGATAAAGTAATCATTCCTGAAAAAGAGCCCGTGGTTGCCAATGGGACGGTAAACTTTTACCGGGTGTTTTAAAAAATGAACAATGTGAGCGAATAGCTATAGCTATTTCATATGGCGAAAAGGAACAGCTGCTGGGAGTTCCTGTAACAGCAAACAGCTCTGGAGAGGAGCAAGCCGTAGCCGTATATGAATGCCTACATGAATGGGGTCTTCTCAACACCGTCAAGGCGATGTGCTTCAACACTACAGCATTCAACACGGGAAGACTCAAAGGAGCATGCATCATATTGGAGCAAATGTTAGGAAGAGAATTGTTATACCTAGCTTGCCGTCACCATATCTTGGAAATGCTGTTAAGAGGCGTATTCGACACAAAAATGGGATCAACCACTGGACCTCATCCAGACATTTTCAAGAGATTCCTCACTGCGTGGCCCAAGATAAACAAAGGAAAATACGACACAGGTATCAGTGACAATCTAATACAAAAGCAGCTAACTCCAGAAGTAATTGCAAATGTTACTGCTGAATTCGAGACCAAATTAACTGAGAGCCACCCCAGAGATGACTACAAGGAGCTATTGCAGTTGGTTCTCGTATTTGTTGGATCACTAGACGGCAGTGTTGCGGGTTTTAGAACTCCAGGAGCCATTCATCACGCTAGGTGGATGGCAAAGGCTATTTACTGCTTAAAAATGTTCATTTTTCGTCGTCAATTTAAGATGTCTAAAGAAGAAGAAAGTTCTGTGCGTGCCATTTCTGTTTTCCTAGTTAAAATTTATTGTAAAGCTTGGTTCAATGCTCCAAAAGCTCGTCTTGCACCAAAGCAAGATTTAGGTATTTTGCGTAGTCTGTTAGACTATAAAGAATGTGACAACGACATTGCAGAAATAGCCCTGACCAAATTTTCGAACCATTTGTGGTATTTGAATGCAAAGTTGGTGGGATTATCGTTTTTTGATCCCACCATTACAGACGATGAAAAGTTGTTAATGGCTAATAAATTGCTCAGTAGCACAGATGAACCATCACAGCACGCTAGGGTTGTAAATCCAAAAGTTAGGAAAGAAAACTTAAAAGAGGTAGTTGATGGAGGATTGGTAAATTTACTTACCAAAGAAACGTTTACATTCTTTGACCAATTTAATATAAAAACAGATTTCCTAAGACAACATCCAAACACCTGGCCTCAAAATAATGACTTCCAAGAAGGATTGAAAATTGTCAAAACATTAAAAGTAGTTAATGATATGGCTGAGCGTGTGTTAAATTAATAACCGACTTTAACGACCTTCTGACAAAAGATGAAGACCAAAAGCAATATGTCCTGCAAGTTATAAGTAAATGCCGAGCATTATATCCTGACGTTTCAAAAACTACTTTAACAAAAGCTCTAGAATAGATTAGATAACTATGTAAAATTATCAACTCATGTAGGTACTACGTCTGTATCTTTTCTGTGTCTGTTTTGTATGTATTATATACCTAATTTTTATATTTTAAAATAAAAAATGTCATTAGACTTATCAGTATTACTTGTTTTTTTTTATTATATTTCTACTTTAAACTCAAAAATATACCAAAAAAGCAAAATTTATCACTTACTAACAAAATATACGAAGTATGCTCCTAGTGGTACCAGGTCACGTTTTTGGGGCTAAAGGCTGTTGTAACTCGGTTTGACTTAAAATAACAACATTTATGTATAGAATATAAATTTTGAAGAACAACATTAGCTTTCTTTTGAGATATTAAGCGTGTTTCTATTATTTACCGTTCTGGAGTTATGGCTCCATATGTCAGCTTTTTGGCCAAAAATTTGGATTTTTTTCAAACTTTGAGTGACGAGCGGCACGGGTTAACGTCGTTTAATCGAGCTCAAATTTCGGCTATCTCAATATCTGGAAAGGGGAATCGTTTTGTGGGGTCCAGACGAACAAGATTCCGACATTTTTTTTCCCCCTCTATGAGATCCGGTCACTCTAATATACATATGGGCGTTCCTAATTAAGAAAAAAATTTTAATTGGGAGATAGAAACGAGGGCGTCAAATGCTACTAAATGTTTTACAACCACCATCGTCTATATATAATGAACAGCTTTATGAAAAAAAAAAACCATCGAAGATGGACGTGGGTGAGGCTTAATGGAAAAACTAAAAATGAGACTGACTTCTTTATAACAAGACAGAAAAGAAACTTCTCTGATGTCATCGTAAAGAACCAACTTTTGCGTGGGAAGTAAGCATCGAGCAGTGAGAGCTGCAATTTGAATAGACCTGAAAAATGAAAGAACAAAAATGGTGTACAAGAAGAAAAAAGTAAAACCAAATTCAAAAGATGAAAAAAAAAAACTACACTAAAAATTGAATGGAGATTCGGAGGGATTAAGAAACTTAATAAGAGAGTCTCAAAGAACATACGGAAGGACGTAAGAAGATACAACACAAAGAATATACAACGAATAATTGAAGAAAATAAAAGCATGAAAGTGTTTAGAAGAAAATTAACAGATGGAAGAAGAGAAATACATAGACTTAAAGATGGTGAAGGAAACGAAACGACAAACAGAGAAAGACATAGAAATTGCAGAAAAATTTTATAGAAGACTATACATAAGTCAACAAAAAGAGTCAACAAATGAAGCTTCGAAATCACAAATACATAAATTGATCAACCAAGGTTCAGAAGAATTACTGGAGATAACATTGAAAAAATAAGGCTTTCTCTTATAGAAATGAAAAATAAGAAAGTTCCCGGAGAAAATCAGATCGTAATTGACACCTTATCGTTTGAGCCAATTTTTTTTTTTTCGCCGAGCTATTTTTCCATATTCGGAAATAGGAAATAATCGCTGGAGGCTAAATCTGGCGAATATGGTGGATGCGGAAGCAATCGTATCCTAACTTATGGAATTTTGCCATAGCGATGATACAAGTGTGCACGCGTGCATTGTTTTGAAAGAGAATTTTTTTTCTTCGCCAAATGCCGACATTTTTCTTTCGCAGCATGGTTAAACCGATCCAATAAGTTGACATTATACTCTCCATTAATAGTTTTACTTTTAAAAATTTTAATTAAACCCTTTTCAACGTAGCCGATAAAGTCACCTTGGTTTTCTTTGGCGCCGGTTCACCAAGGAAAACCTACTGTTTAAACGACCTGGACGTTCTTCATCTAAAATGCTTGTACGTCCGCGTTTGAATCCAGCTGTCGAATATTTTATGGTTGATAACGAAGGTACAAAGTCTTCATAAACTTCGCTGAGTTCCGCTTTTATCTCATCATTTGTTTTCTTTTTCAAAATAAATATTTTGTCACTGCTCGATATTCATTTTTTTCCATTGTTGTAAAATTACAAAAGTTGTTCTATTTAAATGGCTGTCACTCACAAACTAAATCACGCAGCGACTTAATAATTTGTCAGGATTCTTGTGAAAGGTTATGTTTACGAAAAATATAATTTTTTAAACAGTAGTAGCGCCATCTCTAACCGTGGCCAAGTACTTACCATAGAAACCCTCGTATGTGTACCAAAAAGTTGATAATTCATTTCATTCGAGATCTATCGTGTCAACAGAACGACAAACAGACGAAATTGAATGATGATCTAGGGGCACTGAAACGTGAAGAAAATGCAAAAACTCGGGGCGTGATTTTTTTACGAATACAATACTCTCCTGTAGTAACAAAGAGTAATAACTGAGCAACTTATATACCTAAAAATGTTTGTTTTAATATCAAAATGATTCAGTATTAGGAAACATTAATCTATAAAAGAATTTGAAACGATAACTTATAAACATAAAGATATCGATCTATTTAATATTTTCTTTTTATTTTCGGTTATCTGTAGTATCAAATTTTGAGTGAATTGTAAATCTAAATCCTAAATTAAAATGATACCAAGGGCAGAGTCACACGAAGCAGTTGTTCCACTTCCTAGCACTTCTAACACAAAGTGTATAATGGCGTAAAGAGCAGAACCAAACAAGATATCTATAAAAGTTACAACTAGCCGTGACCGCGGCCCCGCTCGCGTGAACTTGATTCACTATTATCGTCACTGCTTATTCCTTAAAGCACCTAATGTAATAAAATATATCCTATAACCTGGCCAGAGAACATATGTATGACTGTATGAAAAAAAAACACGTAAAGGGGACGTGGTTCTCGAGGGATAAGCGCACTAGCAGACAGACAGACAAAGATACGATGCGTTTTATATATATTATATAGATTATTTATCTCTTCTTCTTTCTCACATTTGGACAATGTGGTTCCATGTTAGGCTGACGGGCCCAAGCCAAGTCAGCACAAACGCTATTACCATTGTGTATCAAGGAATGACCTGACAATGTTACATGTTTTCAAAATTACTGACTTCTGAATGTTTTTGTGTATGTTTGTGTTGAGTCCTAATTGTACTAAGTGCGGTGGAAATGATGTTGGTGTAAGGCCTGTGGCTAATATGATGAGGGGTACAATGATGATTTTTTCTTGTTTTCATAGCCTTTTTATTTCTGTTGCATGGTCTGTGTATTTGGAGATTTTTTCTGTATATTTCATTTGGATGTTTATGTCGTTGGGGACAGCTGTGTCAATTAGATAGGTGACTTTTCCTTTTTTGTATTGAACAGTAATATCGGGTCTATTGGCGGGGACTGTTTTATCTGTATGGATACTGATGTTCCAGTAGAGCTTGTAATCTTTATTTTCAAGTATGGATATTTGTGTGTATTTGTAGTAGGGATTTGTGTTTTCTATGAGTTTATATGTTGTGGCTAGTGCTTGATGAACTACTTTTGCCGCTGAATCATGTCTGTGTGTGTATTCCTTTCCGACTAATATTTTACATCTGCTTGTTATGTGTTCGATCGTTTTTTTTATGCTGGTGGCATTTCCTGCATCTGTCTTCGGTAATAGTTGGGTCTTTGATGATATGCTTTTGGTAGTTTCTGGTTAATATGACTTTATCCTGGATGGCAAGTAAAAACGCTTCTGTTTCAGGGAATAGCTGCCCAACCTGTAACCAGGTGTATGATTGTTTTTTTTATTTACGTGGTCCCGTTCTATGTGGTATCTGTGTTTTCCGTGGAGTGTTTTTTTCTGACCACGTTTTCATCTTTTCCTGTTGTAATTGGGTGTGACTGTATGTCTGCTGAGTGGTCTGCCTGGGATAATTCGGAAGGTGTGTAGTGTTTGTCCGCTTTCACTGTTGCTGTGTGGAGGCTGGTCTGCTTGGTGTGAAAGAATTTCCTAAGTGCTTGTATTTGTTCTGTGTGTAGTGATCTTATATCTATGATTCCTCTTCCTCCTGTCTGCCTCTCGATGGTAAGTCTGTAGATTATTATTTGGTACTTTTGTTGTTCTTTCTCACATTTGGTCAATGTGGTTCCATGTTTGACTGGTGGGCTTAAGCTAAGTCGGCACAAACGCTATTACCATTGTGTATTAAGGAATGACCTGACAATGTTACATGTTTTCAAAATCACTGACTACTGAATGTTTTTGTGTATGTATGTTTGTATTTCTTTGTCAGGTTTTGTGATTTTGTTATAGCAACGCATGACGTGTTCGTTGATTTCTGTGCTGCAACTCATGCGTTGCTTTGATTTTCCCCGCATTTTGTGTGTGTCGGCTTACTCGTTGGTACAACTCTTTTGGCAGTCCATTTTCTTTTGCCCGGTCTTTATAGTTCTGGTCGAGCTGCCATTTCCCGCAACGTCCTCAACCGTTACGTCACTCGCTCGATGCTTCTTTTATTGGTTTACTGTTGTTTGGGGTATTTTCAGTGTTCTGTGCTGTCAGAAGCTCAAAGTGTCCCAACATTGGGTTGGCTGTTAGTAGAAAGTAGATAGTTGGTGTGTTTTTCTGTGCTTATTATTGTTGGTCTGTCTTTAAAAGTTATTATTGTTCTTCCTTGTTTTGAGAAGATATCAGCACACAGCACACAGCACAACATGACTCAGGTACCTCGGGATCGTCAATGCCCGTACTAGGAGAATCCTGGGATTCCCCCCAATCCCTGGGGGCTATAGATTATTATTATTATTATGAGAGAACATATGTATGAATTTAACAAAAAACACGTAAATTGAATAAGAGAGACGTTGCATTTTATATATATTATATTCTTTGCTACATGTTATTGTTCCATATTTAACGGTTTAGGCAGCGTATTGCAAGAGAGCGCACTAGGGGCAAACTTTCTTCCAACTTGATTCACTACTATCGTCACTGCTTATTCCTTATGTTGCTTAACGTAATAAAATATATCATCTAACCTGGCCAGAGAACATATGTATGAATTAAAAAAAAAAAACACGTGAATCGGATACGTGATTCTCGAGTGATAAGCGCTCTAACGGACAGACAGATAAAGAGACGTTCCATTTTATATATATATTATCGAAGATATAATACAATAAAGCAACTAGCACTGAGTCGCTCAGTAATGCTAATGACAGTCTCGCTATGCATCTGCTTCAGTTACTAGTACTTACTGCCATTTAGTCTGCAATGATGACAAAGGCGGAACCACGGGGGATACCTACTCCGACTCATACTAGCGAGAATATAATAGAATAAAACAACTAGGACTGAGGCATCCGCTCTAGCTATTAGTACTTACTAGCATTGAGTGTACAATGATGCTAAGAACAAAGTCACACTAGGCATCTACTCCAACTACGCACAAGAATCTAAGGTATTCTAAAGTTACGTGAGGTATCCGCTTCAGCTACGTAAGTATACGTAGCTGAAGCGGCGTAAAGAGTATTAAAAATCGATTTAATTTTCTCTTTAATTTTTGGTTACATAATTGTTTTAATCGTGGTTCTGTTATTTGTAGTTCAGGAGAGAAAAATATCCTCATAGATATCTAAATTATATTGGATTGGTATTTAAGGGCATATATGTAGTCATAGAGCCGAAAAAAGCGTTTTTTTTAGGATTCTCTTTAGCGAAACTATTCATCATACATTATATAAATTAGGTTTTTATTTCATATAATAATACATAGCTTAAAATACAATTTGTGAAATTTTAATTAAAATAACCGGTCAAGTGCAAGGTGAACTTGCGCAATTAGTGTTCCGTAGGTCGCACGGTGTCTCGACTAGTACAAGCTAGCGGGACAATATTATTTCTTCACTTATTTCAATTGTTTATGTATATTCCAGGTATCTTAAGCTATTTTAAGAAAAAAAAAGTTGAAAAATGTGTACTGTATGTGTATTAATCGAAATATGTAGCTGCAAGACGGAAGTGGTTTACTAATGTGTCTCATTTGTTCACTATTGTCGCTAATTGTTCTTTAATTAGCTACATACGTCTACCTACTCATTATGTGTGAAAAGCACAATCATGTTTGTTTACAAAGAAATTTCTAGGAAAAAAAAATCATAATGATAGTACCCACATTTATTAATTTACAAAATATTATTTCTTTTAAAATAAATTAGTACAATAACAGTATCTATATATCAATTATTTACAATAACAAGGTGTATAAGTAAAAGAAATATAATATTAAATAACTTATATACTAAGGTATGAATTATAAGCAACTACAACACACAATAAAATGAGAATAATAATTATAATAAAAAAAAACACTTAAACCTACTAATCACTATCAGATGAGTCGTCATCACCGCTCTCCCATTCAGTAGAATATTCACAGAGTAAATAATCCTCCTCATTTAATTCGTGATGATGACTTACTGATGGTGTTTCGGATGGCAATGAAGGTGGGATAATCAACTGCAGAACCTCCGATGGCAAAGAAGTAAATTTTCTTCGCGGTAATTCTCTATACGAGTTGATAACAGGATCAGACGTAATTAAAAGCATTCTCAAAAGATCTGTATTTGTGGCAATACATGACCGCTTCCTGGTGTGCCGTTGACGGAATCTACGACAGTCTTTATTTCTTGCCTCCTGGGCTTCTTCGGAGAGTTGTCCAATGGGAAGAAGAAAAGACTTTATAACTTCCGCGCTGTGTACAAGAATTTTATGCACAGTAACGGGCATGGAATACCACGAATACAGATCAAGGTATAATTTTCTAGTATCAACACAAAACTTTTCGAATTCTATATAATTTATGTCATATCCCGATGACAAAGTTCTTAAAATTACATGAAATCTACGAATAAGGTTTACGTCTAATCCTGTAATTTCGCTGCTCAATTCAGCTTTGGAAAAAAATCTACGTGCTGTGTTTCCATCGTTTGTGTTACCTACCGTACCCAGGTTTTGGTTTATCTACAATAAGACTCATACGATCTTTAAACACTTTTTGTATCTCTTGTGAGCGTTGCTTCACAATAGCTTTGTCGTTATCTCCCCTGACTTGCCACTTTTTTATTTCTAAAACGATAGCTGATGTGAAGCAAACATTCAAACGTGCGGATCCATGCATGTAAAGTAGATAAACCAAATGCAAGGCGTTCTTCGTTGCTGGGATATTTCTTTGACTCCTCGTTCATAGTAGACGGGGTGGCACCGCAAATATAACACTTTTGTGTTGAACTTGTGTCTGTTAAGGCATTGCACACTTTGCCATCAGTCATTGTCAACAACAAATCGTGTTTAACAGAGATTTGAGATCCAGCAACGTTACATAATGTTGGAAGAAGCTGACTTACTTCATCTAAAATTTTAGAAGTTTCTTCTTTCGTAAACTCTTTTGTCTCCTTGGCAAAAATAAACTTAATAGGACGGCAATATAAAGTAGAGGCAGGTCTTGGATTTTGCCAGATGACAGTTTCGCCATCAAGCAGTCTCAAAGGGACAAATGAGTATACGAACAAAAATTCGTCTGTAGCGTTAGTGTTCTCAAATTTCTACTTATACGTGCTATGCCCCGAACTCCCATCACAGCCCCATTTGCTTACCAACGTATAATATGAACGAGGTAACACACTTCTAATGACTTCCGTCTGAGCTTTAACTAATCGTTCAGCCGTTTTATCCAAAATCGCGTGAAGTTTAATTTCAGCTCGAGATTCAGTCACAGAAATATATTCGTCAGAAGGACAACAAGAAGCTTTGGACTTACCTAAACTATAAAACGATGGATACACTTGATGTCCCCCGCTTTCATTGACCATTTTCTTGTTTGTTTATATGAGTGAGAAGTCGATTTCGAGTCCACATAATAAGCTACAGCTTCGTCTGGTGTTAACTGCCGACTTTGTTCAGAACACTTATTCTTTTCTCTAGTTTCACTGACCGCGACGTTATGGATCTGTTTAGCAACACTTCGATGCCTTTCTTTTCGAGTAGCTAACTCAGCTGATGTAATAAGCTCACTTGCACTTCGCGATTCCAAAAGATCTTCTACTCTCCGTCTCTTCGTTTTCGTTGATGAGTCTTCAAAATGATTTTCTGGGTCGCCCTACGGAAAGAGCCGCTGATGATGTTGAAGTGCACGGCTGGTTAACACACATCTTTATTTCGATTCCGGATCCCTCTAACCAATCTTTATGTTTGATTAGAAACATTTCTTTGTTACACTTTAAAGAAGTCCACTTTTGATTGCATTTTGCTGAAAGGCTTGATATTTTCATTTTGAGTCGTTTTAGAGAATCGTCAGAAACATCAGACATATTGAATTTTTCACTTATATAATAAAAAATGCCACTGTTTCGTTCAATTTTGTCATGTTTTAGCTATTCTTCAAAAAACTCCATTTTCGTCATAGTCATGAATCGTTCTGAAAAAAATAAAATAATTTTACTTTCGAGCCTTTTCGGGGTCTATAATATATATGAATCTGTGCCTGAATGTTATAGGTATTACATATAGAAAAATCTAGGTGGATATATGTGGATAAAAAAAGTTGCTACTTTTAAAGTTTACAATTAATGTAAAATTTGCTGGATTTATCTATACATTTACAAATTGATATTACACCAAAAGTATACATATTTTTTATAAAAAATATAAGTCATAATAGAGTACATACCTTCAACAGAATATTCCATCACAAAAAACTCGTTTCACTTTGCTACCAATTTTAAAATATGTTATCACAAGTGTGCATAAAATGCAACTGATTTGCAAATGAAAATGACCTCTCTTATAAGGGTTACTTTGACCCCCTGATAAGATACCTTTATGAGGTGATAAACAAATTAATTCTTGGAATTCGTTAAATGGGGGGGGGGGGGTTGTTTACAAGTCGTTATCAGTGGTTCCTGGAAATTACGTCATGAATATTGTCCCGCTAGCATGTTCTTGCCGAATCACTGTGCGTCGATTGCTTCTGAAATAAAAATTTTTGTTACGGAGATATAAAATGATCAGTTACTTTACAAAATACACCCCAAATAAGTTTTCAACAAAGTTTGTTTCCGATCTTTACTGAAAACTGATGACCTTGAAATTTTTGTTTTTTTTTTATATACCAGTTAAATTATTAAAGATAATGCACTCGTGATAATTTTCGTTCAATCTATACCCCGTGGAGAATATTCCAGAATTTTTTCAAAATTTTTGGATCGGTACTTTTCGAGATAGAGGAGACAGCGATTTTTCGCAATTTTTTCAAAATAATAGAAAGAAAAGTGTGCGCATGTAAGACATTATATATATTATTGAACTTTGAGCTTTCATTTGACACTCCACTTGATGACCTAATAAAAAAATTTTTTTCTCTTCCGATTTCACCCCCTCAAGATTAACCCCTTAAATCAAAATTTAACTTTCAAAACTACACGGCTCTGATGAGGCCACCAATTTCTATATTAGTACCAAATTTCAACTTTCTACGTCAAATAGTTTCGGAGAAAATGGGGTGTGACGGACGGACAGACACATCGAAATGATCTTATAAATGTTCCGTACGGAGCACTAAAAAAAGTGGCGGCGTGATACCCGTTCTCCTGCGACTCCTTTTTTTTAAGGAACATTGTGGTGTGCACGATTACTAGGAGCTGGATCAACTGAAATAAAAAAAAATTGCAGCGCCGTACCCGTTCCTCTGCGACTCCTTTTTTTAAGAAGCATTGTGGTGTGCACGATTACTAGGAGCTGGATCAACTAAAATCAAAATTTCCAAAAAAACTAGTTTATTAGAGGGTCAATCTTGTCTTTGAACAAAGGATTTTTGTTTTTATCAGAACTTTAATTAACAAAAATGTAAAATGCGGTAACGTTATTTTTGCGCTTTTTTGTTTAAACCAATTTGATGCAAAAAAAAAATTAATCCTTCGTTGAAAGACAAGTAAAGTAATTTCTTTGGAAATTTTGATTTCAGATGATCCAGCTCCCAGTAATCGTGCACACCGCAATACTTCTTAAAATAACCGGCCAAGTGCAAGTCGGACTTGCGCAATTAGTGTTCCGTACCTTAATTGTTTTTAAAATAAAAATTTTTGTTACGGAGTTATCAACTGATTAATGACTTCATAAAACACACCCCCAAAATGAGTTTTCATCAAAGTTTTTTTTTCTGATCTTTACTGATAACTGATAACCTTGAATTTATATATATATATATATATATATATATATATATATATATATGTACCCTATAAATTATTAAAGGTAATGCACTTGTGATGATTTCGTTTAATTTACACCCTTCCCTTCGCTATTCCAGAATTTTTTCAAAATTTTTTGATCAATACTTTTCGAGATAAGGAGGGAGGGACAGCGACTTTTCGAAATTTTTTTAAAATAATACAAAGAAAAGTGTGCGCAAGAATTATAATATATATATTTTTGAACTAGGTGCTTTGATAAGCTTTCATTTGACACCCCACTCGATGACCTGGTAAAAAATGTTTTTTTTTTCACTTTCGATTTCACCCCCAAAAAATAACCCCTTAAGTCAAAAACTACACAGCTCTGATGAGACCATCGATTCCTATATTAGTGCCAAATTTCAACTTCGTATGTCATATAGTTACGGAGAAAATCGGGTGTGACAGCTAAGCTATGTCTATAATATATATAAAATGCAACGTCTCTCTGTCTGTCTGTCTGTCCGTTAGTGCGCTTATCACTGGAGCAACCACTTATCCGTTTTACGTACTTTTTTTTTAAAAGCATACATATGTTCTCTGGCCAGGTTATAGGCTATATTTTATTACGATAGGTAGCATAAGGAATGAGTAGTGACGTAAAATAGTGAATGAAGTCGGAAAAAAGTTTACCGCTAGCGCGTTTCCTTGCAATAAACAGCCTAAACCATTAAATATGGAACAATATTATGTAGCAGAGAATATCTATAATCTATAATCTATAGTATATATAAAATGCAATGTCTCTCTGTCTGTCTGTCTGTCAATTAGTGCGTTTGTCACGCAAAAACCACTTATCTGATTTATGTGTTTTTTTTTTTAAATTCATACATATATTTTTTTGCTGAGTTATATAATAATAATAAAACCTATATCTATAATATATATAAGTCTGTCTGTCTGTCCGTTAGTGCGCTTATCCCTCGAGATCTACTTATGCGATTTACGTGATTTTTTAAATTCATACATATGTTCTCTGACCAGGTTATAGATATATATTTTATTACATCTTTAATATATATAAAATGCAACGTATCTCTGTCTGTTTGTTCGTTTGTGCGCTTATCACTGGAGAACCACTTATCCGATTTATGTGCTTTTTTTTAAACATGCTAAACCATTAAATATGGAACAATATCAATTAGCAAAGAATATCTATAATATATATAAAATGCAACGTCTCTCTGTCTGTCTGTCTGCCTGTTAGTGCGCTTATCATTGGAGAACCACTTAACCGATTTACGTTCTTTTTTTGTTAAAAACATACATATGTTCTCTGGCCAGGTTATAGGATATATTTTATTACGTTAGGTGACATAAGGAATAAGCAGTGACGATAATAGTGAATCAAGTCGGAGAAAAAGTTTGCCGCTAGCGCGTTCTCTTGCAATACACTGCCTAAAGCATTAAATATGGAACAATATCATGTAGCAAAGAATATAATATATATAAAATGCAACGTCTGTGTGTCTGTCCGTTAGTGCGCTTATCACTCGAGAACCCCTTATCCGATTTACTTGTTTTTTTTTTAATTCATACATTTGTTCTCTGGCCAGGTTATCTATAATCTTCTATCTAGAATATATATAAAATGCAACGTCCCTATGTATGTCTGTCTGTCTGTCTGTCTGTCCGTTAGTGCGCTTATCACTTGAGAACCACTTATCCGATTTACGTGTTTTTATAACTTTTTACATATGTTCTATATATATTCGATATAAACCTAGATAATGGGAGATAAGGTGAGATAATGGGAGATAAGGAGAAATAATGGGAGGTAAGTCGAGATAAGCCTCGATAATGGGAGATAAGGTGAGATAATGGGAGATAAATATAAATAATGGGAGATAAGGAGAAATAATGGGAGATAAGCAGAGATAAGTCTAGATAATGGGAGTTATGGTGAGATAATGGGAGATAAGGAAAATAATGGGAGATAAGGAGAAATATTGAGAGATAAGTCGAGATAAGCCTAGATAATGGGAGATAAGGTGTGACAATGGGAGATAAGGAGAAATAATGGGAGATAAGGAGAAATAATGGGAGATGAGCAGAGATAAGCCTAGATAATGGAAATTATGTAGAGATAATGGGAGATAAGGAGAAATATTGAGAGATAAGGGGAGATATTTTATTACGTTGGGTAACATAAGCAATAAGCAGTGACGGTAGCGGCGAATCAAGTCCACGCAAGCGGAGCCGCGGGCCCGGCTAGTATTATTATATAAAATAAAAACCTACTTTATATAATGAATAGTTTTCGCAAAAGAAATTCCTAAAAAACGCTTTTTTTCGGCTCCATGACTATATATTATACCCTTAATTAACTCCTAATAATTTACCCGTTTAAACGAAAACCAACTAAAACTTAGTTTCTGTTATTTTTAATACTACGAATTCCAGATATTTAAAATATTAGTATTTAAGTAAGAATTAACTAAAAATAACCTTTAATAGAATAATAATTGGGCTTTTGATGTTAACCTATTCAATACCTTTATTTCTGCTGCATGTGTTTTTACTTAAACACAAAAATGGTTTTATTTAGTAATTCATGTATGTCTGTTTACATAATATTGCAGTGAAAATGGTAAATATGACAGTTTTTCAGCTTTTTCTTTTAATTTATGACAGCCAGACTGCTTTGATCCTATATGATTCTAAGTAATGTAAACATATTTAAAAATGTTTGTTAAAAGTGCGCAACTTTTCATGAATGGTTCATTCAAACATAGGTTTATTTTTATAAAAACATAATGTGCTGAAACAAAATATAAAAATACCACACAAGATACCTACTACAAAATTTTTTTGAATTCATCATTAAAAAAGATCGATTACCGAAGACTAACTTTATTTTTTTTATTATTACCTCGCCGCCTGAGTAGAGATTTTACCCGTTTTTATATCTTACAGGATATCGGTGAGGATGTCGTAATACCCATGAACGTTGTCCAAGTACCGAAACATACGTTTTTGTATTTCATAGCCCCTCTTAGACAACACGGTAGTGCCGTCACGGACGTTATTACAGTTCTGCACTGCTACTATCTATATACGTGGCTAGACCGTACTTACTTAATATACTTCAATAAATTATTAAATACAGTATACCGACCTGCCGGGATTGAACCCGAGAGTCTGTGCACCGCAAACAAGTTATTACGCCACGGAGCCATGTATTAAATAAATGGGCCCTGAAGATACCAACATATAGATAGCAAATAACTCCATAAAACACGTTGACGAATATATCTATTTGGGTCACACTATTAAGATCGGGAAGGAAAATTAGCATGCAAAAATGACCAGACGAATAACGCTGGCATGGGCAGCTTCTGGGAAAGTAGGAAATATCTTAAAAAGTACTACAATACTCATAAACCTAACAACTAAAGGCTACAATACCTGTGTTCTACCTGTTAGCACTTATGGATTGGAAACGATGTGTCTCACTAAAGCATTTGTTAAAAACCTCGTAACTTCACAGAGAGCTACGGAGAGAAGCATGCTTGGTATCTCCCTTAGGGATAGAATTCATGACGAGTAGATAAGGAGACGAACCAGAGTCACTGACATAACTCCGGCGGCGGCAAGGATAAAGCGCCGATGGGCAGGTCATGTGGCTAGATCATGCATAGACAGATGGGTGTAGAACGGAATGGCGACTCAGAGAAACAGAAAGAGGCGTTGGACGTTTTTAGTGTTCCGTACGGAACACTTATAAGATCACTTCGGTGTCTGTCTGTCCGTCTGTCTGTCTGTCTGTCTGTCCGTCTGTCACACCCGATTTTCTCCGAAACTATTTGTCATAGAAAGTTGAAATTTGGTAGTAATATAGGAATTGATGGCCTCATCAGAGCCATGTAGTTTCGAAAGTTAAATTTTGACTTAAGGGGTTAGTTTTGGGGGGTGAAATCGGAAATGAAAAAAAAATTTTTTACTAGGTAATCGAGTGTGGTGTCAAATGAAAGCTTGTGAAAACACGAGTAAAAAATATATATATATATATATAATGTAATACTTGCGCGCACTTTTCTTTGTATTATTTTTAAAAACTCGCGAAAAATCGCTGTCCACCGCCTTATCTCGGAAAGTATTTTTCAAAAAATTTTGAAAAAATTCTGGAATATTCTCCACGGGGTGTAGATTGAACGAAAATTATCACGAGTGCATTACCTGTAATAATTTATCTGGTATATAAAAAAAAACAGAAATTTCAAGGTCATCAATTTTCAGTAAAGATTGGAAATAAACTTTGTTGAAAACTTATTTGGGGTGTGTTTTGTGAAGTCACTGATCATTTTATATCACCGTAACATAAGTTTTGACTTAAGGGATTCGTTTTGAGGGGTGAAGTCGGAAGTGAAAAAAAAAATTTTTTACTAGGTCATCGAGTGTGGTGTCAAATGAAAACTTGTGAAAACACTAGTAAAAAATATATATATATATATATAATGTAATACTTGCGTAAACTTTTCTTCGTATTACTTTTAAAAAATCGTGAAAAATCACTGTCCCCTACCTTATCTCGAAAAGTACTGATCAAAAAAATTTTGAAAAAAAAAATCCTGGAATATTCTCCACGGGGTATAGATTGAACGAAAATTATCATTACTTTTAATAATCTATCTGGTATATAATAAAACCAAAATTTCAAGGTCACCAGTTTTCAGTAAAGATTGGAAACAAACTTTGTTGAAAACTCATTTGGGGTGTGTTTTGTGAAGTCACTGATCATTTTATACCACCCTAACAAAATTTTTATTTTAAAAACAATCAACGTACGGAACACTAATTGTGCAAGTTCAACTTGCACTTGACCGGTTATTTTTTGAAACTTATTTTTTTAATTAAAAATACTTTAATGCAATTTAAAAATATATGAATATGAACTTACATTCATTTTAAAACTTAAAGTGACACTTTGGCAAAAACTCCCAAAATACATATATAATATTCTAAATCGATGAAACAACAGCATTCTATTGGTTACCTAAAGAGTGTTTGACTTGCATATAAGCTAGAAGCAATGTTACCAAGGTGTGAATAAATCAAAAACACAAATAACTGAAGGTTGTAGATGTTCTTGCAATCATTGGATTACGATGAGTCGATGATATAACAGTAGTAGCAGGCAAGCAGTGGTTATAGGTGACACAAGACAGGAAAGCATGGAAGAGGTTAGAGGAGCCTAAGTCCAGGAGTGGACAAACTTGGGTTGAGAATATAAGATAAAAAGATCTGTTGAGTAGATAATACCTAAGTGCCCAAGTTCTACAATTTCAACCAATTAAATAGCTGGATTTGTCAATTTAATGAACATTTAACTATTATTTCTACTTTTACTGATAAATGGACCACTTCTCTAACTCGCTGATTTAAAGATTTAGGCAAAACTAGTAGAAGTGTAGCGTTTATAAATAGTTTTTTACGGTGTTAAAACAGAAACTTTTGCTTATGGCGTTTACTACACATAACACAAACTTTATATATTTTTTGATAGCCTAACTATTATTTTAGTTCTTAATTCTATGTAACATTCATTTTTTCCTAGATTTTAAGAGTATGTAATGTTACTGATTTTTCGCTTTATATTGTACTTCTTTTCATCTTTGTATCGAGCAGTGTATTACACTGGAACGTCTAGCCGCTCATGGTACAGGTGCAGTGCGGGTTTCCGACCGAATCTATCGAATTCGTAGTACGCCGGGATTGGTCAAATGTTTGTTTCCGGAGTTTGGTTCCGGCGTCGCCATTTTAGAGACGTAGTTCTCACGGTTTATTGAAGGGTCCGGAGAACGCGGATCTGGGCTGACTTCCACCGAGCCGCCAAGGGGCTTACTTCCACCGAGCCGCCAAGAAGGCTTACTTCGACCGAGCCGCAGTAGAGGCTTCTGGCAATATTTACGAGAGCCAAGTTAAGTACGAGTTTTTAACGTAAAGCCGTAGTGGGCTTTGTGTGTTTTTTCTACATGGAGTAGCCGAAGTAGGCTCTTCTCAAAAGTGATGAAATGTGTGAAATCGGTTTTGTGTTCCATTGAAGGCCTAGAAGCCCGTAGGAAAACCGTAAGTTACCAGAACATACATCAATAGATCTATTCCCCGCAAATAAGTGTTTTAACATCAATTTGAACTGATAAATCGTGAAGTGAATATCACGACTCTTCGATTTCGGGTGTAATAAAGTTTTAGAAGTAAAATGTCTGATTCAGGAACTCTACTCTTAATAACTACTTTTTAGGCTAGAATTTTTGTAATTCTTAAAACTGCAAAGGTTAGAACTTTTATTTTAAATCATTAATAAATTTTCTTTTTGGGGATTAAAGCTAGTGTTTCACTGTACACCTATCTTTCTTTTCAGGATAAGGACGGTTGTACCAAACTGATTCTTTTATTTAACAACTGGATAATACTTCAGTATTTTTTTTTCATTTTTTTTGCTGAAATTAGATCCTTTCTATTTTAAAATGAATGGTGCCCAAAAATTCGTACAACTAAAGCTTTTTAAAAATAGAAAATAATTCCAAAAAGACGTACAACAATTATCTCTTACCCATATCTCTCTACCAAGGAAAACTGAGCTAGTGTTTGTTTAATTTCTTTAGTTCTTTTAAAATCATTATTCACTCAATTTATTCTCAGAAATTAAAGCGGGGCTGCAAGAAAATTGCGCCCAATCGTGGTGAGGCAAATTTTCACAGGGTACAAAATGACGCCACAAAGTGCGGGCAAGTTACAAGTTACATCTAATATTTATTTCTATGGTATTACTGAAGAATAAACGTTGCCGAAGTTAGCGATGCACGTTTGACAGTAACGCAAATTGACGATGGCATTTGTGGATGTTCGAAATTTTGATAGTAATAAATTAAGTGTTAGGAGAGTGGGAAACGGCATATATACGAAACATTTATTAAAAAATGGTTAGAACCAAAGGCAAGCACAATGGGAATATACAAAACTTTATAGAAGGCGACGAGGAATCTTTACCTTAAATATATTTCCAAAAACTAAGAACTACATCCTAGCTCTAATAACGTTTAAACAAAAAAAAAACAATACAAAAAGGAGAAAACTGCGAAAATGATAATCCTAAAGGCCGTAGTTACGGATCTTGGCAAGCACAATGTAGAATTCAAATTACTTTCCAGAAACATAATAATCATCCATATATAGTTTTATCAGTGCAACATTTAACCCAGACAAACTAAGAATTAGATTTTTAGCTTTTTTCAGGAGATAATTTGATACCAGATAATATAGTAACGGGAATAATTTGGTAGCAACACGGAGGCGCTCTTCCATACAACTTTCTAACAGTAACTGATTTTTATTGTTTCGTACGGAACATTTATGGGATCACTTCGGTGTCTGTCTGTCTTGTCACATCCGATTTTCTCCGAAACTATTTGACATAGAAAGTTGAACCTTGTCACAAATATAAGAATTGATGGCCCAATCAGAGCCGTGTAGTTTTGGAAGTTAAATTTTGACTTAAGGAGTTAGTTTTGGAGGGCGAAATCGGAAATGAAAAAAAAAATTTGCAAGGTAATTGAGTTGAGTGTCTAATAAAAGCTTGTGACTAAAAATATTAAAATTATTTTTTGTCGAAGCTGGCGCGAATATTTTGATTAGTCTTGCTGCTAACGAAAAATACTGGTTCAAGGATATAATAAGACCAAATTCCACATGCAGATTGATGTACAGGTTGTTGTAATTGTTAAGTCAGGCATACCGTGTGATACTCGTGTAATTATTTGTAATTGTATTTAGATGCCTAAAATCCACAAGTATTCGGTACTTCTTACTAAAAACTTTATATTGAAGAATAAGCTAAAATATTATCTTATCACATTATACTTACGAACTACTCAAAATTGGAATAACAGATGTTAGAAATACAATACCCAGCTTTGTTTATGTAACACACGGGCCTAGAAAATCCCCAAATAGCTACAAAAGAGACAGGTGGGCAAAAGCATAGAGCGCAGTTGGTCACAAAATGTTGATGGTTGTACTAGATGGGAACTACAGTGCTGAGGCAGTTATTCAAACGGGATACGGTTCTCCATATAAAAGAGTTCAAAAATATATATCACCCAAACTTGTCTTTATATTATTTTAAAAAAAATTGCCAAAAATCGCTGTCCCCCCACCTTATCTCTAATAGTAAAAGTTTTGAAAAAACTCTGGAATATTCTCCATAAGGTATATATAGATTAAGTGAAAATTATCACGAGTGCATTACCTCTGATAATTTATTCAGTATATAAAAAATATTTTGCTTGACAATATGATGGAGATTTTTTTCGTGGAAAGTTGTGAATTTAACCGGGATTAACAGTTGTAAAATACCAATACGTACACGTTTCTTATTGAGTGCAATCGGTAATACATACATGGCATTTGGCCAGTCATAGATAAAATAAATGTCCATGATGACTGGTGACCAACGGATAGGTACCGAGACAAAATAATTTTATTTTATTTGTTTATAATTAAACAAATATTTAGGATTCTTATATTGAAGATGAATGTGTGACTGAATTTCATAGAATACTTCGGCAATATCTGTACGGAACACTAATTGCGCAAGTCCGACTTGAACTTGGCCGATTTTATTTTAAATGAAACATTTCGCCTCGTGGATTGGCAGATTTGGAAGATTAAACCGAGACTGGACACCTTTTTATGGGGTTACTTAAAAGATAAATTAAAAGATATATGGCAGTATATTGTTTAAAGTATAAAATTTTACAGGGGGTTGCAATTTTAAATAATCAAGGCCAAGAAACCAACAAAGAATTTATAGGAAGTGTATTGAACAAAACGAGAGACATGTTGCGCATATAACATAATCAGTTTTAGTTAACTTGTAACAGTAATAATACCATATTTCAGATTAAATGGACAGAGTTATTTTTTTAATTATTATTTTCTTTTATTTCAGTTGTGTTTCAGTTAAGAGGTAGTTATATATTCTTGGAAATATAGTTAAGCTAGAGATTCTTCTTTTTCGCCATAAAGTCTGGTATATTGCCGGTGAGGTTGCCTTTTGTTATAGCTATTTTTAACAAATGTCTTCTTATTCTATTTTTTCAGTCTCTGAAAAAATTATTATCTCCAAAAAATGCTTAAAAACTGTACAATTTATGTTTTAACATTTTTACCCAACTCTTTAAATAACCTAGTTAGAGGATGGATCCACTTATAAACAATAACCCTGTATTTAAGACACGTATGGTACCATTGTCTATAAGTAACTTAGGAGAGATTTGTTTACTTTTGCTAAAACCCGAAAATGACAATCAGAAAGAAGTCTGATATACCACAAAGAGGTAACCATAATTTTTTATGAAAATGAACCATGTACGACTAAGGCGATTAAAAACGTATCGACTTCTCAATACACAAACGATCATGTACCGTAAATATATTCAAGAGTTCTTTACAACGTCTTCTTCGTTAAAATATACAGCCTTGGCCAAAAGTATTTGCCACCTAACAAAACTTAAAAATCTTAAAACTTTGTTGGAATAAAACAAAATTAAAAACATGTATTAAATCAAACTGGGATATTTATTATAAAAAATCAGTATTTAGTACAATTTCCTTTGGTTTTTATTACCGTTGAAATTATTTTTGATAATGAACAAATGAAATTTTTGCATCCTTCTTGGGAAAAGCATTCCACTCTTTGGACCATAAAATTTACAAAATGATGATTCTAGTACAGTATTTAAAGCAGCATATTCTTTTGAGAATTCATTTAACCCTCGTAAACCATTATTTTGCTCATACCACTTACACCATAATACTACCACCCTCGTGTTTTACAGTGGCTTCTATGCAATCAAAGTATACTGCTCTCCTATCCGGCATCAGGCGAACCCAAAAACCTAAAAGAATGGAAAAAATAAACATTGTAGGAAAATAGAAAAAATATTTTCTAATTACTTATTTACTAAAATAATCGATTTAAACAATATCTAGACTTAATAAACCATATATACCCGAAGTACTTGCTCGGCCATGTGATATTAGACCACTCTTTTTCGGTTAAAAAGTTTACTACATTTCTGTGCCCCTGCCAAGAGCATATTTTTATTTTTCTATGATAGCCAGGGTTTTTTCTAGCTTCACAGCCTTTTGAACCTATAATTTGAAGCCTTCTTCTCACTGTTCCAGCAGAAATTTTCTGTCCATTGTCTTCAGAAAAATCAGCACATAGCTCAGAAGACGCCTTTTTGGGATTTTTTAAAGAAGCATATGTCAACAGCCGGCATTCTCTCGCATTGGTAATGCGCTTTCGAGCACTCTTATTTAAGTTTTTGTGCTTTTTTTTGCCTTTTTAAAACGATTTATAGTGGGCATTTCATTATTTTTGCAATGGCTGATTTATTTAAAAAAAAAACTGTTTTTTCAAACGTGTTCCACTTTTTTGGCACTTTTATGTCAAAACACACCTTTAGTGGACACTACTAAAATTAACAGATTATTAACTACGAAATTTCGAAATAAACTCATTACAAGAATAAAGCAGGTCAGACATTGTTGGCCAAACTCTAGAGGCCAACAATCAGTACTAGATTATATTATAACCAATAGAAAATTTATGCCAGAAACAATAGTAGATGTACGAACGCTAAATTCAGCTAATGTAGGTAGCGATCACAAATTGCTCCTATGTAAACTTAGACTTAAAATAAAAACCCCACCGAAACTAAAACCTTTAAAGTTTAACAGATAGAACATCGAATCCTTCAACACCGAAAGCACAAAACAATTATATGTTCAGCGAACAAGAAAGCATAGACCAACAGAGGACATCCTTAAAACAAAATATTATTGACGCGGCAAAGGAATCCTTAGGCCAAAGACGAATAAACATCAACAAAACAAATAAAACACCTTGGTTCACGCCAGAAATAAAGGGGCTGGCAAAGAAGAAAAAGGAGGAATATATACATTACATACACAACAAAACCTAAGACAACTGGAACGCATGTATCGCAGAAAGAAACTTAATGAATAGAAGAAGAAGACTAATTAAAGAAGAATATTGCGAGACATTTACTTAAGGTATGTAAAGTGATCTATATGGTGCTCAAAGGAAAGTCTGGAGAATGTTAAGACGGAACAAACTTAATATAAAAGACACGTACAAACTAATAAAAAGTACATTTCAAGAATGGCAAACACACTTTGAGAAATTATATAAGGAAGAAGAAAATATGGAACCGTACTTGAATAAGTGGAAGAAGAAAATCTAGAAGTAACTTTAGAACAGACAGAAAGAATTATAAGAAGTCTTAAAAATAGAAAAGCCTCAGGACCAGACGACATTACAAATGAGATGTTAAAAGATAAAGGAGAAAAGCTATAACTACTAGCACAGCTCTTTACAAGTATAGTAAAACATGGACAAATACCTACAGATGGAAAAACTAGCATAACAGTGTCAATATTCAAAAAAGGACAAAAGACGTCACTTGAAAACTACCGCAGAATACACCTCCTAAATACTACCTTAAAGTATTAACAAAAATTATACTGGAAGAAATGACCAATAACCATAGATGCCATATTTATAGTGAGGCAGATAATGGAAAAAGCTAAAGAATTTAACAAACCTGCGTATGTGTTTCGTCGACATGGCTCAAGCCTTCGATAGAGTGCAATTAACAAATATTATAAAATTATTACAGGAAAAGCAGACAAACCCGAACCTAATAAAAATGATACATGACATTAACACAGAATGTAGAACAAATTTAAAAATGGGACATCTACTGAACAAGGAAGTAAAAATAAATGCCGGAATAAGACAAGGCGATTCACCCTTTAACTTGAACCTCGACATGGACAGACTAGTGGAGAATCTTTCAAAAACTAGAGGATACAAAATGGGCAACACACACTTCCACATAATCTGCTACGCCGATAATGCAGTCCTCACCTCATGGAAAAACTATCCACGAGAGAATCCGCAACAAAGATCTACAAGAACTAAGTAAGATCCAAGAAATATCCAGAACTAGAAGAAAACAATGGAATAAACACGTAGATCGGATGGACAACAACAGACTGCTAAAAAGGGCTAAACTCAATAAACCCTGCGGTAGAAGAACTAGGGGCAGACCTCCGAAAAGGTGGAATGAATGCTGGACGTCCATATCGGAAGAGGCCTAATGGGGATAAAACAGGCAGTATGCCTGCTTATATGACACACCATATAAGAAAGAAGAAGACATTGTTGACTTCCAAGAAATTGTTCTTTTGTTTTTTCAGTGGGAGTTTTGGTTACTTTATTTGATGTGCCAATTTAGAGAAATAAACATAAGTGCGGTGAGAAATAAGATATATCTAGTTTCTAAGAAATGATATATAGCCTTGGTCAAAAACTTTTGACCAAGCCTGTATATCTATTCGCCTACAAGATACCGCTGGCGTAAGAGTTAAAGCCAACTAATATTAATCGGGTCGTAACTTCACTAATCAAATATTTCAACATTTACTGACATCTTATTCTCGAATGGAGAAAATTGCCACCTTCGCAACCGAGTCAGGAAACAGAATTACTATTACTAGAGTCTAAAAAATTCAAAACGAAAGCCTCAAAAGTCTTTACATTCCCCTAAAGTGACTGGCTGGGTTGGACGGTGAATAATCAACTTCCATTTTGAGCAAGACTGTGGCCACACAACTGTTAATTCACAGCGATTTGTGGAGATGATTGAGAATGCCTCCACTCCTACAAAATGTTGATGGTTAGAGAACCTGGTTTCAGCAAGATAGGACGTTTTAACACACATTAAACATATTCACTAGCTCCCTAGAAAAATGAAATATATGTATCCAGCAAGAAATAGAAGTGAAACGACGCACCGAGCAGTAATCAGATCACTCACTTAGAAGTGTTCAAGGTCCACATTTGTATGACCTTATTTTTCAGACATATTTTCCAAGCTTCAAACATTATTTTACTACATAAATGGATCTAATAGTTTGTTTCGTTTCAATAAAATTAATTTTCAATTCTATTTAAAGAAAAATCATTCTATTTTAACATTGTCACAAAATCCACAAAAAACAAACCTATAAAAATCAAATCAATTTAAATTTTCAATTTGTTACCTTCGATCAATTTTAATGACTTGGCGTTTTAAATAAACGAGGTTCAACAAGGTACCCCGGGGCACTCCAATTTTAACCACTTGTATCAGACTATTCTAGGACCCAATAAATCTTCTGTTATGGTACCGCCTATTATTTGTTTTAGGCTTTTATGGGTACCTACCGAGATTTCTCGATATACACAACAAGAAGGTTCCGACCGGCCGGTAATCAATTTCTCGTTTAGCATGTTTAATATTGCGTGTATGGGACAAGCAATTAACTACTTATGTAAATATGGAGTTATTTATTTCGAGAGAAATGGTAGATATAGTCGTAAATTTGTATTGATTATATTGGAAAAAGACAGGCAGCGTGTTGTTAATTTGTAGGTGTGATTAATTGGCACGAAATTAAATTTCTTGGTTAAGCGCTTATGGTTTTAAAGAATTGTAGTTCAGTGGGAAGGTAATAACGAGAAACTCCAAGAATATAACAAAGCACAATGTCATTTTATAAAACTATTATTAGGCAACTAAGTTGGGAATGTGGAATCTTTGGCACAATGATACTACTCAGTATATATCACCACTACACCAAACACTTTATTTTTGCACTCGACGCGCGTTTAGCTAACCATGTTAGCTTCATCAGGAGCGATGATCATCGCTCCTGATGAAGCTAACATGGTTAGCGAAACGCGCGTCGAGTGCAAAAATAAAGTGTTTGGTGTAGTGGTGATATATACTGAGTAGTATTATTAGGCAACTATCAGATTGGGAAGCGTTAAATAAAGTGTTTGGTGTAGTGGTGATATATACTGAGTAGTATTATTAGGCAACTATCAGATTGGGAAGAGTTAAATTTTATAATGAGATATGATAAAAAAAATATTAAACCATTTTGAAATTTTAAGTGTGTGATATTTACTGATTTATATTTTTACTTCCAACAATTTTTATAAATATACAATAACTTTACATTAGTTAATGCGCAATGTTATGGATTAATGTTCTTTTAAAAACGCAATTCTGGAATCTTCTCAATTCGAATTAATTTAAGCTAATTTAATTGAAATGTTGTTTATGCATGCTTCATCCAAAAATTTCTTTAAAAAATTCACCTTTTCGTCTCCTTTAGTACAAATTCGATATGGAAATCAGTAAACCTATAATACGAATTTTAATTTGTTATCTATTTCACTAATTTCATCAACTCCAATCTCCCAATTTTAACCATGGTACAGTTCTGACCAATTAACCAATTTTTGATATTCATCAGATATCATGTTTCTTGTAAACGGTGGTTTAAATAAATAATTTGCAATATGAATATCCTCATAAATTTCTAACTTTTTGAGAACATAGCCAAAAGAACAATTACATCCTTGCATGTCAATAAACACATCTAATTCGAGCAAACCCATGTTTAATTTGAGAATTTTTCGCTAACCATGTTAGCTTCATCAGGAGCGATGATTGACTAAAGCGAAACTATAAATCTACCCTATTTATACTTAGCCTAACTCTTGAATTACTCAGGCGGGACTAATGGCATAGGCAAGGCCATCAGTTCCAGTCAAGTAACCAGTAGAAGGGACTATAAGGAATAGGCCCTCTGTCTTTATTTAAATTACTTTTACATTTTATAATTTCCATACTTTCGTATACGTTCAACAATCTCCTATCAGATACATTTTTAATTAATCTTAGATTATCTAATGTTATAATATGATCAGCTTCAAGGGCATGTTCGGCAATGCTAGACTTTTCTGCTCTACTGTATTTTAAGTGCGCTAAATGTTCTTTTTGTCACAATCATTACAACTAAATAAATTCCACTTTTCTCACAATTAGGAATCTTATCTTTGGGATTTCCTAAGATATTCCTCAGATCGTCTGATGACTTATAGACTAAGGTGAGGCCTACCTCATTAAATACCTTATTGAGTCCCCTGCTATATTTCGGATTATATGGTATGGAGACATTCTTGGTGTTATTTTCTTCGCGTGTAAAAAAGGTGGAATTCTGAATTTTTAACCTGAATTTATGTCTATTTATTAGCTTAGTTACTAAGTCATCGTCATAACCATTAACTCTAGTTATATTTCTAATACGATTCCTTTCATTATTAAAGTTTACTATATTCAGGGGAAAAGTGACCAAACAATGAACTAAAAAATGTAATGAGGAAAATTTGTGTTGTTTGCAATGAAATGAATCATTAGGAATATATCTATCTGTTACTGTGTCTTTCTTATAGGTGCTAACATGGTTAGCGAAATACACGTCAAGTGCAAAAATAAAGTGTTTGGTGTAGTGGTGATATATACTGAGTAGTTTAGTTAAATGGGAATTACTTTTGTTCGTTTGGATTAATTGTCATTTTACATTAATAGTTTAATTTTTTACAATCATTAATACTTACTTAAATAAGCAGTCCATTTGAAATTTGTTAGTCTTAATTTGATAAATATTTGATTGATTTAATAGAGATTTATTTAGATTGACTAACAATCTAATGACAATTGTGGTTTTAAGTACCTTTATTAATGTAAACCATAACCGTAACTAAAATCACTTGAAATCGATTTTATCGACACTTGTTCTAACTTTGGTTACATCAGGAGTAGTTTTTCTTACTTCTGTTTAAAAACTGTCTTAACCTGTTTTTATTCCTGATTTAAATACCCGTTTATAAACTTGAAAATAAACTGCCAATTCTGCCTTCTTGTTCCAAGTTTTGCTTCGTAAGGAATTGCTAATCAGATGTTCTATTGTTCCCTGCAAACGTAATAAAAAAGAAGAATAATAACCAAGACTGCTTCTTCGTCTCTTATGACTCTGCAAGACCTTATCTCGTTTTCTTAAATTCTTCTTTAGTTCAGTCAATAAATGAAAGGTATAATATTTACTAGGGCAGTGAGCGGTTTTGTCTAATAATCAAAATGTTTCCAAGACACTTAAATTTTTCAAAGATTTTAAATTTCAAAAAAATAATTTTGATCCAACAGACCCTTTCCAAAAATTAATTAAAAACATTATCAAAGATAATTCAATATTTACAGAATTCGAAAAACGTAATTTGTTTACCATGTATCCACAACCTCCAAAACTATACTCACTAGTTAAATTACACAAAGATAATAATTATCCTATTAGTATAATACTAGTCCTTTGTCACAGCTCCCACAATTAGACGTTCTAATTCAGGTTTTAGAAAAATATTGTAATAAAGCAGTTTTCAGTATTAACAATTCTTATGAACTAGTTAACAAAATAAAAGACATCAAATTACCAAAAAAATGCCAAGTTAATATCATTCGACACACATAGGGATGTTTCAGCGTTTTATGCGGCCAAAATTATTTTTTGTTTTTAGATATTTTAAATCGGGTTTTATTTCTAAATATAGCAGAATAAGCTTTTTGGAATGCATATTTTAAAGAAAAATACATTTTAATATATAAAAAAAACAATAGATTGAGAAAAAAAAACATGTTGACTTAAACAAAAATCACAAAAATAATTATTTACGATGTATAATCCCACGTCTCCTGTCCGATCTTAGCTGTCACTTTTGCACAGGAAAGTTGTATGAGAAATTTTTTCGAATAATCGGATCCTAGTGTGCAATATAGACAGGCCAAACTGTAATGCATCTGTGTCCACGTTATTTTTTACGTTAAGGTCATTAAACTGCTTTAAACTGGCACTACAAATGTAGCATCTCATTGTTGAAGTAGTACCATTGCACACTTCAAATCCATCATAATTTTCTTCAACTCCAAAAAAGAAAAATCACTTTTTTAAATAACTATTTTGTAACGAATGCCGAGAAGAGAAACGAACAATTTGAGCGACGTTCAAATTCCGACTGAGATTCCTAATAATACGTTAGGTAAATTAATTAAGAATAACAAAAGTAAAACCAATAAAAACCCAAAAGTCAGAGTCTACAATCCTAAATGCGGCTCATGTCCAAAGATTTATATTGGCCAAACTGGCAGACATTTTGAGAAACGTATTAAAGAATATAGAAGGAGTTATCTTAAAGGCAAATTGGATTCGAATTATGATTCCCATATTTTAAATGAAAATTATATTTTTTATAATTTCGAAATTTTACATTTAAAAAATAAATTAAATCTTTTAGAAACAATGGAAATTAACAAACATAAAAATACAAATATTTTACTAAAGGAACAAATTGACCTAAACAGTCCCCCGTTGTTAAACTTAAATTAATTTGTGGTATGGTTATAGTAATCCGTTCCGGTTTTCGAGGGACCCCCTCAGGCATATGTGGTTTAATGTAAAACCACTGAAAACGGACAAGCCCAATATTTCAGCAGTCTACCCGCTGTTCCCTTATTCGTCAAATCCATCGCGAGACGCGTTTCGCCGTGTCACGGCTCATCAGTCGGGCTAAGTTCGACAAACAAAATTTACTAGTTCTTATCCAGGTACTTACGGAACATGAAGGTAAGATACAACGAATTGTACGTAAACTTGAGGGAGTTTCCTCGGAAACTCCGCTGCCTACGTCGAAGTGTTGACTTTGTCAACCACTCTGTCTGCGCGTTGCTGCTGTGTCAGCCTCCAACGGAGTGTTAGGTATATGTACAATTCGTGGTATCCTACAATTATGTTCCGTAAGTACCTGGATAAGGGCTAGCAAAATCTGTTCTCTTGTTTGTTGATCCTAGCCCGACTGATGAGCCGTGATACAGCGAAACGCGCGAATAAGAGAAATCCTTGTCCGTTTTCAGTTGTTTTACATTAAACCACCTGAATATTTGTTTAATCATAAACAAATAAAATAAAATTATTTTGTCTCGGTACCTATCGTTTAGTCCCCATCATAGAAATTTATTTCTTGTGTAATTGGCCAAATGCTTAAAGCAGTAATGTACTGAAAAGTATTTGAATATATTACTGCACCGAATACGAAACTTGTACGTATTGATATTTCACAGCTGTTAGCCCACGTTAAATTCATAATTTTCCACATAAAAATCTCCATATTGTCAAGCCAAATATATTTTTTTATACCGAACTAGCTGTGCCCGCAGGCACGCTCGCGTAGACTACAGAATTATTGTTTAGATTTTTTTTGCAAGAGAGCGCGCAGGGGGCAAAGTTTTTCCGACTTGATTCACTTTTATCATCACTGCTTATTCCTTATATTACCTAACGTAATAAAATATATACTAAAAACCTGGCCAGAGAACATAGGTATGAATTTAAAAAAAAACTTGTAAATCGGATAAGTGATTCTCGAATGATAAGCGCACTAACGGACAGACAGACAAAGATACGTTGCGTTTTATATATATTATAGATTATAGATAGATTATCAAACGGAATGCACTCGGTATAATTTCGCTCAATCTACACTTTAGGGGATTTTTAAAAAAAATTTTGATTAGTACTCTTAGGGTGAGGAAACAGCGATTTTTGGCAATTTTTGTAAAATAATATAAAGAAAAGTTTGTGCGAATATTCGATCATATATATTTTCATACATATTTTTTATATAGGTTGCTATCGACTATCGATAGATAAAATCCATTATGGCCATCCCGAGTGTTATAATGATCTATGAGGGCATAAAAATAATTGTCTTAAAATGTCTTCTATAAACAAGAAAAAATCAAAATTTCGCTTCCATTAATTTGTGGGAAATGTGGTTTATTTATGTTGTAGTTATTGATATATCGGTAGTTATCGATATGTCTGTAGTTACCGATATATCTATAAATATCCAGTCATTGATCTATCGCTATGTCGAGAAGTATTTAAAAATTGATTACCGGGGCAGGGAAAATTTTCAAAAAAATGATTACCGAGGGGTGAAAATAAGAGTGATGCCTATCGATAATTATTAATAAAGCGAAAAAAATTCCCATCCGTATTTAACACCGTGGGGGTCCCTATATACCAACCAAGTACCATAACTAAATTTCTTCATCAAACAAGACTGGACTAACGTATTATTGTATTCGTATTTGGCTCGCTTTGGTCCATTGCCTTATAACTATATTGTGTCTCTTCTACTCATTGTCTTTCTTTATCTAACTGCATCTCGTTATACGCTCGTTTGCGCCTTTTTATTTTCTGTTTTGGTACCTGGTCTCAAGATGCGGTCTGTTATGAGGCCTAAGAAGATTTGTAAAGGCCAAAGTCAAGTTAGATGAAATGGAATTAGGAACTATTAATTTAATGAAAATGTTATATTTGGCAACTTGTTGGCAATAAATTCTATACATAGAGGAATATAAACTTTTACTATCAGTCTTTATCTTTAAAACACAGCGATCATGTTTTAAGTTATCTACCGAGCCATAAAAATGGCATTACATAAAAAATTGCTTGGTTTTCAAATTACTGCCGCTGTTTTAAGTATTTTAACGAAATTATGTAGGAGTTGCGTTTTGCGGTTTTACAATTTTTTTTGTTTCGTAAAATGTTTGTATATTTAAAATAAATAGTTTAAAGGTTATTAAGTGATTAATACAAAATAATGGGGATTATATATTTTTATTATACTTTAAGTCATAAGAATTTTTTTAAAAAAATCTGTATCACTGATGAAAACTATGGCAGGATAACTTCACAAAAAATAATCCAATTTGCAGAATTAAAAACTAATCTTGTAAAATAATATAGTAGTTAAAAATTGTCGAAGGTATTTTTCTTTAAATAAAAAAATTTACGGTGTTTTACACTTTAGTAAACAATTTTTGACCAAAAATTTATGTTTAATTACATAGGCCGACAAAATTGGACGAAATTCCAGACCATAAGATAAGAGTATACTTTCCCAAAGGTTTTTAGTGCACTCAATCTCAATCCGTCCTCAGAATTGCTCCATCATATCAGGTTTTCGAGATATCCTAACCTAAAAATGCAAAAACATCATTTTTTTGCTATATTCGGGATTATATTACACCGCGAATTAATTTTTCTTTACAAAACTCGTTGCTGCATATGAAAGTACTACTCTTCCCCATCAAAATTCATTTTGAACTTTTCAGATATCTTATTTCTTTTCGGAGAAATCATCTTCCAAGTAACAACATTGATTATTTGTTATCATACCCATTTTAATGTACCAAGCTTGTTAATTTTTTTATCTCAACTTTTAGTAACAAAAGTTTCAGACAAAAGTTGAAGGGTTTTAAAGGGGCGATAAAATGTTGTAATTGTGATGATTTTGGAAAATCATGTTGAAAGTCATTTCAAGGTCAGCTTTGATTTTTTAAATGGGAACCTATATTCTTTTTATGACGGCATCATGTTTAGCAAAAATACACAACTTTGGTTCGAAAAATTTTTCTCAATAATACTCCATTCTTCAATACTTCATTAATAAAATACATTATACTCTTAGTCTCTAAACAAGCATAAAGGCAAATGAACCTAACATAACCTCAGGCGTCGAGTGAAAATTGATAAAAGATATTACATTCTCAAATCTTAAAAGAATCAAAATTTAACACAACAGAAAGGCAAACGTAACAAACTCTTAACCAAATTGGTATGGTTGTAACAAAAACGCCTAACTAATTAATGTCAGCGGACGATTTCTCTGAGAAGAAATAAAATATTTGAAAAATTGAAAATGCATTTTGAAGGGGAAAAGTAGTACTGTCAGATACCGCAACGAGTTTTGTGACGAAAAATTAATAAATGTAATCTCGAATATAGCGAAAAACCGTGTTTTTTTGCATTTTAAAGTTAGAATATCTCGAAAACCTGAAGTGATGGAGCAATTCTGAGGTCAGATTTGGATTCAGTGCACCAAGTACCTTTGAAAAAGTATAGTCTGGTCTCAAGGTTTGAAAAAACGTTGGCCTGTGTTATTTATAAGAAATTGTCCAGAAAAGTTTAAAAAACCTAGTAGTAGAAAAAGTAATTATTAAGATTAAAAAAAAAATTAAAAAAATATTAAAAATTTACTGAATAATATTGCAGACAGTGTCTGAAAACAGGTAATGGTCCCAATCCGACGCCAGGTCACATTTAATGTTACAACTTTGTAATGGAATGGAATTTTCTTATTTATTTTTTTTTTTAATAATTCTTAGAAGTATAGAGAATAAAAATCCGTAAAAAAATAGAATTTTTAAAAATTCGAGGTGTATGTAATCTTTTATGAATGTTCTGGGGATTAGGCAATGCCAGTCCAACTTATTTTCAAGTAAAATTTTAGTCTAAACAATTTCGATGGGATCGATACTGACTTCTGGATGAGCCCGGATTAGGAAGACCGATTGTGGCAATTGAGGAAGCCATCAGGCTTGTTGAGGATTTGCGGCTGCCAGTTCAACGAATAAAGATGCCAGTACTTGTTAAAGAAGCTGAAGAATACAAAACTACAGTTTTTAAGATTGTACACGAATATTTAGGGATTAAAAAAGTTTCTGCACGATGAGTCTCCAAATTTCTTACTCCCGAGTAAAACTGACGAGGAAAAAAATTTGTCCGGAAAAAACACGAATTGTCACAGTCGACGAGACTTGGGTGTTCTATTGGAATTCTTCCATGACGCAGAAATCGATATAATGGGTTCATAAGGGCTTAACACCTCTAAAGAAGGCACAAACTCGTCGTCTTCTTGAAAGTTGATACCAACCGCTCCTGGGACTGCGAAGGAATGTTTGCTTATTAAATATATAGACAACGGGTCCACAATTAATGGACGTTAAAGTTATGAACAACAACTGCGCTATTGCACAACTGCAGGGTCCACAAGGCTGATACTGAACGCTGCAAGAAACTGAATATTTGATCTTGATCACAAATTCAAACTTTTTTTACAATAGTACGTCGATTTTGCGTCATCTTTAGCTATAAGATCCACAATGTAAAATGTAATATTAATACTTTATCGTAATCTGATCACGTTACGGCACCCCAATTACCAAATTATGAAAATTAAACCTTAATAGTTATCGTTGTTTTTACCAATATACCACCATAAAGTTGTCCTTAATTTCATTCTACAGAAACTATTTAAAAGTACCACCTCTTGTAGCAGCCGTAGTATCTATGCGGTAGGTTATTTTTGTTTTTTTATTAGAAAGGGAATTATAAACAAGCCTTAAAGGAGAAGTATCTTAACACTACCGCGGTTTGATCAATTTAATTTACCCAATACAGTAGACAGCATAATCTCGTCATCTTAGTCTAATTTGCACACAGTGGCGTGGCCAGGGAAAGTATATGCTTTGCTTCATTATTTATATGTCTACACTGAGTATTAAGTGTATTTTCTCCCTAAAAAGCAATCTGTGTTGATTACTGAGCTTTTTTCTAGAAGAAAATCGGTTCAATGTCTCTTTCGCCTCGTTTGAATCTGTACGGTTGATCAGAAGAGTGAAGTTCAAGAACATTTAAATATGTACTAGAAGACCGACGTAATTCGGCGTTTTTTCTAGAAAAGCCCAGAATAAAAACCAAGGAATGAGCAGATGTAAATAAAAAACAAAAGTTCGTCTTTAGTAACTACTTTTAAAGGCTAATATGTCAACAAATTTTTATAGATTTTAATCTGTGAATCTTTTTTCATCATTCAAATGTTGTTCGTGCATGTATGATCATCAAAATTAACTTGCAAATGTGTACTAAAGCGAACTGTGCTCGTTAACACATTATCTTCGTAGTATGTTGGGAATGTGGAATCTTTGGCGGATTAGCTTCATCGGTCAATCATCTCTCCTGACGAAGCTAACATGGTTAGCGAAACGCGCGTCAAGCGCAAAAATAAAGTGTTTAGTGTAGTGGTGATAAATACTGAGTAGTATCTTCGTAGTCGTTCATTTCGGTCGATTTGTCTCTGTCTGTTGGCACGATAACTCTCGAACAAGATGAATTATATTACTTGAAGTAGGAATGCAAGCTATCATTTCTGAGCGATATCGCTTTATAGAAAGATAGTGAGAGGGGTGGAGATCACTAAATTTTGATTATTTTCAATATCGTTATGAGGATTTTTCTTGGTTTTGTTTTAAGATAATCAACACATTTTAAGAATAAATATTCATAGTCAAACATATACTGTGTTAAAGAGATGATCGAGATTGTTTGAGGGAGGGTTTCCTACATAGGATTCTTGGAGTCGAAGAAGCTGAAAACTTTCTTATATTTTTATAATTTTCAATTACTTATGGGTCAAAATATAAAAGGCTAATAATATGGAGGAGAAGATTAGTAAAGTTGGTTGGTTGTAAGCGATTGTGTCTGTTTGTGCACTGCAGTCTCTTGGCTTATGGTGCTCCCCTCTCTTGGTTACATGGCGTCGTCCCTTTTGTTATCTTCCATCTAAGCCCTTCATGTGGTAATTTATCGCCACGATGTAGATCTCCAAACAGTTTATGTCAGTTCCGAGTTAAAGCCGCACGTTCATATAGGATGTGCATAGAGGCTTCTTCCTCTTCAGCAGATAGTCTGCATGTCGTGGGACCATTGTGAATATCCATTTTTTGTAAATGTTGATGACAGTGGCCGGTGAGCAATCTCAGAACTAGTTTTGTCTGGTACTCAGTATATATCACCACTACACCAAACACTTTATTTTTGCACTCGATTCCACATTCCCAACTTAGTTTTGTCTGGACCCTTATTAAAGAAAGTACGTCAGTTGTTAGTTTTTTTTGAGGGGCTGCCATTTACGTCCCTCGCATTACTTTGGCCAGATATTGCGAGCCAATGATCTAGATGTTGCTGATATGACCATCTGTTGATTGTCATTTTACCCACCTGTTTTGATATACCAAACCTGTTTTGATATACCAAAAGCTTTGAATCTTGCTAATTCATCCGCTTTTTCATTACTTTTAATTCCAGAATATCCTAGAACCCACAACCCTGTTATTCCTGGAGGATAGAACTAACAGGTCACGTTTACATTCCATTGTGATTGTGACGTTGGCTTGATAGGCATCTAAAACCTTTCGAGCAGCTTGACTCTCTGAGATAATATATCTTTCTCCGTTACGCTAGTCCCGTCTAATATTCTCGTGCCTGCCTAGAATATTGTTGCACTTGCCCCTAGTGGAATGTTAAAGTTCCATTTGGGCTTTTCTGTATGTAAGCCAGCATTTAATCTGCGGGAGGTGTTTGATCTGTCTATGTAATAGACCAGACTTGTTGCCTTTATCGGAGTCTCCACCTCCATCCGTAGATTTGGATCGCACTCAAACCTACATGGTTTTTCGAAATTATACGACTTTATCATATAATCAGATTGCATATGTTAGTTTTTCGTTGATTAGATCCATAACTCTTGTGTCCTCAAATGGTATAGGTTATTGTTTTCATTCTCTATTTGTCCTTATTCGATATGCGCTATTGATAGCCTCACTTATCTATGTATATATCTGGATGTAATAATCCTAAAATTATTTCCAAAGATATGGTGGGGGTGTTACTTATACCCCGGTGGAATATAAGCAAGCCAACCCCTGCAGCTGATTTAGCTCCGTGGCTGTCGTTCCTTGATGTCCACCATATCGCAGCTCCGTAGGTTTAATAACCATTACGTATAGCCAAAACATCATCTTTGGTCTAAGGCTCCAGGTTTTCCCAAACATGTTCCTGCATCACATGTGACAAATTTTTGCTTTAAGGTTTTTTAGGAAGAGAGGAAGTATCGATGGCAATTAAGAAACTTAAAATGGAAAAGCACTAGGAGAAGATGGGATACCAAACGAACTAATTAAATATGCCGGAGAAAGCTACATATCGGAAATGATAACATTCTTTAATAAAAAATTACCAGAAGTAGAAATACCAAAGGAATGGACAAAAAGCATCACGATACCGATATTTAAAAAAGGCAGCAAAAAAGACCCGAGCAGCTATAGAGGAATAACTCTGCTAGCAAGTATTATGAAAGTATTCACAAGTATTCTAAAAAATGACATAGAAAACGATATACACATAAGCGAAGAGCAACAAGGGTTCCGCCAAAACAGATCAACCACAGACGCTATCTTTGCAATAAGGCAAATAAGAGAAAAAGCTATAGAATACCAGAAACCAGCATTTTTTTGTTTCATCGACTTACGGAAAGCATTCGGCAGAGCCAGGTTGAAAGATATATTAGAATTAATAAAGGACCTAATTCCGTACCCAAACCACAAATAATCTAAAAACTCAATCACTAGAATAAGAAGTAATAACGAATTAACAAAGGAAATAAATATAAAAGTAGGAATAAGACAGGGAGATAGCTCAAGCCCATTACTATTCTGCCTAATAATGGACAAAATCATTGAGGAAGTAAAACTAGTCAACGATGGATACGAACTAGGAGATAAACACATAAAGATACTGGGATATGCAGATGATATTGTTCTAATATCACAATCGGAACACGGCCTTGCTCTATAAATTCAAACAAGTAGCAGAAAGATACAACATGGAAGTCAATACCGATAAGACAAAATGCATCACAATAGCTAAAGAACCAGTAAAGTGTAAATTAGAAATAAATGGGAAATTAATAAAGCAAGTAATGAAATTCTCATATCTTGGAGTACTAATTACTAGCTACGGAGATATAACAGAAAAAGTGAGACAACAAACAAATAAAGCAGCAGCAATATCAGGGGCCCTCAGAGATGTAGTTTGGAAAAAAAGTAAAACAAAGATCTAAGTGTAGAAGCAAAAACAAAAATATATAGAACTTGCATTAGACCCATACTGGCTTATAGCATAGAAACACGGCCAGACACAAACAAAGCAGCTACTAAGAACAAATGAAATGAAAATACTGAGAGAAATAACAAGAAAAAGTTTATTAGACAGAGTGAGTAACAACACCATAAGAGAACAATACAAGGTAGAGGATATAGTCAGATGAGGAAGAAACAGAAGAAGAGAGTGGCGTGAACATGTACAAAGGATGGAAGATACGAGAATGATAAAAATATGTATGAACAAAAAACTACATGTAACAAGACCAAAAGGACGACCATTAAAGAGATGGAGAGACAGCTGGACATTCGAATCACAAGAGGCTAAATAACGAAGTAGAACAGGTCTGTGACTTACTCAGAAGCGGAAGTAAGTAAGTAAGGTTTTTTGTAATTTGTTTGTGCCTCGTTAATTTCGTGTCTAGTGTCAAGCCCAGATATTTGTACTTTTTTACGGTTTTTATCCGTTCTCCGAAGTTACTCAGGTTATTATAATTACCTTGGATTGGCAGCGTTGACTTTTAAGTTTACTCCCTCAAACCAGCGCGGTACATTCGTCAGTGCTCTTTGTATGGGCTCTGCCACTGTGGGCATCCTTGAGTCACCTCTGCTTCTAAGGTGTATTCATGTAACGTATCTTTTATGTGCCGATATAGAAGCATGTTGTTTGTCCATGTGCTTGTAGCGTCGTCAACACCATGTATTTTTAAGGCTGTAATCATTGGGACGAAGGATACATTGTCAAAAGCTCCAATGAGAGCGCCCAGGGCAACCCCCTTGAGGTACAACGATGATTCGATCCTCACTATGAGGTTGTGTAAAGCTGTATTACATGATTCCTCTGATTGATAAGATGTATTGATGTTTATGTAGAGGGTTTTCTAAACGTATCTCCTCTCTTCTATACATCTCTATCACTTTTTCCAGCGGTTTTAGCAGAAAAGATTAAAAGCTAATTGGCCGATATGCCTTCGCTTCGGGGTGTATGTCACGTTCAGGTTTAGGAATGAAAACTACATTTGCAGTTCTTCATGGCTGGGGGGCATAGCCTAATGCAATGCATGCTCAATATAATCTGCATCAGCGGTACCAGATTATCCATGCATAGTGAAGTTGCTTTGTATGTATCTTGTTATACATACATATACATATTTCAGAGTTCTTTTATCCAAATAATTTGAAACTCGTATAATTTCTTCATTATTTTTAATTTTAAAAGAAAGAGAAATGTTAGGTTTCACCTGTAAATATCTCTGATATCTTTCCTCTGGTCAGCTTTTTTGTGATTAATATTTTGCTTTAAAGTACGAATCATCAATATTGAGTTGTATGTACTGCTCACTTAAATTATTGATTTGTACTGCTGTTATTTTTTAGTTTGAGAAAGTCAGATTCAATGCTTATTTCAGAACTATTTGTTTGCATGGGAAGTAACTAGCAAATCACCACCGATTCATCTTCAATTATGTTACTGATTGTTATATACGTAAATAAGTAGACCCGCGTTTTTATCTATTTTAAATTAACACAAATTATCACTATGGTACTAATTATGGATAACTGTTAAAATATATATATATATATATATATATATATATATATATATATATATATATATATATATATATATATATATTGAATATTTTAAGTTTAATACAACCAACATAGTAGGCCTACATCATAAAACCATCGTCTTGTTCATAACCAGCATCTCATCATGATTCGATTCTTCAACCAATTGCTCTCCGCACACGTCATTCTTCTCGTTTGTCCATCTTTGTCCGACCTTTAAAAGAAATGGTTTATATTCTTTTTTTTTGTTGGTGGCGTGTATAAAAAATTACTTATGCCGTAAAAATACCAGCCGAACACATGGATCGTCTCGATGTTTTGTATTTTTTCTTATTGTAAATATTTATTTTCACGGCGAGAAGACAGTATGGGATCATGTTTGACACCATTTTAACACGGTACACAATGTTCTTCGAGTCAAAACATGGAAATATATCGTTGGACCGGTGTACAACATTTTAAAAAATGTTTTTTTTCTCTCAAAAATATTTCTGTAACGATGTAAAGTTTGCACTTTTTAGAGAGATTTTACAATACTTATTTTGGTAGGCCATTGTTCTTTATCTTTATTTAAAGCATACGCAATAGAAAGGGAAGAAATTAAAAATAGTGACTCCACTTATGGTTATTTGAAGCTTGCGCAGTATTGAAAAAAATTCGAGAATCGTTTATGAAGGATAACGATTTCCCTTATTTAGGAATTTTTAAGAGGTTATTTGAAATTCGTTATTCTTATCGCTATTATGGTAGGGCCTGTTTTTTTTTTTTATTTTCCTACTTAGGTGTACAAACCACTAAGAGAATACAGTAAAATTGAAATCGTAATTTTTTATCGCAGTTTTAAACAGTTAATTGGTGTTCAGATTATGTGGGGATTTTGCAATCTTTGGCACAATAGCATTACAGAGTATTCATCATCACTACGACAAACACTTTATTTTTGCACCTGACACACGTTTCTACTAATCGTTCCTGATGATGCTAACATAATTCGTGTAACACGAGTGAAAAAATCAAGTTTTTGGGGCAGTGGTAATAACTGCTGTGTAGTGCTAATTTGAAATGAAATTTTATTGATCGCACATTCGTATTAACTTGGAAATATTAAAGAAAGTGATAGAAGTCTGCTAGACACAACTATAATTTAGAAACTAGTGTTGACCCATCAAATATTAATAACCGGTGTGCTAACCATTCTTGTTCCCCAGACATCAGAATAAAAAAAATCATTCAAATCATTTTGCAGTACAAAAATTAATATTAATTAACTGACTACTGAGAGTAATACATATATATATATATATATATATATATATATATATATATATATATATATATATATATATATATATATATATATAAAGGGTGATTCATTTAGAGGTACTTTTTGTGATGGGGATTTAATTGCAGATTGCGCATGCGTCGTGTCAACTGAAGTGGCATTCCTGTTCAGTAGTGTTTGACAATTCATAATGAAAAGACTTAGCCCGGCACAGCGTCTACAAATTGTTCAACTTTATTACGAAAATGGGCGTTCTACGAGGAATGTGTATCGGGGGCGCTTAGAGCAACTTATGGTCCACATAATCGGCCTACCGAACGCACAATTCGCTCTACCATCAATAAGTTTGAGTCCCAATTTTCATTATTGGATAATGCTCGACCGAATAGACCACACCCAGCACGTAGTGAAGAAAATATAGGGGCGGTAGCGGAGAGTGTACGCGAAGACCGTGAAGTGTCGATTCGTCGCCGTTCTCAACAGCTTGGCCTGTCATATTCAACAACTTGGCGTATTTTACGTAAGGATCTTTCTTTAAAAGCATACAAAATTCAACTAGTGCAACAACTGAAGCCGACCGACCTTCCGAATCGTTTCCGTTTTAGTCGTTGGGCTCTTGACAAGCTTGCAGGAGATCCACTGTTTTCGAGAAAAATTTTGTTCACCGATGAGGCCCATTTTTGGCTTAATGGGTTCGTGAATAAACAAAATGCCCGTATTTGGGGTGATGAACAACCTGAAGAGGTTCAAGAGCTGCCATTAAATCCAGAACAAACAACTGTTTGGTGTGGTTTATGGGCCGGTGGAATAATCGGTCCATATTTCTTCAAAACAGAGGCCGGCCGGAATGTTACTGTGAATGGTGACCGTTATCGCGCCATGATAACAGACTATTTGATGCCAGAAATTGAAGCCCGTGGTCTCGACGAAATTTGGTTCCAACAAGATGGCGCCACTTGCCATACAGCCCGTGAAACCATGGCTTTACTGCGAGAGCAATTCGGCGAACAGATCATTTCACGCTTTGGACCAGTGAATTGGCCGGCTAGATCATGTGACATCACACCTCTTGACTTTTTCCTTTGGGGCTATGTAAAGTCCAAAGTCTACATGGATAAGCCAGCTACAATTGAGACATTGGAGGCCAATATTACTCGAGTCATTGGCCAAATACCACTCGAAATACTCACATGCGTCATTGAAAATTGGAACTTCAGAATGGACGTTGTTAACCGTAGTCGCGGACAACATTAGAAAGAAATTATCTTTAAGAAATAATTGTAAAGAATGGTTCTTTTATATGATAATAAAGATTATAAAATAAAATTATTTTTATTCATTTTTTTTTTTATTTAAAAAAAAAGTACCTACCTAAATGAATCACCCTTTATATATATATATATATATATATATATATATATATATATATACATATATACATATATACAGTGAAATCCGTTTATAATGAACGCCAAAAAATCACTAAAAATGGTTCGCTATATCCAAAGTTCGTTATAAACAGTAAACAAAATCTAATATGATTGTTCACTACGTTTTTTAAGCGCTAATGCTTAGAAAAATGAATAATAATAATCATTAAGTTAAAAGAAAACTTTCAAAAGAAAATAAAACGAGTCCCACTAAAATTATTATTTTGTATGTTGGTACATAAACGAGTATAAACGAAAACATTAAAATACGTAGTTCATACAATAAAATCAGTAATTTTCGTTTGTACAATTTTACTTGAAAAAGAAATGGTGTTCATATAATTGTCAAGGTCACAAAAACTACTCCATATATATTCAGGAACTTCACGAGATTCCAAAAAATCGCGAATTTCAGTCATTTTCTTAGCCATTTCTGAAATGAATGGAACATAAATATTATCTCCTTCTCCAAGCTCGTTTTTCGTCATCATTATCGCTCAAAATCTTTCTAGAAGTCACTGATGTCCCAATTTGATCATCAGTTACTATTTCTCTCGTCATTAATTCATTATCACACATACATATTCGTCAAAATTAAAGTAATTAAACATCATTTTAAACTCAATTTCCACTGTACTTTGTTGAATATCAGCATTGTAAACAAATTCTAGACAATCAGTAGGATCTTCTCGATGTTTTTCAATCCACTGAGTCAACGGTAGCTCATCATCTGAGTCATATCTACATTGCTTCATTAAAAATCCGCCATGCTTAAAACAGTTTGCAATGGTTTCTCTACTGACTCTTTGCCAAGCCATATGGATAAAGTTTATAGCGTCCAAGAGAGTTACAGAAAAAATGACATTTTAAAGAATGCGGGGTGCGCTGGACAATTGTCATTCAAAAGTAATATTTTTCTATTTGTGAGAGATGAGATTCTTTGTCCCATTCGATCAGTTCGTTTTTAAAAATTTCTGATGTCATCCAGGCTTTTCTGTTTGATTTGTACTTTACTGGTAAATATGTGTTTTTAAAAAACCTAGGATTGGCGGACTTTCCTATCACCAACAATTTTCTTTTCTCTGTATGTACTATAATCTTATTGTTAGTTAATTATTAAGTAAAATTGTCTTCCATAGCTTTAGCTAATAGAGAAAAAAGTACATAACATTATATTTATAAGAAATGTCCGAATGGCGACCAAAAACAGCTGAGATTCACAACATCCAAACTGAGTTGCAGCCGTTTTGAATCTAATTTTCTGGTTCGAATGGTAATTATAGATAAAATGTGAGTCTATCATTATGGTTCAGAGACAAAGGAACGAAGGAATGGATACATACTGGCTCATCTCGCTCCAAGAAGTTTCGTTTACAGAAATTAGCAGGAAAGATTTTACCCTCGTTTTTTAGAATAAGGATGCGCTACATCTTACAGATTTTTTGGAACACGACAAATCGGTTACTGGAGTAATTATTAGTTATTATTATCTTATCAAAAAAATTGTGGACAAACACCGAGATAAAGCATCTAAAGGGGTGCAGTTTTTGAAAAAACAATCCAAATAAATAAATCAGGCTTTGAACTGATTGATTATATTCTATATTCCTCCGAATTAGCACTCTCCGACTATTACATATTCCTAAAATTGAAAAAACATTTGAAATGAGATAAATTTTTATTCAGATGAAGAAGGAATAAATGTTGCCGAAGAGTGGTTTGCAAACCAAGATAAAGATTTTTTTTAATGTCCAGAGTTACTTTATAATATACAGTATATTTACATACGAGTACATATATATATAATTGTGTTCTGAACGTCACACTCGATTTTCTCTAAAAACTTTGACACAGAAAGTTGAAATTTGGCACAAATATAGGAACTGATGGCCCAATCAGAGCCGTGATGTTCTAAAAGTTATATTTTGACTTAGGGGGGTGTAGAGGGAAGTGAAAAAAAATTGCAAGGTCATCGACTGGGGTGCCAAATGAAAGCTTGTGAAAACACGAGTTTAAATATGTATACGATGTAATAATTGGGCACGCTTTTCTTTGTATTATTTTTAAAAAATTACCAAAATAGCTGTCCCCTCCTTATCTCGAAAAGTACTGATCAAAAATTTTTGAAAAAATTTGGGAATGTACTCCATAAAGTGTAGATTAAGCGAAAATTATGAGTACATTACATTTGATAATTTATCTGGTATAAAAAAATTCAAGGAAACTATATTCTTTGACGTATGGTGAAGGTTTGTGTAATATACTTTTAAGTATACATTACTGTATCCGAGTGGCGACCCGCTCTTGTACCGAGATAAAATTTTATTTTATTTGTATATAATTAAACAAATATTTAGGTAGTAAATAAGTGTTTTACACTTTTATTATTAGATTTTAGATTGAGCTAGATTGATTTATTTGCTATTAGGTAGCTAAGATGCTATAACTATTATACATTACTGACTGGAAAAAAACATGAAAATACATGTTGGATCTTAAGATGTCAGGGACGTAATTAACTTGGCCTAGGTAAGGATTTCGTTGTAAGAGCAGTCACGGTACGTAACAGTAATTGCGCAAGTCCAACTTGCTCTTGACTTTTTAGAAACACAAAACTCTTAGAATGATTTAAAAATAATAAATTATTTTCAAAATAAAAATTATATCGATAATAACACCAATAAAATGTCTAATAAAAACAGAAAATCAATTTAAATGTCACCAGTTCAGGTGAAAATTAAAAATACCACTAAAATTTGATAGGAGATACACTGTTGCTGTTTTCTCTTGTCACTTAAAAATTCTTGAATAAAAAAATCTTGATTGTTATCTGAGCAAACAACTATAAATATAGATCTAAATTGTGATCCGAGGTTAATTGTTACGAAAGCACAATTATATTTGTTATTTTGCAAATACAAAATTGTCTTAACCTGAGCTTGTGAATGTTCTACTTCCCACAAATAAATGAAAATACGTCTACAAAAAATCCACCCCAAGGGCGAAGAAATATTCGTACCTAGAGTCCACACTTCCATTTACTCCCATTGTGCCAATTTAAGTGGTAGTTTAAAGGTCACGATATAGATAGCGTTACTTTCTGGACGAATCGGGGATTTAAGTGAATCTTAACGGGGTAAATCTCTATTTAAGCCCGCTTGTAAAATAAATTTTTAAAATAAGTAAGTAAATACTTACTAAATATCATTAAAAAAAAACATGGATTAGGATATTTAAAACTATGCAGGTTATACACACGAGAGTGGTTCAATAAGTAACCGTATTTAGGATTGAAGACGCCATTTTTTTCAAAAACAAATTTTTTATCTTTCAACATAGTCCCTTTTAGGTATATACGCTTTTCTCAACGTCCTTGCCATTTTTTTAACCCCTCCAAAAAATAGAAATGCTCCAACTCCCGAAAATACGCTTCTGTCTGGGTGACGACCCCTCATTTGAGCTGAATTTTTTTCCTACGAGCCATTTCTTCATGTCTGGGAACAAGAAAAAATCGCAGGGAGCCATGTCGGGTGAATACGGAGGGTGCGGCAGAAATTCATAACACAGTTCCCGCAGTTTGGCGGCGACAACTCCTGATGAATGTGCTGGAATATTGTACTGGTGAAACAGTACTTTCTTCTTTGCTAAATGGAGGGGCCGTATTTCTTTCAATTTCTTGTCGAAGCGGTCCAATAACTATATATATGTATAGTCCGTTGATCGTTCTTCCTTTTTCTAAGAAGGTATTGAGTATGATATCCTTTGCATCCCAAAAAATCGTCGCTATAACTTTCCCGGCCGATCGCTTTCTTTGGAGCAGATTCACCGGAAGTAACCCATTGTTTTGATTGTTGCTTGGTTTCGGGTTTATAATATGAATCCAGGTCTCATCGACGGTGACAACTCGATGCAAAAAGCCCTTCGGATTTCGTTTAAATTGCTTCAAACACTGCTTCGAAGTTGAAAGCCGCACCCGCCATCCTGATCAAAAACGGATGTTGGACCACATTTAAATTCGTTCTACCAGTATCTGACTGTTGTCATTGATGGTGAAGAGTCCCATAAACAGCATCCAATTTCGCTTTTATCTCCTCACACATTTTCCCATCCCATCTCAGCGACAAACACGTTACACTACTTACTGAAATGGCTGCCCAATGCAAACTAAACTATGAATCAGTGTCAATTTTTTTTGGTGTCATCTATCAGATGACAGCACACGATGGTAACATCAACTTGCCTTAGCAACGCCGTCTGTCTTTAAACACGGATACTTATTGAATCACCCTCGTAATAGATAGCGTTACATGAAAACGATGCACAGTTTTAAGCTGTTGAACAATCAGGGTATATTTCAATCTATGGCGAGGGATAATTTTATTCATACTACCAAAAAAATTTTAAACAAGAAGCGTGGAAATTTGCAAATTCTGGATATACATAAGGTTGTTGCATTATAACGTATATTTTAGATGTTTTTAGAGCAATATGTCCAGTTCGTGTGACTCCCTTAGTAATTTTTTCAACTTTATCTTCTGATGGGCTTTAGACAGCCGCAACAATGTGCTATTTCTATAGAATACTCCATACTGTGCAATAAAGCTGTTGTACTGCTGTTTTTATAACTGTCATAAGTCTATGAGATTCTGAATCTTATTATTATTTTAGTACCCATTAAAGGATGTCTTTGAAAACATTGTAACTATCATTAACTACGTTCCCTTCTAGTTTATTAACATTCGTTTATTTTCATATCCTAGGATAGCTTCTCAACATTCATTTAACATTTACTTAGATTTTGACTGACTGAAGAAAGGTTGTAATTGTAAAAATACACAGCGAGATCCAGCTGTTTTGATTTTATTTAATCCATTTAACGGATCCCATTCTTTTGCTAATCATACAACGGTAGTCTTGTGAAAACAAAGTAAATAACATTTTTTCGTAAAAAGAAAAATTTATTTCTCAACATAATCTTCATTAAGCTCATTACATTTGGTTCAACGAGATTCCAGTTTTTATTCCCTCAAAAAAAAAACGTTTCGAACTGTGCATAGTACTCGTTTACAGCACAGGTAACCTATTCATTCAACGAAAATGTCTTCCCCTTAAGCCAATTTTGAGGTTAAGAAGCAAAAAAAGTTAGTTGTGGCCAAATCTGAGAAATAGGATCGATGGGGAATAATTTCTAAGCCCAGCTCGTGCACTTTCACCGATCTGTGAATAGGCCCATTGTCCTGGTGAAGAAGCAGGTTTTTTTCGCTCTAATCTAGGTCACTTCTGCTTCAACTTACTATGTACACGGTGCAGTATCGTTGCCTTATAAGAGGCAGTTACAGTTTTATCCTTTTCCAAATGATCAATCATGATGATAACCTGTGAGTCCCAAAAAATAAATGGCATCACTTTTCCCGCCTATAAAACTGTTTTCACTTTCTTCAATGCACTCTCCCTTCGCCAATCCACTGTTTTGACAGCCGTTTTGTTTCCGGGGTGTAATGGTAGATCTACGTTTCATCTACACTCCTTTGGATTATGCTGCAAGTTTTCCAAACACGATTTTGAAATATTCTTCCTCATGCGTTTTTGCCCTGGAGTCAACCGGCACACATCGCGCATTCTGCTTTTTCATTTTCAGAACTTCACGCAGGATATTATGTACCCGTTCATATAAGATGCCTACCATCTCAGTAATCTTACGAAGCTAAATATAATTGATACGTACCCTGTATTTTTATAGACCATTTGTTCAGAAGAAAACTGAACGTGTAGCATCTGCAATGCTCGTGCGACCATGTTTAAATTCACATATCCAGTAAGAAATGGTCTTGAGCAGGGGTCGGCAACCTATGGCACGCGTGCCATCTCTGGCACGCCAAGCAATTTTGAATATCACGCGTACCTATTCAAAGTTTACACATTAATTCTGTAATCTGTGACATGTTTCGAAATTAAGTAAATAATCGAAGACAGTATTACTTTAACGATACAAACAAAAACGATATATTATATAGGTCACTAGGTATTATTACCAAAAACTACAAAATATATATTTTGTAATTTATAATTTTACTCAATGCATTGGTTTGGCTTTAATTTCGGCAAGTATTAAAGACGGCAAGCCTCAAAATATAAGCCTAGGCAAAAACACAAATAAACGTCCTCAATTCAGATCAAAAGAGCCGCTATAAGGCGGTTTTTGTTTGACTTAACTTCAATCGTTCCGACGCGCGCCGCAACTCTTTTTATATTGCCGAACTTTAGTTTTTGTTAGATTTAACTTCTAGGCGGCCCTTTGATTGCAATGGGCGCGTTGTAGATAATAATTTTTGTTCCGTGTATCCGTGATGGATAGGGTGGTTAACATAGTTAACTACATTGTCGGTCGTTCTTCACTGATCCATAGACAATTTAAGGCGTTTCTGCAGGAACTAGAAAGTGCATATTCAGATATACCATTGCACAATAATTCGCTGGCTCAGCCGTGGTAAAGTGCTCTCTAGATTTGTGCAATGTTTGGGCGAAATTAAATCGTTCTTGTTGGAAAAAATCAAGTGGATGCTTATCCTGAACTAGAAGATAAGAACTGGATCTGTATGTTAATGTTTCTTACTGATATTACAAACCATATCAGTGAACTCAACTTAAAGTTACAAGGTTCAGGCAAAACAGTTCTGGATTTATACAAATCCTGGAAATCATTCAAATTAAAAATAGATTTATTTATCAGCAATATTACTACAAACACATATAAATATTTTCCAAATTTAAAAACTTATATATCTAGTGTCGACGATGGTGCACTAATAGACGAAATTCTTAAATATATGACTAATTTAAAAGAGGTCAGGATTTTGATAAACATGATCCAATGTTCGTTTTTTTAATCAAACCAGATTTAATGGATTTTTCCAGCAGTTGCTTTGACATATCTCTTTTCTCATAGATGGACATTAATGATTTTGATCTTCAATATATTGAATTTAAAAGTTCCGAGTTATGGAACACGAAATTTGTAGAATTAAGAAAAGTATTAGAAGGTGACTGTCAGAACCATTCAAACGAGATACTCAGTTGTTGGATGAGTTTACCAGAGAAATTTATTTGTCTTAAGAAAGTAGCGTTTGCCATGCTTACAGCTTTCGGATCATCCTATATCTGTGAACAACTTTTTTTCCCATATGAGAGTGATTTTAAACCCGTACCGAAGCAGGCTGACAACAGACAACTCGGAAGCATCTGTGACACTGAAAATAACCAGACATGAACCGGATATAAGAAAACTCTCTAAAGAGCTTCAAGCACAGGGTTCACACTAGGTCCTAGGACTAGTATAATAAAATTATTTGTTAAATGTTAAAATTTTTTTGTAATTAAACCTTCTAAAAGCAATATTTTAAGTTAATTTAGGTTAATTTTTGTTAATTTTAGTTGTAGTAAGTACCTATGTCGGCACGCAAAATGTTGTATGGATGAAAACTGGCACCCCTTAGTTAAAAGGTTGCCGACCCTGGTCTTGAGTGTTGGTGCAGAGTCCCCATAAACTCTCATCAGTTCAGTTTCTCTCTGGGCCTCAGTCCACTTATTTAAATAAAAAATATTTTTTATATTACTGCACAGGCTTTATTATCCATGTCTACGAAACGGGTAACACCAATCACTTACGATAGCTGCCAGCAAACAACTGCACATTGCATCTGTTTGAAACTTTGATCACAACCGTTACAAGAATCACACTTACCAACAGTCATGGTAGTTAAGAAAATTCCCCCCTGTTTCGTAGAAGTTTACCAGACTTATCAATCCACCCTCGTATGTTTCAATTTTAAAACATATGCACTTTCCACAAAAAATATTACAAACTCCTAATTTTCCATATTTAAAATTTCTAAATTAAATATTATTCAAATATTATACTAACGCACATATGAGGCGTTGCGGATAGTAAGGGCGAACTCAACATTGGGTCAAATTTTTTTTTTTATATAATTCTATTTTATAGTACTTTTCCTACATCACATACCGGTCTAATTGTTGAGTTTGCCCTTGCTTCGCCTTCAAATTTCTCAGTATCAAATAAATGAAAAATTTCGAACAGGCGATAGCCGGGCGGGTAGTAAGGGCGAACTCAACAATTTCGCGCGGAGCAACCGCCGGTATTGCGTCACTAAATGAGGTTTACTTGAAATTTTACGCTTTCTGTGTGTTAGTTCAAGTTAATTTTGAAGTTAATACGTTTATGTTTTGTTTGGTTTTGTTGCTTCTTTTTTTAAGAAAAGTATGGCGCAACCTGGACCTTCTAGTAGTGAAGTAAGTGTACAACATTTAGATGGTAGTGCTGTGTCGGGTTATTCGCGAAAGAGACCTGCTAAGATGAATAATTGGCAAAAAAAAACGAGTGTAAGTTGAAACGAAATTCAGGAAGTGCTTACATTTCAAGAAATAACAAAAGGCACGTTGTTGCCCGCAAAATTGGACCTCCTTGCAAGTGTGGATGTTTTGAGAAAATAGGCGCTGAACTGGTCACCAATATTTTTGACTCTTTTTGGCAAATTGGAAACTATGATCTACAGAATGCTTACTTATCAAAATTGTTGATCTGCAATGATGTAAAAAGATCTTACGTAAAGGGGCGTCCAAGTCGTACCCTGAGACGCATTCAATATAATGTGACTGTTGATCACGCTAATCGTGAAGTTTGTCGTACTGCGTTTTATAACATTCATGGCATCTCTGAAAAGCGCGTTCGAGTCGTACTTGACAAAACCAGCAGAACTGGAACTGTTACAACGGATCAAAGGGGGAGGTGTGAACCCGCGAAGAAAATAGGAAATGACGATCTTTCTAAAGTAAAAGAACACATCATGTCACTACTAGTGTCACCAGTCATTACAGTCGCGCCAAAAGCCCTCATCGAAAATACTTACCTGTTGGACTTAATATTAAAAAGCTCTATTCTCTTTACAATGAATGGCTTACGAAAAATTACCCTGGTTAGAGCCCGGTAAATCAGCACTATTATCGTGATACATTTAATATGCAGTTCAAAAGTATAAGTTAATGATTGAAAGCTGTCGCCGAAAAAAACCAGTTTTGCGTTGTCCAACTTAGACAGGACATGATTTTCAATTTCTCTAATTTTCAAAAGAAAATTACTAAAATGCAGATGGCTGGTGCTAAGTTTAAAGATGGAAAGATCTTTGAATTTACAAATAACTTTAAGCAAGGTTTCTACATTCATTCTGCTTACAATTTGGATGTCAAAACGGCAGTCAAAACTACAAAAAGGCAAGGTGAAAAACTATGATCCTGATCATTTTCATTTGGCCAGTGAAACACTGACGAGACTTTACAGTGCTCCCATTAAAATACCAGCCCCCAAATTAAAGGACATTCAGGACTTGTTACCGTATGTTCCCCTACCTTGGAGTCGGTACTTTACTAACATTATAGCCTCTCAAGACGCAGCAACTGAACTTGGCTAATTATTTGTTTCTTTTCTTTAGTTTTTTTTATGTTAGTTTCAATACCATATTTCCACTGTTTTGTATGTTGTATCAAGTAACTATTTTGTAATAACAAAACCTTTAATTAAAACAATAACCTTAAAATTAAATAAAATGTGTTCAAAATTTTTAATACCGGTCTAATTTTTTCCCAGGTATTGCCAATTTTAGGTGATAGTGTAGCATCAGAAACGAACAGTAAAATATGAAAAAAAAATACACAAATAAATATTTAAAAAACATTTAAAAATTCACGGAATACACTATTCTACTTAAGTAAATAATAAAAAGCTAATAAATTATAAATAAATAATAAAAACCTAATTTTGCCAATATTTTGTTGAGTTCGCCATTTAGATTTTTCTATAAATTCAATTTTTTCGAAACTTCATTTTGTTAAGTTCGCCCTTACTATCCGCAACGCCTCATATTAGGCCCGGACCTTTTTTTTGAGGGATTCTCATTTTAACCTTTCGCCTTATTAATTTGGCATTTTCCGTGTTTAACTTTTTGATGTGAATTATTATTATAAGGAAAAGTAATAATTATTGGTAATTTAGTATATTTTTTAGCCATTTTAAAAAAAATTTGCGCTTGTTGATATAATTTATATTCTAAGCTTAAGCTGCTAATTTCAAAAACAATTTTACAAAACACAGTAATTTGTTCTTTCGTATTTGCTCTCGCAACACATCAAACTGACAGTTTGTATATAAATTCTCCGCAAATATCGAACATCTAATAATTAACTTTAAAATTACGGAGGAGTTACCCGAGTATAATTTTCTTGTTCGCGGGTTTTAAAGGCATAAACACTAATAAACGACCTCTGCAAGTCGCCTGTAGGCGTTGCAAAGTCTTGTTTGCAATTTACGATAAAAATGCTTTATAGGTGGCAACAAGGTGTGACTTTACTGTACAGTGTTGTCGATGGTTTCCTATTCAACCTTGACGCAGGTAATATAGATAGTCACACCATTTAAATTATTTTCTGATAATATATTAAACTCTTGATATAAAGAACTTCGACATAACCAAATCCATAATGTAACTTGTACTTTTACGGATCCCAGACATTGCAACCCTCTATAAAGCCATACATCTGCAATATATAACGAACCTCGCTATAGCGACATTCGTATAACGTAAGTCGTCCTGCGTTCCAGCTAACGGTTGTCTACCTCATAAAACGAATGACTCGCGAAATTCGCCCAACTTTGATATTTGCATGTTTATCACTATAATATACTAGCCGTGCCCGCGGCTCCGCTCGCGTGGACTTGATTCACCTTACCTAACGTAATCAAATATATCCTATAAACCTGGCCAGAGAACGTTTGTATGAATTTTATATATATTATAGATTCCGTACTAAATGAGTGCAGGACCACCGAAAATATAGCTACAGAAGTACAAACATCGCCGCTAAGGGTGCTAAGAACGTGAAAGCAAAAGTTCTTCATTACCAAAAGATAAAGAATTAGAAGTAGGTTTTATTCTACATTTTTTGCAGATAATCCTCGTTATAACATAATCGCTCTCTTATAACGTTGGATTTGTTATTTCCAGGATTTTAACATCATCCTATTTATAAAGTAATATTTTAAATGGCTCTGCTGATTTTGTTACTTAGTTTACTGTATTTCTATTCCTTTGCTAAATCTGTCATTAAATTATCTTCTTACTCTCTCTTGAGGCACAATAACTATTGTCGGAAAGTTACAATGTAGACTTACAATTATTACCATTTGGGTCCAAACGGTCACCCATTCAAAATTTTCAAAGGGACACAGATCGTTCCAAGCGATTACCAATTTATATATATAACGGTTTTTATAGAGCCTGCGGCCGCCTTCCTCTTCCTAATCGCTAAAGTATCCTGTCGTGTGCATTCTCCCCTACCAATCCCCTGTGTCGCATGACCTCCCGCATTCCCTCGTTCCAGGAACGGCGAGGTCTTCCACGTCTTCTTCTCCCTGGAGGTGCCTATTTGAATAATTTTTTGGGCCATCGATCTTCCGGCATACGTAACAGGTGTCCGAACCACTATTGTCGTTTCTCAGCTCTATTTAATATCGTCTCCTTTACTCCCATTCTGTTGCGGACTTCTTCGTTTGTTGTCCTACTTAGCCTCGAAATGCCTGTACCTCGCCTAAGATAGTCCATCTCCATCGCATTAATACGCCTTCTTGTATCTGCATTCAAGGACCAAACTTCGCACCCATAACATAAGACAGATTCAACCATTGATTTTCCGATGTATTTTTTAACTTTAGCTGAGCCATCACCAGTTTAAAATGATGTTTTCGTTCGGTTGACACAAGTAAATCCGTTATCTTTATGTGTATGTACAGTTTGTCAAGTAAAAGTATCAGTCAATTCCGAACTTTCGTCGAAATCACGTAAAATCCAAAATAAGTCACTTGTTTGCGCGTTGGTTCGAGGCAATCTTCCTTTGTTTTCTTCTAAAATGACACATTCTGTGGCTGCTAAATATATTGAAAAGTCAGTATCGTTTATAAAAAAGGGGGTAAATCATTTTAACGAGACGAGAAATGTCGACGACTTGACAAAACATGGTTCGGTAGGTAAAGTCACTCCGAAAGTCGAAAAACGAATCGTTTCTTTATTTTCACGGGACCCGAAATTGACGCTGCGTCAAGGAGTGGCAAAATTAAGAAAATCGGGTTTGAATGTGTCCCATGAGACCATTCGACAACATCTTGGTGCTCATTATGTCAAATTCCGAAGCACATTGAAGAAATTTTTGCTGAGATACTATAGTGTCGCTGGACTTCGTGTCCTTATTGAAAACGTTTAGTTCTTTATAAAGAGAAAGCTCTGAGGAATGACTGAGGACTTTGACTCAGTTGTCTCGCGCGATTCAAAAAATTTGCAGAGTATGCAGAAAATCTCGTCGACAGCATGCCTCGAGGATGCCAGGCGACTATTGATGCAGGAGTCAATTCAAAACCTTACTAAGGTAATTGAGCCGTTGTTAGCACACCAGAGAACACAGTGATGGCAAAAAAGTTCTCCAACACATTTTTTCAAGAATACGATCGGTCATGTTCTTACTTGACAGATTGTATATACGTCACACAACACAATAATTTCATAACGTTGCCTGGATAGTCGTAGCTTTAAACGCGTGTTTTGGCAAATACTTCTAAAAGATTATTTTAAAAATTTAAGTGAGAAAAGTGACTGCTTCAATAGAACCCTGTGTACAGATACCCCACTGGCCTGAATAAGACAATTTTTAATTTTGAGGGCCCTATTGATCTCTTCCACAATTTCCGAAAACATATTTTCGAGAAACTAAAACCTGCTGCTGTTTTCTTTTTTGTACAAAATAGCTGAAAGGTTCGCTTCTAAGCGAGTAGTGAGTTTATTTTTTCTTTCTAACCAGATACTTTCTGCTCCAAAGGGCAAACTTTAGTTTTAAGATATCGGCACAAAAAAAAAACCATTGGGTTACGTGGTGGCCAACTTACGTTACCTCCTTTAACAGTCAAATTATTCAACAAAAATCCAGAATAACTAGCAAATACAATATATATTTGAAGTGTGTGATGTTGCCCCATGACTCCTGGTCATATTTGGAGCCTTTGTTCGTTTGGGTATGATTCAGATACTTCCGAATTGACACTCGAACCCACTCCATGTTTGCATCATTTCTTGATATCCTTGATTGCCTGTCCGAGGTTTATTTAAAGTCTAGCCAGTTTCTTCAAACTTCTGTACAGGGTAGTCCAAATTGGACACTTTTAAAGGTAAACCCCTTTATATAAAGAAGATAGAACCAAACTGATGTCGGTGTCTGAGGCTCAATTTTTATGATAAACTCAATGACGAAAACCACATATCGATATCTAGTACCGTTTCAGATATACAGGGTATTTTTCAAAAATCTGCATTTTGGAAAAATGTTTGTAATTCTTTTCCTATTAAAAATTTTTAATTTCTGTAAAAACATTCTCAAAGCATTTTTTCACGTGGATTTCAACAGTGTAAGTTACATTTTTTTTACAACAGATATTTTAATAGTTATTAACGCAATTGTTTTTTTTAAATGGGATATCCTGTATATTTTTCCTTATCAGAATAGAGCTTTAAATTACCATTTTAAATCACTTTATATTTTGCTTAAATCTACTTTAAAATATAAAGGTTTTGAGTTTTTTAGGCGAGTTTTAAATGCATATTTTGTGAAGTAGGCAGACGGAGCGGCAATATCAATTGTTTACCGATAGCAGTCAAATCGTAAAAAAAAATTCTCAGAAGTAACTCTAAGAGTCATAACTACAATGAAATTTACTAAATGCTATAGTACTTTAAACTATGTAGGAAATAAAACAAAACAACAATAAAACAATTTATTCCGAGTAGAAGTAAACTAAAACAAAACAATTGAGAGAGTCGACCAGTTTCATTTACACTAGGTGGCACCTTTTCTGGACACTTCTCACCAAGTTGATTAGTTCAAGAGGAGTGAGAGCTACAAAACTTTGTATCACTGCAACTTCTAACTCTTGGTGTTTGTCGGCAATTTAAAAATTAGGTCTTTCAATCTTCTCCAGAGATAGAAGTCCATAGGTGACCTTGCCGGCCAACGGTTCGGATCTTGGTTGGCTATCCAGTTATTGTCGAAATTGGCCGATAAAAAATTACTGATAACTGCAGCGTTATGAGGGGTGCTCCGTCGCGTTGAAAAAATATATTTCTAAGGTCCATTAACGGCAGCTTATCAACAAAAAAAGTTCTATTTGCTGCCTTAAAATTTCTAAATATCTCTGAGAGGTGAGTATTCCTTCGTAAATAAATGGACCTATAACATAACAGTGCCTCTAAAAATTCCTGCCACACATTAAATCCAAATCTCCCTTGATTTCTTTGCTCCACAACTAAATGAGGATTTTTTTTGTGTCCACGTATAAGAATTGTAACAGTTAAAAATACCTGCATTGCTTACATAAGCTTCGTCTGTTCAAATGTAATTTAATGAAAAATTCGGAACATGGTTACAATTCTCCAGAAACCATTGGCAAGAATCCATACGCCGTTGAAAATCTCCGTCTCTAAGGTGATGAATTTTTCTTGTCCTATACGGCCTGAATTTGTGCTTCTTCAAAGTACGACTTACGTTATTTCTTGGTAGTCCAGTGGATTCTTTTAACTGTCGGGTTGAAGTATTGGGATTATTTCCGATAATTCCTAAAACTACTATTTCTTCTAACTCCTTAGCCATGTTTGATGCATAATTTTTGGGTCGTTTCTTTTCAAACTGGCCTCTATTAACTAGGTTATGTCGCATTCGAGCGAATATATCCTTGAAGGGTTGACGCTTCTCTAGATATTGTTCGTGGTACAAATTATTTGCGGCTTCCGAATTTTCTCCGGTTTGTATGAAACACACTATCATATCCCATTTTTCGTAATTTTCAAACTTCATTTATTTGACAATTCAATAACTGATCCTGAAGTAAAATTTGACAATTACGAGTAAACAATTGAATTAAACCATATGGCCGCTCCGTCCAAAGCACAAAATGTGCATTTAAAACTCGCATAAAAACTGAAAACCTTTATATTTTGAAGTAGATTTAAGCAAAATATAAAGTGTGCTATATGAATAGAATGGTAATTTAAAGCTCTATTCGGATGAGGAAAAATATACAGGGTGTCCCATTTAAGAAATATATTTTTGAGTTAATAACTATTAAAATATTAGTTGTAAAAAAATGTAACTTACACACAAATTTTTAATAGGAAAAGAATTACAAACATTTTTCAAAATGCAGATTTTTGAAAAACACTCTGTATATCTGAAACGGTACTAGATATTGATATGAGTTTATCATAAAAATTGAGCCTCAGACACCGACATCAGTTTTCGTCTGTCTCCTTTAGATAAAATTGAGCCTCAGACACCGACATCAGTTTTTTTTTTTTTTTTTTTTTTTTGTTTTTTTTTTTTTTTTTTATTTTTTTTTTTTTTTTTTTTTTTTTTTTTTTTTTTTTTTTTTTTATTTTTTTTTTTTTTTTTTTTTTTTTTTTTTTTTTTTTTTTTTTTTTTTTTTGTCTGTCTCCTTTAGATAAAGGGGGTTTACCTTTAAAAGTGTCCAATTTGGACCACCCTGTACATATTTTTAGTGCTCCGTACGGAAGACTTATAAGGTTACTTCGGTGTCTGTCCGTCTGTCACACCCAATTTTCTCCGAAACTATTTGATATAGAGAGTTGAAATTTGGCACTAATATAGGAATTGAGGGCCACATCAGAGCCGTGTAATTTTGAAAGTTAAATTTTAACTTAAGGGGTTAGTTTTGGGGGTGAAATCGCAAGTGACAAAAAATTTTACCAGATCATCGAGTGGGGTGTCAATTGAAAGCTTGTAAAAACACGAGTTCAGAAATATATATGATGTAATACTTGCGCATACTTTTCTTTCTATTATTTTTAAAAAATTGCGAAAAAAACGATGTTCCCCGCTTATCTCGAAAAGTACTCATCAAAAAATTTTGGAGTATTCTCCACAAGGACCAACCTGAACGGAAATTATCACGAGTGCACCTTTAATAATTTATCTGGTATATGAAAAAAAACAAAAATTTCAAGGTCATCAGTTTTTAGTAAAGATCGGACAAAACTCAGTCAGTTGATCATTTTTATACCTCCGTAACAGAAATTTTTATTTTAAAAGTAATCAACCTACGGAACACTAATTGCGCAAGTCCGACTTGCACTTGGCCAGTTATTTAATCAGGCTCGGGGCCTCATTTACGCTGCATAAATGATACTGCACGCGAAATTTTCGGGGCACGTTATTCGGAGACTTATTGTTTTTGTAAAACTCGCACACACGTTTAAAAATAATTACATGGATCATCCTACTAATTACATGGATCATCATGGGTTCATTTATAACCATCAATTATTCATGCTGTTACATGCTTACAAGCTGTTATAAAAATTTACATAAAATTATGTAAGCAAGATTACATAGACCTGTGGAATATACAACACAAAAACATATAATGAAATATTTTACATTTATGTTAGAATAAGTAAATTGCGTTTTATTATGTTACCGAACGAAGGAATGTGAAAATTAAAATAAACCAGACGTAATGGTGAAGTTTTTTTATCAACAAAAAGTTCTACACAGAATTAAAGGACACACACAAATTTACTTAAAACATAACTATATTAACAACTAGCTGTGCCCGCGGCTCCGCTCGCGTGGACTACACCATTATTTTTTAAATTTTTTTGCGAGGAGAAAAGCGCGCTAGCGGCAAACTTTTTTCCTATTTGATTCACTATTATCGTCATTGTTTATTCCTTATGTTGCCTAGCATAACAAAATATATAGTAAAACCTGGCCAGAGAACATATGTACGAATTAAAAAAAAAACACTTAAATCAGATAATTGGTTCTCAAGTGATAAGCGCACTAACGGACAGAGAGACGTTGCGTTTCATAATATGTAGGGATACATGGCGTCAACCAAATTTTCTTTCAAATCTTCAAATTATACTTTGCAAAATAAAAATAAAAAATTTAATGTCATTAATAAGATAAAAGTATTAACAACTAACGTTGAAAACTTTGGAAATATTTCTATTGAAGTACATTCATTTGGATGGAAGATTCAACTATGTAAAGCTCATCTAATCACTTAAATGAAGTAATAGTTACTGAGAATTAAAAAAACTTACCTTTTTAAGGCGTATCGTTACACGGTTCAACAACGCACTGAACTAGTAAAAATTCATTACAAAATCGGTAAAATTTCGCAGACAGTTCTTAAAGTTACTCCTGATTCTGGTCATTATGGGGCACTAGCTCGTTCAACTATTATGGGTTTACAAATACGAACGTTGACGATGTGCACACTCCAACTCATGCTCGTTCAGAAAGATCCAACTGAAAACATAGCCGATGGAGGTGCAAGTGTAACAGAAAATTGTGAATTCCAAGAGGTTCACAGCAATTTGACATATTACAAACAAATTTGCGCCATATTTTGTACAAAGATCTTGGCTTACACGTTTTCAGAGTCGTGCTGACACAAGAATTAAAGCCAACAAACCATTCATGATCTCTCATATTCGTCGATTGGGTACGGGAAATGTAGAGGATGCATTCTGATTTTTTCAAGAAAATCATTCTAAGGGACGAGGCTCATTTTTACCTTGATGGCTATGATAATAAGTAAAAGTGTCACATTTGAGAGTCTGAAAACTCAAGAATCATTGTCACATAACCTCAGCATCCAAAACGAGTGAGAGTTTTTTTTTTGGAAATGACGCTGATGCGACCGTTTCAGCGAATGGATTGCGTTATCGAACGATGTTGACCGACTTTTTTGACAGAAGTAAATATTTATTTTCTGAAGGACGGCACTTTAATGGAGAAACAATCGCCCTATTGATGATCATGAAATTTCTGTCCGTTAGGTCTACCTTAACGGTCCAAAAACAATTGAACCGCTAAAAGGTAATATCAGAGCGGAAATTCGTGACATAAGCCCACAAATATACGAAAGCGTGATTAACAATTTTCTCAAAAGAATGACCATTTACAAGAGGAGCCGACGCGGTCATTTTGTCAAATATCGTGTTCTACATTTAATTGTAGAATTTGTACCTTGCATTAAAATGAACATATCTTTACTTTCCAGGGAGAATGTTCGTTTCTTAAATGATGTAAAATGACGGCTTTTAAGAGGAAACCTTGTACATGTGTGTGCGTGCGTAAATATTTTAGGAAACTTCTTCCAATCGACTTTTAACGGCACGAGCAAGGCTAAATATTTAAATTTCCTCGTCAATGCCTTTACGTAGATTATTGACTGATTTATACATTTTATAACGTAAATATTACATACCTTCATGGAAAGTTATAATACATAGATGTATGTAACTTTTCCGCTTAAATCCAGTTTTTTTTTTTCAATTTTTTTCAATAAAAATAGATATTTATGTAAAATTCCGGGAAAAATGAGGGTAATTTTTCTTATTATTTTCAATGTGGTTTTACTCCGGTGGAATGAAATTTCCAAAGTTCGGGGTTACGCTCTGTACCCCATCTTTTTAATGTTTCATACGGAATATTTATGGTATCTCTTCGGTGTCAATATACTCTTTACAGATTATGTAATATATACAAAAGAGAAACTTTTCAAAGATTGGCAAAAGAAATTTGAGAAATCAACAACAGGTTAATTTTTAATGTTCCGTACACTTATGCGATCACTTAGGTGTGTGTCCGTCCGTCTGTCATATCCGATTTTCTCCGAAACTATTTGACATAAAAAGTTGAAATTTGGCACAAATATTAATAGCCACATTATAGCCGTGTAGTTTGGAAAGTTAAATTTTGACTAAGGAGTTAGTTTTGGGGGGGTGAAATCGGAAGTGAAATTTTTTTTTACCACGTCATCCAGAGGGGTGTCAAATTAAGCTTGTGAAAATACGAGTTCAAAAGTATATATGATGTAATACTTTGGCGCACTTTTCTTTGGGTTATTTTTAAAAAATTGCCAAAAATTGATGTTTCGAAAAGTACTGATCAAAAAATTTGGAAAAAATTCTGGAATATTCTTCATAAAGTGTAAAATAAGCGAAAATTATCACGAGTGCATTACGTTTGGTAATTTATCGGGTATAAAAAAAAGAAACTAGTAAACCTATGTTTTTTTAACGTATGGTAGAGGTAACTCTAACCGAGTGGCGAGTCGTTCTTGTACCGAGATATAATTTTGTTTTATTTTAAAAGCAATCACCTTACGGAACACTAATTGCGCAAGTCCAACTTGCACTTGACATTTTTTAAAATAATTTTCGAAATATTATCAATGTCAATCAACTCAGTCACGTTGGTAACACTGGTCAACACTGAAATTTTTTCCTAAAATTTTATATGTATCATAGGGTATACCTGAGGCACTGTTTACGGAAAAATACTGATTTAATGCTATCAGCTCTACTTTTTTATTTATATGAAATTACAATTTTTTTCAAAAATGGAACAAAAATACAACATTTTTCCATGTTTGATATAATTACACACTATGAAACGTTCTTTTATACGATTTTCTTAAATGTATATCTTGAGGATCATCTCTTTGCAACCTTCAACAGTAATCGGCCATCATATGGATGTCCCACCTTCCTTGATAACGCTCTTCCATTGTGCGTATATCTTGATCAAATCTTTCACCCTGCTCTTCAGTGAAATCGCCAAGATTTTCTGGGAATTGATCTAAATGAGAATGTAAGTAATGAATTTTGATACTCATGTTGCAGCCCAGATCTTTCAAATTGGATAATATGCACTCAACTAACTCAGAATAGTTGTCGGATTTATTGTTTCCAAGAAAATTTTTAATCACCACAACAAACGATTTCCAAGCTTTAGACTCGACTTCATTCATTGAATTCACAAAGCTTGGGTCTTTCACATGTTGTCTGATTTGTGGCCCATCAAAATTACTCGCTTTTAATTTTTCTGTGCTTAATCCTGGAAACTTCGTGAAAGAAAAGCAAAACATTCGCTATTTTGGTCAAGGGCTTTTACAAACTGTTTCATAATGCCCAGTTTGATATGAAGTGGTGGTAGTATAATGCGATCTCGATTTACTAAGGGCAAATTAATGATATTTTTGGTATCAACGATCAGTTCCTCTTGTACTGGCCACTTTTTTTGAGACCAATGACGCTGTTTGTCGCGGCTATCTCATAGACACATAAAACATGGGCATTTTGTGTATCCACCCTGTTTTCCGAGAAGAAAATTAACCATCTTTAAGTATTAATTTTTTCCATTACTGAAGAAATAGTTGTATACTCTTCTTTTATAGTAGTAGAGCGTGCAATAGGTATAGAACCATACTTGTTGCGTTTATGAAGTAACACACACTTTAAACTTCTCTTACTACTGTCTATAAAAAGACGCCAATCATTTGGTTGGTATCGTTGTGAACCCATCTTCTCCAAAATACTTCTGACATCGTTACAAAAAACTAAATCATTTTCTCTAGAAAAATATGGTAACAAATTCTTTTCTCGGGTCCGATATGAAGTAATTCTGGTTCCTAGTGCAAGTAAATTCGTTTCTTTTAAGCGAGATACCAAAATTCCAGAAGCTTCTTTTGGCAAATTTTGATCCCTTACTAAGTCATTTCATTCCTTTTGATTAAATTACTGTCACCCCAAGATAGAATTTCTTTCAGATCTTTGTTAAGTTGAACGACCTCCTGCTGTCTGCTGATATTCACCTGAGTAGCCGATGTCCGAGCGTTCAAAGTGAATGAAGAGATAGGCGTACCGCCATTTGCAAAGCTGTAGATTAGATTCCCGGTCTTTTCCAGCAGATCGTTAAAGTAAATGAAAAAGAGAGCAGGAGACAGTATGGAGCCTTGGGGCATTGATAGTGAAGGTGTTAGAAAGAAATCCGTCGACCGCCACTCGTAAAGAACGCTCTCTGAGGAAATATGAGAACCACAAACAGAACTTTTCAGGCATACCATAAGAGCGTAGCTTAAGTTGGTTAAGCTCCATCGTGCCAAACTCAGTCGAATGCCTTGGATATGCCAACCAGCAACCGCTCGAGATTCTCCAAGTAGTTGAGGTTCTGATGACTGACTACATGTGAAATCCGAATCAGTATTGCCCATTGTGTTGCCTTCAATTTCCATAAGATCTGGTTCTTCAGAGCATTTAGGTGATGTTTCTTGTATCTCATCAGAGTATAGAAAAGGTCGTTGAGCGAAGGGTAAGTTAGGATATGATCATTTATTTCGATTTCCAGAATTTATGCCGTTAATATTTACGACGCAAAAATAGCAGTCGTCATGGTGATTTTGAGGTTCTTGCCAAAACATCGATGTTTTAAATTTGCTAGCACTTCTATTTCCATTTGACCATTGCCGCAGACGCCCAATACAGTTCTAGTACACAATATGAGGTACCCATTGTTGTTTGTCTTGATTGCACAATGTTATTTGAAAGTGGTAGTTTTGACGAAGTCCGAGATAGCTTTTCGATATTTTTCAAAAATGTATTCGCCACACATATAGCAAAAACAATCTGGATTGTATAAACAACTTGTCGAAGTCATATCCGAAAAAAAAAAAATTATTCTGAGTCGGGAAGATTGTAAAAAACGGGTGTCGTCCAAATTAGGGTAGACCGAAAATATTAAAAAACATGAGCTGTCAGGGAGGAACTAATATCGGATTCAAAATCAGAACACTACAATAAGCCCAAAACTGAAAAGAAATAAGAGGAAAAAATCAAAAAAAAATATTTGTTGCCCAGTGTAATATATGTATTTTAAAATGAGATATATTTTTCTAGAAATTCTGTTATTTATTCTAACATTGTATATTAATTTTAAAACACTAAACATTTTATTAGCAGACATTAAGCTTTCTCTGGATAAATATTACAATACGAAGTAATAAACGTCCTCATAAATAGGGATTTTTATAACGCCAATATAAAATTACACATGTGAACCCACGATGCTGTAACAATAAAAGAGGCCTTAAATTATAAATTTCAGTTTAAATTTAGAATGACGTCCGATTTTTATACGCCAGTTGGTTCCGTAAGGTAATTTTATTTTGATTTATAAACGGTTTATGTTAGAGTTTGGTAAATTAATAAACAGATACTTCTATAAATATTTTATAGTACAAATGAACATAATATCGACAACATTATCCGAAATTATAAAAATGAATTATCTACACTGATGAGCAATAAAATCAACTCAAACTATTTGGCTTCGTTTAAGACGGATCCTAAAATTTAGTGTTCATATATTTTTACGGATTTTAGTATCATTTGATCTATTATACCAAATTCCATAACATACCTCATGCTTTTTACTAATTGAAAGGGAAACAAGGATAACAAGGAATGAAATCGAAATTTTAAGTTTAACAATTAAATTTAGAAATTATTACTGCTTCCAGCCGATTTTTCATGGAGCGGGTGAGCCTGTCTGAGATTCTTCCTCACTCTTCCGCCATCGCAACCTTTAAGTCCCTCATCGATGCAGGGGCTAGATTTTTTGCTTGAACTCTTCTTTTGAGCTCATCCCACATGTGCTCGATTGGATTGAGGTCAGGACTCCGCGCAGGCCAGTCTAATGTGGGTATTCCCAGTTCCGCCAGGTATTGCCGCACTGATGCAGCAGCATGTGGCCTCGCATTGTCGTGCATTAGCACGAAGCTATTGCCAACAAACCCAGGGTAAGAAACGACGTGTTCCTGCAGAAACTTTTCGATGTACCGGTGAGCACTGCTATGAGCCTCATCAGCCACAAAAACCAAATCGGTTTTCGCATCCAGTGAGATGCCTCCTCACACACACTATGACAGAACCTCCTCTGTAGGCGACCGTTTCCGTAATGCAGTACTGCGCATAGCGCTCCCCAGGCCTCCTATAGGCTCGTCTTCTTCCATCATTGCCATGTAGGCACATTCGGGACTCGTCGGAGAATAAAACGGAGCGCCATTTCTCTAAGGTCCAGTCAACTTGTTTTTGGGCAAATCTGAGTCGCGCACTTCGATGGGCTGCTGTAAATTTGGATCTGTTAGCTGGTCTCTTCGGAGTTAGGTTAACTTCTTTCAGTCTTTTTCTGACTGTCCTATGACTGACAGCCAAACCACGAACTTGACGGAGCTCTTGCTGGACCTCAACGCTGGTCAAGTGACGATTTCTTAGAGTCGTGTTGACACTGAAGCGGTCGTCTCGCTTCGAGATAAAGTTTCTTCTTCCTGATCCTGGTCTACGTGTAAAGGCTTTTTGGTAACGTCTGTAGGCTCTGGAGATAGCTGACTGGCTGAGGTGCAGTTGCGCAGCGACTGCACGTTGGCTATGCCCTTCTCGCAATAGAACGATAACTTGTGCCGTTTCGTCCGGGTTGGTATCCTCAGAGAGATTCTGGAGAGAATCGGGCGTGACAGACAGACAGACACCAAAGTGATCCCATAAGTGTTCCATACGGAAGACTAAAAATAAATGGCACCTAACTTATTTTAATCTGTTTCATATTTAGCGAGAAAGTCTGTGCGGCGTACTATTTATCTTTCTTGCCGCTAACCGTTATCAATATTCTAGTTAACATCTTGATTCGAAAGAATTTCTTAACAACATTTTTAATAATTAACCAAAACGATACCTATTTAAATATTCATAACATTCTGACACTTTGTACTTGTAGAAATACCATAGTTTTTTTTCAACCTGTCGATGTTAATCTCCGTGATAAATTGTTCGGCGTTTCGCCTCCTCGACCGCCTGAATTAGGTACCAGCAGGATCATAAAAGGTACAGTTTTTAGCGTCACCATGAACGGTAATTTTTCTTACATCCTTTAAAGATTTTTACAAATGTGTTAAAATTCAAACAATTTTATTCATTGTTCTCAATTAAAGTTTATTTTTTGTCGGTTTTGAATTTTCTAGGGATAACAGTGACTGACTACTCTACAAAAGGTCACATGACAATTACCACTTAAAATCAAATGACACTATAATAGTCAATACACATGTAATAGCCGATTGATATTAACTGAAAGTTGTCACAGTTGTCAAATGTCAAATCAAGGAAAAACCGTTGTACAGACTATATTGTTATTTTTATTGGTTATTAATTAATTATATCCGTTTGTATTCGGAATTTAAAATGATTTAATTGAATATTATTTGAATATTCATGGGTTACAAATTAATAGTAATAGAAATCTCAACAATTTCTAGAATATAATATGGAGACCAATCAACTGGCCCTAACTATAGCGGGACGTATTCAACTTGAATTTTTTTTGTCCCTGCGCAATTTTGTGTGTTTGTATTATTCTATTTTCCCTGTGCTGCGACATACGATAATAATATAATAATAACATGCAGCAGGTTGCCACGTCTTCGATTATCAATGCTACCAACATTGCATTTGGCTCATTACTTACCTTGTTAATCTGGGGCGAGTTTCGTACCTCCAGATCTTTTAGCATGTCTTTAATATATCAGGAAAGAAAACTTAAGTGCATCTTGCTTCGGACTTACATTTGAAATAAATATTTAATATACTGCAATAAAAACATCAGTATATACTTTTTCTAAATCAACACTAAGAAATGATATTTTTAACCTGAATTACCAGAAAAACTTTTCTCAGATTCTAGTTACTTTAGGGTCGATATAACATCCTTCATCATAACAGCAAATTGGCTGTGAGGGTTGGAAAAACAACAAATGCCTCTACTTCCTATTGACATAAGAATTTTTTCCTGCCTTATAGTCACTTCAAAATGCTATCATCTAGCTATTATTCCTGATCCTATTGTAAACAACCTGCAAAAATCAGTTGTTGACGCGACGTCCTTCAAGAGCAGATGAGGCATTCTCTTGCAATTCAACTAAAAAAAACGAGGCTGAGGTGAAAGAAATGGTTTGGATAGAGTTATGATTTTGATCTCTTAGGATTATCGTCCAATATCCATTTTTCCTCACAGCTAACAATCTTTCTGAAACCCGGAGAACAATGAGAGAGCAGTATCCTAGGATTTGCTCTTGTTATCAGGAGTAAGCTTATATAGGATCCACCAGGACTTATTACCAACCGGTGGAAAGTAGCTTGCTGGCACGCTCGGAGTGCATTTGCAAGTTCAAATTAAGTTTAGCAAGGATTTTGATCTAATATTTGCTTCATCTCCTGGTGTTCTTTTCTTCTTGTTAAGCAAGATATCTTCCTAAGGTTGAGATTTCCTTCTCGAAATTTTTTAAATCCACTTTTTGCATGTGCATTTTCGCTCAAAGCCGAACAAACGATCTTTCTCCTCAACCCCTTTTTCTTTTAAGCGAAAAGAAGGCAGTGCCCCAAATGTTGCTATTTAAACGATGTCGCTTCTACAACTGTTTTTCTGGTTATGTTTGCGGTAGGATTAATTATTATATCTCGTTTAATAACTAAAAAATGAGACTCAAAAATGATTGTACGATGTGAAAAAATTCCAATTTGGCGAGGTGTAGTCGATGAAATATAGAGTCGAGAATTAATGTATAAAGCTAATACTGACATGAACATGATTACAAGCATAGCAAAGAGAGTTTCTCAAAAGCTAGGAATATTATGTCGAAGCTTTACACTTCACTGCAGTTTCCAATCCTGTACAAACCTCAAGTTCGATCAGTAATGGAATACTACAAGTTTGGTGATCTGCTCAGCAAACTGCATTGGTTGGATTCTATTCAGAACAGCCTAATTGGAGACTCAGAACTCACTTAGGGCATCGAAGAATGGTTGGCGATTTGAACCTATTGCATAAATTCTTTCATGGAAAATGTTTGATCGATGTATCCTGCTTAATTGCTTCCAGAGGGGAGCATGCTAGGGATAACCGTCGCGCTAATATATCACAGCCGTATGAGGTTCAGCTTGTCACTCCTCTTTCAACTCCCCAAGCAGTCTTATGTGGAGAACCTCATCGCTTTGGAATGATTTGCCCAGGACGGTGTTTCCCACCGAGTACAATTTACAGCGATTCAAGATCAACGTAAATCGCCTTTTCCGGACACGCCTCGCTCCCATAGCGCTTTAGGGATTTCCCTGCAGCACGTCTGCTATGCCTATGATTAAAGTGTTGAAACTCTACAAAATTTATCGTTCCTCAGCCCCCTTTCTTAACGCAATTTTGATCAATGTTATAAGTTCCTTTCTTATTTCAAGTACCTTGGTGAGCAAAAGAATCGACTCAAACTATTTGGTTTTATTTAATACGGATCCTAGAATTTAGTGTTCATAAGTTTTTACAGATTTTACAATCATTTGAAAGCCCATTCTATTCTCTTTCTAATGATACCAAATTTCATAGCATACCTCATGCTTTTTACTGATTAAAATGATTAAAAGGAGAACCAAGGAGAACAAGGATTGAAAAATAGGAGTAAGAGAAAGGAAAAATTAAACAAATTTTAAGTTTAAAAAACGATTAACTTTATTGATGAAAACCAAAATCAGTATTTGGTATTAACCCCCTAATCCTTATTACTGCTTCCAGCCAGTTTTTCATTGAGCTTTTTCATCACTCTCTGTGAGATTCTTCCCCACTCTTCCGCCATCCTAACCTTTAAGTTCCTCAGCGATGCAGGGGCTGGATTTCTGGCTCGAACCCTCCTTTTTGAGCTCATCCCACAGGTGCTCGATTGGATTGAGGTCAGGACTTCGCGCAGGCCAATCTAATATGGGTATTCCCATTTCCGCCAGGTATTGCCGCACCGATGCAACAGCATGTGGCCTCGTATTGTCGTGCATTAACATAAAGCTATCGGCAATAAACCCAGCGTAAGTAACGATGTGTTCTTGCCGGATCTCCTCAGTTTTCATATCCAATGAGATGCCTCCCCACACCATGACAGAACCTCCTCTGTAGGCGACCGTTTCAGTAAGGCAGCACTGCGCATAGCGCTTCCAAGGCCTCCTACAGACTCCTCGTCTTCCATCATTGTCATGTAGGCACATTCGGGACTCGTCGGAGAATAAAACGAAGCGCCATTACTCTAAGGCCTAGTCGACATGTTCTCGGGTTTGTCGATGGGCTGCTGTCAATTTGTGTCCGTTAGCTGGTCTCTTCGGAGTTAGGTTAGTTTCCTTAAGTCTTCTTCTGACTGTCCAATGACTGACAGCCCGACCACGAACTTGTTGGAGCTTCTGTTGGACATCAACGCCGATCAAGTGACGACTTTTTAGAGTTGTGTTGACAATGAAACGGTTGTCTCGCTCGGAGGTACACTTTCTTCTTCCTGATCCTGGTCTCCGTATAAAGGCGCCAGTCTCTTGGTAAGGTCTGTACACTCTGGAGACAGCTGACTGGCTCAGATGTAGGTGCGCAGCGATTACACGTTGGCTACGCCCTTCTTGCAATAGGGCAATGACTTGTGTTGACGGTTCAAGTTCCCATGAAGAAATGATAGGAAAATGCAGTTGTATGTGTCTTTATAGGGATAAATAGCGCGCAACGAGTACGTTGTTGGACGAGCAAAAACGGTTCTATTGAATAAAACCATTTTAATCAGTAAAACTGTTTGGAAATCCAAATGTTTTTGGTGTTATTGAAAAGAGTAGAAAATCAGCATTCTAATGAGACAAAAAATAATACCACTGTTTGAAAATTAGATTCTAGGATCGGTATTAATTGAAGGAAAATCGTTTGACTCGATTTTTTTTGCCCACCAGTGTATTATATGTACACAAAATTTTAAATCTATATTTTATTTCATTGGAGAGTTCTTCTTCCACCGTGCAGTTAGACAGGCAGATCGGCGTAAATTTTTGTGTATTTTTTTTAGAAAGGAAAATAAAATTAAAAGTTGGTCCTATAATATGTTTGAGTTTTTAAAATTACTTGTAATAATCTTTAATTTGGTGTTTGTAATCATTATTCTCAAATTATTAACTAACAGGCAGATCGGCGTAAATTTTTGTGTATTTTTTTTAGAAAGGAAAATAAAATTAAAAGTTGGTCCTATAATAATGTTTGAGTTTTTAAAATTACTTGTAATAATCTTTAATTTGGTGTTTGTAATCATTATTCTCAAATTATTAACTTTAGTTATAGTGAAATACCAAATTATAGTTATCGTAACGATATTTATTTACCTTACTCAAACTCGACCGCAGGCTTTGAAGACGAGTCATCCACGAAAACTAGCTCCGAAGAAAAAAAATCCTTTTAGAGCCGAAGTTAACAAGAAGCATTACTTGCACGTTTAGGTACGTTTCGTTATTATTGTACCTCTTGTTGAGATGTTTTCGGAATGTTACTGAGAAATTGGATTTAGATTACTTGTTGCTTGTGTTATTATGTTTATTATGTAGATGTGAAATATAAATGAGATAATATGGCGGATAAGGAGACGTGACATAGGCGTATTCGTGAGAAAGCCGATAAAAATCGTTTATGGATCAAAATTATGTTCTAGAGCGGATTAAATGGCTAAGAATGATTAATATTCATGTTTTAAACATGATTATATACTGGCCGTCAAGTAAGAACGTGTCCGCGATAAGTCATTTTTGGTAGATGCGATTCTAGCGATTCAACAAAACATCGGTAGAGGGAACCTTTGTCTACGATGCATCTTAGTAAAAGTATCAGTCGAGTAAAATCCAAAATGAGTCACTTAGTTGCGCGTCGGTTCGAGGCAGTATTTCTTTGTTCCCGTACAAGGGGGCTTAAAGTGACACATTCCGCGACCGCTAAATATATTAAAAAGTCGGTATCGTTTGTGAAGAAGTGGGTAAATTGTTTTAACGAGACGAAAAATGTTGACGACTTACCAAAATATGGCTCGGTAGGCAAAATCACACCCAGCTTCAACAATTTTACTTTTTAAAAAAGGTGATAAGACTAAGTTAGACAATTACCGTCCAATATCATTACTTTTACAAATATACAAATTGTTTACCAAAATAATAATTAATAGATTGGAAAACAAGCTGAAATTAAACCAGTCGGTAGAACAGGCTGGCTTCAGGAAGAGTTTTGGTACTTATGTTCATCTTTTAACTATCAGAACCGTATCAGAGAAAGCATATAACTTAAAGATGTACCTGGTATTTATAGATTATCAAAGGGCTTCTGATAGTGTCGAGAGCTGGGCTGTCGAAAGAGCCTTGTATAACAGCAGAATAGACTATAGATATACTCAGCTCATAAGAACAATTTACAACAAGGCTCAAATGATAGTGGAAACAGAAAAACCATTCCTATACCTATCAAACGCGGCGTAAGACAGGGAGATTCCCTGAGCCCAAAACTACTTATAGCAGCATTAGAAGGTATTTTCAAGTAACTCGAATGGAGAAAAAGGGGATCAGTATAAATGGACAAAAGTTAAATCATCTGCGTTTTGCTGATGATGTAGTGCTAATATCAGATAATCTTGATGACATACAGGAAATGATTACTGAACTACAAAAAAATCAGAGAGGGTAGCTGCTGAATAGAGATAAGAGAAATGCTATGGTAAACGAAGATAGTCCGCGAGACTTGAGAATAGAGGGTAGAACACTTGAATATGTCGAGGAATACATCTACCTAGGGCAAATAATAAAGTGTGGAAAAGCAAATCAAACCACAGAAGTACAGAGAAGAATCAGACTGGCATGGGCAGCATTTGGCAAACAAAAAAAAATATAACCAATAAGAGAATTCCTCTGAAACTAAGAAAGATGGTATTCGATCAATGCATTCTTCCGGTTCTCACCTACGCGGCCCAGACATGGACATTAACTAAGAAGATGATGGACCAACTGAGTAAAACACAGAGAGCAATGGAACGCCAAATGCTGAATATAAAATTACAAGACAGAATCAGAAACGAAAGTATAAGATAAAAGACCAAAGTGATAGACGTATGAGAACAGGTAGCAGGTTTGAAATGGAGATGGACAGACCATACAATGAGACAACAAGAGGAGAGATGGAATAAAAGAATTCAAGAATGGACGCCATGGCTGGGACAAATATCCAGAGGAAGGCCCCAAACAAGATGGAAAGATGACCTGAAAAGAACGGTTGGTTTAGGATGGATCAGAAAGACGCAGAATCGAGAGGGATGGAAAAAGGAGAAGGGAGGCCTATGTCTGACCCTGGATGAAAAAAGGCTTATTAGATAGATAGATAGGTAGGTAAAATCACTCTGAAAGTAAAAAAAACGAATTAACGCTATCCAAGGATCGGCAACATTAAGAAAATCGAGTTTGAACTTGCCCCATGAGACCATTCGACAACATCTCCGTGCTCATGATGATGTCAAATTCCGAAGCACGTTGAAGAAACTTTTGCTGGGCGAAAATCACGTTGCAGAGCGGCTCGCTTAGGCCCACGATAAGATATTAGAGTGGCCCTCACAATCACCGGCCGCCAACCCTATTGAAAACGTTTGGTTCCTTGTAAACGGAAAGTTCAGAAAACAGACTCTGATGACTTTGACTTGGTTGTCTCATGAGATTCGAAAAATTTGCAGAGTATGCAGAAAATTTTGTCAGCAGCATGCTTCGAAGATGCCAGGCGATAATTGATGCAGAAGGCGATTAAACTACTTACTAAGGTAGTTGCGCCGTTGTTAGTACACCAAAGAATACATTGATGGCAAAAAATGTTCTCGAAACACATTTTTTTCAAGAATACGACGGTCAGGTTCTTACTTGGCAGACTGTAATTTAATATTTTTGAATTTCTTGTATACGTATACATTATTCGAAAACAAATCTTTTCGTGGTTACTGGTAGTCATTCTCGTTAGTTCAGGTTATATATAGATTTTTATTACTGGGTTAAAACCTCAACAATCGAGCTATCTATTAGTAATAATTCCTTTGTCAGTCTGTCACTTTAAACAGCTCCTGGTGGAGGGCAAGTATGCTTTTAATTTTTTGGCTTTCATAAACCATAGATACAATTTGTTGTATTTTACTGCAGTGTCACGCCAGTACTGCAATAAGTATTTCGAGTTTTATTGTCTCGTTTGTGGACCCTAGCTCGGTTGATGAGCCGTGATACGGCGAAACGTATCCCGAGATGGATTGACAGAGAAGAAAACAGTGGCCACTGCTGAAATATGTTCATTTTTAGTAGTTGATATAGATTTTTACTGCTATAACTCATTTTTTGTGGAAATTTATCTCCAAAGGAAACATTTGATCAACGAAGTTAAGTTTTTCGACATTTACCACTATCTTTTTCTCAGACAGTAATTGTTAGTTAAAAGTAATAAGTAAAGATAATTGAAAACTTTGTAATACCTGCGTAAAATTTTAATAGTTATAACCAAGAAGTCTGGTTGCAGTAGGATACTACTCTTTGACACTCTTCAGACATATTCAGATCAGTTATTCGTTGAATGTTCCCCCAAAAATTGATTTATACAAAAAGGTAATATAAGTTGACCTCCATGTAACCTTGGTTCGACACCTATGGAGTCTTCTTAAACAGCAATAATTCCCGCTCTGTGAAACAAACAAAATAAAATATGGAATCAGAGTTAGAGAGATCACGGTAATAACGTTCCAAAAAAACAATCAATAATTTTACTGCTCACTTAGAAGTGTGTCAGAAACGTAACGGTTCACATTTAAATGACATTATTTTTAATAAATAACTATAGTTTGATTTATTTTTCATTTATCATTTTTTTTACTGTACGCATTTCAAAGATAAAGTATTTTTGAGACGCTTGGTACAATTTTTCACATCAGTTTAGCATGCAGTAACAATAATCGAATAAAAATGAATTAAAATAGCATATTTTAGATATCTTTACCGTGACGATGGAGTGTTTGCCAACGTTTTATATTTGGACACAAATGTTTTTGTTATTTATTTCTATGGTTGCCAAAGAGATTTCGTAACGAATCATGTCTAGAAAGCAGTAGTGTAGTAGCAGAAGTCGTAAGCTTAAGACCCCTCTTATACTTTAAAAAAGCAATGACTTGAATAAATCTAGGCCCATTGAGAATCATGAACCATACATAAATTGTCTGTAACCTTCCAAGCGTTCATGTAAATTTCCAAAAAATTATATTAGCAAGATTACATAGATACGAAGAATTTAGTACACAAAAACATGTAAAAAATCCATATATTTGGTAAAAATTTTTCACGGGATTATTTCCATTTAAAATATGTAAATTACATTTTACTTTATGACCTAACAAAGAAACGAGAAAAGTAAAATAAACCAAAAATAATGGTAAAAGTTTTTATTATTATAAAATTTTACTCAAAATTAAAATCTACACACAACCGATGTAAGTCTTGCCTATTTCAATAATGCATGGCGCTCAACCAAATTTTAAAAATTTCAGATTGTACGATCTAAAATATAAGTAAGAAATTTAGCATCATTATTAAAATAAGAATATGGATAATTAATCTTAATCTGATAAGCAACAGTGCAAATATTTTCTCTAAAGTATAGTCCCACCATTTGTATGACAGATATAAATATATATAAAGCAAAACTAATAATTATGGTTCAAATATTAATCAATAAGGAAACACTTGCCTTCTTAAGGTGTAAATGAACATGTGTGTCTAAATATTCTGAGACATCACCATCGTCCAAGTCCTAACAGCACCAGAAAGACTAAAGAATCGTCGACGGCCTTAAACAACCGCGTCCAAAAGATGCCGCTACGTAAGCATAAATACGAAGTATTATCGACTAATCTATCATTTTGTAATTTAATGTACAGTAATACCCCGCTTTACGCGAGGGATACGTTCCGAAAAAAATCGCGTTAACTGAAATTCGCGTATATCGAGGTTTATGATTAAACATAGTCAAAATTTAATACAAAAAAATACAAATCATTTTAATCAATCACTTTAATTCTAAGAACACTTTATGCAATACATACTCTTATTTTTTACGGAAAAATACATCTATTGTCTTTTGGGTAACGTTTTGTTTACGTTCTTGTAAAATACGTTCATAACACCCAACACTATTTTTAATTGTTTGACACACGGTCAAGACACGGTCATCATTATTGTCTATACTCTGCAATATGTCCAAACCTGAATAAATTTTTGAAAGTGCATTTTGTATTTCCCCTGAAGATAAAACTTTCTCTTCTACTTGTTCTTCCTCATCGTAGATAGGATTATTCTGTAACTCGATCAGATCTTCATTGCTAATAGGATCGTCGTGCGTTGCTACAAGTTCTACGAGATCTTCTACCGTGACATCTTCAAGTTCAGACCCCTCAATCATTGCAGCAATGTCTTCAAGCACTTGTCTCTGCATCTGGACAATTCTTCTAGGTGCTTCCACTACATCTGGCCAAAGATTACGCCACACCCCATTCATACAACTCATTTTAACTTCCTTCCAAGCCTCTTCTATGTTGTGAATAGACTTCATAATGTTGTATGACTTCCACCACTCTCGCATAGACTGTCTTCCTTCCCCGTCAGTTTCATGAATTAGTTGGCTAAAAGTGCGGCGATGGTAATAAGCTTTGAAGTTTGCTATTGCTCCCTGGTCCATAGGTTGTAATATTGACGTAGTGTTTGGTGGAAGGAACTTTACGTACACTTTTAAGTCTCTGGGCGTATCAAGTGAGGTTGGATGTCCTGGGGCATTGTCTAAGAGTAATATAACTTTAGGTTCAAGCCCATTTCTGTCACAGTATGATTTGACTGATGGGCAAAAACTATTAGAATACCATTCTTGAAAAATTTCCCGTGTAACCCACGCCTTTCTGTTTGATCGCCACACAACTGGTAGACTTGTCTTGTCTGTGCCTCGCATTGCACGGGGTGTTTCTGAATGGTACACTAGTAAAGGTTTCAGTTTGAAATCACCAGTGGCATTACCACCCAGCAGAAGTGTTAGTCGATCTTTCGCAGCTTTGAAACCACTGGCTTGACGTTCTTCCTTAGAAATGAATGTTCGAGATGGCATTTTTTTCCAGTAAAGTGCGGTCTCATCAACATTGAAGATGAGACAAGCAGGAATTTTCTCTCGTCTAACGAAGTCTTGAAACTTGTCTGGAAACTCAGCTGCAGCTTGAATGTCCGCGCTGGCCGCCTCGCCTGTTATGTGGATATTGTGAAGATTAGAACGCTGCTTGAACCGATGGAACCAGCCTCTGCTGGCAGCAAAAGTCGGAGTGGCACTCCCTTCTCCTTCTTTTGTTTTCAGCATCTCATACAAAGATTTTGCTTTTGTGCATATGAGATCTTGACTTAGTGGTGTGTTCTTCTTATTCAAATCTTCGATCCAGACTGACAGTAATTTCTCCATTCTTTCTAAGATAGATGATCTCGAACGAGAAAGTTTTGTTGCACTTATAGGTGTTGAACCTTCGCTGGAGATTTTAATTTTTTCCCGATTTTTATAAATCGTTCTCACAGTCGATTCTGAGAGTCCAAAATCTCTCCCAACAATTGTTGCTTTGCCTCCATTTTCCATTCTTCTTAAACACTTTCATCTTCAATTCCAAAGTGACGCTTTTACGCTCTTTTTTCTTTACAGGCGGCATTTTTAACGTAGGGTTAAATTATGTATGTATGTATCTCCAATAAATATTAAAACAAAACTGCCAGCCGACCGAACTAACATTACGGAACAAATGAACACACGAAACGAACGAGGAAATCCCCATAGAACAAAGTCGAAGGACAGGGAATTCCCAATTCTTCAAAGAGAATATTCAGAGAAAGCGGGGATCCCCCCGCGACCATAGAGAAGTTAATGACTACATGAGCGCGAAATTTGAAATTCGCGTTATAGTGAAACCGCGCGTAACGGGGTCGCGCTAAGCGGGGTATTACTGTACTACTATAGAAAGTTACACCAAGAGCATTGAAACATCATAACTTTATATCACATAATCAACCCTAAGTAAGAATACGTAGATATATGTAATTTTACCAAGTGTTTTAAAATTTTCTCTTGTAACAACAAATATTTATATAAAACTACCTGGAAATTAAGCTAATTTGTCCTATAATTTTTTATGTAGGTTTACATACATTTTTTAAAATGTAGAGCGTCGTCGTCTTGAAACGTTATCCCGCAAAACACATCTTTGCAAGAAATACTTAAGATTTTAATAATACTGACACCTTTTTTTATATCTTGTTTAAGTAGAAAATATTTTTTAATGACTTAAAATAAGACATTAGTTGTGTGTATCAATGATATTTCATAGCTGTCGGGCACACCCTTTTCCCTTTTTGATATCTCCAATTTACTTATTACATTATGAATTTTTAAAATAGGTCTCCGACTAATGTGACTCTAAGTAGACTATGATTATAGCAATCTGGGGAACCGATGCCTTATTTTATTTTGTTTAGTTCGTTTAGTTCATTAAAAGCCTTCAAAAAAATTTTTTTTGTTGGAAAAAACTTTTTTGTTTGGAAGCAAAATCTCCCAAATTTTTCTTAATTTGGGGGAAATAGTAATTACTGGTAGCCAGGATTAGGCTGTAAGGCAATTAGATTATGATTGAGAATTTTTTAGGCGGTGTTTGTGTCTCTTTTATGCTATTTCCGAGACTCCGAGTTCATAGTGATAAACCCTGGTTTATTCAGCAGTAACAATTTTCTCCAACACAGGAACCGGTTCTTCCTCACACAACTCCAAACAATGCTTTGGTGGCCAATGCGTCGCGCTGGCTCCCATTGCACAGGCTTTTGGTACGGCAAGATGATCGTGTACGATTCTCTAAATGGTGATTTGCGGAACAATATAGAAAATTGTTTACTTTTCAAACAGGCATCTTTCAGAACGCATTTCTCCACATTTAATCGGCGAGGGTCGTCTTGTACCAACTTTTGGCTTTACTTGAATAATGATTTTTTATTACGTAAGAATTATGTGTAGAAACGTAGGATACTCGATCGTTACAGTTTTCTTCCGACTTGACTTTGTATGCCAATGTCAGTTTAATTGAATCAAGTCACAGATTTTACACTCAACCTATATACTTTTGATGAGTTACTAATTATTAACATACTGGGCAAGAATATCTTTGCACTCCTATGCTCCATTTTGCAGACTTTTGGCCATCACTCATATATTTAAAATCATTATAAAATCCTCTTTAATTATACCCATTCTATATATATATATATATATATATATATATATATATATATATATATATATATATATGTATATATATATATATATATATATATATATATATATATGTATATATATATATATATATATATATATATATATATATATATATAATATATATATATATATATATATATATATATGTGTGTTTCTTTATTTTTAATAAATGTTTTATTTATTAAATAGAAACCGTTATTTGCCCCTTATGTATATCTTAATTTTAAGAATGGATTGAGTGGATATTAATACTAATAGAGGACAGAATTAAGATATAAGCTAACTCGGTTTTTTTACTGGTAGAGTACGTGGAGATCGAGGTAATTTTTGTACGCCTTTTGAAAATATTCTCTATAGTTGTTTAAAACTTGGTTGTGCAGTTTTGGGCACCATTCATTTTAGAATAAAAATATTCTAAGTTCAGCTCTAAAAATGAAAAAATATTGAAGAGTTATTTAGTTGTTAAAATCAAATTAATTTACGTACAACCTGTACGTCTTGAAAGATAAAGCGGGTAGTTCAGTAAAATGCTGCATTAACACAGGGAAAAATATATTGACAAAATAAAAATCCTTGCAGATATTACACTCTTAAAATTACATTAACTAAATAAAAACCCCTTAGGCTACGAGAGTGTACACATTTAAACTAGAGTTCTATGAATTACTGATCCTAAGTGTAAAAAAACAAAAGGCTTTAAAAACACGATCTAAAAGTTTGCAAAATTAACTTCGCGGATTATACATGTTGAGTAGTCGCTGAAAACACACTTTATAGACAGGAAGTGAGATATTTTAACTGGTGTACTACTGACTTACTGATTGGTCTCTCCTTGTGAGTTTTCCATAAGCTGCTCGACCTCTCCTGGTGAGATTCTCGTCAAAATATGGTCTCAGCCACTGCTCTCCTATTCTTTTTTGGGTAGCTAATCACTTTTTGACCCGAAATGCCTTAGGATGAGCAGAATATTTGAAGAACGGAAAAAGGCCTTAAACTTGAGAGCTAGAAACGACACCCACTTGGTAATAAAAAACCGTTACTCTACTACCGCATCACTGAGAAAAGAACCACTACGGCGAGCTAGGGGAAAAAAAACCTACCACGACCTGACGAAGGAAAAAGCTTTTAAAAATTCGAAATGGCTGCTTAAATATCTTTGTCCCTTCCTATTCACTTCCGGAACGCAAATTTTTAACAAATCAGACGCATTCAGTGCAAACGAAATACGTTAAGTCAGCAACACGTTATACACGGTTGAGTTACACTGTTCAAAAATTTAAATCACTATTTTAAGTTACACTGCTCAAAAATTGAAATCGCTGCCTAATCAAATATAAAAATGTAATAAAATATAAATTATAGAAAGAAAACCAGTGTTGTAACATGATCTTAAAATCTAGGAAAAAATAAATGTTACAATGTATATATATATATATATATATATATATATATATATATATATATATATATATATATATACAGTAGAACCCCGAGGTAACGTGGGGGGCACCCTCCTCGGATAACTGAAAACTCGGATAATCCGGATTTGTTTTTTATTCATTCAAAAAATAAACACCAATACTTTAAACCGATGTATTAACGTTTTTAACATATAAATAGGTACATACATTATAAAACAGTGAAATAGGTATCTATGCGCTTCTGTTTCATATTGCATCTTCTTTTTCTCGCTGCAATGTTTCTCCATCTATTAAGAAGCAAATCCGCTGGGGTTGCCTCTGGTTGTTGTTCGATATACCTCAAAGCTTTTTCCAAAGAAGCAAAACCTTCTTGATGAGGAATCTTAGTGGGAGACTGTTCATCCACCGCCGCTTCATCATCGTCTTCGTCATCTGATTTTTCGATTTCCTGAAAGGCATTCGTTATTTCTTCAATACTCATTTCTTCTTCTAAATCATCTGCTGTAATCCATTCAACATCTTCTTTTGTCACATTTTCGCCACCTTTTAATTTTTGCATTAATTCAAATAAACTTTTTTCTTTTTCTTCTATCTCGCTGTTAAAATTTGAACAGGACATTTCTCCAAGGCTTCTCAATTTCAAAGCTAATTCATTTAATGAAGATTTTTGAATAGTGGTAGTACGCACAGAATCCCAAGCTTGACTTACCCAGTAAATAACATTTTTCAGTGTAACCTTTCTCATCCCATTGATAATATCCTCCTTTTCTGTGTATTCTAACAGATGTTCAAGATATAAACGCCTATAATTTTTTAAAATATTTTCGAGGATGCCTTAATCCATTGGTTCCATTATGCTGGTTACATTTGGAGGAAAAAAATTTTACAACAATTTCGCCCACATGAAGTCCTTCTCCAGGGTGAGAGGGGGCATTATCCGTTAACAAAATTACTTTAATAGGAAGACGGTTTCTGTTCAAAAATTTAGTCACAGATTGCACGAACTCTTCTTCAAACCAGTTAGTAAATAGGGTCGCATCCATCCATGCGCTCTTCTGACTTTTGTAATAGACTGGTAGGGCTTTGGGTGAGATGTCTTTTAAAGCTCTGGGACGTGCAGACTTGCCAATCACCATCAATGGATTTTGTGCTTGCCAGATGCATTGGAACATACCATTATAGTTAATCCTTCCTTACTTCTTTTGTGCCCAGGAGCTGATTTTTCCTGCCGAGATGCCAATGTTATTGATGAAAGCATTTTATAATTCAGACCAGTTTCGTCACAGTTGAAAATTTGATCACATGTGTATCCACAATCTTCCATTTGCTTTTTAAAGTTCTGCTTAAACTTCTCAATTGATGACACATCAGCAGAAAGTTTTTCACCACATACAGTCAGTTGTCGTACACCGTACCGTTTTTTCCAGCGGTCAAGGCATCCAGAACTGGCGGTAAACTGATCTATCTCTGGGAATTGCCTACTAATCATTATTGCTTTCTGTTGTAAAATTGGACCTGACAGAGGCACACCTTTTGATCTCTGTTGGTTAAACCACATGAATAAAGCTTCGTTAACCTTTTCATAGTCGCCTGTTTTCATTGATTTGCTTCCTGAGGACGAGGAGGCTTTATACACCACTCTTCTATTTTTGTGCGGTTTCTTTTCCAAATCTCCAACTGTTACCTGACCTACTCCATAATCTCGTGCAACAACTTTAATTGTCTCTCCTGCTTCAATTCTTCTCATGGCTTTTAATTTTTCTTCAGTAGGAACGACGATTCTTTTACGCTTGTTTTGCTCCATTATAATACGACAAACAAAAATTCAAACGAAGCAGTTCGTATTAATTACACTTAACTACCAGAACTCCAACCAAATAAATTATGTGAGTATACTCGTACTTCTCCGTAGTAAACGCTATAACGCACTGCATTCACGCAAATTTACATGCTGAAAGAGTCCAAAAACATAAATAGGGGAACCCTGCACACGGGCCAGGGGATTCCACGAAGGCCCCGACGATTTTAAATGGAAATATGTACATACATATTTTAGAAGCTCGGTTAATATGCAGCGTAGACGCGCGTACCTCGGATAATCAGGTTCTTAGATTGGCTCGGTTAATCCGGAGCTCGGATAATCGCGACTCGGTTAATCGGGGTTCTACTGTATATGTATGTATGTATGTATATATATATATATATATATATATATATATATATATATATATATATATATATATATAGATATATATATATATATATATATATATATATATATATATATATATATATATATATATATATAAAGGTGATATTATTGTAAGATTTCCCTTTCATCCAATACCAACTTGATAAGTTTAATTTTTTTGTCCGCTATACTGAATTTTTAGTATGAATTAAGTCATTCAGTAAAATCGATGCGGTACTTTGGCCTCACTGAGAAATTATATACCTTTAACTGCGATGTGTTTTTTTGCCACCCTGCATACAACTTGAACGGTTTTATATATTTTTTTCCATATCCGATTTTTCAGTAGTTTAGGCCCTACGAGGGAATACATAATAGTAACTAACATTGCCCTCCTGGTGTATGCAGACGGGTAGAAATGTGCCTTATTAGCATAAAGACAGTGCTCTCCTGTCAACAAAACAACCAAAAGGTGAAAATGAATTTCAGACCTTTTTCGAGACAAGTAGTGAGCAAACAATACGATACGATAATGAATTCCTCCAAAAAAAAAAACGGCGCGACAAGCAACCAGCATACAAAGACCGAAAACCTGTGTCAAAATAAATATTGATCTTGCTCTTCATCACTAATGTAATATTGTCCGACGTGTAATACACGTATTGGAAAAATTAATAAGGAAGATGGGTGGGCCAGGAACCCTGTATCAACATCTTTAATTTACTGTGTTTACATAACTACCAAAAATATAGAAGAAAATGTGTTAAAAAGATAATTTAGCCCTTGGCGTTGTGACATTATTACAAATGTTTTGGTATACTTACATCAATTTTTTTTTAGCTTTTCCATTTATCCAACAGAATATTTTATTTATACTGGAAATATGCCCGAGCCCGGCCGATATTCGGTAAAAACAACATAAATCAACATCAAGCAATCGTGCTTCTTGGGATAAGATCGTATCAAATTGGACTAACTTTTCGACGTTCCGACTAAGATTACACGAAATATATTCAGGGATCTGATATCATTGCCGCTTTGTCGTTTGCGTTTTTACTTCTTCCCTTAGGTTTCTGCTACCGGTGATGTTGATGCCCAGATATGTTCTGTTCTACACTTTTGTTGTAGATGGACGCGTTGCACCTTTTTTAAGCCGTGTGTCCACTAGCAAGTCACTTGCGGAAGAACTTCTGCAAGTATTTGCTGAAGTGTTTCCACTCAAACCGAAACTTGCGGAAGTCTGCTTCCAGAAGTCGTTTGTAGAAGTTATTACGACGAACTTGCTGCAAGGAATTGCAGACGTGTTTCCACACAATGTGAGTACAGCTTGCAGTAGAGTTTGCTTTTTTTTACGAATGACAGTATAAAAATGTCTTGTGACAAAATAAGATTGGCAGCTGCCATCGCAGCATCTATAATATATATAAAACGCAACGTCTCTCTGTCTGTCTGTCTGTCCGTTAGTGCGCTTATCACTGGACAACCACTTATCCGATTTACGTACTTTTTTTTTTAAAACATATATATGTTCTCTGGCCAGGTTATAGGCTATATTTTATTACGATAGGTAGTATAAGAAATGAGCAGTGACGTAAAATAGTGAATGAAGTCGGAAAAAAGTTTGCCGCTAGCGCGTTCCCTTGCAATACACAGTCTAAACCATAAAATATGGAACAATATTATGTAACAGAGAATATCTATAATCTATAATATATATAAAATGCAATGTCTCTCTGTCTGTCTGTCCATTAGTGCGTTTATCACGCGAGAATCACTTATCCGATTTACCTGTCTTTTTTTAAATTCATACATATATTCTTTGGCCAGGTTATATAATAATAATAATAATAATAATTTGGAATAAGTAGTAGTAGTAAGTGGAATTTGGTATAAGTAAATGCAAAGTGCTCCACATCAACAAAGGCCAATGGAAGCACCACCATGAGACAGAAACCATCAAAAATGAAACGCTCGATAACATGTTCGATAAAGAAACATACAAATATCTAGGCTTCCAACAAAGCACCAAACTCAACCACACTCACATCAAAACAGAGCTCAGAACCGAATTCAAAAACAGACTGACGAAACTTTTGCAAACAAAACTCAACTCTAAGAACCTCACTAAAGCCATCAACACGTTCGCTATACCTATACTCACATATTCATTTGGTATCATCAAATGGTCACAAACAGACATAGAAAATATTCACATCCTTATACGATCTCAATTCACCAAATACAGGAAATTACACCCCAACGCATGCAAAGAAAGACTTACCATCGAGAGGAAGGCAGGAGGAAGAGGAATTATAGACATCAGATCATTACACACAAAACAAATACAAACACTTAGGAAATTCTTTCACAGCAAGCAAACCAGCCTCCACACAGCGACAGTGAAAGCAGACAAAAACTACACACCTCTCGACTTAGCCCGGGCAGACCACTCAGCAGACACACACAGTCACACCCAATTACAACAGGAAAAGATGAAAACGTGGTCAGAGAAAACACTCCACGGAAAACACAGATACCACATAGAACAAGACCACGTAAATAAAAAACAATCATACACCTGGTTACGGGATGGGCAGCTATTCCCTGAGACTGAAGGCTTCTTACTTGCCATCCAGGATAAAGTCATATTAACCAGAAACTACCAAAAGCATATCATCAAAGACCCGACTATTGCAGAGGACAGATGTAGGAAATGCCACCAGCAGAAAGAAACGATCGAACACATAACGAGCGGATGTAAAATATTGGCCGGAACGGAGTACACAGCCAGGCATGATTCAGCTGCCAAAGTGGTTCACCAAGCACTAGCCACAACATACAGACTCATAGAAAACACAGATCCCTACTACAAATACACGCAAACATCCATACTTGAAAATGAAGATTACAAGCTCTACTGGGATATCGGTATCCATACAGATAAAACAGTCTCCGCCAATAGACCCGATATTACTTTTCAGTGCAAAAAAGGAAAAGTCACCTATCTGATTGACATAGCTGTCCCCAACGACACAAACATCCAAACGAAATACACAGAAAAAATTTCCAAATACACAGACCTTGCAACGGAAATAAAAAGGCTATGGAGACAGGAAAAAGTCATCATTGTCCCCCTCATTATATCAGCCACAGGCCTTACACCAATAACATTCACACCACATTTAGTGCAATTGGGACTCAACACGGACATACACAGAAACATTCAGAAGTCAGTGATTTTGAAAACATGTAACATTGTCAGGTCATTCCTTAATACGGAATGGTAATAGCGTTTGTGCTGACTTGGTTTTGGCCCGTCAGCCAAACATGGAACCACATTGTTCAAATGTGAGAAAGAAGAACTTTTTATAATAATAATAATCTATAAAACACAGATCCCTACTACAAATACACGCCAACATCCATACTTGAAAATGAAGATTACAAGCTCTACTGGGACATCGGTATCCATACAGATAAAACAGTCTCCGCCAATAGACCCGATATTACTTTTCAGTGCAAAAAAGAAAAAGTCACCTATCTAATTGACATAGCTGTCCCCAACGACACAAACATCCAAACGAAATACACAGAGAAAATTTCCAAATACACAGATCTTGCAACGGAAATAAAAAGGCTATGGAAACAAGAAAAAGTAATCATTGTCCCCCTCATTATATCAGCCACAGGCCTTACACCAACAACATTTACACCACACTTAGTACAATTAGGACTCAACACAAACATACACAAAAACATTCAGAAGTCAGTGATTTTGAAAACATGTAACATTGTCAGGTCATTCCTTAATACACAATAGTAATGCGTTTGTGCTGACTTGGTTTGCGCCCGTCAGCCAAACATGGAACCACATTGACCAAATGTGAGAAAGAAAAACGAGAACAATCATAATCTATATCTATAATATATATAAAATGCAACGTCTCTCTGTCTGTCCGTTAGTGCGCTTATCCCTCGAGAACAACTTTTAAATTCATACATATGTTCTCTGACCAGGTTATAGAAATATATTTTATTACATCTATAATATATATATATATATATATATATATATATATATATATATATATATATATATATATATATATATATATATATATATATATATATATATATATATATATATATATATATATATATACATATACATATATATATATATATATATATATATATATATATATATATATATATATATATATATATATAAAATGCAGCGTATCTCTGTCTGTCTGTCTGCCCGTTAGTGCGCTTATCACTGGAGAACCACTTATCCGATTTACGTGTTTTTTTTTTTAAAACATACATATGTTCTCTGGCCAGGTTATAGACTATATTTTATTACGTTAGGTAACATGAGGAATAAGCAGTGTCGATAATAGAGAATCAAATCGAAAAAAAGTTTGCCGCTAGCGCGTTCTCTTGCAATGCACTGCCTAAACCACTAAATATGGAACAATATCATGTAGCAAAGGATATCTATTATATATATATATATATATATATATATATATATATATATATATATATAGATATAAAATGCAACGTCTCTCAGTCTGTTTGTCCGTTTGTGCGCTTATCACTGGAGAACCACTTATCCAATTTACGTGCTTTTTTTTAAACATACTAAACCATTAAATATGGAACAATATCATGGAGCAAAGAATATCTATAATATATATAAAATGCAACGTCTCTCTGTCTGTCTGTCTGTCCGTTAGTGCGCTTATCACTGGAGAACCATTTATCCGATTTCAGTGCTTTTTTTAAACATACATATGTTCTCTGGCCAGGTTATAGGATATATTTTATTACGTTAGGTGACATACGGAATAAGCAGTGACGATAATAGTGAATCAAGTCGGAGAAAAGTTTGCTGCTAGCGCGTTCTCTTGGAATACACTGCCTAAATCATTAAATATGGAACAATATCATATAGCAAAGAATATAATATATATAAAATGCAACGTCTCTCTGTCCGTCTGTCTGTCCGTTAGTGCGCTTATCACTCGAGAACCACTTATCCGATTTACCTGTTTTTATAAGTTTATACATATGTTCTATATAATTCGATATAAGCCTAGACAATGGGAGATAAGGTAAGATAATGGGAGATAAGGAGAAATAATGGGAGATAAGTCGAGATAAGCTTCGATAATGGGAGATAAGGTGAGATAAAGGGAGATGAGTATAAATAATGGGAGATAAGGAGAAATGATGGGAGATAAGCAGAGATAAGTTTAGGTAGTGGGAGTTATTGTGAGATAATGGGAGATAAGGAGAAATAATGGGAGATAAGAAGAAATATTGCGAGATAAGTCTAGACAAGTCTAGATAATGGGAAATAAGGTGAGATAATCGGAGATAAGGAGAAATAATGGGAGATAAGGAGAAATAATGGGAGATGAGCAGAGATAAGCCTAGATAATGGAAATTATGTAGAGATAACGGGAGATAAGGAGAAATATTGGGAGATAAGGGGAAATAATGGGAGATATTTTATTACGTTGAGTAACATAAGGAATAAGCAGTGACGATAGTAGTGAATCAAGCTCACGCGAGCGGAGCCGCGGGCACGGCTAGTATTTAATTAAAAAGAAACAACAAATTAAAAAAAAGAAACAAAAAAAAGTGAGAAATTGGGTGCTGCGGCGCGTAGATTTAAGTTTCCAAAATACATTACTTGAAGAATTGCGGACCGAAGATTCCATGCAGCTGAAGAATTTCCTGAGAATGTCTAATGATGATTTTGAATACATTTTACCTTTAATTCAAACAAGTATTCAAAAGCAGGATACTAAAGGGAGATTGGCTATACCTCCCACAGACCGGCTTTTAGTTACTCTTCGATTTTTGGCAACAGGTAAGAAAAAACAAGAAAAATATTTTTTAAATCATTTTATTCATAAAAAACAAGAAAAATATTTTTAATTCATTTTATTTTCATAAGTATTTTAAATGAAATGCAAATTATGAGTATGTTTATTTTGTAGACGATTCCTTTCATTCGCTTATGTATCTGTTTCGAATCCCTGTATGTACGATCGCAAGGATTGTGTTGGAATGTTGCGAGGCTCTGTACCAATGTCTGAAATTAAAATATTTGAAGGTAAATATTCAAATAGTTTATATAAAAAACATTTTCCAAAAATACCTTGTGCGTTGTCGGAACATATAAATAATTGCGTAGATGTATTGCAAGGCAGTATTATTGATGATTGAGTGGAGCTTTCAAGCCCAGTTGTATCTGAACTAAGTAGTTGCGTGTCCGAGTTGGCTTCATCGTCTTCGTCCGTCACTTTTAGAATAGCCTGCTGAATTAATCTTTTAAGTTTACGCTTGCTCCCAGCTTTTCTCAAACCTCGAAGTTCTGAGGCGACAAAGTCACCAAATATTTGGTATTCATCAGACGGTTTTTGCATTATTTGCAGAGCATTTTCCAGTACGACGTCATGTTCGTCTTTTTCTGAAATGGTTTTTTTTGGTCGTTTCCGTGGTACTGATTGGACTTTTTCGGACTGATCGGTGATATTTGCATCGTTGTCCAATGTAATTGAAAGCTCCTAAAAAGAAATTAAGAACACAAAAGCATTTATTAAAAACCGCTTTTTTTTTAGGTTCCATCAACGGAAGAAGATTGGCTTCAATATTCCAACGGATTTCACAACAAATGGAATTTTCCCAATTGCCTAGCTGCTATGGACGGGAAACATGTGGTGATACAGGCACCAAAGAAAGAAGGCAGTGTTTACTTCAATTATAAAGGCACACATAGCATTGTACTGTTGGCGTTGATTTGACCTAATTATGAGATAATTTACTTTGATGTGGGGTGTAATGGTAGAATTTCGGACGGGGGAGTATATAACAATTGTGAATTATCGAAATGCCTTGAACAAAATACATTGCATTTGGCATCTCCACGGTCACTTCCTGGTAGAACTATTCCAACTCCATACGTTATTGTTGCAGATGACGCATTTGCTCTTAAGAAGTATATTATGAAGCCATTCCCTTTCAAGAGCCAGCCAGTGCAAAATCGTGTTTTCAGTTATCGGCTTTCTAGGGCCAGAAATGTGGTTGAAAATTTTTTTGGACAAATTGCAGCTCGTTTTCGAATTTTACGTAAGCCCATTCTTTTAAGTCCAGAAAAAACAAGAAAAATTGTTAAGGCCATTTGCGCTCTGCATAACTGTCTGTTAAGTCGCAATTCTCAATATGCGTCGTCTATGACATCTGATTCTCCTGTATCCGATAATCAAGGAGAGTGCCGTACAGAAGGGATACCAGAAAGGAACATGTTACCACTTGAACCACATAATTCACGCAGTCAAGCACAAGAACCGAAAAATGTTCGTAACGAATTTGCTGAATATTTTATTTCACCAGAAGGAGAAGTGGAGTGGCAATATAGGCATATATAATAAGTATGTACAAGTGAATATATAATATAATGGAATATATAATGAAATAAAAATTAAAACGGTTATATATAAGGTGTATTTTGTTATTCTTACCAAATTATCCTCAGTTTCTTTGGGGACATGAGATGACGTCATGTATTTCATGTCATTATAAAACTCCCACTTGCTAACATATACATCTTCAGCACTTTGGCCACTTTTTTTTTCCCTTTCTTTGCTTACTTCTTGACCAAACTGCGTTCGGAGGTTGTGCAATTTCCTTTTGACCTCTTCTTCGGGCGCGTCTATATCATTGGCTATTGCCTTTAAAGCGTTTTGTTTTTTAATTTTATTCTTATAGTCTTTTGAGGACGTGTCTCATAATTCAGGATAACTTTCTTGTTTTTCAATTACCAAATGTGTTTTTTCACTACTCCAAACGAATTTATTTTTGTCCATTTTTATAAATTTGGAAAAGAACTAAAAAAAAACACAAAACAAAACTGAAAACAGAAGAGAATACCACAAACCGTTTACCCGACGTATATCCGACTTCTTCTTCTGCAAGTCTTCAAAACACTTGCAGTTTACAGCAAGTCGTTCAAGTTACTTCCAGCAAGCAACAAACACGTGTTTCCACATAATTGCTCCAAGTAACTTCTGCAAGCCGTGACTTCTGGAAGTCGACTTCCAATACGTGTTTACACGACAAAAACTTCTGGAAGTCACTTCTGGAAGCAACTTCCGCAAGAAAACTTGGTAGTGGACACACGGCTTTATTCTCTAGAGATTGTAAGTGACTGCGTTTTTGCCGCAGATATTGTCATATTAAACTTCTTTGCTACCGTTTCGCAACGAAAGAGCATTCTTTGCAGATCATCCTCATTCTCCGAAATTAATACGACGTCATCAGCGTAGCATATTATTTTGAATTCTCGTCTCCCCATTCTGTAGCCTTTGCCTGTCGCCTTTACTTCTTCAATGATTTTGACCATTATGACATTGAATAGTATCGGGCTAAGACTGTGACCTTCTCTTATTCTCTTTGATACAGATATTTTATTCTATAGGTTATTGGCCATTTTCATAAAGGTGGAATTTCCTCTATTAATTTTTTAATGACAGCTAGTATATTAGGATGTAGGTCTCTGTCTTTCAGTAATTTAAGCCCGTCTTCAAGCTTAACTTTATGAAAAAAGGTAATTTTAAAGACGTTAAATAGAATTATAACTAGAAATCATTTAGTTTGTTGCATTATGGTTAGTGGAATTCCTGGCGAAGTACACATGTCTCGTATTAACGAAACAAAGTAACTAATTCTCTGTTATTTCGTTTCAAGTTTTACAGTTAAAGAAGCAACGTATCTACTAATCCTTTGGCCACTTAAAAAAAATAAAAGGACGCCTCTGGCTCGTAAAATGAAACGAGCGTTTATTGCTGATTGCGCGGCTGGATATGTTCGACAGCTTGTAAACCACCTTTTATTAGAACCATAATTACGAATCGATAACGCAAAAAAGGGTTATTGACACGTTAAGCGCGATAATTCATACAACAAAACGCTCCGGCAATCAATTGAGCTATTGATTTAGCGGTCATATTTGAACTCTTAAATTTTTCAGCTAATTGTTTAAGTTGGGTGGTTTATAGCTTTTGTTTGTTCTCAAAGGCGAATAAATAATAATAGTAGCATATGCTGCTGTAGTAATAAATTAAATGATTTTTAAGAAAACTAGCTAAAATATCTTTGTATACAAATGTGAAATGATGACTTCCTGATACTGATTTCACGTTATAAAGTACACTACCGTCAGGAAGTATTTGCCCACCTAGAAATTTCAACGTAACTGCCAAAATTTGATACCTAATTAAACCCTTTTATTACATTAGATAAATTTAATTATTCTTAACAAGTGTCCATGATAAAATTGTTTAGATAAGCCTTTTTGGTGAAATCACAAATTAAAAACCAATTAGAATAAATTTCCAAGTTTTGCATGATAATCGTTTTGAGGCAATTTCTGAGAATTCCAGTTGAAGTAAGAACTCATTTAAAGTTTCTAGGGATTATGGAAATTCCTAGTGACATTTTATGATAAAAACTATGCTATAAATACCATTGCCCTTTTGGAAATTAACCATTCGCAAACAGTACTTTGTCATTGATTCAGGCTCAATTGTTTTGTGAAAATGCCAAAAACGAAAGAGGTTTCTGTTGAAAATCGGGCTCTGATAATTGCGAGACACCAAAATGGTCACTCGAGTCGACAAATCGCGAGTGATATGCGGATGCCAAGGAGAACGGTGGACAACATCGTAAAAAAAATTTCTGCGGGACATGGAATTCGCAACCAAAAACGTTCAGAAAGGCCTCGAAAAACGACTCCCGGTGAAGACAGAGCTATAACAATGTCCAGTAGACGTAATCGCCGCCTAACCGCACCAGAAATCACGGTTCAAGTAAATCTGGAGCGGCCTATCCCCATCAGCGAGACAACCGTGAAGAATCGGTTAGCAGAAAGTGGACTACACGGGAGAGTTGCAGTGAGGAAACCACTTCTTAGGCAAGTGAATAAACGTAAACGATTTGAATGGGCCCGAGAACATGAAAATTGGACCTCAGAACAATGGAATTCCGTCGTTTGGAGCAACGAATCTAAATTCGAAATTTTCGGTTCAAATCGACGAGTTTACGTGCGGCGGTCAGCTGGAGAGATGATGTTGGAAGTTTGTCAGTTGCCTACAGTAAAACATGGTGGAGGTTCAGTACTGGTTTGGGGCTGTTTTGGCAACGGTAAAGTTGGAAAAATCTTTAGGATAGAAGTAATCATGCGAAAAGAACAGTATCAAGAAATTTTGCTAACTCAAATGCTTCCTTCTGGAAGATATATTTTTCAGGGGAAATTTATTTTTCAGCATAACAACGACCCTAAACATTCTACTAAACAAATTAGAGAACTTTTGGACCAATGGAAATCCGATGACACGTCCTGGAAGAGATTACTTGGCCTCCACAGTCACCCGACTTGAACCCCATCGAATTACTGTGGAATCATTTGGACAGTTGTGTTCGAAAACTCAATCCAACATCAAAAAATCACTTGTGGGAACTTTTACAGGCAGAATGAGTTAAAATAACCGAAGAAATTCTGAAGAAACTACTGGACAGAATGCCGAAACTCTGTAAAGCGGTAATTAAAAACACACATAGATGAGAAAAATCCTGGAAAATCATGAATATTTTTCTGATTTTCTAGACTGTAAATAATGTGAAAATAAATAATAATTCATTAAAATTTAAAAAAATATATTATCTGGGTTTTTGTTGTCTTGGGACTGAAATAACTTGGTGGGCAAATACTTTCTGACGGTAGTGTAAGTCTTTATCAATTAAACTTTTGGCAATGGACAAAATAGTTAGACCTCAAAATATTATATTATTTATATCATAGATCAGTGTAACCAAGTAACAAACAGACGCGAAATAGCGAATAACACTTATGGGATCACTTCAGTGTCTGTCTGTCCGTCCGTCTGTCTGTCATACCCGATTTTCTCCGAAGCTATTTGACATAGAAAGTTGAAATTTGGCACAAGTATGGGAATTGATGGCCCAGTCAGAGCCGTGTAGTTTCGAATGTTAAATTTTGACTTACGGGGTTAGGTTTGGGGGGTGAAATCGGAAGTAAAAAAAATTACCAGGTCATCGAGTGGCGTGTCAAATGAAAGCTTATGAAAACACGAATTCTAAAATATATATGATGTAACACGTAGGCTGAAAGATTTTTAGTCTAGCTACTTAAAACACTTTTTTTTGCAAAATTCGACTTTATTCATTAATATAGTCTCCTTCAAGAGCGATATAATCAGTCCAACGCTTTTCTAACATTTCTATACCTTTCTTGTAGAGGGATTTGTATTTGCCTTCAAAATAGGCCTCAATTTCGGCGATAACTTCTTCATTGGAGTCAAATCTCTTTTCCGCTAGCATTTTTATGAGGTCTGCGAATAGATAATAGTCGCTGGAATTCAAATCTGGAAAATACGGTGGATGAGGAAACAATTCGAACTTCAATTCATGCAATTTTGCCATCGTAACCATTGACTTGTGACACGGTACATTGTCTTGATGAAAGAGCACTTTTTTCTTGTTCATTTGGGGCCATTTCTTTGCAATTTCTGCCTTCAAACGCACTAATAACTTTATATAATTTTCGCTATTGATGGTTTTTCCCTTCTCAGCATATTCGATGAAAATTATTCCATGCGCATCCCAAAATACAGAGGCCAAAACTTTCCCAGCCGATTGTTGTGTCTTTAGTCGCTTCGGGCGGCTTTCAGCGGCTGCTGTCCACTCAGCTGACTGCCGATTTGATTCTGGTGTTTAGTGGTGGATCCATGTTTCATCGATTGTCACATATCGCATGAAAAAAATCCTTTTTATTGCTCTTTAATAGGTCCAAATGCGCTCAGAATCATTAACACGTTGTTGTTTTTGGAGCACTGTGAGCAAACGCTGTACCCATTTCGAACAGAGCTTTCTCATGCCCAAATGTTCATGCAAAATATGACCAACACGTTCTTTTGATATTTTTAGGGTGTCCAATTTCACTTTACGGTCATCCAAAACAATTTTGTGGATTTTTTTATGTTTTCCGGTGTAACCACCTCATTTGGGCGTTCAGAGCGTTTAGCATCATTTGTGTCTGTACGACCGCTTTTAAATTCAGCATACCAGTAAACGATGAGTGATTTTCCAAGGGCAGAGTCCCCGTAACACTTATCAAGTCATTGCTTTGCTTGAACGGTATTTTTTCCCATCAAACAACAGTGTTTAATCAACACACGAAATTCGATTTTTTCTATTATTTTGAAAATATCAAAAGTAGCGCTACTAAAACCCCTGCTTTACATCGTTGTTATATAAGTCACTGTGGCGTTTCTGGCGTAATAGGTGGAAGGAGTAAGGTGGAGATACAAAGTGAAACTTTGGTGCTTAGAAATGTATTTTCTATAGAGATTTTCTTCGCAGCAATATCTGCCTTTACTGTAAGAGAATTTTACAAAAATTATAATTCTTTATCTACCGCGCTGCGAAAATTTCGTATTCAATATAATTTATACAGAGTAAGTGAGACTCCACCTGGTCCGCGGATTAAAAAATGAGTGTAGAAATTTGCAGAAACCGTTCAGACACATCTTTGCTAGTCATCCGATTATTTTTCCGGAACTCATTTTCAAAAGAGGTGATACAAATTGGGCTCCATGTAGTCCTGATTTGACTGCCAGATTTTTTCTTGTAGGAATATTTTAAAACTCACAGTTCGCAGTTCGCTCCCAGAAACAAGTGAAATGTTAGTCGACAGGAAATCGCATAGGCATTGCTTTGATTGAACGGTATTTTTTCCCATCAAACAACAGTGTTTAATCAACACACGAAATTTGATTTTTTCCATTGTTTTGAAAATATTACAAACCACTGTAACTTGTAAACTAATTGTCGAAATCTCCTGAAATTTTGACACGTATCGTTTGAAGGTTAGTACTTATTGAATCTTAAGATATATATACATGTCTGGGAGCTAATTAACTTAGCCTAGGTAAGGATTTTATTTTATTTCAAAGGCAATCACGGTACGGAACACTAATTGCGCAAGTCTAACTTGCACTTGATCCGTTTTATTTTAATTAAAGGATTATGTAAAATTAAATAAAACATATATTTAAGATCACAAATATAATGTCAGTCACAGTCGCCCCAATTTCCTTCTCATTGATTTTCTCACGATACTCAGCTCTTATCACAGTGACTGCCACCTAGCTTCACACAAATAAGCAGTAATAAATGAAACTAAAATTCTCGGAGCGTTACCACTCAAAAAGGAATATTGATCTTTTACTGGTATCCAGAATTCAGTCAATTCTATATTGCTAAGTTTTGTTTCTAACGTATTGTCACAAGACGACTCATTAATATTTATTTCTGCAACAGTAAATTCAAGTGGACCACTGACATTAAAAAAAAAGATCAAGTGCAAGTGGGACTTGCGCAATTAGTGTTCCGTACCATGATTACCTTTAAAATAAAAATTAGCTAGCTACCTACTAGCCAATAAATGAATCTAGCTCATTTTAGAATGTAGTAGTAAAAGTTTGAAACAAAGATGTACCACGTAAATATTTGTTTAATTGTAAACAAATAAAATAAAATCACTTTTTCTTTTCTTCGGTATCTGTCCGTTGGTCACCAATCATCATGATATTAGTGATTGCACCGAATACATATTGATATTTCGTAGCTCTTACTCCCGATTGAATTCCAAACTTTCCAAAGCATTCTGTTATGCCCCATAGTTTTTTTTTATAACAAAAAAATTATCAAACGTAAATAACTCGTGATAATTTTCGCTCAATCTACACTTTATGTCGAGTGTTCTAGAATTTTTTCAAAATTTTTTGATCAGTACCTTTCAAGTTAGGGTGAAGTGACAGAGATTTTTGACCATTTTTTAAAAATGATACAAAGAAAAGTGTGCGCAAGTATTACATCATATATATTTTTGAACTCTTGTTTTCACAAGCTTTCATTTGATAATCTGGTTTTTTTTTTCACTTCCGATTTTACCCCCAAAACTAAACCCTTAAGTAAAAATTCAACTTTTCACAATTCCTATACTTGTGCCAACTTTTAACTTTCTGTGTCAAATAGTTTCGGAGGAAATCGGGTGTGACAGACAGACAGACGGACACCCAAGTGTTCCCGTAAGTGAACACTAAAAAGACCTAAAAAATATTAGTTACTGAAATTTAAATTGCCGGCACTGCTTTAAAAAGTCACGAGGGATGGTTCGAATTGATATTGTAAAATTTTGCTACAATTACTTATAAACATAAATTTGAAACTTCGCAACGTAAAACTAGACCAAATTCTTAATCCCAAAATAAAGGAGTATAGGAAGGGCTTCAGAATGATTTACAGGTGAAACATTTCTCTGTACGTACTATTTCAGCAATATTATGAAAAAAAATGAAAAAATGACCCAATTCCCAAAGAATTTGACCACAAAAGATTACTTAAGATTCATGATCTCACCCGACAATCAAGAAACAATTCTTATAATAATAACCCCTCTTTCACCTCCTTCCCCGAAGCAATATCGCCCAAAAACTTTAATTTTTTTCCTCTCTCTCTCAATCCTTTCACCCCAATAGGAGTATCGGTGAAACTATGCAGTTGCTGCCTCAACAGTCAATCTCCAGGCATCTCGACCCTGCGCGACTTGACTTGATTCGTGCATACCCATCACAAGGAGAGATCTTATTTGGTTCAAGTCAATGTCCATCTAAAACATAACTTATATGTTCACTATATATGTTAAAAACTAAAGATGACAAAATATAGCCCTGTCTGACACCGGCTTCTACGATAAAGGGATCGGAAAAAGAATTATTCAGTTTAATTCTGCCATTTGTGTTCTCATACAAGGATCGGATAAGGTTTACAAGATGTATAGGCGTTCCCATGCTAATTAGAATCGACCAGATATATAGGTGTTCCCATGCTGATTAGAATCGTTTATTCAATTTTATGCAGCCGAAAGCATTAGAGTAGTCTATAAACAAATATAGGTTGTTATTTTGAATTCCCTAACTTTTTCTATTATCTGGTGTATATTGAGAATTTGTTCTCTAGTCCCTCTTTTTGCTACTAAATTCTAAATCTCACTTTATACAACAGTCCTCGTGCTAACAGACAGACAGGCCAATCTCCTTCTCTAGTCTAAATGTCTTGAAGGCATATCGTGGTTATGCCCGGATATCCAATCTATTGGCGATTCTTCTGATAGTTCTCTGTCAGCCGTTTGTCTTGTAGCTTGCTCCATGTTGGTATCCAACAGCATCTCAATCGTATCCATTCGGCGGCTAGGTGATCTTCCGCGTCGCCTCCTTCCATTCGGTTTGCCCTGCATCACAAATTTCTCCATATTATAAGCACGTGGAATGTGATCAAAATACTTTAGGATGCTTGCACAGACTGTGTTAGAAAGTCTCTGTTTCGGTTTAATTTCATCACGGAATCCTCAGCATCCTTCGCCAGCACCACATTTCAAACGCGTCTATACGGCGTCGATCAGCGGTGCGTATAGTCCAAGTTTCAGACGCATACCTAAATATGAAGAATACAAGTGTTTCTCCTAAATTTATTTTTGTGTTGCAACTGATGTCCCTGGACCTCCAAAGCTTTGTGAGTTGAGTCATAGCTGTGCGACCCATTTGTATTCTTCGGCGTATTTCACCTTTACAATTGCCGGTGTTATTAACAATGCTCCCAAGAATGTTAAGCTGCTAACCACCTCATATCCATCAATTTGTTGTACAATTGGGAAGTTATCGTTTTCTCTATCGACTATAATAATTTCCGTCTTGCTATTATTTATTTGCAGATCGTATTCTTCATTGGTACTCCGTTCTTCTCGACTTGTTACAAGCAATAGGGTGTTCCTCCTCATCAATATAATACGCGCACGAAAAGCTATTATGCACAGGAAAGTTTCTGTTTACACCAACTGGTCCACAAAATCCATCAAATTTGATGGTATGGTATGGTATCCTTGTCTGCGACGTCAACTGTGTCAAAAACTACAAATATATAGATAACATCTAACTAATTAAATAAGCTTTTATATTTTTTTATTACAATAAAACATTTTAAGTAATCTGAAAAATGTGATAATATTTTGTAGCACAAGACTTATCTGTATTTGTAATAACAAAAATTAGCAGAAATCCCAATTCAACAACACGATTAAGGATTATTTTTTATGTAAATTCTATAGGCTTAAATATAAATCATAGACAAATATTACAAACACATTATGGCACTTAACTCAATTAAACAGGAAATAAATTTTTATGAAGTGTTATTTAATTTATTGCTGGTCATAAAGTATTAATATTTGTTTTTGGTTTAATTTCTGACATGTAAAAGCATAACGAGGCATTTTTTTTTTTCTTAAACGTACACTAGTTGAATAATTTTTACGAGGGTGGCTCAATAAGTACCTGTGTTTGAAGACAGATGGTGTTGCTTGAAGGCAAATTGATGTTACCATCGTATGCTGTCATCTGATAGATGATACCAAAAAAAATTTGACACTGATTCATAGGTTAGTTTGTATTTGGCAGCCATTTCAATAAATAGTGTAATGTAAAATAGAAAAAGTCTAGTATCGATTAGTGATTCGCTTTTTGCTTTTGGATGAGAAAACGCGTGAGGAGATAAAAGCGAAATGGGTCGTGTCGACGAGAACGGTAATTAATATTGTACATGATTAGTTGGCTATCTAAAAGTTGTCGGTCCGATGGGTGCCGGGGTTGCTCACCGTGGAAAACAAGCTGGTGCGGCTTTCAGTTTCGAAGCTGTGTTTGGAGCAATTCAAGCGAAAGCCGAAAGACTTTTTGTGTCGATTTGTCACCGACGATGATACCTGGATTCATTATTATACACCCGAAACCCAGCAACAATCAAAACAATGGGTTGCTTCCGGTAAATCAGTTTCAAAGAAGGCAAAGACGGTTCCATCGGCCGAAAAAATTATGGCGAGGATTTTTTGGGATGCAAAGGGCATCAGACTTCTTAGAAAAAAGAAGAACGGTCACTGGACTATACTACAGTAAGTTATTGCACCTCTTCGACAAGAAATTGAAGAAAACACGGCCCCAATTAGCGAAGAAGAAAGTATTGTTTCACCTAAACAATGCTCCAGCACATTCATCCGGAGTTGTCGCTGCCAAACGGTATTAATTGCGTTATGAATTGCTGCCGCACCCCCGTATTCGCCCGAGCTGGCACCCCGCGATTTCTTCTTGTTCCCAAACATGAAGAAATGGGGAAAAAATTCAGCGCAAATAAGGAGGTCATCGCCCAGACAGAAAAGTATTTTGGGAAGTTAGACAATTCCTATTTTTTGGAAGGGGTTAATAAATGGCAAGGACGTTGGGAAAAGTGTATATACCTAAAAGGGGACTATGTTGAAAAACAGATTTGTTTCTGAAAAAAATGGCGTCTTCAATTCTAACACGTTATTGACCACCCTCGTACATGTGTCGATCAAGACTACAGTTATGTTTGTTTGGACTGCTTATTTTCTTCTAAGCTGCTTGAAGTACCGGATCCAGATTCTCATCTTAATTATCGCAGGCAGCTAAATATATATTTTAAATGGGATGGGTCTTTACTTGCGAATGATACTACCAAGCAAGCATCAAAGTATGAATGAAAGTAAGACAAGAACCTCGTACCTGAATTAACCTGCACTAACCTTGTGTATAGCGTATGCAAAGTCTGAAAAATACGAAATAAAAAAAAAAACCGCCAAGTGCAAGTCGGACTTTTGTAATTAGTGTTCCGTACGTTGATTGCTTTTAAAATAAAATAAAATTATATCTCGGTACAAGAGCGACTGGCCACTCGGTTACAGCTGCATCCACTATATATCAAAAAACATAGTTTTCATAGTTTTTTTCATACCAAATAAATTATCAAACCTAATGCACTCGTGATAATTTTCTCTCAATCTACACTTACTCCAGAATTTTTTCAAAATTTTTTGATTAGTACTTTTCCAGATAAGAGGGGGGACATCGATTTTAAGCAATTTTTTTAAAATAACATAAAGAAAAGTGCGCGAAACTATTACATAATATACATTCTTGAACTCGATATTTCCACAAGCTTTCATTTGACACCCCACTCGATGATCACCCCCTTGGGTCAAAATTTAACTTTCAAAACTACATGGCTCTGATCGGGCCATTAATTCCTATATTTATGTCAAATTTCATCTTTCTAAGTCAAAGAGTTTCGGAGAAAATTGGTTGTGACCGACGCACAGTGAGCCAGGAATATAGTTTTTCGTTCAAAACTGTCTAGAGCCCTTAATTATTAACAAAATCAGACAATTTTTTTAAAAAATACTCGTAAGTGAATTCCGAACAAACGTAAGGGTAGTTAGAATTTGTCCGGTTAGAATATAAGGATCTTCAACTGGTCGTGCTCCAATTCAGGTTAAGACAATAATAATTGAACAGAGTGATCAAAATATGATTTTATTGAGAGGATAAAATTGTGTTCCTCGGTATTTTTTTTATGTTAAATAGTAATTTTTAAAGTTGCAAAAAGCAGCACGGAAGCGGGAGGTGAAATTTCGAAGTTCACATCGGGTGTTTCTGGGGTCGCCGAATCTCTTTTTAGGGTCATTTCTATCATATGCATCTTTTTGAGATGTGAAAATGGGGGTTGGAGGGGGAGAAATTACGATATTTTTCTCAATTTGAGTCGCTAAATCTATTTTCCAATCCCCATTTGTACCTCTCAAAAAGGCCCATATGATCAAAATAGATTCGGCAACTCCAAGAGCCCCCAAGAAACCAGTTTTGAACGCGAAACTCTAATTCAGATGAATATCGTAATTTCTCCGTCTTCAAATCTCATTTTCACATCTCAAAAAGGTGCATATGATAGAAATGACCCTAAAAAGAGATTCAGCGATCCCAGAAACCCCCGAGGAACCAGTTTTGAACTATTATCAATTTTGAATGTTTAAGTTCAGAGATTTCTTCACGTAAAAATTTTGTGGAAATAGCTTGCTAAAATTACCCTTTAAAAATAAAGATTACTCTCAAAAAGCATGTTTTTAAAACTCAATACCTGTCGCCTTTTATTATAGCAAAACCAACACTTGTACAAGTAAGATTATCTAGGTTATTGTATTTAAGCAATAATAACCTTTATCTTTTACTCATATCGCTTTTACAAGTCCCATAAAAGTTATCACAAATTTCAAACTTCAATAAAAATCAAACTTATCTTGCAAATATTAAATAAAACAAAATTAAACAGATCGTACAGGGGTACTACTAATTTTTATTGTCGGCTCGCATCAGGTGCTTAATTCATCCTTTTTTAGGGTCGGTTCTGTAGTTAAATTTATAGTAACCCCTAGTTAATAAATTATAATCATTTGATTGCATGGGACTAAAATCAGGGGCGTCTCGTTCGTTAATGCTTCTTTTGAGTCTCAATAAACGAATAAATCAAGCTAAACTCTGCGGTTGGAGAATTTTTTAGTTATAGTGAAAGACCCCATTGGCCGTAATTGTTTATTAATGTTTTATTACATTAATTACTTATTATAGTTTTATTTTTTTTTCAGGTGGGTTTGTTTATGTGCCTGGTGGTTAGCTAGAGCCGGTCTCTCGTGGAATCCAGAAAAGATGCGTGGGTTAACTTCCGCCCTGCACGTCTGCGCATGGGTGTTCCCTGCTATTCAAACTGTTACTGCTTTGGTGCGAAGAGATGTAGATTCTGATGAATTAACAGGTAAAATATGTATATAAATAAACAGTAAAGACCAGCTGATCGATCTAACTCCTCCTAAAACCCCGTTTCGGGAGTGTCGAACTTAGCTTATGTTTTAACATTGACAAACAAACTCAAGACCTTAAGGTATGGTCGTTCCGGAGCACTCGAAAGGGAGTTAGCTTGAGCTTATACTAAGTTGGGAATGTGGAATCTTTGGCACAATGATACTACTCAGTATATATCACCACTACACCAAACACTTTATTTTTGCACTCGACGCGCGTTTCGCTAACCATGTTAGCTTCATCAGGAGCGATGATTGAGCTTATAGTTTATACTAGTTGCCAGCAGCCTTCTTGATCTAAACAATTGCAAATAATAAATATGAAACGGTATCTCTCCTTATCTTAGGCACAAAATTGTGTGTATATATAAGGATTTTCTACAGCTAACGCTGTCTTTCTCTTTCAGCCTTTGATTCCATCCGTTTCTATCCTCCCAGTCTCCATCTGTTAGACCCCTGTCCTCCATAGCCTCGTCCACATCGTCTCCACGATCGTCTGAGTCTTCCTCTTTTTCTTTTCCTTATAGGCTCCACTCCGTTATTTTCTTTATCCACCTATTATCTTCGCTCCGTCTTATGTGTCGATACCATTTTAATCGTTTTTCTTCAATGGTGTTTATTGCGTTCTCTTTAATGTCCATTTTGCTTCGTATTTCTTCATTTGGTATTCTCCCCATACGTGTCACTCTACAGCATCTTCTCCAATACTCCATCTCGACCGCATTAATTTTAGATTTATTTCTTTTGTTGATCGTCCATGTTTCTGACCCGTATGTCATTATGCTTTGTATTATTGATTTGTATATGCGTGTTTTGTTTCTCTTTGTAAGGTGTTTGTCCCACAGGATCGAATTTAATTGTCTTATGCATGTCCGCGTTTGTCCCAATCTCTTTTTCTGATGTAGCGTTTTTTGAAATGGTGGTTCCTAAATATTTAAATCTATTGGTTTCTTTGATTGTTGTTTCGTTATCGACTTTTAGATTCTCCACATTTCCCCCCTTTGTTGTTAGATATTCCATTTTATTAAAGTTTATTGCTAATCCTGCTTAAGTGTACTCTTCTTTCATTCCATCTCCTTTTTTTCTTATTCTGTTCTTCTTCAGGGTTCTCTTCTTGGAATTCTTCTCTGTCTTCTGTTAGCAGTTTTTTATAATATTCTTCCCACTCGCTTTCTGGGACATACTCTATATACGCCTTCTCTCTATTGTTGGTCCTTAATGCTTTAATTATTCTCCATGGCTCTGTGCTTCTAGTTTCTCCTATATACTGTTCTACATGTTCGCACGCTTTTTCCCATCTCTCGTTCTTTTCTTTGTTTATCATCATTCTCGTTTCTGCATTTTTCTCTTTATATTTCTGTAGATCTTCTTCTGACTTTGTATTCAGCCATTTTTGGTATAGTCTTTTTTTCTCCTTTATAGATTCTTTGGTTTTTTCACAGATTCTAATTTTATGTTTCTTATTCTCGTTGTCTTCTTTACCTTCTAGGGCCGCCAGTTTGATGCATTCTTTTATGTGGTCATACATCTGTTGGAGGTTGTCGTAGTTAAATTCATTTAATTTTTGATCTAATCGTAGGCTATATAGGTCTCTTATCGTTTCGTCTTGAAGTAAGTGTATTTTGTATTTTATTTCTTTGTCTGCTTTTTCTGTTATCTCATTACTATTTCTGTTTTCTTTATCTATTATTCCTGTTTGTTTTATTGTCTTGTACCACGGTACTTTTATATTTGCTACTACTAGTCTATGGTCTGTTCCACATTCTGCCCCTCTCTTTAATCTTACATCTTTTATTGTACAAAATTGTAGAAATTGGAAACAAACATTTTTGGGATTACTTCGACGTCCTCTGTCTGTCTGTCACAACCGATTTTCTCCGAAACTATTTGACGTAGAAAGTTGAAATTTGGCACAAATATAGGAATTGATGAACCATCTAGAGCCATGCAGTGTTGAAAGTTAAATTTTGACTCAAGGGGTTAGTTTTGAGGGCTGAAATCGGAAGTGAAAAAAAAAATGTTTTGAAAGGTTATCTAGTAGGGTGTCAAATGAAAGCTTGTGAAAATACGAGTTCAAAAATATATATGATGTAATACTTGCGCATACTTTTCTTTGTATTATTTAAAAAAAATCGCTGCCCCCCCCCCCCCCTCCTATCTCGAAAAGTACTGATCAAAAAAACTTTTAAAAAATTCAAAAATATTCTCCATAGCACGCATGACTGCATTACGTTTAATCATTTATTTGATATAAAAAAAACTATTTGGCTTGTCAATGTAGGGGGGCTTTGTTTATATACTTTTCAGTACAGCCACTGGGGACCAACGGATAGTTCTTCTTCTTAGTGTGCCTTATCTTCTAAGGACGTTGGTGATCACATTTGCCCATCTGTTTTTATCTATTGCCGCTCTAAACAGTTCAGTAGATGTCATGTTTGTCCTCTATCGTAAGTTTTTCAACCAGGAGTTGCTGCGCCTTCCTGGTCCTCGCTTACCGATTATTTTTCCTTCAATTATAAGTTGCAGGAGCTCATACTTTTGCCTCCTCATAATATACCCAAAGTAAGTGCTTTTTCTTTGTTTAACAGCTGGAATCAACTCTCCTTGCTTTCCCATCCGGTCAAGTATTTCCACGTTTGTGATATGCGCTGTCCAAGGCACACGCAGCATTCGGCGATGGCACCACATCTCGAATGACTCCGTTCTTTGTTGTGTTGTCTCTGTGATTGTTGCAGCTTCTATACCGTTTAACATGACCGATAACACGTAGCATCTTAGCACTCGTGTTCTTGTTTTTTAAGTTTAGTTGGCAGTTACAGAGTATGCTGCACATTTTATTAAAGAAGCTTCGTGCTTTTTCAATTCTTGAGCGTATTTAAATAGAGTGATCCCAATCTTCACTAATTACGCTTCCTAAGTACATTATTTTTGTTACCCTTTTAAGTGTATGTTGATAAACTTTAATATTTATGTTTGTATTAGAATTTTTACTGACCACCATTGTTTTTGTTTTGTTCGTATTCAGTTTCATTCAATATTCCTCACATGCATCAACAATTCCATTCATGAGTCTTTGTAGGCCTTCTTCACTGTCCGCTAGAATGACAGTATCATCAGCGTAGCGGAGGTTATTTACACACACACCCATTAATTGTAATTCCATCTTTTTTATCAGAAAGTGCTTTATTGAAGATTTCCAAGGCTCCATGCTATCTCCTACTCTCTTTCTCATTTACATTAACGATCTGCTGGAAAAGACCGGAAATCCAGTCTACCGCTTTGCAGATGACAGTACGCTTATCTCTTCATTTACTTTGAACGATCGGAGATCGGCTGCTTAGGCGAGTGTCCGCAAACAGCGGGAAGTCGTTCAACTTAACAAAGACCTGGAAGAAATTCTATCTTGGGGTGACAGTAACTAAGTGGGATTTAACGCTACAAAAACCCAAGTTTTTTCTAAAAAAGTTAACATTGCTGAACCCGACATAGTTATGGCAGGGCACTCCATTCCCCTAACATTGTCACTCAATTTGTTGGGCCTTAATTTGGGAGCAAATATGTCCTAACATGAGCATGTTGCAGGCATAGCAAGGAGAGTTTCTCAAAAGTTGGGAATATTATTTCGAACCAGAAAACTTTACACTCCACAACAACTGTTAATTCTTTACAAAGCTCAAATTCGACCAACTATGGAATACTGTTCCCATGTTTGGGGCTCCGCTCCCAAACATACACTGCATCTGTTGGATTCTATTCAGAGAAGAGCTGTTCGTCTGATTGGAGACCCGGAACTGACCGGCGGCCTTGGAACATCGAAGAACGGTTGGCAACTTGAGCTTATTCTACAAGCATTTTCATGGAAAGTGTTCGGAGGATGTAGCCCGCTTAATTCCTCCCAGAGCGGTACATGTTAGAAATACACCTCGCGCTGATACTTCACATCCGTATGAGGTTCAGCTTGTTACTCCTCGTACAACGCTTTTCAAGTAATCTTTTATATGGAGAACATCATCCCTTTGGAATAATTTGCCCAGGACTGTGTTTCCCACCGAGTACAATTTACAAAGATTCAAGAACAACGTGAATCGCTTTTTCCGCACACGTGTCGCTCCTGTAGCGCTTTAGGGACCTCCCTGCAGCCCGTGTACTAGACCCATAAAAAAAATAGACATTGAATAACACGGGAGACAAAATACAACCCTGACGTACATCTTTCTTTATTTTTATTTATTTTGACATGCGATTCTCAACTTTTTGGCAGTCTGGTTCCAGTATAAACTTGATATTATTTGTAAGTATTTGTCATCATTGTTATACGATTGTAGTATTTCCATCATTTTCTCATGATTTATCATGTCAAAGGCTTTTTGGAAATCTATGAAACATAAATAAACATCAGAGTTGACATCCCTACGGATAGTTACCGAGACAAAATAAGTTTATTTTACTTGTTTATAATTAAACAAATACTTAAGTAGTAAATATTTGTTTTACACTTTTATCACTAGATTCTAGATTGAGCTAGATTGATTTATTAGCTATTATAAAGCTAAGATGATATAACTATTCTACATTATTGAGTAAGAAAAAACGTGAAAATACATACTGGATCCTGAAATATATACATGTCAGGGACCTAATTAACTTAGCCTAGGTATGAAGAAAAACTCATTTGGAGTGTGTTTTGTGAAGTGGTTGATCATTTTATACCTCCATAACAAACATTTTTGTTTCAACAGCAATTACCGTACGGAACATTAATTGCGCAAGTGCATTTTTTCAAGATTTTGGTTAAAGAACTATCATTAAAGCCTGAAAAATATGTCTCATTTCATTTGATGAGTTTTTAATATAGTTTTTCGGTCCTAATAACGGCGGTTTATTTGATACATTCGAGTGTCCGCTACTGTCTTGTTGATTTTTACTACACTTATTTGTTTGTAGTCGTCCCATATTTACTCTATCTATTCTTTCTATGCCTTTCCGACAATTTTTGATTGTACTAATAGGAATGGTGTTTTTGACTTTTTAGATGTCGTAGGAACGAAATATTTTTTTGTGTAGATTTGAAAAGCCTACCAAAAATACGTGTTAGTTCACTTTCTGCTATTAATATGGTTCTGTTGAGTTTGATGGACCGTACCCGATCAGTTTTACCGCCTCGAATTTTTATGATACAACATAATACATATTATTAATATTTGGCATTCTTAATAATGAAAAAATTGACGACCGCCCAACATACCTGGGTATCGTCCTGAATCACTGTCGTTCAGACACCACTGCCAAAAAACTCACCAAAAAGTGACAACCAGGAACCAACTCTTGAGAGATAGTTGTCAAACTCCAGGGTGCTTCGAATGTCAGATGAGGCGGTGCTTTTTCCACAGGCGAGTATGCATGCTCTATCTGGAACAGGTTCAGCATGTCAAAAAGGCGACGTGGCACTAAACGAGACCTGTAGGTTCATAACGGGATGCATGAAGGCCACCCCTCCTAGAACTATTGTACAAAGCAGCCAGTTTCGAAGCTCCTTCCACGCACCGAACAGCCGCCGAACACACCTAGAAATTTAGGCAGGTTTTTGATCACCGCCACCACTATGGAGTGCCTGAGCCCTTTAGATGCCTATAATCCCGAAAAGGTGTTCTGAACATAGTACCCATAGAACCGTCTAACTTCTATCCATTTAAGCAGAAACCGGTACCTTAGCATGATACAGAGAGGAAGTGATGGAGAGCCTCCGGACAGGAGTAGCAAGATCTAAGATGAATCTGTCAAAATGGGGGCTAACAGAAGAACAGACACAAGATGTGAGAGTGGGAAAACACAAACAACGGAGCACCTCCTATCCTGCAAGAACGTGACCCGGTATTGAGCTGATAAAATTTAATTAGGATTCGGACACAAAAAAGTAAAGTAAGTATTGATAGACATTCTTAAGTGACCGTGAACCGTCATTTTTTTAAACAAAATTATATGCTTATGATAAAGGGCAATGTAAACCATAATTGCTTTTAAAGACATTCACTCTGTCTTAAAAATGATCTCAACTTTAAAAACATATATTTAACTCAATTTACATTCTTCAATTTCCGATTGAAATCGAAACCCATCTGCGAGAGCAATAAAACGTTTAACTCGTTTTGGTTTTAATTTAAATTGCCTACCTAAAAGTACATACAAATGTAAACTTAATGATTCCACGACTCATGCCAATTCAGAACGAGGTTAGTACTCGTAAAAAAGCGTCTTTATGAGCGTTCTTGGAACACAATCGTTGAAGATAAATTGGTTATTTTACACCGGAATAAATTGGAGTTAAAAACAGATTTTACACTGACAAAATCACATGTAGGGGAGATTGGCATTTAAGGGAACATTACACTTTTTCGGGTCGGAAAAATCGATTTTTAGGAAGTATCCTATTGGAAAGTATTATATTTCTCGGAAAATTTCAGAGGATAATATCAAATACTTTCGAAGTAATAGATGACTATAGCGCCAAGTGTAAGGCAGGTCAAATCGACAGCGCGGCGTGCCAACTTACCTTTCGGCCGTTTACAAAGGTTATGCTCTACCTGCGTCGAGCATCTGCTGCTACTTTTATGATTCTAAAAAAGATAGAAGGTAAAAGGAGAGTTTACTACAATGGGTATAATATCTTTTCAGTTTGCGGCAAAACTGTAGCTCCAAAGCAAACGGTACGCTGGCCTGCTCAGTTCGAAAATATCGCTCGCAGGGTTAATATCACTCAGTAAACGTCTCGGCTAATATTGTACAAAAGGGTTAAAAAATATGGGAAATTTAGTTCGAGGCGAGTGTGTAGATCACGTAAAAGATAGTTTTATGGTAATCGATTTTCAGATGAAAGTGATTCTAATTTTGCCGTCTGCAGAAAAAATTGTAAAAATTTCTGATTTTAGTCCAAGCACTGATTCAACTTTTAGTTATTGTATAGTACAATTTTTAGCTTTTACATACTTTATAACAAAAGTTTTAGTACAATGTGATGGAGACGTGCCTCTGTCCTTTGTTAATCTCTTGTACAATCTTGTTTTTCTCACCGTGGCTCTCATAACATTCTTCAACTGAATTTCAGTAATTTGATTTACTGCTTTTCTTAAACGTATTGCTAAATCATTTCTGTCTGTTGGTGAATTTTTGTAAACTTTTTCTTCTAGTTGGTTCCATATAAAAAAAAATAAGAGGCGTAAGATCTGGCGATCTTGCAGGCCACTTATTAGGTCCATTGGTACCTAGCCATTTTGCATCAAATCTTTGATTCAAGTAGTTTACTACATTTTTACTATTGTGAACTGGAGCGCCATCCTGCTGGAAAATAATGTCCCCACGATTTAAAGATAAAGTTTCTAAAAAATCTTCAACATCATTTTAAATGAACTCCAAATATCTTTCTCCATTTAACGCACCATCAAATATAATAGGAATAATTCTTGTGCCAAGGATACCCACACGTTAAAGCTGCATCTTTCTTGCATAATTCTGGGTTTTTCTTGGGCCCAATATCCAGTATTGTTATGATTAAATAGACCCAAATTGGTAAATCTAGATTTATTCGAAAATAGAATGTTGTAATGAAATCGGTTATCAAGGTGGTATCTCTGCAAAAACCAATTACAATAATCCATTCTTCTTTGGTAATCTGTTTAATATAAACGTTAATTTACTTGATATTTTTAGGATCTGAATTTATATTTTCTTAAAATGCGACGAGCGGTTTCACGACTTACACCGGTTTGTTCTTCAACATGTCTTATAGAAATTGTAGAATCTACCTGAACAATAGCCATTACATTAATTTCTGACTCTTCGTCACCAAAAAATACATCAGCAGGTTCAATCAGTTGCCTTCTAAACTGCTGCTCCACCCTTAAAAAATAATTGTTGAGTAGGTGCCTCCTATCGGGATATCTTGCCATGTATAACTCGGCGGCTTGGCGGCTGTTCTTTCTGTACTCTCCATAAATTAATAATATCTCTACTTTTTCATCCGTTGAATATATTTTTGTTAACTAAAAATTATATTTGACGTAAAGTAAACAGTAATAATGGCCATTTTGGTAACACGCAGCAACCATGACTTTCGGTTCGCCTGTTTTATCACAGCCAGTCCGTAATGAAACTTGTTGATATCACATTATTGCGTAATAAGACGGTTTATTTTCTGAAAATAATATTAAAACCAATTGGCGTTAGATAATTCTGTTATATGTATGTTGGCAAAAAAGCCTAATAATGTCCCATTCTGGTATCTAAAAATGCAAATATGCAACTTTCAAAATAAAAAAATTACAGGGTGTTACATGTTGGCTGTGTCTCCCGATATATAGGTAGGGTAAACCCTAAGAATAGACAGAAAAATGCAAACGACATATTTAAATGGAAGAATAAGGCCCACATTGATAGCTTTTGGGAAATTAAAAACAATTAAAAAACAAAATATTTAGGATATATAAACTGACAACTGTTTATTGGCTAATAGGTAGCTTGACGCCATTACTGTTTTACAATGGATCTTAAGATATATATTTATATATATATATATATATATATATATATATATATATATATATATATATATATATATATATACAGTCCCTGGCCAAATTATTAGACGCACTGCAAGATTTCATGTAAAATATTAATTACCGAGTGATATTGTACCGTTTTATTATTTTAAATTGATTTGTTTTTTATTTTTATATTTTCTAATCAATTACCTATTTATTTGACATAAATAAAACAGCATTAATTTAGAAAAGCATAAGTTTATTAAGTTTTAAAGAAAAGTGAAATTAATGTTAGTAAAAGTCAATATTTAGTTGAGCCACCGTTAGCCGCTATCAAAGCTTTAATTCTGCGCGGCATGCTATCAATGCAAGATTGTACTGTCTCCTGCATTTGAGGATGATGATTCCACACATGAATAATCTTTTCTAGGAGCTCGGTTTTGTTGGTAATCACATCTTTAGCCACTTCTCTTTTCATCAGCTCCCACACATTTTCAATGGGGTTCATATCAGGGCCAATCCAACAGAGGGATATTTTTTTCTGCCAAAAAAGCTTTAACAGACCGAGCAGTGTGGCAGGGAGCTCCATCTTGCATGAAAGTGAATGGTTCCCCATTTGGAAACCATTCTCTGAGCTGCGGAATCAACCGATTTTGTAATACTTCTTTGTACTGATCTTGCCTCATTATTCCTTTGACGACGTACAGAGGTCCAGTGTCCTTGCCGCTGATGACTGATCAAATCATCACTTTGGTGGGATGTTTAACCGTCGGGACGACGCAATCAGGATGAAACTTTTCTCCATGACGACGACGCACATACTGAGCTTTATTCTGCAAAATTTCGAATGTGCTTTCGTCACTGAAGCAGACCTGTCAAAAATAGGAAAAATATATAAACTTCCATGTTTATTTGCTTTATTTAACTGAAAATGATAATAATGTATCAATTATTGATTAAATTGCTGTATCTTACCGATCTCCAGAAGTCCACATCTTTGTCTTGCCATTGTTTGGCCCACTTCAGGCGCTTTGCTTTCATTGCAGCTGTTAACTTGGGCTTCCTGGCGGGGCGACAGGCCTTAAAATCTAATTCTTTCAATTTTCTTCGAACAGTGCGCTCAGAAGCATTTACGCTAGCATCCTGGAGTTGTGATTTTATTACCTTTGTGGTAGCAAATCTGTTTTCTACACAAATTTTCTTCAAACATCTCTCTGACCGTGGAGTGAAAATTGGTTTTCTACCGCATCTTTTCTTTCTTTTCGGGTTTAATTCCTTCCCTGACTCAATTTTCTTTTTTATGCGTCGTACACTAGCTTCAGAAACCTCCAATCATCGTGATATTTCTCGGTTTGTAAATGTTTTCGCAATCACAAGGGCCTTCACTTCAGCTTTTTTACGTGGTGAAAGATCGCCTTTTCTACCCATAATGAAAATAGTCCAATTACTTTTTTAAAACACTGCATACAAAATAAACTAATAACTGAGTAGTATAAAACTGTTAAACAAACAATCACAGTCCATAAAGCCACAGAAACACGTCCGTACCTGACTCGATTCCGATCGCGACTGATACAGGTTTGTACTTATTTACGTTCATGTATCACTTTGTCAACACAGTGTTGCCATATGTTAAAAATAAATACAAATATGTAGTCTACAACAATTCTTTTAAATAAAACTCAATAATATTGTAGTTTAAATATACCATTATTGCATAAAAACTCTTAAGAAACATAAAATTACTAAAAAAAGATACAGTGCGTCTAATAATTTGGCCAGGGACTGTATATAGGTAAGGAATTTATATAAATATCTTGAGATAACTTAAGATATTTCATGAACATAAAACTTAAAATTAAACTTAATGTTAGTTAAGCTAGACAGACGGCTACGAGCTTGGCTGGGGGCGGTCTGGTAAGCCTTCCTGACTGTGGAGTTAGAGTCGTGTGTGGCTTTGTCCAGGAATTTGAGCTGAATGTTGCTCATGAATTCCAGGATTGTGGGCATCTGGAGGTCGCTATGAAGTTGAGTGTTGCGTATGAACCATGGCAACCTGGTCCTTTCATACTAGCCGCTTGTCATAGCGGAGGCCCGGGTACTTAATGGTGTTTGACCATCGACGTCTGGTGTCTTGGAAGGTGAGGATTGCAGGTATAGTGTTGCGAGCCTTTCGTGGTGAACATGATGGCTTGGGTCTTCGCTGGATTGATCTGGATTCTCCTTTGTTTGAACCAGGCGACTAGCTTGTTGAGGTGACGTTGGAGCCGGCTGGTTATGATCCAGGTGGACTTGGTGGTGGCGATGTTATCGGCGTACATGAGGAAGGAGGTGTGGCTTGACTTGAGAATATCGGGATTTAAGATATGCTACGCATAAAATCAAAAATTTGAAATATTTATATTATCCCAGTCCTTTTATATGGGGTTTAAACGTGGGCAATCACAAACAAAACAAAATACAAACTAACCAGCGCTACCTGGAAAGAGGAAATCTAAATATAACGCTAAAAGACAAAAATTCTTTAGAATATACGTTGAGATTTTGAAATCTTTGCCGTAATGAACTACCTAACAGTTATCACCTCTATATCAAACGTTTTATTTTTGCACTCGAAGCTCGATCAGGAGCAATAATTGACTAAATCTAATATTAAAAACTGAACTATTTATACTAAAATTGTGATTTACTCGACTGGAACCGGCCTATCACAGATTTAGGTTTAGTTACGGGTTGAGCAACCAATACAGAGAACTGTAAGGAATAGGTCCTCGGTCTAGTCTAAATCAGAAGCGAGGACCTACTCGTCACAGTTCTTTGTACTTGATACTATACTAAAGGCAAAATGCAGATGGAACCGAAATATAGCCAGATTGGAAAGGACAATGAGCAGAGAAAAAAAATCCAGGACATTCCGTATTAAGAGAGTTATGACGAAATTAAGAACGTAGCAGGGATTTACGAACGTACCACAGGGTAGATACAGATAGAGGGAAATGAAGGAGGCGTATGTCTACTTATGAACAATGAACCCTGGATAGAGAGAGGAAGCTAGTCTGGCTAAGCCACTATACTAGTTGATTGACATAGCCAAGAGCAGTTTAATAACAAATAAATACAAGGGCTCCCTGCATGCTTGATGTCTTCGAGCTTGAGCCCTTGAAAGTTTTTTTCAACACTTCAAGGTATTGTTTTTCAAGTCCTTTGCGATTCGTAATTCGAGAAAGTGTTTCAAATTCTGTAAAAGTGCTTTATAGTGGCTGAAAAGCCAATTAAGGGACGTGTAAGACTTCAAAAGAGCTTATAAACTTTTTACAACGTTTGAAGTACTTTATAGTGTTCCGTATGGAAGACTTATGGGATCACTTCGGTGTCTGTCTATCACACCCAATTTTCTCCGAATCTATTTGACATAGAAAGTTGAAATTTGGCACAAATATAGGAATTGATGACACAATCAGAGCTGTATAGTTTTGAAAGCTAAATTTTAACTTAAGGGGTTAATTTTGAGGGGTGAAATCGGAAATGAAATTTTTTTTTTACCAAGTCATCGAGTGGGATGTGAAATGAAAGCTTGTGAAAACACGTGTTCCAAAATATATATGATGTAATACTTGGGAACACTTTTCTTTCTATTGTTTTAAAAAAAATTGCTGAAAATCCCTGTCCACCCACCCTATCGAGGTCATCGAGTGGGATGTGAAATGAAAGCTTGTGAAAACATGTGTTCCAAAATATATATGATGTAATACTTGGGAACACTTTTCTTTATATTGTTTTAAAAAAATTGCTGAAAATCCCTGTCCACCCACCCTATCTCGAAAAGTACTAATCAAAAAATTTTGAAAAATTTTCTAGAATATTCTCCATAAAGTGTAGATTAAATAAAAATAACCAGTCAAGTGCAAGTTGAACTTGCGCAATTAGTGTTTCATACGTTGATTGCTTTTAAAATAAAAAATGTTGTAACGGAAGTATAAAATGAGTTTTCTACAAAGTTTATTTCCAATCTTTACTAAAAATTGATGACCTTGAAATTTCTGTTTTTTTTACATACCAGATAAATTATTACAGGTAATGCACTCGTGATTTTCGTTCAATCTACACCCCGTGGAGAATATTCCAGAATTTTTTTCAAAATTTTTTGATAAGTACTTTTCGAGATAAGGCGGGTGGACAGCGATTTTTCGCGATTTTTTAAAAATAATACAAAGAAAAGTACACGCAAGTATTACATTATATATATACATATATATATATATATATATATATATATATATATATATATATATATATATATATATATATATATATATATTACTCGTGTTTTCACAAGCTTTCATTTGACACCACACTCGATTACCTAGTAAAAAAAATTTTTTTTCACTTCCGATTTCACCCCCCAAAACTAACCCCTTAAGTCAAAATTTAACTTCCAAGACTACATGGCTCTGATGAGGCCATCAATTCCTATATTATTACCAAATTTCAACTTTCTACGACAAATAGTTTCGGAGAAAATCGGGTGTGACAGACGAACAGACAGACACCGAAGTGATCTTATAAGTGTTCCGTACGGAACACTAATTATCACGAGTACATTAACTTTGGTAATTTATCTGGTATATATAAAAAAAATGTTAAAGTCATCAGTTTTCAAGAAAAATCGGAAACAAACTTTGGTGAAAACTCATTTGGGCTGTTTTTTGTGAAGTCATTGATCTTTTTAAACCTCCGTTACGACCGTCAGATCATTAATAGCGCAAGTCCGACTTACACCTGGCGGGTTTTCTTCAACTGAGAACTTCAAGTTCATTACAGAATTTCAAGCACTCTTGCTGATTTTCGAGCCCTTCTAAAGGGGATTAGTGCTTTAAAGTCAGTTACTTTTAAATTTAGTTGGCAATAACAGGCCCTCTAATAATGTTATAAATAAATTGTAGCTTGAAGAATCTAAATACGACGGCTTTCTCTGGCTCTGTTTTTGACTAATTTAGAGTGTTTAAAAAACTGAAATATTGATCTAGCTACACTAAGTGATTTATATGAATTTACATATTGTGGGCATTAAGTCTTAATTACTTATTCATGAAGTGTGATCTTTGCACTATGTAATTTGAGTTTGAAAGCCTTTTAACACGGCTTAAGACACTTTTTTAAACAATTATTAATTACCATATGTATATATTATATACAGTCAGTCCAAAAAGTCTCCATACACCACCTGTTTTGTATACTATTTTTCTGTTATGTTTAATTAATTAATTGGAACTATGAGGTTTAAATTAATATTTGAAACTTAACCAACGAGGATTAGTATTAAAAATAACTACGAAACATTTTATTTAGAAGTTACATCATTGTTATAAAAATATAAAGAAAATTAATGTCATAAAAGTCTCCATACACTTAACAATTACCAATCGGACGGAGTTTAACGGAAAATACCTTCTTTTAAATTAATAGTTAGTGGGACCGCCGCCGCACAGTGGGGAAAAACGAAAAATCGTGTTTTCAAAATTGTCTAGAGCCTTCCATTTTGGTTCGATTTGGATGATTTTTTTTTTAGATCGAAGCTTATTAAATTCCGAACAAAGTTGTCGGAGCCGATTTTTCAATTAAACTTTTGTTTCAAAATGGCGGACGTTGGTTTCTGCTTATATAGCGACTGAGACACAGAAAACGCTTACAGTTTCAAACCAAGTTGTGCCACTGTTTAGCAATAGCAGCCACTTTTTTGCTACAACAGCTAACAATGTGGCTAGTGCAGCAAAATATTTAGCTGTCCCTATTTTAACAAAACGTTTTAGCTGCTGTAGCCATTTTCTAGCTGTGCGAGCTGTCCTTTTCTGCGTGTATCGCTGTTTTTTGTATCTGCTAGAAAATTGTCTACGATACTTAAAATTTACAGCAGCAATATTCTAGCAATAACTGCATGAAAATTTAAATCCCGCAACTAAACTTGAATGACTTGAATGATCTGACTGCCACAGTCTAAATGTCACAGAGAAACTTTCTTGCTCGATTCAATTTTGGCATCCGCCATACTTGATTTGTCATTTTAAGTCAATTGTTGAAACATATTTATAATTAACAACCTTAAAGAAATTATTTATGCAAATGTTATGGATATAAAATAATAATGGTACGTTTATTCATATTTATAATACTTTTATTGTTCATGGCAGCCATTTTGGGTTCATTATTATTAATCTTGTAACTGTGATCTTAGATATATTATCTGCGACATAAAAAAACATACATACACGCATTTTAACACAACTTGGTTTAAAAACTGTAAGCGTTTTCTGTGTCTCAGTCGATATATAATCAGAAACCGCCATTTTGAAGACGTCCGCCATTTTGAAACAAAAGTTTAATTGTAAAATCGGCTCCGACAACTTTGTTCGGAATTTAATAAGCTTCAATTTAAAAAAAAATCGTCCAAATCGAATCAAAATTGAAGGCTCTAGACAATTTTGAAACACGATTTTTCGTTTTTCCCCACTGTGCGCCGCGCCGTTGGCATTGATAATCTCCCGTAACCTTTTTGTCATGCTTGCAACCAGCTTTTCAATAACTTCTGCTGGCATGTTCTCCCATTCGTTCAATATTCTGATTTTTAATTCTTCTCTATTTGAAACAATATGTTTGCGAACGCGCCATTTAAGTTCCTTCCATAAATGCTCGATGGGCTTAACAGCGGGTGATTGCGGAGGTGTATGAAGCTGCTGTCGCACATTATGGATCATCCATTCTCGGACCAAATTTGCGGTATGTTTCGAATCATTGCCCTGTTAGAAAATGTATCTTTTTTTGAGTGCTAATTTTTGGACACTTTCTTTCAAATTGTCTCTCAAAATGTTCAGATAAACATGCTAATCCATGGTAGCATTAATAAAATGTAAATTTCCAACCCCTCCAGCGGACATGCATCCCCAAAGCAGAACACTGCCACCCCCTTGTCTCACAGTGGAACAAATGTTTTTAATATCGAATGCGGTATTCTTCTTTCTCCAAACTCTAGTTCTGCCATCACACCCAAAAAGGTTAATTTTAGTTTCATCACTAAAGATTACGGATTACCAAAATTCAGGAGGTTTAGTGACGTATTCCCTAGCAAAAGCTAACCGCTTTTTGCGATTAGCTTCCGAAATTAACAGCCTCTTCCTGGCTGCACACCCCTTACAGCCTGCCCTGTGTAAACAATTTCTCACTGTTTGTGAACAAACATTTTTCGAAAATAGTTCCCGTACTTCTTTTAATTTTGGTGCACTTTTCTTGGGGTCTATAATTATTTGTCTAACTGGCCCCTTCACGTGTAGTCAGTCTCTTGGGACGACCGGAGCATGGTCGAATTTTATAGGAACCCGTTGATTTATACTACATAGTTTACAATGTACTGAACAGTAGCATGCGACTTTTTAACAATTTTTCCTATATTTTTGTACGATTTTCCATCTTTCCACAATTCAGTTATGATCTTTAGAACTTAAAGTGGAATTTCACAATTTCTCTCGCTCATTTTTAGTGTTCCATACGGAACACTTATAAGATGACTTCGGTGTCTGTCTGTCACGCTCGATTTTCTCCGAAACTATTTGACATAGAAAGTTGAAATTTGGTAGTAATATAGGAATTGATGGCCTCATCAGAGCCATGTAGTTTTGAAAGTTGAATTTTGACTTAAGGGGTTAGTTTTGGGGGGTGAAATCGGAAATGAAAAAAAAAAAAATTACTAGGTCATTGAGCGTGGTGTCAAATGAAAGCTTGTGAAAACACGAGTTTTATATATATATATATATATATATATATATATATATATATATATATATGTATATATATATATATATATATATATATATATATATATATATATATATATATATATATATATATATATATATATATATATATATATATATATATATATATATATATATATATATATATATACATATATATACATATATATATATATATATATATATATATATATATATATATATATATATATATATATATATATATGATGTAATACTTGCGCGCACTTTTCTTTGTATTATTTTTAAAAAATCGCGAAAAATCGCTGTCCCCCCGCATTATCTCGAAAATTACTTATCAAAAAATTTTGAAAAATTCTGGAATATTCTCCACGGGGTGTAGATTGAACGAAAATTATCACGAGTGCATTACCTTTAATAATTTATCTGGCATATAAAAAATCAAAAATTTCAAGGTCATCAGATTTCAGTAAAAATTGGAAACAAGCTTATTTGGGTTGTGTTTTATAAAGTCACTGATCATTTTATACCTCTGTAACAAAATTTTTTATTTTAAAAGCAATCGACATACGGAACACTAATTGCGCAAGTTCAACTTGCATTTGACCGGTTATTTATTAATACTACTTTGACAGCCCACTGCAAAATTACTAGCAAGAAGTAAGAGATTATAAAGTGTGGCCGAAAATTATTAATTTGTTTTCAGTTTAACGAGCAATAGATAGCTTGATAAAATGCGACTGATTATAACGTGTTTTCTCAGTGCAGTGTACGGAGACTTTTTTGACATTAATTTTGTTTACATTTTTATAACAATGATGTAACTTCTAAATAAAATTTTCGTAGTTGTTTTTAATACTAAACCTCGTTGGTTAAGTTTCAAATGTTAATTTAAACATGTTTTCTCATAGTTCCAATTAATTAGTTAAACATAACAGAAAAATAGTATAGAAAGCAGGTGGTGTATGGAGACTTTCTGGACTGACTATGTATTATATAATATATTACCATATATTACCACCTTTGAACTAACTTAGTTACCAGTATTGTCGAACGAGTCCTCGTTAGTATTCGCTCGTTTAATTAAATCCCAGATACATAAACCAAATTAAGTGATAACGTCTCTTTTGTTGACAAACTATTCTTTGAAATTAATTACAAGTGGTAGGCAGCTCAGCATCACCCAACACCCAATTAACGAGGGTCTTCTGCTGCTACCTTCGCCTGTCACTGGTCATCTCATGATTTTAAACAAGGGCGCATCGTATGCAAATTCTGCTTTTGTTTTCTTGTAAGCCGCCTTACATCAGACCATTCTTGTTGTTTTCTTATTATTCTTTTTATCGAAAACAAAAGGTATTCGAAGATAATAAATGTGGAATCTTTGGCCGTCCGGGATGCTGAACAAGCTAAAAGTACCATCTAGATGACTGAGATATACCATTGAAATGTCGTACAAAAAAAATACTCCAATGTCTGCAAAAATACAATGTCTAGAGTTCTCAGGGTAAAATACTATGCGATAAAAATCTGAATAGGTTGGTTTTCTCCTTATAGAGGATGTGAGTTTACTAATTAACTTGAAATCCACATTTAATGTTAGGGTATGCAGTTTGTATTTTTCGCAGGCGAGAATCAAAACAGTTAGCTATTGTTTCCAAGTTGATATTAGTTTTAAATCCCAAAGTGCAGTGAGATAAAGGTAAGATATCAACGTATCATATACATAAACAGTAAAGTGCTATTAAAATTTGCTACTTGAATAGTATAAAAAGTTTTCTAAGGTTCTCAGTTAAAGCAATGACTGAATTATATTATCTATCATTAGTTTTTTTTTTTGGCTCGGTTCACTGTGGTCCATTAGCCAGTCACATTCTGCCGGGTAGTCATCCGTCTGATTCTTAGCCATATGTCTACCCTGGCGCATCAAAAACATATGCAGTGGGGGAGAGTTATTACACCACATAGGAATACATATAAATCAAAATGATTGGGGTGAAGGGGTAGCACTGGATTTGAGAAGTAGTGATATGTTTATATCTTAATATTATTTAAATCGAGGAATCCATTTATAAGTTTCATACTGTCAAGTCTGATATTCGCAGTGATAGATTGAATGTTAATCGGTAGCTTAAAACCTAGTTTGAAAAGTTCAGAGTAAATGTCAAAGCCATGGAGTTTGTTGTTAGGGCATTCAAAGAAAATGTGATTGATGTCTTGAATTTTTCCGCAAGAGCATAAAAGAGAATCGATAATTTTGATTTTATAAAGATGAGCCCTAGTCGAGTTATGTCCGGTTCGTATTCTTATAATTGATGTAATATGTCGTCTGTTTATATATTCCAATTCCTTCCACCAAATTTTGTTTAACAGGAAATTATTGTTCATGACGTATCCTTTCCCTTTGTCTGAGAAGGTTCTTTTTAGGACATTATAGAAAATATTCGTCACTTTTTTTTATATTTTGGCAGTATTTCTTTGGGACTCCAGTTAATGCTTTTTGGGATGTTTATCATTAGTTTATACGAGGGCCGCCTTTTAAGCTTTTCCAAACGATCACTAGGTGGCGCTACTGAGTGTGACATTACCATTGTTCTAAAATTTGACATTTATTATTGTTAAAACAGTGGCAGCTCATAAATTGGCCGAGTAGTTTCTTTACAGTGAACGTTTAAAAAAAAAACAGTTTTGTGAACAAATGGAAATTTCACGTGAAGGTTTTCGTTGGATCATTTTTTTACGATTTTAGTAAAGCCTAACTCAACAATAATGCCTCGAATCGTTTAGTTCAACTTTTGGTAATCAATCACCATCAGAAAAGACTGTTTACAATTAGTTTGCAGAATTTCGTCATGGTCGTGCTTCCGTCAGCGAAGAATTTCGTGAAGGTCGACCAAAATCGGTCGTTGTTCCAAAAAACATCGATGCTGTACGCAACATAATTGAAGAGAATCGGCATGTAACTTACCGTGAGGTAGAGACATCCTTAGGCATATCGAAGACTGCAGTACATTCGATTTTGCATGAACATTTAACTGTGAAGAAGATCTGTTCAAGATGGATTCTGCATAATTTAATCGAAATTCAAAAACAGGCTCGTGTCAATTGGTATAAGGAAATGCTCAAAAAATTGGACCGAGGACATGCAAAATCTGTATATGACATCGTAACACGAGACGAAACTTGGATATATTCGTACGAGCCGGAAACTAAGCAAAAATTAACTGTTTGGGTGTTCCAAGATGAACCGAATCCAACAAAAGTGGTGTATTCGCGAAGCACTTTTAAGAAAATGAATGGTATACAACAATTTGTTTCCCTGATGTCATCGATTAAATGAGGAAAAAAAAACCGAAATCGTCGCATCATTCTTCATCATGACAATGCCTACTCTCACACAGCACGTCAAACAATTTATTATTTGCCGGAAAAAAACATCATGTCTTATTTTTTATTTTTTTTATCGTTCACCTCCCCGCCTGAGTAGGAATTTTACCCCTTTTTATATAGCCGATATACGGATTTTCGCAAAGCCTTTGATCGACTTGATCACTACTTACTGTTGGATAAGGTCGGATCTCGTTTCAGGCTCTTAAATAACCTGATTGATCTTTTAAATTCATACCTTCTGGATCGCAGGTTTTTATTTAGAAATCAATGGGTTTAGATCGCCTCTCCATATTCCCACTTCAGGTGTTCCTCAGGGTTCCATTCTGGGACCTCTTCTTTTCAATATGTTTGTTGACGACTTGCTGAGTGAGATAGGTTGCCGGAAGCTTGCTTATGCCGATGACCTTAAGATTTTTAAACGCCTAGACTCGGTTTCTGATTCCCACGAATTACAAAGCAGCATTAATGCTCTCACCAACTGGTGCTCTACTAACAGGTTCACCTTAAACGTTTCCAACTGCAATATCGTCCGATATTCCTATCGTAACAACCTTATATTTTTCAGTTATTCCGTAGGTGATACTGTTCTACAGAATCTTCGTTCAGTTAGAGATTTGGGTATTATCTTTGACGAGAAATTCTCTTTTGCTGACCATATTGAACAAATGGTTGCTGGTGCTTCAAGGATGCTGGGTTTCCTGATTAGAAATTGTAGAGACTTTACTAACATATCTGCAATCAAGCTTCTCTATTATTCCTTCGTTAGGTCTAAGTTTGACTATGCTTCTATTGTTTGGTATCCAATATACAATTGCCATAACAACTCAATCGAATCGATACAGAGGCGCTTCTTTAAATATCTTATTTTCAAGAGGGATGTTGTCTATCCGGACCGCGGTGTTGATCACGGACTAATCTTGTCAAGGTTTAATGAGTTGCCTCTTGCAAAGAGAAGGGACATTCACTCCATCAAATTCTTATATAAGCTGTTAAATTACCATATTGATTGCCCTTTCCTATTAAGCAATGTCTTTCCATGTACCACGCCTTGGGGCAAGGCGCTCACCTATTTTTAGCCTCGGCCGGGCTAGGTCAAATATATTATTCCACAGCCCTATTTATATAATGTGCAAGAACGGCAATGTCATTGGAAACTCCGGTGATTTCCATTGCAGTAGGCTGTCGGTACTTATTGGTTCTCTGCTCAGTGGTTAGAGGTTGCTCAAATTTGTAGTTTTTTATTATTACTATTTTTTTTTTTTTTTTTTTTAAATTTGGAGATTGTTCAAACATTTTAATTTTATTTTATCATGTTCTTCTTTTATATGTAGCTCATTAGTATAAACGTTATTCCTGTAATTGGGCCCTGGCCTGTTGGAATTGAATGTATAAATAAATAAATAAATATCCTAAGGATATCGGCGAGGTTGTTGTAATACCCGCCATCGTTGTCCAAGTGCCGAAACATACATTTTTGTATTTCACAGCACCTTTTAGACAACGCGGTAGTGCTGCCTCGGACGTTATTGCAACTACTACCTATGTACGTGACCAGGCCAATTATACTTAAATAAATTAATAAATAAGTATACCAACCTGTGGGATTGTACCCTCGACCTTCTGCACCGTAGGCAAGGTACTACGCTACGGAGCTACGGGCCACCACATTTTTTGCCCGTATTTACCTGATTTATCGCCTAACGACTTCTTTTCGTTCCCGAATGTCAAAAAAAGAATGCGAGGACCGCGATTTTCGTCACCTCAAGATTGTGTTGAATCCTTCCAAAACCATGTTTTTGAGGTACCAATTTCAGAGTGGAAAAAATGTTTCGATAATTGGTACGAAGGCATGCGAAAGTTTATAAATCTTAAAGGCGAATATTTTGAGAAACAGTTAAACGATTTGTACCACATTTTTTTTCTTTCAATGTTTTTGTAAAAACTTAAAAGGTAGCCCTCGTAACCACTAACTAAATAGAATTCAGCATACGCGAAAATCATTTTTGTTTTAAAGAAAACTTCAGACATCTATTTTAAGTAATGATTTTATTAGCTCTTTCAATCAATATTAATTTATAACGCGTTAATTTAAAAATATGTCATGACATAATCACGTTATAAGCACAGCATTGTTTAAACTTTAAAACTCACCGGATATTGTAATTGTTTTCGCTGAGATCGGCGCGAGCTTTCAACAGCTTACCCGCCATAATTTGCGCTAATTATGTCTAGTTTATTATGTTGTTGATTAAGATGCTTTAAGTAGTTCTAAACACGAATCGAAAATCATATGGATATTATAACTGGATTCTCCTTGCGTTCATTCGTATACATAAAATTAGTTTAAAAAATTTTACACCATATTTTGTACAACATTTATAAAACTTGATAAATTGTTGAAAAAATTACTACAATCAATTCTTTTCTGCCAAATGGTAAGGAAGCGTTTCTACCGCGTTGTAGATCTTCATAGTCGTTCCTTGAATTTTACTTGAGTGATTGAGTTTTTCGTTTTATACGAGGGTTGTATGATAAGTGCCTGGCCTCGGCCAGAGATGGCACTACTACTATTTAAAAATTATATTTTTCGTAAACGTAACCTTTCACAAGAATCCTGTCAAATTTTCAAGTCGCTGCGGGATTCAGTTTGTGAGTGGCAGCGATTTAATTAGAATATCTTTTGTGATTTTTCAACAATGGAAAAAATTGAATATCGATCAGTGATAAAATATTTGTTTTTGAAAACGAATGATGAGATAAAAGCGGAACTCAGTGTGAAGTTTATGGAGATTCTGCACTTTCGTTATCGACCCTGTAATATTGGACAGCTGGATTCAAACTCAGCCCTACAAGCATTTTTGATGAAGAACGCACATTGGGACCAAAACCCGAAAAGGTGGCCGAAATATGAAGGTGTTATTCGAATCATATGAAAATTTGCATATCTGGTTTTTTGAGGTCGCTGATTAAGGATCTAACATAAAAAATGTAAATAACAAAATGGCGGCTCCAATATGGCGGACAAAATTGATAAAAATTGTCATATTTTCATGAAATTTCGATTATAGGGCTCTTCGAGGTTGCTGATGAATAATCTGAAATTAAAAATGTGAAAAACAAAATAGCGGATCCGATATGCGGACAAAAATGATAATTTTTGTCATATTTTCATGAAATTTCGACTATAGGGCTTTTCGATGTCGCTGATAAGGGTCTGAAATTAAAAATGTTAAAAACAAAATGTTTCAGTTAACTAGTGTTAAATGAAAATTAGCACGGATTTGAGTATTATGTATTATAAAGATAGATATAACATTATTCATACTTTTTTACATAAAATTTATTTAAAAAAAATGTGCAAGTGCGGGCAGCTGATTTTGTTTCTATATTGTTAAAAAATAGTTAGAAAATACGATAAAATTGGTTTGACAGTGAGATGTCGTGGGACTTTTAACTTATGTATATTTTAATTTTGATGTTTGGAACTAAAAGTTCTAAAAAAGTGATATTTTAAACGTTACAATAATTAAATGATGATCAAATTTTATTGTAATCAATTTATGTCGTTTAAATGTACTCACTTTTATTCGGAGAATCCATTTCACGAAATTAAATTAACTTCAAATACAAAACATTTGAGCGGAATTGAATCTGCCTGTCTAACTCAAACAGAACAAGCTCGGAATCTGGCCTGCTCGACGCTCGAACAACAATAGGTGTCAAGAGCAACGTGTGCACACTTGATTATTATAACCGGTCGTTTCGAATAGCGCAGGTGCGAACCCACATACCTAGAGCCTGAAAAGTCCCTCAATCAAACATTCATTTTAGAGACTTAGGGCCACCTTTTCGGCATTCGGACCCAATGTGGAACTTTCAGGTCGTCCAAATGAGGTCACCGCATCAGAAATGATTGAAAAAATCCACGATATAGTGATAAATGATCGGAGAGAGAAAGTGCGTGAGATTGCTGAGCCTGTTGGTATCTCAACGGAACGGGTGCAGAACATTTGGATATGAGAAAGCTTTTCGCAACATGGGTGCTGCGATTGCTCACAATTGAAAATAAACACGCACGTGTATCAACTTCAAAGGAATGTTTGGCGATGTTAAAATGCAATCGGAATGATTTTGGGCGTCGATTCATCACAGCACAACAGAGACCAAAGAACAGTCCAAACAGTGGATTTTCCGTGGCGAATCGGCGCCAAAGAAAGCCAAGGCGACTTTATCGGCCAACAAAGTCATGGCCGCAGGATTTTGGGATGCACGCAGCATAATCCACGTCGATTACCTTGAAAAGGGCAAAACGATTAATAGAGAGTATTATGTTAACTTATTGGATCGTTTCAACCATGCCATGAAAGAAAACAGTCGGCATTTGGCCAAGAAAAAAGTTCTTTTTCATCAAAGAAATGCACTTGGGTTATCGCCATGGCAAAATTCTATGAGTTAGGATACGAATTGCTTCTGCATCCACATTATTCCCTAGATTTAGCCCCTAGCGATTATTTCTTATTTTCGAATATGAAAATATGGCTCGACGGAAAAAACTTTGGCTCAAACGATGAAGTGATTGCTGAAACATAAGCCTATTTTGAAGCATTGGAGAAATCCTATTTTTTAGATGAGATAGAAAAACTATGTTGAAAAATAAAATATGTTTTTTTCTTGTCAAAGCCAGATACTTATCATACACCCTCGTACTCAAAAACCTGCCAAGTGCAAATCGGACTTGTGCAATTAGTGTTCTGTGCGGTAATTGCTTTTAAACTAAAATAAAATCATTACCTAGGCTAAGTTAATTAGGTCCCTGACATGTAGGCTGAAAAGTTTTTGGTCTGATCATAGATGTCGCTCTTTTCAAAAAAATCCATATAATTTTTAGGAAGTACGAATCTTCAAACGATACGTGTCAAAATTTCATGCTACTTTTGATATTTTTAAAACAATGGAAAAAATTGAATTTCGTTTTTTGATAGGACAAAATACCGTATAAGCAACGCAATGGCTTGATGAGTGTTACGGGGACTCTGCTACTGGAAAATCACTCATCATTTACTGGTATGCTGAATTTAATACGCAGTCGTACAGACACAAATGATGCTGAACGCTCTGAACGCCGAAATGAGGTGGAGGAGGAAATCGCAAAGAAACAAGGAAAAAGTGTTCTTTCGTCAAGACAATGCACCGTGTTACAAGCCAATGGTTACGATGGCAAAATTGCATGAATTAAAGTTCGACTTGCTTCCTCATCCACCGTATTCTCCAGATTTGGTCCCCAGCTACTATTATCTATTCGCAGGCAAAGACAAATTCTTCTACAAGAAAGGTATAGAAATGTTAGAAAAGCATTGGACTAATTGTATCGCTCTTGAAGTAGGCTATGTTGATGAATAAAGTTGAATTTTGCAAAAAAATATGTTTTAAGTAGCAAGACCAAAAACTTTTCAGCCTACGTTTTATCTTAACCTCCAATATGTATTTTCACGTTTTTTTTATTCATGAATGTATAATAATTAGAGACCGGATTATATACAACATAAAAATCTCGAAATATGCATGCAAATATGCATGAAAAATGCTTAAAATATGCATGAAAAGGGTCAAAATATGCAATATTAAATAATAATAAAAGTAGTAATTTTTAGTTTTTATTTCAAAATCAGCATAAAATTAACAAGTTATCGGCGATGTTTAAATTTAATTAACAATTATTTAATATTTTTTAAAATAATTTAACATTTGTAATCTTGTACACGTAAACAATAAGGTATTGTTCCAAATGTTGGGTAGTAAGATTATGTCTTCGATCACTTAAAATATTTTTATACGTGGAAAAAGACCGTTCCACATCCACTGAGGTAACTGGGCATTATTTGTATTTGGGTGCTATGTTAGCACTTATTGTTTCTTGCAAAAGTTCACCCGTCCCATTAATAAAACTAAAACACAAAGGATCAAAGCCTGGGTTATTGCACAAAATATTTTTAAACTTTTCTTTAACTCTACGCGGGAATACATCTGGCAATGTGGAGTTTATTTGACGGATTTTATTCATTAACTGAATGGATTCGGTCAACGCCAAACCTCGAATTTCAAGCTTTTTAACCCGCAGGTATGTGGGAAAAGTGAGTGCTGATCAAAGCTATGCTTTTTTTAATACCAGAATCGTTAAATGCTTCCTTGGACTGACGAACTGCCATAGCCTCTGCACTATCGAAATCATTTACCACACCTTTGATGGCCTCGAAATGTTCATTGTAAAATAGTACAGCTTCAATCCATGTTCCCCATCGAGTTACCACTGGTTCGGGAGGTAAAGGCGCATTTGGCAGTTTTTCTTTATAGGCGTTATTGCGAGCAGGTGCCTTAAGAAACACTTTCTTTGCTGATGAAATCAGTTTATTTACATTTCCAAACGTGGATCGTACTTCTTCAGCGAGTTGATGGACTCCGTGAGCAAAGCACGTCACATGAATTAAATTTGGATAAAATACTTGGAGGACTTTGGCTGCCTTGATCATATAGGGAGCAGCATCTGAGAGAAATATAAACACTCTTTCATCTGCAGAAGATTCAGGAAATATTTTTTTGATACCCTCATTCACAAATCTGGCGATCGTAGGATGATTTGTCTTGTCAAGCTCTTTGCAGGCCACCAAATAGGAAGAAGAAGGCTCTAATCTTAATGTACCCACAATTAAATTCGCAATATAGCGACCATAACTGTCGGTAGTTTCATCAGCTGAAATCCAAATAATGTCATCCTTAAGTTCATTAAGTATTTCTTCCAGAACATGTTCGTAAATTGTTGGTATGTAATTTTTACGCAGTGTTGATTCGTCTGGTATTTTTTGATTCAAGCAATATTTTCGCAGAAAATCTTTGAATGTAGGATTTGTAAGTTTGTGGAGAGGAATATTACTTGCAATGCTTCACATAAATCCATGCTAAAGTGGTTTTTTTGTTTGCCTGTAGAAGTGGAATCACTGCTACTTGCTGCTGTTACAAGTTGTTGTCGTGGGCCTTTTTTTGCAATCCTGCGATATGAAGACTTGTCTTGACATGCTAGTCAATTTGAAATTTTTTTGTGCACGAAACATTTTTCTCGCAAACTCGACAATATAAAACATTTCCGTCGTATGTAAATGTTCCAGGATAATCAGCTACCCACGAAGAGACACTTTTTTTGCGGGTGGCATGGTACACGTTAAACTTTAACACAACACGTTAAAAATTGCACAAAGACTACACTGATGCAAGCGCCTCAACAATAATGTTAAAACTGATATCTTGTTTTAAAATAAAAATTCGTCTTCGAAAAAATTGTTTATTTGATCCACGTTCAAACAAATATTCTTAGAAACTAACTACTTATCACTTAATATCCCGACCAAGAAACAATGGAATAAAATACCGTCGTAATTTTTGGGTATTCCCTTGGCACTATAACCTAATCGATGTTTAGATTATTGCAGGTAATGTCCCGGCGATAAAATCGGTTCCAGACGGCGACATTAACAATACCCTGAGCAACTCAATTGCCTAGTAATACCGAGAAATATTGTGAATATAGGGAAAATATGCATTACTAGATTTTGGGTAAAATATGCAATAATTGGTGAGAATGGTCTAAATATGCAAATGCATATAATCTGGTCTCTAATAATAATTATAGCATCTTAGGTACCTAGCAGCCAATAAATGAATCTAGCTCAGTCTAGAATCTAGTAGTAAAAGTTTAAAACAAATATTTACTACTATTATAAACAAATAAAATAGGAAATTATTTTATTTCATCAGTCACTAGTCACCATTGAAATTTATTTTATCTATGATGGGCCAAATGCAGTAATGTACTAAAAACTATATGAGTATATTACTGATTGCACCAAATACATATTGATATTTTGTAGCTCTTAGTCCCGGTTAAATTCACAACTTTTGATGAAAAAAAACCTTCACCATATTGTCAAGACAAAACACTTTTTATACCATATAAATTATCAAACGTTATTATGGAGAATATTCCAAAATTTTTTCAAAATGTTTTAATCAGTACTTTTCGAGATCATGGGGGAGCGAGCGATTTTTTACCATTTTTTTAAAATAGCATGACGAAAAGTTTGCGCGAGTATGACATCATATATATTTTTCAACTCATATTTTCATAAGCTTTCATTTGACACCCCACTTGATCACCTTAGATTTTTTTTTAACTTCCGCCTACAAGCTAACCCCTAAGCCAAAATTTAACGGCTCTGATTGGGCCTTTAATTTCCATATTTGTGCCAAATTTTAACTTTCTGTGTCAAATAATCTCGGACAAAATCGGGTGTACAGATGGAGACCGAAATGATCCCATAAGTGTTCTAAGATTTAGAAAGCTCAAAAACTGCCTTGAAAATAACTTAAGAATTTCTAAACGGTATTTTTAGGTTTTGTTTTTAATTTTCGCCAAATTATTTAATTTATTTTGTTTAAATTGTACAAAACTCATTTCTTATATTTATTTTAAACTCTTTTCTATTGGCTATATAAAAATAATAATAAACTTTACACTGCAAAAATGTACTGATATACACTACCGTCCAAGAATGTGGAAGCACGAAGTAATTTTTAATTAAAACTAAAAATATAACGTGACAAAGAATTTTTATTATGGTAAAATAAATATATACTTTTACGATGGCTACGTTTTAAGTTCTTACAAAATATTCACGTTTAAGATTACACTGCAGATCCAGTTTTGCATGCGTTCGAACCAGTTCTCGACACATTTTTTCGACTCTGAAGTTGGTACCTCAGGAACATGATTTTGGAAGAATTCAACAGCCTCTTGAGGTGATAGAAATCGCTGTCCACGATTTTTTTTTGACATTCGGGAACAAAACGAAAGTCGTTACACGATAAATTGGGTGAATACGGGCAATAAGACATTAGTTCCATGTTTTTCTCTGTCAAATAATCAATTGTTTGACGTGCGCTGTGAGAGCTGGCATTGTCATGATGAAGAATGATGAAACGTTTTCGCTTGTTTTTTCTGATTTCTGGCAAACAAATTGTTGTATACTATTCAGCATTAACTGTTCTTCGATCCTCTAAAGCAATAGTTGCAACATGTCCAGTATAACCAAAGAAACAAGCGATCATTTTATTGTGAGTGCTTCGCAAACGATCCACTTTTGTTGGATTTGGTTCATCTTGGAACACCTAAACAGTTGATTGTTGCTTAGTTTCCGGCTCGTACGAATATATCCAAGTTTCGTCTCCTATTACGATGTTGTATACCGATTTTGCATGTCCTCGGTCCATTTTTTTAAGCCTTTCCTTACACCAATTGACACGAGGCTGTTTTTGAGTTTCGGTCAAATTAGGCGGAATCCATCGGGAACAGATTTTTTTCAGAGCTAAATGTTCATGCAAAATGCAGCATCGATGTTTTTTGGAACAACAACCGATTTTGGTCGACCTTCACGAAATTCATCGCTGACGAAATTCTGCAAACCAATTGTAAACAGTCTTCTGATGGTTATTCATTACCAAAAGTTAAACGAGGCAATTCGAAACAGGCCTAAGCCTTTACTAAAATTGTAAAAAATCATCCAACGAAAACATTCACGTGAAATTTCCATTTGTCCACAAAAACTATTTTTTTAAACGCTCACTGTAAACAAACTATTCGGCCAATTTCTCAGCTGTCACTGTTTTAACAATAACATATGTCAAATTTTACAACAGTGCTAATGTCACATGTCAGTAGCTCCATCTAGTGGTCGCTCACACAATAAGGTATGGTCTACAGAATCAATCATCAACATAAACATTTATTTACGTAAAATCTTACTTTATTTTTAATTACGGCCTCACAAATGTTGGACATCCTATTTAATAATTTTTTAAAAGTGTTCTACTTTCCCCAATTTTTTTTTTCACGTAGTCCTAAAGCTGCGCTAAGCTTGACGGGCAATGATTTTCAACTCTCCGATCTAACTCAGCCCATACTAGTTCGATGGAAGAGAGAGTTCATTAATCTCAAGACACATAAGCAAATTTAGTTTTATACCTGTTTTGTTTCAGAATACAAAATTTTCAAATGCTCATCAAAGGTATGTTGTAATTCATTTAAAAGTTTCCCCAACTTAGAAAACATCCTATAGTTTTTGACAGATATTGCATCAAAAAAGGGAGTGAAAATGTTAATGGTTGATATATTTTGTGAAAATTTGCTATCATTATCGATATAGTAACTTGCTAACTTATAATAAAGGAATTTGAAAGTCATGCTACACTGCATATTTTCAGTCTCCGTTATTAAAATAACGAGCCTTATATCTGTTAAAGAAATGCCGAGTGAAAACCTTTACCAATTTTCTCGTAACTAAAAGACGACAACATCTATCGCAAGTATTTCTTCACAGAGAAGTAGGTACTAGATCTTGCTGGAACTGGTATACATAATTACAAAAAAATATATATAAGTAATCGCATAGACGAGATATAAAACTCCATATATATTCACACACCCATGTATACCTAACTACCAGTTTATTCAAGATTTATCATTTTATAACCTGTCTGCGTTAACAACCCACTCGAATGTACCTCTTCAATTTACATAAGAAACAAGTCGAGTCTGTTATAAATTTAATTAGGGACTGATTTTTTACGTGCAACAGGTTGCACATTCTTTCCATAAAACGAGGAATACTTAATGTTTATAAAACCAACACCTTAATGTGTTCACTTTATTTTATAAAATACATTAACATCTTTTTTGGTATGCTGTTTTATCGCAATTGTCTTTTTCTATGTTTAAGTTTATGTCTGAGAAGTCGGATTTTACCAGTGCTTTTTTACTAGTTTTGTTATTGGAACTGCATTAACCACAAGCTATCACATAAAATGATGAAACCGACCAAGCATGACTTTAATAGGTTTTCCAGTAACCGTTTTAAATTTTTACACTCTATATTATTGTAACTTTTCAGGGCCGCCGCTAGCACAGCCTATTTTTTACTTGAAACAGACCCTCAGCCTTTCGCCAATTTCGGCCCCCCATAATTGCTACTATTTCAGGGTTACGCCCTTTTCTGATGTCACTCTCCATATAAGGTGGTTAAAACTATCTAATTGGGGAAAGTTGAAAAATTTGTCAATACAATATTTGCTTTATATTCTCACTAAAGAGAGCCTTTGTAAATACATAGGATGTTGCTGTATGTACAATTTTGTGTGGTACAAAAACACAACAAATGTTCTGTCTATATTAAACAGTCTTCAAGTTACTGATAAAAAAAAACTTATTAGCGATTTCCCTCTTAAGGGGTTCTTAGACATAGAACGAGCAAATAATGAGGTAGACTTTCAATGGATGACAAGCCAGAGTTACTAAAGGTGGATCTAAAATACATAATCTGCGCTACGGTGACGACATTGTAGTACTCGCGTCCTCGAAAGAAGAAATGGAACACATAACGAATAAGCTCCTAAGACATGTGCGAGAGATAAGAACTCAAGTTGAACCGGAACAAGACAGAGATGATGATGGTCGATAGGAACAATCAACCCGAAATCAGACACATCTATAATGTATATAAAATGCAACGTCTGTCTGTCCGTTAATGCGCTTATCACTAGAGGACCACTTATCCGATTTACGTTTTTTTTTTAAACATACATATGTTCTCTGGCCAGTTTATAGGCTATATTTTATTACGGTAGGTATACAAGGAATGAACAGTGACGACAATAGTGAATCAAGTCGGAAAAAAAAGTTTGCCTCTAGCGCGTTCTTTTGCAATAAATACACTGCCTAAACCATTAAATATGGAATAATATTATGTAGCAGAGAACATCTATAGTCTATAATATATATATAAAAATATAATGTCTCTCTGTCTGTCCCTTAGTGCACTTATCACTCAAGAACCATTTATCCGATTTACGTGATTTTTTTTTCATTCATACATATGGCCAGGTTATAAGGCAGAGGTGCTCAAACTTGAACTGCTGCCTCAATATTGTTAGACTACCATCAATCGACTCTGAGAGGCTGCAAGTAAGTGTGATGCAGGATTGTCGTCTAGGTAGGGTGTATCGTGGCATAGATATTAGTTTTTCCGCACAATATGCATTTTTTTAGTCAAGGTAAGTGTAGGTTTGCTCTAAAATGTCAATGAAAAAACTCATAATTATTCAAAATTGCGAGTTTATTGGTTCTTACAAAACAAACGAGTTCTAGTGTCTAAACTTAACTAAAGAGTGACTTTGGATGTTGAAGCGTGGCACTGCATGTCCTCAGCATACTTTTCATAAGATGGTACGTAATTACCGAGTGCTAATCGCAAGCATGATGCCATATGTTCGTCAGTTAGTCGATTACGATATTTTGACTTAATTATCTTCATTTCAGAAAATGCAGACTCGCACAAGAAAGTTGACCCAAACATTGCCGTCAGTTGATGGGCGATTTGCCTTAGATTCGGATATTTATCTTCAGATATAAAACACCAGAATTTTGTATCAGATGCTGTGGCTTTGAGATGTATATCTGATATAATCTGCACTAACTCATTTTCAACAGAACATGAGTCCATGTTAAACTGACTTGCTATTTCACTAGCTAATTCTTCAATGTTTTTACACGAAAAAAGATAACTCATAAATGATGCGATATTTGCCAATTTACTGAAATCATAAAAACGTATTTCGAATTGGCCCAAAATATTTGATAATTCTGCCTCATAAATATCATAATTGAACTGAGGAATCCTTGCTTTCAAAGACGGAAAATTTTTCAGATCCTTTCTTTTCAGTTGATCTATCATAAGTTGCAATTTACTTTTGAATACGTTTATTGCGCTAATCATCTCAATAATAGTTTTTCCGTTACCTTGAAGCTCCAAATTAATGGTGTTTAAATGCATTGTGATGTCTGTCAAAAATCAGTCAGCCATTTTCCGTTTTTCAGCATCTGAGTGTCATCACCTCTTTCGTCCAGAAAAGCTGTTATTTCGGGCAATAATTCTTGAAACCTTTCTAGGAATTTTCCGCGATTCAACCACCTGACGTCCGTGTGAAGAACTAAATCAGTGTGTTCAGCTGACTCACTATCTTCCAACTGCAATTTAAAGAGCCGTCGTTGCAAGCTACGTGCACGGATAGAATTCACAATTTTTATTGCAATGCCCATAATCTCCTCCATGTTTAGAACTTTTGAACACAAAACTTGTTGATGTATAATGCAATGGAAGGAGGAAAATGAAGGGAAATCATCATTAGCTCGACACAATGCCACAAAACCGTTTTTGTTTCCAGTCATTGCTGGTGCTCCATCGGTTGTAATGCACACTAGTTTATATATTGGTAGCTTGTAGTTTGTTACAAAATTGAAGAAAACGTCATATATATCTTCGCCACGGGTCTTTCCTTTCAAAGGAATCATTGTCAAAAACTCTTCCTTAGCCGACATGTCATTGAATATCATTCGAATAAAAATACACAGCTGGGCAGTGTCTGTCATATCGGTGGATTCGCCGAACTGTAAAGAAAAGTATGTACATTCCATGATATCATGTTTTAGTTTATCTGCCATGTCCTGACTCATGACTTCAACACGCCTTGTGACAGTCGGACGAAATAACTGAAGTTCTCTAATAGCAGACATAATCTCTGTTTTATTTTTAAAATCTCCAAATAAAGTCTCACCCGCTTCAATAAATGCTTCCTTCACAACCAATCCATCATCGTTATTACGATAAAAGAAAGTGATCGCGATCGACAAGTCGATCGCGATCGACCGTTTGAGCATCCCTGTTATAAGGTATATATTATTATGTTAGGTAACATAAGAAATAAGTAGTGACGATAATAGTGAATCAAGTCGGAAAAAAGTTTGCCGCTAGCGCACCCTCTTGCAATACGCTGCCTAAACCGTTAAAAATGGAACAATATTATGTAACAAAGAATATAATATATCTAAAATGCATAGGTTCTCTAATCAGGTTATAGGATATATTTTATTAGGTTAGGTAACATAAGGACTAAGCAGTGGCGACAATAGTGAATCAAATCCCCGCGAGGGGATCCGCGGGCACGGCTAGTCATAGGATATGAGACAGTATACCAATTCAACTATCTGGGCGCAACTATAACAAACAATCCGTAAACTGCTATGGGAAACTCTATAACAACCAAATTAAGCCACATCTGGAAAGATAGTAATATTCCAAAACACATCAAGATACGACTTAATATACCTATATTTCCTGTTCCTACATATGCAGTAGAAACGAAACGAACAAAACGATGCAAAAATAATAAATGCTTTTGAAATGTGGATATACCGGAGAGTATTACGCATACCTTGGTCCGCCTACCGCACGAGTGCGTCCGTCTTAGAAGAGTTCAAAATGAAAACGAGACCTATAACAACCATAAATCAAAATATACTGTGATAATTCGGTTATACGAGGGTCATTCAATAAGTAAAGAGACAATTGGTCTCAGCTTAAACCTATTCAACGGAACTGCTCCATACTTCTAGTAGTGCAAGTTGGCAACCTTGTAATGAGTCTTAATCAGCTGTTCTATCATGTAATGTAAACATAACCTCAAAATATCCAGTTTACCATGCGAGTCCATTGGAAGACTGCACTTTAGGAGAGCAGCGTTCTGTCACCAGATTTTTAGTAGTAGAAGGTGTTCAGCTAAGTGACATACATTCTAGAATGTTATTACAGTATGAACAACGTTGCATGAATCGTGCGAACTTTTTCAAGTGGATAGATCGGTTCAAAAGTGTGTGACGAACAGCGAAGTGGACGTCCAGTGAAAGTTTCCGGTCCCTCGTTGGAATCGAGGATTGATGGATTTATTCGTGATAACAGAAGAATTACTGTTGAAGTAATAGCTCAGGAGGTTGGGGTAAGAGTTGGAACTGTTCACGATATTATTCAGAACCATTTACAGTGTCCGCCCTCATACGGCCCTGCTTACCCAAGAAAAGCTTCAAAAACTGAGTTGGGAGATCTTGCCTCATCCCGCATACAGCTCAGACCTGGCCCCGCGTGATTTTTACCTGTTCGAACCTCTCAAGGATGCCTTACGTGGAAAGAGATTCACCGACAATGAAGAAGTGAAGGAAAAAGTGCAAAAATTGCTTCGACGTCAAACGAAAGAATTCTTTGCCACAGGAATCAAGAAGCTAGCAAAAAGGTGGAACAAGTGTATTAATTCGGGGGGGGGGGGGGTTATATAGAAAGGTAGGCCAAATTTTGTAGCAATCCAATAAACCATTCTTGAGCTAGAGCTATTTATCTGTTTACTTATTGAATGACCCTCGTATATCAAGAGACAGAGACACCCTGGAAATATTAATTGTAGAAGGCAACATTGAGGGCAAAAGACCGAGAGGACGTCCGCCACTCCATGGTCTCACAGATAAATACTCTTACTGGATAGACGTTCTCTGAATTACGCATTACGCACAGGATAGAATGACTTGGGATGAAACCATTATACAAATAGCCTGATGCCATCACATCCTTATGAAGGACGAAAGATAAGGGAAGAGCAGACATAGAATATATATTTATAATAAATAAACTTTTCTTCTTGTTTTCTTTCTACATCTCAAGTGTAAAATTAAAAAACACAAGGAATTCAGTTTCCCACGAAGTACGTTTTGCGCACCTATGTTTCTGGTCAAAATTTAGATCCAAAAACTTAATTACTGATTCACCATTTATGGATTTTCCATACAATATAATAAATAAACTCTAATCAACTGGGTATTGTTTGAGAAAAACTGCATGAAGACAGTTGTCTCCGTATTATGGATCAAACCATATCATAACAGTATTCATTAAATTTTCAAGTTCTATGATAGCAGCTATCAATCAGTTAAGCCAACAACACATTTATGTCATCAGCTTATCGACACAAGCCTCCAAAGCATCTGTAAACATCCATAATGGAAATGATGGAGAATAGACGTTCGAATATAGCGGCACATCTAAGTCACTGTGCTCTGCCTATTACTCATCTCCACTCCATTGATAGTGTTCTTTATTATACCAATAAGAAGCTGCCCAATTATATACAACCCATTAATAACAATTTTGTGTATTTGTCTGAACATTTATTACTTTTCGGACAATTTAATAGTCTTTTCCGGAGTAGCCCAAAATATTCATTACTCAGTACGATTTCCCCAGTAAGCAGCGACCATGACATTATTGGTTAATATTTCTTATTTGTCGTGCAAATTTTGACCATCTAATAAATATTTAATTACTTTTTATTTTATTCTATACAAATGCACAAAAAATTTCCGGAAAACGGCGATGTTAGAGTAGGAGTTAAAAGCTTGCTTATTCGTCGTGCAAAATACCGCTCTCCGAAGATAACACGTAAATAACTATTAAAAATAATTTTTGGTGTTACAATTATTACGAAAAAGAGTATTCCGGAAAGTTCGATTTGGCTTACTACGAAGATGAATTGAAAAGTTCACGGTCTCACCAAAAAATAATTATAATATTTTTATTATAGTACCCTCAATAAGTTCATATTTTCTTTGGTTGTCACAATGTAAAATTTTGTTGCTGTAGAATTTGGTCAGGGGTCAGAACGAGTTTAGTGAGACCAAGTGCAGCAACCAAGTACATGTTTAAAAAAAGATTAACACCAAAGAAGATCCACGATGATATGAAAACAACACTAGGGAAATCTGTGAAAAAATGGGTTGCAGAATTTAAACGTGGACGAGAGAGCATCGAAGATGACCCTCGCTCCGACCGGCCCACGACGCCTACGACTGAAGAAAACTTCGGCAAAGTGTGTGATCCTATATTGAAAGACCGTAGATTAACTATCAGGGAGATTGCAGACACAATAGGCATCTCGTATGAACGAACACAAAACATCATTGCCAACGAACTCGGATTTTCTAAGGTTTCCGCTAGATGGGTCCCCAGATTGCTTTCAGTGGAACAAAAACGAATTCGATTCACGATTTCTCGCGACTGTTTGGAGATGTATGAGGCTGAGCCGCAACAGGTTTGTGACAATGGACGAAACGTGGGTTCACCACTATACTCCAGAGTCAAAACAACAATCCAAACAGTGGAAATAATCTGGTGAACCGACCCAAAGAAAGCGAAGGCAATTCTGTCGGCTGGAAAAGTGATGGCGTCAGTTTTTTGGGATGCTAAAGGTATTATTATGATGGACTACCTTCCGAAAGGCGAAACAATAAACTCGACTTACTATTGCACCTTTTTGCGTCGTTTACGTCAAGAAATTAAAGAGGAACGCCCAGGATTACTGAGAAAGAAAGTATTGTTCCATCAGAACAATGCTCGCGTTCACACGTCTGTTGAGTCTATGGCTCAAATTCGTGATTGTAGTTTCGAATTACTGCCCCACCCGGCTTATTCTCCTGATTTGGCACCTTCGAAAAACGAAGAAGTTGAAACTGCAGTTAACCAGTATTTTGAAGACCTTGAGAAATCTTTTTTTCAAACAGGTGTGGAACCTTTGGAAAGCAGGTGGAACAAGTGCATAGAGCTAGGTGGAGATTACGTCGAAAAATAAAAATATTTTTGTACGTAATTTATTTTGTTTTTTTGACTAGACCGCGAACTTTTCAATCCATCCTCGTATTTTGACTCAAAATGGAACAAAATATGTATTAAAATAAACAGTGTTTGACTTGCTCACACTAAAGAAAAACTTAAACTAAGCATTGCAACTCATATTTTAAGGTTGAATTAAAACCTGTCATTAAACTCTACATACTATTTATGTTAAAATTGAAAATTTTAAAGAAATAATATAATTTTCAGATCCCCTTATAAAGGGTGATTCATTTAGAGGTACTTTTTTTTAAATAAAAAAAAATGAATAAAAACAATTTTATTTTATAATCTTTATTATCATATAAAAGAACCATTCTTTACAATTATTTCTTAAAGATAATTTCTTTCAAATGTTGTCCGCGACTACGGTTTACAACGTCCATTCTGAAGTTCCAATTTTCAATGACGTGTGTGAGTATTTCGAGTGGTATTTGGCCAATGACTCGAGTAATATTGGCCTCCAATGCCTCAATTGTAGCTGGCTTATCCATGTAGACTTTGGACTTTACATAGCCCCAAAGGAAAAAGTCAAGAGGTGTGATGTCACATGATCTAGCCGGCCAATTCACTGGTCCAAAGCGTGAAATGATCTGTTCGCCGAATTGTTCTCGCAGTAAAGTCATGGTTTCACGGGCTGTATGGCAAGTGGCGCCATCTTATTGGAACCAAATTTCGTCGAGACCACGGGCTTCAATTTCTGGCATCAAATAGTCTGTTATCATGCCGCTATAACGGTCACCATTCACAGTAACATTCCGGCCGGCCTCTGTTTTGAAGAAATATGGACCGATTATTCCACCGGCCCATAAACCACACCAAACAGTTGTTATTTCTGAATTTAATGACAGCTCTTGAACCTCTTCAGGTTGTTCATCACCCCAAATACGGGCATTTTGTTTATTCACGAACCCATTAAGCCAAAAATGGGCCTCATCGGTGAACAAAATTTTTCTCGAAAACAGTGGATCTTCTGCAAGCTTGTCAAGAGCCCAACGACTAAAACGGAAACGATTCGGAAGGTCGGTCGGCTTCAGTTGTTGCACTAGTTGAATTTTGTATGCTTTTAAAGAAAGATCCTTACGTAAAATACGCCAAGTTGTTGAATATGACAGGCCAAGCTGTTGAGAACGGCGACGAATCGACACTTCACGGTCTTCGCGTACACTCTCCGCTACCGCCCCTATATTTTCTTCACTACGTGCTGGATGTGGTCTATTCGGTCGAGCATTATCCAATAATGAAAATTGGGTCTCAAACTTATTGATGATAGAGCGAATTGTGCGTTCGGTAGGCCGATTATGTGGACCATAAGTTGCTCTAAGCGCCCGATACACATTCCTCGTAGAACGCCCATTTTCGTAATAAAGTTGAACAATTTGTAGACGCTGTGCCGGGCTAAGTCCATTATGAATTGTCAAACACTACTGAACAGGAATGCCACTTCAGTTGACACGACGCATGCGCAATCTGCAATTAAATCCCCATCACAAAAAGTACCTCTAAATGAATCACCCTTTATATATGAAGCAACTCTTCTAACCTCTTTCCATCCCCTTAAATCCCACATAAGTCTGTCTATAAATAACTATGCTTAATATTTGTCCACAATCCCAACTAAGAACCAGGAAAGAATTTCATAACTCTTTTAAGAGGTTACATACACCTTGAATATTCAAAAATTCTATTTTTTTTCTTCGGATTTTAATTCTTCCTATTTCTAAGAATTATTCAAAAAAAAAAAAATTAAGAAAATTCCGTTCCATTACAAAGTTAAATGTCCTGTCGTTGGAGTGGGGCCGCTACCTGTTTTCAGACACTGTCTGCAATATTATTCAGTCAATTTTTAATATTCTTTATTTTTTAAAAAATCTTAATAAGTACCTTTTGTACAAAATGTCGAGAAGGTTTTTTTTTAACTTTTCTAATAGACAATTTTTAGTGTTCCGTACGGAACACTTATAAGATAACTTCGATGTCTGTCTGTCTGTCACCCGATTTTCTCTGAAACTATTTGTCATAGAAAGTTGAAATTTGGTAATAATATAGGAATTGATGACCTCATCAGAGCCGTGTAGTTTTGAAAGTTAAATTTTGACTTAAGGGGTTAGTTTTGGGGGGTGCAAATCGGAAGTGAAAAAACATTTTTTTACTAGGTCATCGAGTGTGGTGTCAAATGAAAGCTTGTGAAAACACGAGTAAAAAATATATATATAATGTAATATTTGCGCACACTTTTCTCTGTATTATTTTTAAAAAATCACGAAAAATCTCTGTCCCCCCACCTTATCTCGAAAAGTACTGATCAAAAAATTTTGAAAAAATTCTGGAATATTCTTCACGGGGTGTAAATTGAACAAAAATTATCACGAGTGCATTACCTTTAATAATTTATCTGGACTATAAAAAAAAAAAAAAAATTTCAACGTCATCAGTTTTCAGTAAACATTAGAACTTTGTTGAAAACTCATTTGGGGTGTGTTTTGTGAAGTCACCGATAATTTTATACTACCGTAACAAAATTTTTTATATTAAAAGCAATCAACGTACGGAACACTAATGGTGCAAGTTCAACTTGCACTTGACCGGTTATTTATAAATAATTTAACATAAATTTTTAGTCGAAAATTGCATACTAAAGTTTCAAACAGTAATTTTTTTATTTTTGAAAAAAAAATCTTCGACAATTTTTAACTACTACATTATTTTACAAGATAAATTTTTATTTTTGCAAGTTGCAAATGGATTATTTTTTGTGAAGTTATCCTGCAGACAAGCAGGCGCCATAGTTTTCATTAGTGGTCGATAAAAAATAATGTTATCATTTAAAACATATACAATAAAAATACATAATCCATTTTGGTGTGTTATTCACTTAATAACCTTTAAAATATATTTTTTTTAAATATACATACTTTTAGCAGCGCCCAGGTGTAATAACATACAATATTTAATGGCACAACCTTCCCCAAAAATAAGATCGCTAAAAATTATAGCTTCCTTTTCTATTTTGAGTATTATATGGACACCAAATTTGAATTCACTATCACATTCCGTTCGCGTGTTGTCGTGCCAATAAACGACGACAATGATAAACTATATTTTTCGAGTTCTAGGCACCCTAAATACAATATCGCCTTTAGTAAGGGACGTAAAAGATGGTCAATGATACATGGTGCGTACAAGTTAATATACAAACAATTCTTAATTTTTTTCTTATCTTTTACAGGTACCTGCTACATTGGCAATAAAAACCTTCCCACTCTCCTGTACTTGGTGTTGGTACCCCACTTTGTGTACTTCTGTGCGGGAGCATTGATTCTTACAGTCGGCTGGATAATGGTATTAAAAGGACCAAAACCGTCACCAATCAATTCTGTTTCAGCGCCATTAACCCAAGGACCTCCAAGAAAAGAAAGAGACTTTTTGGGAGCCTTGGCAACATTATACGCAGTACCTATCTGTATAGTAATGGCCAGTGTTTGTACAGAATACTATAATAGGTAAATATTGTAATAAGTTATAACAATAATATACAATATACGTACCATACATAATATATTAGAAGTTATTTCGTTTCGATTACTGTGAAATTAGCCTTTAATACAAATTATACTATTAATTCGTGGCAAGCTCTTCACTTGGCGGCCTTTGATAGGGAGCCGATGTATTAATAACGTTGGGCTGACACCAGTCACCAACATAAATCGGTGTATCTTACTGTTGTATTACGCGAGTACGGCGATTTAGTACTGATTTTGGCTTTTCTTTCTGGCGAATTTAGGAGGATGAAACGTGCGCCCTTGAATAATTCGATCGAATTAAAAGCAATTATTCCATTTTGGTTGCTGTTAATTATCTTTAAAATTCATTACACAAATATATACTAAAAATGTTACCGTGCCTCAATTTTTACCCTTATTTCTTTAAAGGAATTAAAAGTAAATAGATATTTTTATATCATCATCATCATCCATCTGCCTCCCCTGTCCATTACTGAATGTAGGCCTTCTCAAGGCGTTTCTATCTTTCTCAGCTCCGGCCTGTTGCAGTCCAGTTTGTAACGATCCTTTTAAGGTGGTCTGTTCATCGGGTCAGTGGTGTTCCTCGGTTACATTTGTCAGTTCTCGGTCGCCATTCCATGTTTCGCTTCGTCCATCTATTATCATTAAGTCTGTGTTAACGTTTCAGCCCCGTATGTCAGCACTGGGAGAACACACTGGTTAAAGGCCTTTCGTTTCATACTTATAGGAATGTCTACCTCAAATACATCTCTAAGCCTTCCAGAAGCTGTCAAACTTAAGGTTATTCGTCTGGGTAATTCGCATGTCTGATTATCTCTGCTAATCCGGATTTCATGGCCAAGGTGGTTGTATTTTTTCACAATCTCGATATTTTCTACTTTTATAGGTTCGCTGGGTAGTAAGGTGGTATTCATTTTCGTTTTATTGTAGGTTATTAGCAGACCTGTTTTCGGAGTTTTTTTTTGTAGTTCTTCCAACCTTTCTCTGGACTCTTGCAAGTTGTCTGATATTATAACTATGTCACCTTAGATGGTTCAATCTTTCGCCATCGACCATAAATTCTTTGCTTTCCCAATCTAGTGTTTTAAATGCATATTCTTAGACTACAGAGAACAGTTTTGGAGACAGAATATCTCCCTGTCTGACTCCTCTTTTTATTCTTATTCTTTTAGTTGTTGTATGCATGTTAATTGTTGTTAACGCGTTTTCGTTAATGTTTGAAATAATATTTGAATATCTTTGGCCAATTCTGCATTCTTTTAGTGCTGTAGTATTGGGACAATTTCTACAGTGTCGACTGGGACTATTGTATTCTATGCTTTTTTTGATAAGGATTTTAATGCATTTTAGATGGTCGTTTGTTCCAAAGCCAGAGCGGAAACCGGTCTGCTTTTTTCGCTGGTAGAAATCGAGCTTATTTTCCAGTCTGCTGGTAATTATATGACTGATGGGCTTATAATTCCCGAGATTTCTTTCAGCATCTTTTTTATGATCGGGGATCGTTATGGAGTTATACCAATGAGTCGGGATAGTTTGCCTTTAAACACAAATTAAAAAGTTTTTTGAGTGAGTCAAAAAGAGCGGAACCCCCACATTTTATGAACTCGTTCACTATTCCGACGTCTCACGGTACTCTGCTGTGCTTCATTTGCTTCAAGGCATGCCATATTTCAGAGATTTCGAGAGTGTCTTCAGATCCCTGGTTCGTAATTTTTACTGATTGTTGTTCCCCTAGATCTAATGCCAGTTGATTACTGTATAAAGTTTCGTAGAATTCTTTAACAATAGCCAGCATCCTTTTTCTGTTTGAATGTATTACCCCATTTTTATCCTTTAGTTCCACAACTTCTGTGTTTGTTAGCTTCGATAGTCTGTGTTATTTTATTATTTTGTATTTTCTAATGTCCTTTTTAACAGCTTTAGATATTTCCTTGTTGGCAGATTGTACTTCTTGTTGATTTGCATATTTGCCTCTTAAAAGCCTCCTTCCGCTTTCCATTTTATTCCTTGTTTCCAAGCTAATTCTTTGTTCCTCTGTGATTGTGTTGACTATTATGTTATTTAAAATGTTTAGGTCTTTTGTTGGTACGTTCTTTATGCTCTTACTCATTTGTGTTGTGTGCGTACTTATTATTATTTTAAAGTCTTTTTATCCTACCTGTTTTTTTTTTCTATGGCTGTAGTTTTCGAATTTGCTGCGGTCTGACTTTAAACTGTAGAATAAGACATATTATTATTTTTTTCTTTTACAGAGAAAAGTGGTTGTCTGGCGAACAAAGACCATCCTTATGGTTTTTCCTTCTACGTCATTTTATGTCACTTTCCATTGGTGTAAGCTCAGTTTTTTGGATTTGGTCTAGCAAGTCAGCACAAGTATGGCGATCAGCTTTAAAACGATTGGGTCCAAGATCACAACCAAATAAAAATGCTCCAGTGCTCAGGTAAGACAGAGCTACACAAATAACGCTGTTTACAGTTTGTAATGAACTTATTTTATATATTTTCCAAACATTAAAGATAATGAGACTAATCCCCAAAAAGGAAAGCAATTTCCGATTAGTAAACGCAAATTCATCTAAAAAGAAAATGTATATATTTTTTATACGAATAATTTTAAGTTGGAATTTCAAAGATTAAGATTTTCCTTAAATTTGTAGCAATTGCTCTGAGGTCAATAAGGTTAAATAACTGCTTTATACAAAATTAAACATTTGTAATGTATTGTAGAGAGTAGCTTTGAGCAAATAAAATTTTATTTTACGAGATAGGATATAAGGTGTCTCATAAATAAGTTTGAATTGGTTCGGTGTATTGCGCGAATAGAACTAGTGGGAGGCACAGCGTAACCCTGATTCCTGGAAATTTGATTACTATGAAGCGTTTAACCGGAACGAAGAGTGCCTTTAGAGTTTTACAAAAACAATAATTCCACGACTATTTTGCGACAAAAAATTTGTCGCTGGGTGCAGTAGTTTGAAGAAACTAGTTCGACTTTAAGTAGAAGGGATGCAAACGTAGAGTGCTTTCGATTGTTGATTCGCGAGAATCCCGATCTCTCGATACGCAAACGATCAAGTTCCCTAAATGTGCCCAGGAGTTTGTTAAAACGCATACTTCGCAAAGATTTACGTCTGCACCACCAGTTACAGCTGGTACAAGAATTGAAGCGAACAAGTTTTGCTTAGAAGCTCAGCTTTGTTATTTTAATGTTGTTTTTTCAACATTTACTAACATTTTATTCTTGGATGAGGCATATTGCCACTTACGACGCGAATAAACAAAATTGTACTTACTGGAGTCCCAAAGATCCAAAACTGACGCGTTTATATTCCCCTAAAGTGACGACTTGGACCCCAATGTAGAATAATCAACTCGTACTTGTTTGATGAAAATAAAGGTCGCACAACAGCTGTTAAATCGGAACTGTTTGTGGAGATAAATGAGAACTTCTTCACGTCCTCCTGGCAAAATTGTGACGGTTATAACCAAAGGACCTGGTTAGAGCAGAATGAGATGGTATCACAGACTTTAGTCATTCGAGAAATATTCCCAAAAGAAGTGACATAAGATGCCTTGATTTTTCTTGCGGGGATTCCTTGAAACTAAAATTTATGGCAACAATATCCGCTCGCTGGAACTATTAAAGGAAAAATATCGGACAAGAAATTGAAGCAAATTAGATTTACAAGAAGGCATTAGTACCGCCTGCTAGACCGTGTTTTGTTGATAAAGTTAAGGAGTGAAGTCTTCGAGAGGGTAACGACCCCAAACATCGGAGCAAAACATGTGGCCACTGAAAAGGTGAATTCAGTATCATCATACTAGATTGACCATCACAGTTGCCTGATGCAAGCTCAATCGAGAACATATGGTCATATATACAGAAGCTTCATAGTAAGCAGGTGTACACAGCGAAGCAGCCGTCACGGCAAATTCGGGCAATTTGAAAATCTTTTGCCCCAAGACTACTCGGAAAATCTCGAAGAGGCCAGACTGTTATCAACGCTGGTGGGGACTGGACGAACTACTAAATCATTAGCATTTTAATGGCAGTCTTTTATTGTTGCATAGTGTAAAACACTTTTAAATAAACACATTTTTTAATGAACCATGCCCGAAACGTTCTTACTTGACCGACTGTCTGTTATTCAATATGTCGTTAGTTCAGGTTTCTATAGGTTTATGCTTTTAAAAAAACAAGAATTAAGGTAGTTGTTTGTTTAACGTTATAACGATTTTTCTGTCTATGGACGTTTTAAATTATCTTCGAATTGACAAATTAACTAGTAACTAAAAACTGCAACTAACATAAAATGAGTAGAGTAAGCATGATTACAATTTAGATCTTAGGATATATACATGGCAGGAACCTAACTAACTTAGCCTAGGTATTGACAAACTTAAGATGAGCTGGATTCTCCAGTGTTCGAACCAGGGGACTAGCATGTTGAGGTGGCGTTGGAGACGGCTTGAGCAGGTTAATACATCTAAGTATATACGTTAAAATACCAAATTTAGTCGAATTTTTTACTATTCCTAATATGGGGTAAATATATATTTTTCATATAACCGAAATATGATCAGATATATTCATAATAAATCAATTTATTTAAAATTCTGCAGTTGGAGAGTAAACTAGAAGTGTTCACGAATATTTAAAAAAATATATTCAAATTGGTCTAAACCTAAACCACTTCTTGATTTTTGCCCAAAAAATGCCCCAAGGCGGCGTAACCCTGATTCTTCTTGGAAATTTGATTAGTATGGAGTATTTCACCGGAAAAAGGCGTGCCTTTAGAGTTTAACAAATTAATACAAATAATTCCACGACTATTTTGTGGCAAAAATTTTGTCTCCAATATCATTTACAATACGTACTGATTAAAAAATGAGTGCAGTAGTTTGAAAAAACTAGTTCGACTTTAAGTAGAAAAAAGAATGCGAACGTAGAGTTCTTTCGATTGTTGGTTCGCGAGAGTCTCAACATTTCAATATGCAAACGGTCAAGTTCCCAGGAGTATGTTAAAACATATTCTTAGCAAAGATTTACGTCTGCACCACCAGATATAGCTGGTGCAAGAATTGAAGCGAACGGATTTTGCTCAGAAGCTCAGCTTTGTTAATTTAATGTTTGTGGGTTGTCGATAAAGATAAGGAATGGATTCTTCAAGAGGGTAACGACCCCAAACATCGGAGTGAACCATGTAGCCAGTGGAAAGATGAATTCGCTATTATCACACTAGATTGACTATCACAGTCGCCTGATGCAAACCCAATCGAGAATATATGGTCATACATACAGAAGCTTCGTAGTAAAAAGGTGTGTCAGTGAAGCAGCTGTCACGGTAAATTAGGGCAATTCGGAAATCTTTTGCCCCAAGACTACTCGGAAAATCTCGAAGATGCCAGATGGCCATCAACGCTGGTGGGGACTGATGGAACTACTGAATCATTAGCATTTTAATGGCAATCTTTTACTGTTGCACAGTGTACAAAAACTTTTAAATAAATACATTTTTTAATGCCCGACATGTTCTTAGTTAACCGACTGTATGTTATTCAATATGTCGTTAGTTCAGATTTCTATAAGTTTATGCTTTTAAAAAAAAACAAGAATTAAGGTAGTTGTTTGTATAAAATTATAACGGTTTTTCGATTTTTCTGTCTTCGGACGTTTTAAATTATCTTCGAATTCGAATTGAGCAGGTTTCACATTTCATTTATTGACAAATTAGCTAGTAACCAAAAACTATAACTTACATACAATGAGTAGGGTAAGCATGATTACAATTTAGATCTTAAGATATATACATGACAGGAATCTAACTTAGCTTAGATATTGACAAACTTAATATATCTAAGTGTATACGTTAAAATACCAAATTTAGTTGAATTTTGTACTATTCCTAATATGGGGTAAAGACGTATTTTTCATATAACCGATATATGATCAGATATATTCATAACAAGTCAATTTAATTAAAATTCTGCAGTTGGAGAGTAAACTAGAACTGCTCACGAGTATTTAAAAAAAAATGTTCAAATTGGTCTAAACGTTTCGATTTTTGTCCAAAAAATGCCTTATTTTTCCCAAAGTGCGGCGTAACCCTGATTCTTGGAAACTTGACTACTATGGAGTGTTTCACCGGAACAAGGGGTGCCTTTAGAGTTTAACAAAAACAATAATTCCACGTCTATTTTGAGGCAAAAATTTCGTCTCCGATATCATTTACAATAAGTACGGATTAAAAAATGGCTGCAGTAGTTTGAAAAAACTAGTTCGGCTTTAAGTAGAAGAAGGAATGCAAACGTGGAGTGCTTTCGATTGTTGGTTTGCGAGAATCTCAACCTCTCAATACGTAACGATCAAGTTCCCCCAAATGTGCCCAGGAGTTTATTAAAACATATTCTTGGCAAAGATTTACGTCTGCACAACCAGATACAGCTGGTGCAAGAATTGTGAACGGATTTTGCTCAGAAACTCAGCTTTGTTAATTTAATGTTTGTGGTTTGTCGATGAAAATAAGGAGTGGATTCTTCAAGAGGGTAACGACCCTGAACATCGGAGTAAAACGCGAAGCCAGTGGAAAGGGAAATTCGGTATCGTCACACTAGATTGGCCATCACAGTCGCCTGATGCAAACCCAATTGAGAACATATGGTCATACATACAGAAGCTTCGTAGTACAAAGGTCTACACAAAGAAGCAGCAGTCACGGCAAATTCGGACAATTTGGAAATCTTTTACCCCAAGACCACTCGGAAAATCTCAAAGATGCCAAACGGTCATTGACGCTGATGGAGACTGGACGGACTTCTGAATCATTAGAATTTTAATAGTCTTTTACTGTCTGTCGAATGAACATTTAAATAAACACATTTAATGCCCCACACGTTCTTACTTGACCAACTGTATGTTATTCAGTATGTTGTTAGTTCAGATTTCCATAGGTTTGTGCTTTTAAAAAACTAGAATTAAGGTAGTTGTTTGTATAAGATTATAACGGTTTTTCGATTTTTCTGTCTTTCGACATTTAAATATGTAATTGGTAAATTAAAGAACTTCTTGATAATGGACCCCGTACTAATCTTATGGAAAATGAGGCCCGGCCAATTTTTTTTATATTGCTTTTTTTGTAGCTTTTGTAGCCCTGATTAAAAGTCTTCACAGGTATAAAATGCGAAAGGCCCTGGTTTAAGAGATAACGCTTTTGGAATCCCTTGAACTTGCAAGACATTTTTATACATACAAGATTACTGTATACGAGGCTGGTTTGAAAAGTCCGTGCAAAAATAAAAACTACTTATGTGTTTGGGGTAAACCTTTTTTATTTTTCGACATAGTCTCCTTTTAGGCTTATACACTTCGTCCAACGATGTTCTAGTTTGTTGATCCCTTCCGAATAATAGGATTTGTCCAAGTCTGCAAAATATCCATTAGTGTCTGCAATCACCTCCTCGTTTGAATAAAATCTTTGTCCCGCCAGCCATTTCTTCAAATTGGGGAACAAATAGTAGTCCGAGGGAGCCAAGTCTGGAGAATAGGAGGGATATGAAACGAGTTGGAATCCTATTTCCATTAATTTTGCGACCACAACTGCTGAGGTGTGTGCTGGTGCGTTGTCGTGATGGAAAAAGACTTTCTTGTGGGCCAATCGCGGGCGTTTTTCTTGCAGCTCGGTTTTCAAACGGTCCAATAACGATGAATAATATTCACCTGTAATAGTTTTACCCCTTTTCCAGATAGTCGATGAGGATTATCCCTTGCGAATCCCAAAAGACAGTCGCCATAACCTTTCCGGCCGAAGGAACGGTCTTCGCCTTTTTTGGTGCAGATTCCCCCTTGGTAACCCATTGTTTAGATTGTTGTTTGGTCTCAGGAGTATAGTAATGTATCCATGTTTCATCCACAGTGACGAAACGACGCTTAAAGTCCTCCGGATTCTTCTGGAACAGCTGCAAACCATCCTTGCAACACTTCACACGATTCCGTTTTTGGTCAAGCGTGAGCAATCGCGGCACCCATCTTGCGAATAGCTTTCTCATGTCCAAATGTTTATGCAAAATATTATGTACCCATTCAGTCGAGATGCCCACAGCACTAGCAATCTCACGCACCTTAACTCTTCTGTCATCCATCACCATATCATGGATTTGATCAATGATTTCTGGAGTCGTAACCTCCACAGGCCGTCCAGAACGTTCAGCGTCACTTGTGCCCATATGGCCAGTCCGAAAATTTTGAAACCACTTATGAACTGTTCTAATCGAAGGTGCAGAGTCACCATAATGTTTATCAAGCTTCTCTTTAGTCTCCTGAGGCGTTTTGCCTTTCATAAAGTAATGTTTAATCACCACACGAAATTCTTTTTCGTCCATTTCTTGAAAATCACTCGACTTCCTTGATTCACACGAATGCCAAACCCAAAGAAATAGACCAATATGGCTGAAACTTGATGTGCGTTCATTCAAGAGATGCTACTAACTAAACATGACCTCGATACACGCCGGTGGTGCCATCTCTCGGACTTTGCACGGACTTTTCAAACCAGCCTCGTATATCAGTAAGCTTCAACCTGTGCTTAATTGGCCGAACGCAGAGCGTTATCCTGGTTGCTTTAAAATATTATTGGCTATATCTAAGTAGATAAGTCAAGGAATTGTCCTACCAATATAAACGTATAAATGTAAAGATGTGCATAACTAGATTTCATACAGGGATTCTAGAAGCATTAACGCTTAAACCAGGGCATTTCGCATTTTGTGCCCGTGGAGACTTTTAATCAGGGCTACAGAGAAATGCAATATAAAAAAAAATTGGCCGGGCCCCATTTTCCATAAAATAAGTGCGGGGTTCTTTCAAAGTAAACGTAGGGGTGAACTTTGAGAGAGATCGGAATTGCTATGTTTTTTTTGTTATGTATTATAATAAAAATCCACAACAATATGTTTAATTTGTTAAAGCACATTAATGGATAAGTTATATCCATGGCGCCAGATCGAAATACTTTTACAAGTAGAATGCTAGTTTACATATACAAGTTGATTTGTTATGTCTTGATCATCCGTTTAATTCGCTTATTTGAAGAAATAGAAAAAACAACAAATATAATACAAAGGTTGTAGTGATGAATTAAATTCATTTTGTGACTAGTATTTGTATATTTAAATTATCCGGAAGATTTCCTTTGTCTTAAGTGAATCAACCTGCATTTGTTAGGATATTTGTTTCTGCAATAGATTTTAAACCCACTGAATTGAATAGTTTTCGGGATATTGGCTGCTTAAAAGTAACAGTTTTAGTGTTCCGTATGGAACACTTATAAGATGACTTCGGTGTCTGTCTGTCTGTCTGCCTGTCTGGCACACCCGATTTTCTCCGAAACTATTTGTCATAAAAAGTTGAAAATTGGTAATAATATAGGAATTGATGGCCTCATCACAGCCGTGTAGTTTTGAAAGTCAAATTTTGACTTAAGGGGTTAGTTTCGGGGGGTGAAATCGGAAGTGAAAAAAAAATTTTTTTAGTAGGTCATCGAGTGTGGTGCCAAATGAAAGCTTGTGGAAACACGAGTACAATATATATATATATATATATATATATATATATATATATATATATATATATATATATATATATATATAAAGGGTGATTCATTTAGAGGTACTTTTTGTGATGGGGATTTAATTGCAGATTGCGCATGCGTCGTGTCAACTGAAGTGGCATTCCTGTTCAGTAGTGTTTGACAATTCATAATGGAAAGACTTAGCCCGGCACAGCGTCTACAAATTGTTCAACTTTATTACGAAAATGGGCGTTCTACGAGGAATGTGTATCGGGCGCTTAGAGCAACTTATGGTCCACATAATCGGCCTACCGAACGCACAATTCGCTCTACCATCAATAAGTTTGAGACCCAATTTTCATTATTGGATAATGCTCGACCGAATAGACCACATCCAGCACGTAGTGAAGAAAATATAGGGGCGGTAGCGGAGAGTGTACGCGAAGACCGTGAAGTGTCGATTCGTCGCCGTTCTCAACAGCTTGGCCTGTCATATTCAACAACTTGGCGTATTTACGTAAGGATCTTTCTTTAAAAGCATACAAAATTCAACTAGTGCAACAACTGAAGCCGACCGACCTTCCGAATCGTTTCCGTTTTAGTCGTTGGGCTCTTGACAAGCTTGCAGAAGATCCACTGTTTTCGAGAAAAATTTTGTTCACCGATGAGGCCCATTTTTGGCTTAATGGGTTCGTGAATAAACAAAATGCCCGTATTTGGGGTGATGAACAACCTGAAGAGGTTCAAGAGCTGCCACTAAATCCAGAAAAAACAACTGTTTGGTGTGGTTTATGGGCCGGTGGAATAATCGGTCCATATTTGTTCAAAACAGAGGCCGGCCGGAATGTTACTGTGAATGGTGACCGTTATCGCGCCATGATAACAGACTATTTGATGCTAGAAATTGAAGCCCGTGGTCTCGACGAAATTTGGTTCCAACAAGATGGCGCCACTTGCCATACAGCCCGTGAAACCATGGCTTTACTGCGAGAGCAATTCGGCGAACAGATCATTTCACGCTTTGGACCAGTGAATTGGCCGGCTAGATCATGTGACATCACACCTCTTGACTTTTTCCTTTGTGGCTATGTAAAGTCCAAAGTCTACATGGATAAGCCAGCTACAATTGAGGCATTGGATGCCAATATTACTCGAGTCATTGGCCAAATACCACTCGAAATACTCACACGCGTCATTGAAAATTGGAACTTCAGAATGAACGTTTTTAACCGTAGTCGCGGACAACATTTGAAAGAAATTATCTTTAAGAAATAATTGTAAAGAATGGTTCTTTTATATGATAATAAAGATTATAAAATAAAATTGTTTTTATTCATTTTTTTTTATTTAAAAAAAAGTACCTCTAAATGAATCACCCTTTATATATATATATATATATATATATATATATATATATATATATATACATATATTTATATATATTTATATATATATATATATATATATATGTATATATGTATATATGTATATATATATATATATATATATATATATATATATATATATATATATATATATATATATATATGTATATATGTATATATGTATATATGTATATATGTATATATATATATATATATATATATATATATATATATATATATATATATATATATATATATAATGTAATACTTGCGCACCCTTTTCTTTATATTATTTTTAAAAAATCGCGAAAAATCGCTGTCCCCCCACCTTATCTCGAAAAGTACTGATCAAAAAATTTTGAAAAAATTCTGGAATATTCTCAAGGGAGTGTAGACTGAACGAAAATTATCACGAGTGCATTACCTTTAATAATTTATCTGGTACATAAAAAAACAAAAATTTCAAGGTCATCAATTTTCAGTAAAGATTGGAAACAAACTTTGTTGAAAACTCATTTGGGGTGTGTTTTGTGAAGTCACTGATCATTTTATACCACCGTAAGAACATTTTTTATTTTAAAAGCAATCAACGTACGGAACATTAATTGTGCAAGTTCAACTTGCATTTGACCGGTTATTTAAAACATTTTAACATCTAAACGATGCATTTTGAAGCTTCCACCTACTGAACGTTTTCAAAACGGAACTGATTAAAGATCAGAAAAAAATGTTTCGTGTAAACTGAAATTATTTTATATAAAAAAAATTAAAAATTAATATACAGTGTGTCAAGTAAGACCGTGATCGATCGTATTCTTAAAAAAATGTGTATCGTGAACAACTTTTGCCATCAATGTATTCTTTGCTGTCCTAATAACGCAACGGCGCAATTACCTTATAAGTTGTTCAATCGCCTCATGCATCAATAATCGCCTGGAATCTTCGAGGCATGCTGTCGACGAGATTTTTTGCATACTCTGCAAAATCTCGCGAGACAACTGAGTCAAAGTCTTTCCTCTGAGCTTTCTCTTTACAAGGGACCAAACGTTTTCAATAGGGTTGGCGTCCGGCGATTGTGAGGACCACTCTAGTATCTTATCGTGGGCTTAAGTGAGCCACTTCGCGACGTGATTTTCGCCCACCAAAGGTTTCTTCAACATACTTTGGAATTTGACATCATGAGTCCGAAGATGTCGAATGGTCGACACAATCAAACCCGATTTTCTTAATTTTTTTCAAATTTCGAATTTTAATTAATTTCGGATCCCGTGAAAACAAAGACACGATTCAGTTTTCAACTTTTGGACTGACTTTGCTTACCAAGCCATCTTTTGGCAAGTCGTCGACATTTTTCGCCTCTTTAAAATGCTTTACCCACTTCTTCACAAACGATACCGACTTTTTGATATATTTAGTGGCCGCGGAATGTGTCATTTTAGGGTCCTTTGCATGGGAACAAAGAAATACTGCCTCGAACCGACGCGCAAACAAGCGACTTATTTTGGATTTTACGTGATTTCGACGAAAGTTCAGAATCGATTGATACTTTTACTAAAATGCGTCGTAAACAAAGGTTCCCACTACCGATTTTTTGTAGAATCGCTAGAATCGCATCTACCAAAAATGAGTTATCGAGGACACGTTCTTACTTGATAGACTGTACGAGGGTGCTAGTTAAAGTACTATAAATAGGTTAAAACTTAAAAATTACGTATTAGTACAAATGCTGTAACTCGGAAAAGTGTATAGACTAACTAAATAAATAAGTCTTTCTTTGTTACAGATATCCCCTTGCACACCATCCAGGTATTAATATTCCTAGTAATGTTAA